>CM032325.1:51965611-52629592 GCA_019022515.1 Quercus aquifolioides
CAAAGATTTTACTATATATAGCCTGGAGACGAAGGCTACAGAGAAGCCATGTATTGGGTAGAATCTGAGCATCTAGCGGCCACACTAAATTCAATCAAGCACAGCACAAAGGATCATGCAACTACCCGGGAAGACATAACGACCAAATGGCCATGGTCCACCATGTATACTTTAGAGTGGCTCCTCGACCAACAATCAAGGAAGTCCAAAGCTGGCGAGAGAGGAGACTCAAATCTAAACTCGCATCATATGGCCCTAATTCTATCTCACCAAAAAGGGGAAAAAATATATATATATATATATATCACATTATTCCTCACATTTATGTCTTTCTTACAAATAATTAAAGATAAATAATTTGATAAATAAATCAAGTTAAATTTTCTAAATAACTGTTAAATATTTTGAATGATGTTCGAGAATTCACATCCAGTGAACTAAAAAATTTAACATTTAACACTCAAAATGTTACTTTATCTATTTAATACACCACTTAATTAACAATACACCTTACATCTCATCCTCTATCTTAGCATACTACACCACCATCGAGACCATAGAAATAATCTAATGGGCTTTTCTTACATCTGTGTGTTACTCATGGGCCTCTTGTATATCATCCATGGGAACCACATGTCAATCGTGCACACACATCTATGTCCATGGATACCTTGCGCCACACCATTTTGATACCATTTGTTAGGGAGATAAATACTTTATTGAGCTTCCTTGAATAATTAATATAATATATATAGACAAATTTTGACCCCAAAAGGTCTAAGTTCAATGGATATGTGCTCAATTATGTTATATTAATCATTTATTTTTCTCTTTATTATTTAATATGAGACTTCATTCATACGTTATACGCGCGTACAGCCAACACACTTTATTCACAACTTTGGTTTGATTAATTCGCTGTTTTTTTTTTCTTTTCTCTCTCTAATAAGAAATTATTTTAGGCTTCTGGCAAGTAGTTGCATGAAAACTTCACCTTAGGTGAGGTAACAAGCCTATTGAAAACCCATTTATAATACTTTGAACGAAATGATTAAGAAAATCAGAGAAATGTTTTTGAAAGGTGAAATGTGAGGTCATGGGATTAAAGCTCATTGGACGTGTTATTGTGTTTGCAACTTAAAAGTAGGGAAGTGAAGTCCCACTTCTTCCACGAAGATTCCATGGTACAAACCTTCAAACAGACCGGCTCTCTTTTTTTTTTTCTTTTTTTTTTCTTTTTTTTTTTAAATGAAGTGGGAATGACAAAACAATGAATATTCTGACTTTTTTGACAGCGCGCAATTGACTACTTCAGTCTTCACTCCAATCAACATGAAGATAAAGATGAAGTTTCAAAGAATTCGGAAAGAAAGGTAAAAAGTGGAAACAGAGACAAGGAGTCAAGTCGGAGGGTAGCTTTTCAATTTTTAAGCTGAAATGAAACTTCTTGGAAGGTGTCTTACTTACAAATACCATTGCATGCATATTTACTTACAGAAGTGCCTTTTTTTTATTATTTTTTTTATGTCAAGGAACCCGCCATCTCACAAAACTGCTAGCGGCAGTTGAATACAATATATGAGGACAAATGCATGATGTGTGTAATTAACCCTAACCAATTCTTCTGAAAAAATTAACTTCATTAGAATTTTTTTTTTATTCCATTATCAATTTAAATTTTAACTCAATAATAATATGTAATAATATATTTTTATTATATATATTTATATAAATGTATATTGTAGTAATCCTAAAATGGTATACCGGTATTGAAATATTTCATTGTAGTGACCAAAACTAACATCAACAAGCAGTGTACAAACTTTTTGCCACACTATCATGGTAGGAATATAATTTTTTTTTAAATAATAATTTGGATTTGAATGAGTCTGCACAATCACAAGTTTTGTCACACACGACCAAACTTATGTTATTAATGGTTTGAATGAGTCAACACAATCACTAGTTTTGTCATACCCGTACGATTTCAAAAATTCAAGTTTTAGAAAAAAAAACAATTATGAAATCCAACCCAAAAATGACGCATCACGAAGGATATTGGATTTTGATTGCCGAAAGCCTTAGAGGCTGTTTGGCCAACTTTTTTTGGTCACTCAATTTTCGTTACTCATCACTCATCACTTATCACTCAATACTCATCACTCATCATTCATCACCCATCACTTAATACCCGTTTGGCACATCACTGAAATACAATCACTCAACATTTTTCACATTATTTTGTGGGCCCCAGCTCTGTCACCACTGCAGCTTTTTTTTTTTTTTTTTTTTTTTTTTTTTTTTTTTTTTTTTTCCACTGGGAAACTCACCGTTCCCAGTGAAAAAAAAAAAACCCAAGGCGTTGAACCCAGGTGGGAAAAAAAAAAAAAGAAGAAGGAATTCGAACAGGGACGGTGAACCCAGGTGTGAAAAAAAAAAAAAAAAAAAAAAAAAAAAAAAAAAAAAGAAAGAAAGAAACCCAGGGCGTTGAACCCAGGTGGAAAAAAAAAAAAAAAAAAAAAAAAAAAAAAAAGAAAGAAAGAAAGAAGGAATTCGAACAGGGACGGTGAACCCAGGTGTGAAAAAAAAAAAAAAAAAAGGAAGGAACCCAGGGCGTTGAACCCAGGTAGAAAAAAAAAAAAAAAAAAAAAAGAACCAGACCAGAAAGTGAAAAGAAAAGAAGAAAAAAAAAAAGAAGAAGAAGAAGGAGAAGAAGAGGAGCAGACACCCAACCCGTGAAAGACAAAAAGAAAAGAAAAAAAAAAAAAAAAAAAAAAGATAAAGAGGGAGCAAAAATCTGACTGTGGGCCCCGCTATGTGATGTTATTTACAAGTTTGCCATTGAAAACTGAAAACTGAAAACTGAAAACAGCCAAAAGTTGTTTTCAGTTTTCAGTTTTCATAACTCAAAAAGTAGAGAATTGAGTATTGGAAACAGAGTTATGGAAATAGAGTATTGGTGCAGGCAAACGAGTATTTTGCTATGGGTCCCACCATTTTTGAGAATTGAGTTATGAAAACTGAGAATTGAGTCATGAAAACACCCAATCCAAACAGCCTCTTAAATTTCAGTTACGGCATGTAGTATACAAAATAAACTGATGACTTTTTTTACAACGCGCGTTTGACTAGTCTTCACTCGTAAACTCATTGGTCGTTACTCACACATACATTCGCTCGAATCAACAAATTAGAAAGGAAAAGTAAAAAACAATAGAAATGAAACTTGTTGGAAGGTGCTTTACTTACAAATACCATCCCATGCATATTTATTTACAAAAGTGCCATTTAATTTTTCCTTGTATCACCAATCGGTGTAGTGTGGACCGTGGAGTACAATATGTAAGGACAAATGCATGATGTGTGCTATTAACCTTAACCAATTCTTCTTTAAAAAAAATTAACCCTAACCACCAATCAATTCAGTTCATCAGATTTTTTGTTTATTCTATTATCAATTTAAATTTTAGCTCAATAGTAATAAGTAATACTTTTTTTATTATATATATATTGTGTTTCTTTGCCAAACTAAAATGCATTCTATATTTCATTCACAACTTTAATTTTGATACATTCTCTTTTTTTTTTTCCAAGTAAGAAATTGTTTTAGGCTTTTGGCAAGTAGTTGCATGGAAACTTCACCTTAGGTGGGGTAACAAGCCAATTGAAAACCCATTTATAATACGTTAACAAGCCTATTGAAAACCCATTTATAATACTTTGAACAAAATGATTAAAAAAAAAAAAAACTGTTTTTGAAAGGATCATGTTGATGAGCCTTGATTTAAACAACACTTCCTCTTCTCACAAGTGTGGGTGAAAGGTGAGATCATGGGATTAAAGCTCATCGGATGTGTTTGCAACTTACTAATAGAGAGAGAAAAACTAAAAATAATATATTAGACAAACCCTTAGTTGGTGTGATTAAATTCTTCTATTTCTACTAACCTATTTGCCTTAGTAATTGAAGAGATGATCATAATAAATTTTTTATATTTTCATATTTGGCATTGTAGGGACCGGATTCGAGCGCTCTCGGCGGAGTGAGAGAGTGGACCCAAGCCCAGCTTACCCTCCAATAAATTTATAGAGTATGGGCTCTAGAGCTAGGCCTTAGTAAAGAATGCAATGGCCGTGCATGGTTGTACGTGGATTATGATAGGTTAGACGTGGGTCGGACTGCCTAATAGGTCTCCTCGGACGGTTTATAAAGATTGAAGTTCTTCTTATTTCTTTCAAGTAGGGTTACAATGGTTGAGAGAAAAGACAATGCTACAGTGTTTCTCTTTCTCTGGTTTTCCCTCCGTCCCCCTCACATGAGGGACTTTTTACAATATATACTCCTCTCTCAGTTGATCCTAGCCCTACACTTGTTGATCAGCCCGGTTTCCACTTGAGAGTCTGTCCCATCAGCCGCATTCTCATACCTCCAGTGGGTTGCAGCGCCCCAGACGGCACTGTTCAGAGGTCCTGTCCTCATTAATGCGGCCAGGGCGTTAGTTGAGGGCATTTAATGTGGAGGTGACAGTTCACCTGGGACTTGTTCCTCCACCATGCTTCAATATCCGGTGCTTGGTTCTTGCTATTTGTTCCTTGGATGCTGAGGGGGACTCCCCTTAGAGGTATGCTGTTGGCCCACTTCCTGACCTCGGTCTCCCGAGGATGTAACCTATCCTCGGCAATGCTACTTGGGCCCTGGGCTCTAAACCCTCATCCTCGGGCCTCGGACATTGGAGGCGTCCTCGGCGTGGGCTTCTGGGCCTGGTTTGGAATGGGCCGGGGTTGCTGACTTATTCTGGCCCCACAATAGCCCCTCAAAATCTTGCTGTCTGCATCCTCGAGCGGAGAGGAGGATTTTGATATCCTAGGACCTGCTTCGTGTCCAATCGAGTCTTGTCCCTCGTCAGCGTTGGAGCCTTTTCAACTGCCCAAGGTGCGTTACTGGCGCTTCGATGCGCGTAATGTGTCCTGCATTAAATTCGGGCGGCTTTATGCTCCCCACGTTCAACGGGCAGATGACAATCTAATGGTGGAGATGCGTCTGGCACTTATGGGCGGGAAAACTCGCGCAGCTCTTCTTTCTAGGGTATAAGTACCCATTAGAACCGTTTCCTCACTTTTCATTTGCAATCAAGAGCTCCCGCGCCTCTATTCTGAGTCCAGCCAAACTTCCACCTCCATCTCCAGCACAAAAAGCCAGTCCGAGGAGCTCCTCCTCATTTCTGTAAGTCTCTCTGTCTCTCTCTGAGCTTTTTCCCTCTCTACTCGTCCTTCTCTTCCATTTGTTCATCTTTTAGTTCGCTTAGGCGTCATTTCAGCTTGGTCAACAGGGAGGACTTACAGAAGGCGCTCAGGTCTGCGGAATTTGAGAACGAAACAGACCACCAAGTCAGAGCTGCGCACAAGATTTTGGGGTACACTCCGCTCCAGAAGTCATTTGCGGCCCCAAAGTACGTGATCAGAGCTAAGGATCCTCGGCTGCAGAAAATAAAAGTGACCGAGGACGGGTTCGAGTTTCCCGAGGATCCCTCCACTTCAGAAGGTGTCACAGTAGCAGTCCCTTCGTCTTCCCATACATTCCCAGAGGCTGCGGAAGAGGACCTAGAGAGGGAAGGGGACGCTGCAGATCGTGGTTTTGCCGAGGACGATTTCAGCGTTTTTGAGCAACTGCATCAGTCCGAGGACCTTTCTGGAGACTTGGGTGATCCTCGTCTAACCGAGACAGACTTCTTAGCGTCGGACCAATCTGCTCGGCTTGAAATGGGCTATAAGAAGAAGGCCTAACCCTCCCTACTCGACCTAATCGAAGGTCAGCCGGGGAAGTCCAAACCGAAGCTTCCTCCTCCTCCTCCAAAGGCTCGTCCTGTTCAGACCAGGTCGGCCTCAACACAGCCCAAGCTTCCTCCTCCTCCGCCTCAGCCGAGCCCGCCGTCTAGGCGCGAGCCTGCTGACCCCAAGCAGAAGAAGGACAAGGGCAAGAGGACCCTTGAGGACAATACTGGGCCCACGCGGGAGGGCGATGGCAATCGTCGGCCATCGAAGCAACTGAGGATAGGCTTCTCGACGCAGGAAAAACAGGTCGCACCTGCGCCCGAGGTCCAGGCCTGGCTCCCCGCCCCAATGCTCCGTGGGGCTCCTCTGAGGGATGACTCCTCCCTCAGGGACTTTAAGGAAGGCGAAGGCGCGTATGTGGCCGACGCTGTAGAGAGATGTCTGCTCCTTCCCGCGGACATGGCGGAGCTGGGGACTATGAGGAGTAGGGACGTCTTCCTCAGCCTCAAGCGCTACTTGGGGATGGTAAGGCCCTTAACACTTGTGCTTTTTCTTGCTTCAGTTTCTTTTTTGTTGCTTTCGTTTCTTTTTTGAGCTCGGCTAATCATAACTTATCTGTTTCGTTTGGCAGGCTGTACAGGCCACCTTCAGGCTGGAAGAGGCGGCCACTGAGCATGGGAAGGCCATGGATTTAGAGCGCGATAGGCGCTTGGTGGCTACTCGGACCCTCAAGACGTCCAATGAGGACCTTGCCAAGGCCAGGGCGGAGCTGAAGGCCATGACCCAGGCTAGGGACAGCGCAATGTCAGGCCTTGAGGGTGCCCAAAGGCAGGCCGAAAGCGTCTGGGTGAGGCAGAGGAGCAGCTGAAGCTTGCCGAGGAGCAGATAGCTGGCTTGACGAAGAAGTTGGCCGATGCTGAGGAGGCCAAGAGGGTGGCTGAGTGGGCCAAAGGGGAGGCTGAGAGGGCAAAGTCTAAGGCAGAGCAGGGCAGGGAGGAAGCCTGAGCCACTAAGCAGGAAGCTGAGGAGGCAGCCTATGCTGCCGGGGCAACTGAGACAGCAGCTGCCTACAAATCCCAAGTCCCTGGGGTATGTAGGCGCTACTGCTCCGAGACTTGGAGTGAGGCCCTCAGACAGGCTGGGGTGGAGGCCTCCTCTGACTTGTGGAAGGAGGAGAATGTGTACTACCTTCCTGTTATCCGCGAGGCTGCCCCAGATGGCTCAGAGGCCGAGGGGGCTGCTGTGGAAGCTACTGCCACCCCGGGCGAGGGGGCCTCGGACGCTGGGGCCACTGACGAGCCAGTCCAAGGGAGTACCCCCTCCTCGGCGGTTGAACTGAGTGATGGCTCCAACGACGATGCACCTCAGCAGGCTGCAGAACCTTCCCTCGATGCCCAGGTTTCTTCTGCTGAGGGGGCAGCTATTCCTGCTGTGCCTCTGCAGGCCATCCCCCTTGGCCAGGGCTCGGAGGGCCCTGAGGCAGCTGCGGGCCAGCCACCCACCGAAGCGGGCAACTAGGCTCCTAGGCGCTTCTGCATGCTGGACTTCATTTTTGCATCTCTTGCTTCTCTCTTTTTTTTTTTTTACTTGTAATGTAACTCTACTGATGCAATTCCCTTGAATTTAATGAAATGAGAACTTGATTTCCTTTCCTGTTTGTTGTGGCTGTTTGTTTATTTGCACATTATCTTCTTTTCCTTTACTTGCACGATTTTAGCTTCAATTGCATCTCGGCCAATCGCGGCATCAGTTATTATAATGAGAGGGCATGCATGCTCTGATGCACTTTTCATTTCCTAGGGACCAGATAGAATTCCTTCGGGTTGACACTTAGTGTTTCTTCAATGTAGTTAGCTTTTCCTAAGGCCTGAGTTCGAGGACCATGCAGAGCTTTGGTCCTGCTTGATAATTAGCTTCTTGAGGTAACTTCTTGAGGCAAATAGTGCTTGATACTTAGCTTCTTGGAGATAAGCGGCTAGCTCCCCATAGGCTTGGGTCCGAGGACCGCGCAAGACCCAGGTACAGTTGCTGCCTTCAAGATAAGTGGCTAGCTCCCCATAGGCTTGGGTCCTTGGACCATGCAAGACCCAGGTACAGTTGCTGCCTTCAAGATAAGTGGCTAGCTCCCCATAGGCTTGGGTCCGAGGACCGCGCAAGACCCAGGTACAGTTGCTGCCTTCAAGATAAGTGGCTAGCTCCCCATAGGCTTGGGTCCTTGGACCATGCAAGACCTAGGTACAGTTGCTGCCTTCAAGATAAGTGGCTAGCTCCCCATAGGCTTGGGTCCTTGGACCATGCAAGACCCAGGTACAGTTGCTGCCTTCAAGATAAGTGGCTAGCTCCCCATAGGCTTGGGTCTGAGGACCGCGCAAGACCCAGGTACAGTTGCTGCCTTCAAGATAAGTGGCTAGCTCCCCATAGGCTTGGGTCCTTGGACCATGCAAGACCCAGGTACAGTTGCTGCCTTCAAGATAAGTGGCTAGCTCCCCATAGGCTTGGGTCCTTGGACCATGCAAGGCCTAGGTACAGTTGCTGCCTTCAAGATAAGTGGCTAGCTCCCCATAGGCTTGGGTCCGAGGACACGCAAGGCCCAGGTACAGTTGCTGCCTTCAATTGGCTGTAAGTAACTAGTTTCCCCATAGGCTTGAGTCCTTGGACCATGCAAGACCTAGGTTCTGTCTAGCACCCAGATATAAGTGGCGTTGGGACGCGAGACGTGTGATAATGACAGGCAGAACATCTGAATCAAAAAGGACTTCTTTATTAATAGTAATACCTTTTCAGGTTATTTACATTCCATGGACGAGGTACAGGTTTATCATCTAAATCTTCTAAATAGTATGCTCATATCCCTGCCACTGAGGTGATTCGGTAGGGGCCTTCCCAGTTGGGTCCGAGCTTTCCCCATGAAGGGTTCTTAGCAGCCCCCACGACTTTTCTCAACACCAGGTCTCCCGGTGCTAGTGGTCTGAGCTTTACATTGGTGTCATATCCCTGCTTGAGTTTTTGCTGGTAGTGGGCCAGCCAGATTATTGCTTGCTCTCTTCGTTCGTCTACCATGTCCAGGCTCCGCCCCAGCAGTTCCTCATTGTTGCCTGGGGTGAAGGAGCTCGTCCTTAGCGTTGGGAAGTTAGTTTCCACGGGGATCACTGCCTCCGCACCATAAGTCATGGCAAAAGGTGTTTCCCCTGTTGAGCGTCGGGGCGTAGTCCGGTATGTCCAGAGGACGTGGGGCAGCTCTTCTACCCATCTCCCCTTGGCATCATCCAGCCTCTTCTTAAGCCCGTTGACGATGACCTTGTTGACAGCCTCGGCCTGTCCGTTCCCCTGAGGGTAGGCCGGCGTTGAGTACCTGTTTGTGATCCCAAGTTCACAACAGTACCTCCTGAAGGCTTTGCTATCGAACTGAAGCCCATTATCCGAGATGAGGGTATGAGGGACCCCGAACCGTGTAACTATGTTCCTCCAAAGGAATTTCTTCACGTCTACATCCCTGATGTTGGCTAGTGGCTCGGCCTCGACCCATTTGGTGAAGTAGTCCGTGGCCACCAGCAGATACTTCTTATTCCCCGGTGCTTTGGGGAAAGGTCCTACGATGTCTAAGCCCCATTGGGCAAAGGGCCATGGACTGGACAGAGGGTTGAGGACCCCTCCTAGCTGATGGATGTTTGGGGCAAACCTTTGGCATTGGTCACACTTCTTGACATATTCCTAGGCCTCTTGTTGCATTCCCGGCCACCAGTATCCTTGAGTGACGGCTCGGTGAGCCAGGGATCTCCCCCCTATATGGCTCCCACAAATCCCTTCGTGCAGCTCCTCGAGCAAGGATTCTGTCGCTTCGGGGCGGACACATAGAAGGTATGGCCCAGAGTAGGACCGCCTGTATAGCTTGTGGTCCTTGGACAGCCAGAACTGAGGGGCTTTCCTTCGTATCTTCTCTGCCTATGACCTCTCCTCAGGCAGGACGTCATCCTTGAGGAATCTCATTATGGGGTCCATCCAGCTGGGACCCATCACAATTTGATGGATGTGGACTACTCCCTTTGGCACTTCACCTGCCCTCTCCAGGTGCTCCACCAGTATGATCCGAGGAAGAGCCCCTGCCGAGGAGGTTGCGAGCGTGGCAAGTGAATCGGCATGACTGTTCCCACTCCTAGGAATATGGGACAAGCTGAAGGGGTGAAACTCTGACTGCAAGTGCTTGACTTGGCTAAGGTACTCCTGCATTCTTGAATCCCTGACTTCCATCTCCCCCTTTACTTGTCCCACCACCAATCTGGAGTCTGAGAACATCTCTATCGACCTTCCTCCCATCTTCTGCACCATGATCATCCCTTGCAGTAATGCCTCATACTCGGCCTCGTTGTTTGTGGCCGTGAATCCGAGCCTCAGGGATTTCTCAATGACATGATCTTCGGGGGATACAAGGACCAGCCCCACTCCGGACCCCCTTTGGTTTGCCGCGCCATCCACATATACTTTCCAACATGGTGACTTTGGGATGGAGATTGCCCCAACTGATTTCTCATCACGGTTCTTATCCTCGACTGTCACCTCTACGACTGGTTCAGCGAACTCAGCCGTCAAGTCCGCCAAAACCTGGCCTTTTATGGAAGTCCGGGGCATGTACTTGACGTCAAAAGCCCCCAGAATTGTGTTCCATTTCACGACTCGACCTGTGTAATCAGCGGCCCGGAGTACAGCCTTCAAGGGCAATTGGGTTAGGACAACCACCGTGTGAGCTTGGAAGTAATGGGGGAGCTTTCTCGTGGCGTGGACCACCACCAGTATGGCTTTCTCCAGGGGTAGGTATCTGATCTCTGCTTCATGCAGCGACTTGCTGACGTAGTAAACTGGCTTTTGAACGCCATTGTCCTCCCGTATCAGCACTAAGCTCACTGCGTGGGGTGCCACCGCCAGGTAGGCGTATAGGACCTCGTCGGGCTCAGGATTGGACATGATGGGCGGCCGGGATAGATACTCCTTGAGTTGTTGGAAAGCTTTGGCACAATCCTCCGACCACTCAAAACCTTTCCATTTGTTGATCAAGAGGTAAAAGGGTCTGCATCTGTTGGCTGACCTGGAAATGAACCGGTTCAGCGCCGCGATCATCCCAGTAAGCTTTTGGATCTCCTTGGGGTTCTGCGGAGGCTTCAAATTGTGAATGGCCTTGATCTGGTCAGGGTTGACTTCGATCCCACGATGGGTGATCATGTACCCCAAGAATTTGCCAGAGCTTACGCCGAACAAGCATTTTGAGGCATTAAGACGGAGCTTATGCTCTCTCAGGACGTCAAATGTGCGGCCGAGGTCCTCCAGGTGCTCGGACACCAGCTTGCTCTTCACCACCATATCGTCAACATAGACCTCGATGCTCTTGCCCAACATCGACTCGAACATTCTCGTCATCATCCTCTGGTAGGTGGACCCGGCGTTTTTCAGGCCAAAAGGCATAACCTTGTAGTGGTAGTTTTCTGTGGGTGTCACAAATGCTGTCTTCTCTTGGTCCTCCAAGGCTAGTGGGATTTGGTGATAACCCTGAAAGGCATCCAGGAAGCTCATCCGAGGATGGCCTGCAGTCGCGTCTACTAGCTGGTCTATCCGTGGCATTGGGAAGGGGTCTTTTGGGCATGCTTTGTTCAGGTCTGTGAAGTCTACACAAACCCTCCATTTCCCACTTTTCTTCTTGACCACCACAGTGTTGGCCAACCATTTGGGGAAAAAGATCTCCTTGATGGCCCCCGCGTGCTTAAGCTTATCGACATCTTCCCTGATCGCATCAACGTGCTCCTTCGATGGGCGCCGAGGTGTCTGCTGCTTGGGGATCACAGATGGGTTGACGTTAAGGTGGTGACAGATGAAGGATGGATCAATCCCAGGGGTGTCGCAGGGGTCCCATGCGAACACGTCAAGGTTCCTCTTGAGGAACTCAAGTAACTCCTCCTTCTCCTGGGGAGGCAGCTGGGTTCCGACCTGGAAGAACTTCTCCAGATCATTGCCAATTACAACCTTCTCCAGGTTTTCGCATTTAGCATCCTCGGCAGGTGCATCCGGAGGCGTCACCTGGGTCTTTAATTGCTATGAATTTTCCTCGGCTGCGACCGAGGACTGTGCATCAATCCGATAGGATATGGCAGCCACCGTGCACTGCCTAGCCGTGGATTGGCATCCTCGGATCTCCAGAACCTGGTCCCCTGATAGGAATTTCACCTTCTGGTGCAAGGTGGAGGCTACGCCATCCAGGGCATATAGCCAGGGCCTCCCTACGATGGCTGTGTAGGGGGAGTATGTGTCCACCACTATGAAGTTCGCCTCCACCACCACTGGGCCTGTCTGTATGGGCAGTCTGATCATGCCTTTTGGGATGACGAGCTTTCCGTCGAAACTCATTAGGGGGGAGCTATAGGGTGTGAGGTCTTCCTGTTTTAGCCCCAGCCCCTTGTAAAGGTCTGGGCACATGACCTCGGCTGCGCTGCCACCGTCCACCATCACCCTTTTCACGTCGTAGCCCCCAATTCTGAGGGTGACGATTAGGGCGTCCTCGTGTGGTTGGATGGTCACAATCTTGTCCTCCTCCGAGAAACTCAGGGCTGGGGGAGGATTCCTCCTGGACCTCTTTGGCCCGTCCGAGGGTCCTCGGCGGGCAGTTGGGCCACAGACAACACTCGCAAAGGGGGTGTTTCTGTTCTTCCTGGCGCGGCCAGGATTATATTGATCGTCCCGGTGGGCTGCCCTATGGCAGCGTCCCTCCGAGGCTCGTGGTATGCTCGGCCCCGCTGGTCGCTGGAATGGTGCAGAAGGTGCTTCAGCCTTTCCTCCTGGGCTAGTTGGTCCAGGTGGTCCCAGAGGTTCCTGCAATCCTCCGTGGCATGTCCGTGGTCCTGGTGGTATTGGCAGTAACAATCCTGGTTGCGCCTACCAGGCTCCCCCATCATCTTAGCCGGCCATCTGAAGTATGGCTCGTTCTTTATCTTTTCCAGAACCTTGTGCACGGGTTCTCGGAATACTGCGCCAACGGTCTGGGCATTGGTCGCCCCGGATTGCCCACCAAAATCCCTCCTCGGACGGGCGTTGTTGTACCTGTCTGACCTGAAATCCCTCCTCTCCTGAGGGATAACCTTCTCCTTGCCCTTGCCTTGCAGCATATCTTCCTCCACCCGCTTGTAGGTGTCGATCCGATCCATCAGCTGCCGCACGCTGGTGACGGGCGTTCCGGTCAGGGACTTCCTCAGGTCGTGCCCTATTGGTAGCCCATTTTGGAATGTACTGATGGCGACGGCGTCATACTTGCCGTCCAGCTCATTGTAGATCTCCCAGTACTTGTTCGAATAAGCCTTGAGGGTCTCCCCGTCACGCATAGATAGGGACAGCAATGCACTCATGGGCCGAGGAGGCCTGCTGTTCGTGACAAAGCGGGAACCAAAGGCCTGGGTCAGCTGTCTGTACGAGTCTATGGAATTCGTCCTTAGACCGTTGAACCACCTCATCGCCACGGGTCCCAAGCTGGATGGGAAGACTTTGCACATCAGCGCCTCGTTCTTGGAGTGAACAGCCATCCTCTGGTTGAACTGGCTCACGTGCTCCACGGGGTCCGTCTTGCCATTGTAAGCAATGAAGGTTGGCTGCTGGAACCGCCGAGGAAGTTTCGACTCTTCTATACGACGCGTGAAGGGCGACCTGGAGAGCTGATCCAGCGCCCTGCTCATGGCATCGCCTCCTAAGCCCCTAGGGGTTGGGTTGGCACGCCTTCGCCTCTGGTAGCGCTCCTCCTCGTGGGAGAAAGTCTCGCTAGGGGGCGTTCTTGACCTCTGCCGGTATTCATCATCGCTCTCGTCGTCCGAGGGCAAGTCAGGGCTGAGTTCGGATTGCCTCCGCTGCGCACGGCGCAGCTTCCTCTTCAGATCGTCAATCTCGCGTTGCATGGCCACCTTACCATCCTTCCTCTGAGAGGTGTGGCTATGGGCCTCCTGCGATCGCGTGGCCTGGCCATCGTCGCGCTTCTGGGGAATGTACCCGTCCCCCTGGCTTTCACTCGCCGTTGAAGTACGCACGCTTCCTTCTCGAAGACATCTGTTGTCGTTCTGACCGCCTCCGGGGTCGCCATAGTGACCCTGAGGCCGTGACTTCGCCGGTTCTGGTTGATTGGGAGTTCTCTGGTGAGGGCCTGATCCTACTATGTTCGACTGTTGTCCTTACCAACGCACAAGCTCTTCCCACAGACGGCGCCAATTGTAAGGACCGGATTCGAGCGCTCTCTCCGGAGTGAGAGAGTGGACCCAAGCTCAGCTTACCCTCCAATAAATTTATAGAGTATGGGCTCTAGAGCTAGGCCTTAGTAAAGAATGCAACGGCCGTGCATGGTTGTACGTGGATTATGATAGGTTAGACGTGGGTCGGACTGCCTAATAGGTCTCCTTGGACGGGTTTATAAAGATTGAAGCTCTTCTTATTTCTTTCAAGTAGGGTTACAATGGTTGAGAGAAAAGACCATGCTACAGTGTTTCTCCTTCTCTCGTTTTTCGTCCGTCCCCCCTCACATGAGGGACTTTTTACATTATATACTCCTCTCTCAGTTGATCCTAGCCCTACACTTGTTGATCAGCCCGGTTTCTACTTGAGAGTCTGTCCCATCAGCCGCATTCCCATACCTTCAGTGGGTTGCAGCGCCCCAGACGACACTGTTCAAAGGTCCTATCCTCATTAATGCGGCTAGGGCGTTAGTTGAGGGCATTTAATGTGGAGGTGACAGTTCACCTGGGACTTGTTCCTCCACCATACTTCAATGTCCGGTGCTTGGTTCTTGCTATTTGTTCCTTGGATGCTGAGGGGGACTCCCAATAGAGGTATGCTGTTGGCCCACCTCCTGACCTCGGTCTCCCGAGGATGTAACCATCTTCGGCAATGCTACTTGGGCCCTGGGCTCTAAACCCTCGTCCTCGGACCTCGGACATTGGAGGCGTCCTCGGCGTGGGCTTTTGGGCCTGGTTTGGAATGGACCGGGGTTGCTGACTTGTTCTGGCCCCACAGGCATGTTATTATGATCATAATAACAAAACCATTAGAAGTTTAAAAGTAATAAAAACGCATAACATTAGTTATTAGATGCATACTTGTCTTTGCAATGCCATCTAAACAAAAGAGTCACTGCCAGTAAAATTAGTGGCAGAGCCAGGATTTCAGTTTAGGGGGGCCAAGATTAAAAAAAAAAAAAAAACCTAAATAATTAATCAATATTAATAATAAAATTATAAACAACAATAATTGTCATACAAAATCTATTAAAATTTAAATAATTGTAAAATAAATAAACAATTGTAAAATATTCTTGACGATCAATCATCAAAGTAAGAGATTAATCTATAGACATCAAGTTTAGACATTTAATTTGATTCCTCAAAATAAATTGAGAAAATAAATTTCAACTTTTCTTTCTGTATTCTTCTAATTATTTAAAACTTGGATTTTTGTTAAAACTCTATGAAAATGCAAGAAATGAGGGATAAATAAATAATGGATGTTTTACTGCTTTTGTACCATAAAAGATATTATTATTATTATTATTTTGTGTAAAGTTTGAGTTCCACGTGGTTAAACTGAAATGAATGGAAAGAAATTTGGATAAGTAAAAACAAAAAAAGAAAAAGGAAGAGTTTGGTGGCGTTTATATTGTACCAATTTGGATAGCACTTCATCTCAGTAACTGTGGCGTTATGTTTTCAGTTTTTTTTTTTTTTTTTTTTTAGCCGAAGTTATTGACTTTTGAGGGACAAAAAGTACTATGCACAAACAGTGTGTGTACTGTTCACGCACTGTTCATGTACTATTCACGCATTAAAAATATTAAAAATTGGTCTCACGATACTATTCATACATTTAAAAATTATTTTGCTACAGTATTTTCAGCAACAATAAATTGTATCCAAACAGACTCATTGTGACAGGCTCATTGTCTGATGGCATTTGTATTGCGTAAACAAGTTGTGGCATTTATATTGTGTTGAGCTTATTGTTTGGTAGCATTTATGTTGTGCAAACAAGTTTAGTAACATTTATATCGTGTCAAGGCTCAAATTATTGAATACTTTGAGAATACCATAAATTCGTACTCTCTCTCACATGAATTGTGGGTCCTATCATAATTAAATTTATGATGGGACTCACAATTCATGTGAGAGGAGAGAGTACACATTTATGGTACTTCAAGAGTACTCAATAATTACTCGTTTATTGTTTAAAGTGGGAAGAGTTGTTTGAGTAATACCATAAAATCTCACAATATTTTTACAATAAATTAAAGTATCAGTACATCCCAACTAAAAATACGAGTGTTGTGAAAATATTGTGAAAATTTGTTGTATTTTTAAACTTTCTCAAATAGAATTGTTTATTTTATGTTAGGGGTATGGTTTGCTTAATAGAAAAATATGAAGGACTTTTTTGAGAGGAGTTAGGGGCAAGTGCCCCCCTCGCCCGACCACCTTGTGAATCAAATGTAAACCATTGAATTGATTTCAATGTGGTCAATGAAAAATTGCGTCTTATTGGTGATCCAACACTGTGAATGGAACAAACCTAACAAACACAACTTAATAGAACAAACCCAACAACCACACATCATTCTACGCATTGACATGAGAGTTCCGTGAGATTGGCCTTGGTCTGTCATGGAACAATCCTATTGCCTAGATTATAGTGCAATATTACTTAAAATACTCTTTAACCTTTTAAATTATTGCGTTGATGGTTTCTCAAAAAAAAAAAATTATTGCGTTGATCATCATTAAAATTATTGGACGCTAAATCAAATATGCAATTGTAGTTTAGTTCTAGTGTCCTCATATTTTGCTTCAGGATCCATTTTAACCCGCGGAGACCTAAAATTTCAAGTTAAGGGGCCAAAGTATAAGAAAAAAAATATAGATCAAATAGGTCCCATATAATATTAACAAACTATCCACCAAAATAAATACACAAAATTATTATTTCTTAATATATTAAGATGCAATTATCTACCAACAATGACAAAAAAATACAAAATAATATTGTTCATTAGCTATTGCAAAAAATATATATATATTTTCACAAACCAAAAATTATTTTTGCTACTTTAATATAACATTTGAATTGTCTCATTCAGTAGTATTTTTGGTACTTGGTTTTATAAATACTAAATATTTAACATTTAAAACACTACTGCGATGCTAATACTTTAATACTGGGAGCCCCTGATCTCAACAGAAAAATACACCCGGATATATGTTACTTGTGTCTCACAACTAGGGAATCTCATTCTTTAGAGAAACCCACCAATAGTGGGACAAAGGTAACATATACCCGTTACAGGATTTAACTTCTCGATCTGAACATGGGAAAAGAAGGCCTTGAAAGTAGAAGAGTCTCACTTCCACTTAAAGATTCCATGGTGCAAACTTTCGAACAGACGAGCGCGAATAGTCAGGCTCTCTCATTTTTCAAAAAGTGAATGACAAAGCAATGAATAATCTGACTTTTCTGACAACGCGCAATTAACTAAATCTTTAGTCTTCACTTGTAAACTCATTGTCTTTTCTCACATATGCATTCGCACCAATCAACGAATTAACCTAAAAAAAAAAACCATACATTCTGGGAAAGGAAAAGTAAAAAGTAGAAATGAAACTTGTTGGAAGAAGCTTTACTTTCAAATACCATCCCATGCATATTTATTTACAAAAGTGCCATTTAATTTTTCTTTGTATCATCAATGATCAATCGGTGTAGACTGGGAGAAATTATAGAGTATTCTTGAAAATCATGTCATTTGTCCACAATTTTACTAAAAAACTTTTATTTGTTTAAAATTTTTGAGTCAGTAGTTAATTTATGTTTTAAAAAAATTTTAACTAACAATTTTAAATAAGTGACAGTTTTTTAGTGGAATGGTGGATCACATTATTTATCCACCATGTGGATCTTATAATTTCTCGTAGACTGTAGCGGTGAATTGTGGCATGAAATATGTAAGGACAAATGCATGATGTGTGCAATTAACCTTAACTAATTCTTAAAAAAAAAAAAAAAAAAAAAAAAAAAAAAACCATAACCACCAATCAATTCACTTCATTAGATTCCAATAAAAAAAATTTCACTTCATTAGATTTTTTGTTTATTCTATTATCAATTTAAATCTTAGCCCAAGAGTAATAAGCAATACTATTTTTATTATATATATTTATATAAATATATATTGCGATAACCCTGAAATGATAAATTGGTATCTATTGGTACAGAAATATTCTATTTTTGTGACCAAAACTAATAACAACAGGCAACGAATACACTTTTTGTCACAATATCATGGCACAAATAGATATTTTTTTAAAAAAAAAATTAATTAAATGAGAATTTCCTACCTTGTAATTTAATTTGGATTTGAATGAGTCTGCTCAATCACAAATTCTATCACACAAGACAAAACTTATGTAACTAACATTTTGAATGAATCATCACAATTTCTAGTTTTGTCACACATGTATGATTTCAAAAATGTAAGTTCTAGAAGAAAAGAAAAAAAAATGTAATCCAACCCAAAAATAACTAATCTACAAAGCAAGCATCATAGATTCTACGTTTATCATCATCATCATGAGAAATCATAGCAATCCAAAAGATTATACAAGAAATCATTTGCATATTGAGTGCTATTTCACAAAGATTGTTTGGAAGAAGGTGTTCAAAAAAGTATGTTGGCTTAGTAGAGATATTTGAAGCTATGATGATAAGCTTAATTGGAAAATGAACAAACTAAAGGTAGGGATTTTAAAACTACATTGTTGAGATTGTTTGGGTAGCTACCAACCCACCATATTTAGTTACATAAAATTCCAAAACTTCACAATGGGAAATTTAATAGTGAAATTGATTTTTCATAGGCAGTGATGATACACACACACACACACTCTTTCATAGCTGGGAGGGAGAGAAAATTGAATATCAAGAAGTGTTAATTGAACTAAAACATATGTTAATGCTACAAGTATTGATTTCACATACTGTAAATTGTGAAAGGAATGTCTCATAAGATCGTATTAGCAGATATCCTCCCCCGGGTAAATGAGTCTATATATTAATTGTCGTATATGCATTTAATGTATTTAGTCATCAATAATACATCTATATGACCTAATTTTTTTGTATTCTTATAAATTCACAGGTATTTTACAAATCAAGCTAAAATAAGGAATATCTTTGTATAAGCTTATATTCATGTGGCAGTTGGTTTGGAAAATATTTGTAGTTTTAGACAATCCTCACATATATTTCAATATTGTCATATTTGGTTATTGAATATATGATTGCTTCCTACCTTATGTCTATGCTTGATGTCCATTTGCAAATGTGTCGGTTATAAAATAATTACTTTGATATCTGTTGGTGTGTATAAATACCATTAGTTATACTTTCTGTTTAATTTTCACTTTACTGATTGTATTAATATTATCAAAATATGTACAAGACATGTGCTGAATGTTGCCATGTTTCCAAGATGCTAGTAATTTGCAATAGTAAGGAATGTAATTGAACTTGAATTTGACTTATCAGGTCTATCCTGTGGTAAAATCTTTGCCTTCTCTTATGTCCAGGCATCTATTGAAGTCACTTGTAGTGACATTAGTTACTAAGCATTAGAATCCAAAGATGGATGCCTTTGTAAGATTGTATCTATATAATGCAAAGATGGATGCCTTTGTAAGATTTTATATATATAATGCAAAGATTTTATACTATATATGGCTTGGAGACAAAGGCTACAGAGAAGCCGTGTATTGGTAGAATCTGAGCATCTAGCAGTCACGCTAAACTCAATCAAGCAGAGCACAAGGGATTATGCAACTACCCTGGAAGACATAAGGATCCAGATAGCCATGCTCCTCGACCAACAATCAAGGAAGTCCAAAGCTGGCGAGAGAGGGGACCCAAATCTACACTCGCATCATATGACCCTAATTCTATCTCTTTGCTAAGTACCAAAAAGGATATATATATATATATATATATATATATATATATATATGTATATATTTCATTATTCCTTACATTTATGTATTTCTTAAAGATAATTAATGATAAATAATTTGATATATAAATAAAGTTAAATTCTTTAAAATAACTATTAAATATTTTTGAATTATATTCAAGAATTCACATATGATGAACTAAAAAATTTAGCATTTAACACTCCAAAATGTTACTTTATTTATTTTAATACACCACTTAACATTTAACAATACACCATATATCTCATCATTTATTTTAGCATACCACACCACCATCGGGACCATAGAAATAATCTAATGGGCTTTTTTCTACATCAGCGTGTCATCCATGGGAAACACATGTCAAACTTGCAAGCACATCCATGGGAACTCCGCACATCTATGTCCATGGGTACCCTACGTCACACCATTTTGATGCCACTTGGTAGAGAGATAAACATTTTATCGAGTTTCCTTAAATAATTAATATAATATATAAAGATATACTTTGATCCAAAAGGTTTAAGTCTAATGGTTATGTGCTCAATTATATTACATTAATTACTTATTTTTATTATTATTATTTAATGTGGGACTTTATTCATACATGCACGCCCAACATACTTTATTCACAACTTTGATTTTGATTCATTCTCTATTTTTTTTTTTTTTTTTTTGAGAAACATTTTTTTCCGGTAAGAAATTGTTTTAGGCTTTTGGCAAGTGGTTGCATGGAAACTTCACCTTAGGTGAGGTAACAAGCCTATTGAAAAGCCTTTTTTTTTTTTCTTTTGACAAAGAAAAGCCATTTATAATACGTTGAACGAAATGATTAATGTTGTTGAGCCATGATTCAAACAACACTTCCTCCTCTCATGCTCCTCTCACAAGCGTGGGGGAAATGTGAGGTCATGGGATTAAAGCTCATCGGATGTGACATTGTGTTTGCAACTTGTAAAAGTAGGGAAGTGAAGTCCCACTTCCGCGAAGATTCCATGGTACAAACGTTAGAGACAAAACAATAAATATTCTGACTTTTTTGACAACACGCAATTGACTACTTCGGTCTTCGCGCCAATCAACAGATTAAACACTAAAAAAATGAAAACATACAAATAAAAGAAGATAAAGATGAAGTTTCCAAGAATTCGGAAAGGAAGGGTAAAAAATGGAAATAGAGAAAAGGAGTCAAGCGGGGAGGGAGGGTAGCTTTTCAATTTTTAAGCTGAAATGAAACTTCTTGGAAGGTGTCTTACTTAAAAATACCATTGCATGCATATTTATTTACAGAAGTGCCATTTTTTTTTTTTTATTGAATACAATATGTGAGGACAAATGCATGATGTGTGCAATTAACCCTAAGCAATTCTTCTAAAAAAATTAACTTCATTAGAATTTTTGTTTATGCCATTATCAATTTAAATTTTAACTCAATAATAATAGGTAATAATATATTTTTATCATATATATTTATATAAATGTATATTGTAGTAATTCTAAAATGGTACACATCGAAATAGTCTGTTGTAACAGAACTAATATCAACAAGTAGTAAACAAACTTTTTGTCACATTATCATGGTACTAATATAATTTTTTTTTTGAAAAAAATAATAATTTGGATTTGAATGAGCCTGCATGATCACAAGTTTTGTCACACACGACAAAACTTATGTTATTAATGGTTTGAATGAGTCAAACACAATCACTAGTTTTGTCATACACATACAATTTCAAAAATTCAAGTCTTAGTAAAAAACAATTATGTAATCCAACCCAAAAATGACTTAGAGTATGATGAAGGATATTGGATTTAGATTGCCAAAAGCGTTAAAACTCAGTTAGAGACGTAGTATATAAACTAACAAAGATAGACGAAGTGACATGAAGTATAATTGTTTACAAAAGTTAAGGGGAAAAAAATAAACATTTTAAAGTTTACTAAAATTGAACTTTTAGTAAACTTTAGAGATGAAAACAATTTTGTAGTCTATTTTTTATTCTGGATATCTAAAAGAAACAAATCATTTATGTAACTAATCTACAAAGCAAGCATTAGATTCTAAGTTTATCATCATCATCATGATAAGAAATCATAGCAATCCAAAATATTATACAAGAAATCATTTGTATATTGTGTGCTATTTCACAAAGAGAGTTTGGAAGAAGATGTTCAAATAAAATATGTTGGCTTACTAGAGATGTTTGAAGCTACGATGATAAACTTAACTGGGCAATTAACAAACTACAGCTAGGGATTTTAAAACTACATTGTTGACATTGTTTGGGTAGCTACCAACCCACCACATTTAGTTACATAAAAAAAAAATTATATAAAAAAAACTTCTCGTCATAGACTAATCGCACCCACATTTAAAAAAAGAAAAGCATTTCATAACTATGTCTCTTTTTATAATTTTTATTTTTATTTTTATAAGACATCTTTTTATCTATACTTTTAGATTGGAGGAACTCTCCTTTTTAGTGTTGCCTTTGAGCTAAAGATAAAGGTAATTAAGGCACTTCGAAAAAGTAAAAATAAAATAAAGGAAATTGAGGCATCACCTTTAGATGGCATTAAACCCATATTTTTATACTTTTCCTCACTCATCTTAACCACAATGTTCTAATTTAAGTGGCCATCTAAAGTAGTTAAAGTGAATCCATTACACATTGAGTGGTTGTCTACTCAGTCATATTTTAGATAAATTCTCTAGCCATATCAGACCCTAGGAACCCCAAAGCTTGACCAAGCCCAGTCTCTGCCATCTTAATAGAATACTTTTCGTTTTGAATTTCTCCCTTAAGTTTAACATTCTTTATGCAAGAAACTCAAAATGCTACAACTCATTTATCATTAGAACTTCTTAGGCTAAAATGGGTATTTGCCCATTTCGCCAAAATTTTTCAGCAAAATGTTCACGTTTTGAAATTATCTAGCAAAATTCCCACGTTTTAAACTCAATTTTCTAAAAATCGAGTTTCAGTAAAAAAACTCGATTTAAAAAAAATTGAGTTATGTGAAATCAAACTTTAAAAAAAAAAATCATGTAAAATTTCTCACATTACTTGATTTTCATCAAATTGATTTTTTTTATTGAAACTCGATTTTCTAAAAATCGAGTTTCAAAACAGGGGCATTTTGCTAGATAGTTTCAGAACATGGGCATTTTGTTACATTTTTTGGGCGAAAGGGGCAAATGCCCATTTTGACCGAACTTCTTATGTTATTGAATGTATGATTGCTCCCTACCTTATCTCTGATGCTTGATGTCCATTTGCAATGTGTCAGTTATAAATTAATTAATTTGATATCTGTTAGTGTGTATAAGCACCATTAGTTATACTTTCTGTTTTATTTTTACTTTATTGATTGATTGTATTAATATTATCAAATATGTACAAGATATGTGCTTCTTGTATGTCCAAGCATCTATTGAAGTCACTTGTAGAAACATTAGTTACTAAGCATTAGAATCCAAAGACGGATGCCTTTGCAAGATTATATATACTATTACATAGTGGGGACTAATTACTTTTGGAACTTCCATAGAATTCTTATTAAAATTTTCTAATTGTTATATTTAATTAGTCGCAGACCCACACAATACGTGGAAATAAATAATTATTTTATAATTGTAATATAATATATAATTTTTTCTCTAAAATTTGTTGAAGATAATTTTTTCTCCCTAAAAATTAAACAATTTATATTTGGTTCAATTAAGTCTACTTCGGTCCTATTTGATCCAATTTGGTCCACTCGTTCAATTTTGGTCATCTTCGGTCCATTTTGGACTAATTGGGCCTTAATTGATTCTTTTCATATGTTGTATTTTTAAGTTTAGTTCAAAAATTCATTTTTTTCCTTAATTTTTGGGTAGAAAAGTATGAAATTTTATTATATTTAGGCTAAACTCTTTAATTTTTAGTAAAACAATACAAATAAAATAAACATTAGAAATTAGAAATATGAGCCCTAAAAATGCAATAAAAATAATAAATATTCAAAAGTCCTATTTGGTCCATTTTGTCCTCTTCGGTCCACTTTGGTTCTATTTGGTCCATTTGGGTCCAATTTTGTCCATTCCATCCGCATTGATCCTATTATGTCCACTTCAGTCCTATTCAATCCATATTGGTCTCATTTAGTCCATTTTGTCCACTATTCAGTCGACATTGGTCCTATTCAGCCCAACTTGATCCTATTCTGTCCTATTTGTTCCTATTCGGTCCATTATGCCCACTTTAGTCCTAACCTGTCTATTTGTTCTTATTCGGTCCACTTCGGTCCCCTTAAATCCTTTTTGGTCCACATTGGTACACTCAGTCCTATTTAGTCTACTTTGGTTTTATCCGGTCCATTCTGGTCCACCTTGTTCTCATTCAATCCGATTCTGTTCTATTTGGTCCAATTCAGTACATTTGTATCCACTTCAATCCAATCGGACCACTTTGGTCCATTTTTGTGCACTTAAATATAAGGAAAAGACATGTTTAGGTTGAGATCACCTATTCTAAATCCAAATTTATTATATATATATATCTCAAACTCGTAATATCTAAAATCTTAAGCATATCATTTATTGTTGCTACACTTTTGTTGAGTTACATTAACATAGCATTTCAATTCATTTTGGTTCAGTTAAATTTAATTGAAAGTCTTTCTAAACATGAAGGCTATGAATATACAAATTTATTTTTTGGGCAGTTACTCACTTGTTTTAAAGTCATTATTTTTAAATGAATTGCATGAGATTGATTATACCTTCGAGCAAATATATATATAATTTTTATTTAAATAGATTATTCAAAATTTTCATTCTCTTAATAGAGATTATTATGATAATCAAAATTTTATTCTCTAATTATATGATGTTTTGGTTATCATACTAAATATGTATAGTTTATTCTCTAAATTTTATTGTAGATAATTTTTCCTCCCTAAAAATAAACAATTTCAACAAATAATTTCCATCACTCTATTTTTACAAATATATAATTTTATCATTGTTGATGTTTTGATTTTTTTTTAATCTTCTAACTATTGTTATTATGCATTATATTTTCCTACTTTCTTTTGGTACAATTAAAATTTTTAACTTTCAAAATTATTATTCAAATTCTTATTCTCTTAAGGAGATTATTATGATAACCAAAACTTATCATATCATTACAATTGATATTACTCAAATAATTGATACTACTCTCAACCCAAACTTGTTTTTTCCCAATCTTAAGTAGGTACACTAAATTGGACCGAAGTGATTTGAAATAGACCAAATGGACCGAATAGAACTAAGTGGACTGAATAGACCGTATTGACTGAATTGGACAGAATGGACCAAATTGGATTGAATTGGACGTAATGGACCAAATTGGCCCGAAAAGGACTGACTTGATCGAAGTAGAGCGAATGAACAAAAATAGACTGAAGTGAACCAAGTGGATCGAATTGGATTGAATTGACCAAAGTAGACCAAATGGACTTAATTGAATTGAAGCGGACAGAAATAGACTGAAATGGACCTAATTTTGAATTGTAATTAGCATAACCAAGATTGTGTTTTGATATAAACTCAAATCCTTACTTCCAAAATAATCAAGTATTAAATCAAACAAAAATAAAACCGAAACTGAGAGAGAGAGAGAGAGAGAGAGAGAGAGTACTTGTAATGGGGAACTAAAAAAATACAACACCAAAGCATATGAACCTAAAATAGAGTTTTAGAAATCACAATGATTCATCAATATAGAGTAGAGTTGCAAGAAAGAATACAAATTAAGAGAAAGAGAATAACCACTTTTTAAAGAGAGAATGTGAGAGAGAATTGTAAGAAATTTATAGAAAATAATATGAGAAGAAAAAAGTAAAAATAAAAAAATATAGGTATAAACACCAAATTATCCAAGTCATATTATATTATGTAATAAAATAACAATATATTATTATATACTATCTTTATAATGCAATAAAGAAAAAATATAACAACTTAAACACATAACTTAATCATATCAACCCAAAGTAGAGTTTCAAATATTGCAAAAAATCATCAACCAAAGTAGAGATGGAAGCAAAATAAAATATTCCACGAAAAAATGAAAAACAAAATTTTGAGAGAGAGAAAGAGAAAGAAAAAAACCTTTTGTGTGTGGGAAAATATGTATAGAATGAGAGATAGAATTGTAAATTTATAGTAAGAGGAGGGAATAAGAAAAGCCAAAAATAAAGGAAGATGAAAAGATAGAGGAAAAGTGATATTAAGGTATATAGTAGCGGGAAGATGAAATCGTAAAAGTGAGGGGAAAAGTTTAAGAAAGTATAATAATAAGTTGAAAAATTAATAAGAAAAAAAAAGAAATAAACTAACACCCAAATTTTCTTATAAGAAAATATTTGCAAAAATAATATTATTTTATTATTTTTTTTATTATTATTACTATCTAAATGGTCATTGTCTTAAACAGGGTGTGATATATGGCCCTGTTATCGATTATCGGTGATAGCAACTCACTCGTATGATTTCATCCTTATTACATGGATTATTTATTACAAATGAGCGATTATTCTTTAAATTGAAAAATGACCATACCTCTTTAAAATAATAATGTATATAATAGGGCTTCAAATTAATATATTTTTGCATTCAAAAAACAAAGAAAGAAATAAACTAACACCCAAATTTTCCATGATGAAAATTGGACAAATTAATTAAACTCAAATTAATCGGAGTGAAAACAATGTTTTTACGATCGATAAGAAAATAGAAATTGATAGTTTTATTAAGAGTTAAAACTTTGAAACACTATAAAGCCCTTGGAGGGAGCCACCTGCCCAATTCTAACTTGGACCAATCTCGCCCCAAGTTCCTTTGCACCGAATTGATGGATCTTTGCATGGATTCTATGGTACCGGTTGTTCCTCTTCTTGGCTTTTCTGAACAGATTTTGAATTGATTTTGGTTATTATTTTCTTGGAAAGAGGTTGATCTCTTCTGGTACATACTCGTGTTTTTCTCACTTTATGTCACGCTATAAATAAATATGTTCCAAGACCATGTTCGTTGCCATTGAGGCTCTCTTGCTCACCATAACCAGCAATCTTGTGTTCAATTGTAAGGCTATTTTCCATCCATGCCTTCTCATCTGAAAACTGAATCAAGATAATGATAAACCAATGTCATTTCACAAAGGTCTTGATATTATAGCTAGATTTTAAAAGGAGAAGAAAACCAATCCAGATATAGATTTAAGAAATTCACAACACTCAAGCTAATCTAATTTACTCAAATTACACTTTTTCCTCCCAAAAGATGAGTTGAGGACCCACTATGTGCATGTATAACTTACTAAGAAAAATAAAATTACATCATTTAAATATAATAAATGAAATGTTTGAATGTCACATGGATTCATAACCATATAGTGTTTTACAATGCACACACAAAGCAAGAACCAAATCACTTATGAATGAAAAGAGAAAAAGCTCATCAATTTTAGAAACATAAATTGGTGCTATTGCTTTAAAAAATTTGAAGAGAGATGCACACAAGACCCTCCAAGTTCATTGAAATTCCAGTTTGGCAATTTCCGAAAATTATACCAACCCACACTTCAGTTTCCATATATTTGAAAAATCAATCAATTGATCCATATTTTCTAGTGACATGTACATGAAAACCCGAAAACTGACTGACCTCATACTACAAGTGATCCAAACATCTTTTGCTCCAAAAACCCATTAAATCACTAGATACCACCAATCATCACTTTAGTTGTTGCAAGATAAATTCCCCATAATGCAGCTCCAAATTAAAGACTTTCAGGATTACCTCCACATTTCTGAAACTCCTGGTAGTTAATTGGGTTATACATAGATTTATGTGCAAAGGATCAACAAGAGATAAATGACCCATACTAACAGCATTTGAAAAGACAAGCTAGTAAAGATAATATGGAAGATGATGAAAAAATGGGTAATTAAAGAGGTTCAGTTACACTGTCCACATCATCTAAAGAAACATTACAAAAAATTTGAGAGCTATCTAGATGCAATGAATTACACAATAACCTGAAATCCCAATTATAAAGCATGTGTTGCTAACAACTTCTACTGCACAATCAAATGCAAATTCCTAGGGTGTGCTTTTGGTTTTCTTTTAAAACGATCACAAATGCATATGTACTAAGTAGCCTTAAGCACCATATCTCAACTGTAAGAACATCTGATTTAAACAATGCCTAGGAATTTACCTGGCAACCCCTCATCTGGGGATTCATTGAGCATTCTATACAGCCAAAAGAATACTAGAGTGTACAAAGCTTTTCACTGCAGCCCCACCCCCCATCCCCCCTAAATAGTAATTAGAACAGGATTATTCAAGAAAATATATATTTTTTCTCAAAACTAGACAAATAGTTTTAAACATATCTTTTAATGAATTGGTTTAGAAGCATACTTACTAATTTTTTTTTAAAGAAGACACATATAAGGATCAACTAAGCAAGATATGTAATAGATGTTTCACTCATCCAATAATATCACTCAATTGATGAAAGACTTTGGATATATTTTAATTCTACAAAAGACCAGGTATACCTTTGTTAATCTTTGGACTAATTTTCACAGCCATCTCAAAACTATCATTGTTCCTTGGCAGCTGGACTTGTTCGAGCTTTTCCAGAACTGCGCAATAAATAATCTAAAGACCAAAGTTGCATTAAAAAGAGAAATGTAGAGAGTTGATAATAAAAAGAAGATATTACTAACGTGTGTCTAATATATAAACTTTGACATAGCATGGGGTTTTACTAATTGTACTTCCATTTTTTATTTTCAATTTTCTCTTAGATCTTTCTATCTTTTAGATCACTTTGACATAATATAAACTTTTTTTAATAAAAAATAATATATAAACAACTACACAGATATTACTTGATTTCAACTGTAATCGTAACGTCATTCTGTTCAGATGGATTTGATTCATCCCATTTCCTTTTCGAAATGTCAACGGTATACATATAGAGATGCTCAGAGAATGCACCTAAATAGAAATCGTTTTCTGAAAAACCGTTGGCAGAAACAACAAAACAAGATGCATACGTATCTTTCGCCTCCACCGATCGAAAAGCAAAACAGACAAATAATTTTTGAAATTCACGACCAACCCGGAATGATACAGAATTTCCAACACTCTGATGGTTCAATTTGAACCACTTCGGAATCTCAATTCTTGGTAGTACAAATTCACAACGATCGTAATCAAAAATTGAGCAATTCATGAATAGTTCTTGAAACTGCTTGCATTTAGCAAATACAAGAAATTGAAATTTAGAGATTCTCGTAATATATATATCACTTAAACTTACACGTATAGAGAGAGGGGGGAGAGAGAGCTCACCTGATTCAATAATCTGCATGATGATGGTAGATCCAACGACGTGCAGTTTGCTGCGTCCACTCTTCTTATAGACTGTGGAAGCCTTGGAATTTCTCGAAGGTTCTTGCAACTACTCATGGAAAGTGTTCGTAATGTAGTAAATCTAATAATGCTTCTCGGGATTGTAACAATATTAGAGTCATCTAGATTTAGAGATATCAACGAGGGGAAGGAATCAGGCTTCATCAAAATATGTGATTCAATTATATTTCCATCACACCTCGTAATTTCTAGCCCCCGCAAGTTCGTTAACTGACATCTCAAAATGCTAACGAGAAAATCCCCAAGGTTTTGACAATTATCTAGGGTTAATTGAGTAAGCCCACTAAAAAGACACCCCAGTGACAAAGGCCATTCTTTAATATTACTATCCCTAAAACTAAGAAAATTACATTTGATTTCCGGGTGAATATTGGGAAACTTTTCAAGGCTTACACACCGTTCTATTTGAAGAAGATTAAGAGATTTCAACCTAAGGGTGTTAGGAAGAATTTGAAGTTTTTTGCAATTAGAGAGCTCCCAAATAAAAAGCTTATTAAGAGATCCAAAGGCCTCATGAACCTCAATTAAATTTTTACAACCACTAATGCACAATCCTGTTAAGTTTGGGGCACATAAGTCAGGTAATGTTTCAAGACTTGCACAGTCACGTAGATAAATACGTTTAAGAGATTTCAACCTAAAGCTGCTAGGAAGAATTTGAAGTTTTTTGCATCCCCTGAGATTCCAACGTTTAAGCTTATCAAGAGATCCAATGGCCTCATGAACCTCAATTAAATTTTTACAATAACTAATGTCCAATTCCTCTAAGTTTGGGGCATACAAGTCAGGTAATATTCTAATCGATAAACACTTGTACAAATCGATACTTTTCAAATTTTTGAAAAGGAACCCCTGCAAGGGGAAAAAAAAAAAAACGAAAATTGTTCTTCAACAAAATTTTAGAAATAACATTTAAAGAAATCAAAATTCATCAATACTAATACTCATACCTGCTTGAACAGCTTCTCCAATCTAATGCAACTATGCGACATCTTGAGTACAACAAGTTCTTGAGGACAAAAATTGGATGGCAAGGAAAAAGGATATTGCTCCCATTCAAGTAACTTTAATCCATTGGGGAGATTTTTAAGTTCTTCAGAAATGAGTACATTACTAACCATAAGAAATTTGAGATTTTCCATCTTTTTGAAAGCTTTAGTATGTAGTTGCACTGTTATTGGATTAGGCGAATGCAACATTATACCTCGAATTTTGTCTGACCCCTGATTAGATAAAGAAATAAGTGAAACATATAATACAATAGAATTTTCCAAAACTATAGTAATCTTGAAATTTTAAGCAAAAATGATATTGTTAAACTTATATTTTCTATAATGTTACAAAGAAAAAATATCAAAGGAAAAAAAAAAAAAAAAACTTATTACTTCTACCTGACAAAAAAATATGTTAAAATATAAAGAAAAAGAAGTTATACCTTACTTCTAGTTAGTACTTCAAGTGCATCCTCATAATGCCATAACCTGCTACGTGTTTTGAGGACTTTTGGTGATTCTTGCCGAACAATTTCCCTACCCATTTGTTGTACCAAGTCATGCATCCACAATATGCCATGACTAATAGTTATGAGACATTTATTAACAAGGTTTGGAATACCAGATTTTGGATATAAATTGCAAGCATCTAATATATTTACAACATTATCATTGTTCCTTCCCTTAAAGAAACATGCAATATCGAGGAAAATATCCTTTTCCACTTCTTCCAATCCATCATAACTTACTTTAAGTATTTTATGAATATCTCCTTTAGGAATTTTTCCATATCGCTGTATTGCACTTTCCCATTCAGATTTTGGTTTTCCACACAAATCAGAACCTATTATTGTTAGAGCTAATGGTAGGCCTCTGGCATATTGTATGACTTGGTTTGCAAGTTCAAAATAATCTTCCTCATGTTTATTTCCTTGGAAGGCATGTTGATTAAAGAGTTCAAGAGCTTCATGTTTGTCCAATTCCTTCACCTCGTAAGTTGTATAAACTTTAAGAGTAGCTAGCAAGTGTGCGTCTCTTGTTGTTATAAGGACTCTACTTCCTAAAAAAAACCAATCAAAATTTCCAAACAAATTTTCAATTTGTTTTGATTTATCCACGTCATCAAGAATTAAAAGAACCCTTTTACTTTGAAGCCTTTCCCTTATCATATTGGTTCCATGGGCTACACTCTCCACCTTCAAATGTTTGCCCCTTAAGATATTAAAAAGGAGATTCTCTTGTAGTTGCATTATGCCATTATTTGTTCCAGAATTTTCTCTAACATTCTCTAGAAAGCAACTTCCTTCAAAATGCTCAGCAATTCTATTATAAACAGCTTTTGCAATAGTTGTTTTACCTATTCCCCCAAGACCAAGAATCCCTACCATCCGAACATCATTTACCTTAATATCTAAAAGCGATTCTATGGCCTTGGCACGAGAATTTACTCCAATAGGGTATTTAGCAACAAATAAATGGCTGCCACTTAATTTGGTATACAATATATATTCAATAATTTGTTCGATGAATTTATATTCAGGGCCGCTGCCAATCACAAAACATATGAAACATTAAATGAGTTGGACTAGTTGAAATTATGAATATGAAAATATAATAATCAAGATGTCTAGTTTTATGCATAAAAACCTACACTTGACACATTATCAATTTAATTCAAGGATATAATTCAAGGATTTGAGAAGCATCATTAATATTAGTTTTTTTTTTTTTTGGGGGGGGGGGGGGGGGAGATTGTGGATTGCCATACTTGACCAAAATAATCAAAAAAATTTGGAATTATACAAAAAAATTAGTGGGAGAAACTATAACATTAACAAGTCTTTGAAAGGTATATATATTGTGTTTCTTTGCCAAACTGAAATGATATTCTTTATTTTATTCAAAACTTTAATTTTGATTCATTCTCTTTTTTTTTCCCCCAACTAAGAAATTGTTTTAGGCTTTTGGCAAGTAGTTGTATGGAAACTTCACCTAAGGTGAGGTAACAAGCCTATTGAAAACTCATTTATAATACCTTGAACGAAATGATTAAGAAAATTAGAGAAATGTTTTTGAAAGGATTATGTCAATGAGCCTTGATTCAAACAACATTTCCTCTTCTCACAAGTGTGGGTGAAAGGTGAGGTCACGAGATCAAAGCTCATCAAATACATTTGCAACTTACCAATATGGGGAGAAAAACTCACAAATATGTTAGCCTATTTGCCTTAGTAATTGAAGATATGATCATAATAGATTTTTTTTTTTTCATATTTGGCATTTTGTAGTTGTAACAAAACTATTAGAAGTCTAAAAGTCATAAAAGAACATAACATTAGTTATTAGATACATACCCATCCTCATAATGCCATCCAGACAAACTAGCTGCATCATTTAGAGCTGTCCTCCACCTCTGCACCTTCTCCATGTCATTCTTAAATTTGTTTTCATGTTTAGCTAGTGCTACTTTGAAATTACCTTTTTGTTTACGTATTTCAGATGGATCCACTTTGTAAAAAACAGGTAGAACCAATTGTCCATTTTGCTTGCAATTAAGAATCTCGACAAGTTCATCCAAGCACCAAGCTGAAAATGCATAGTTTTGAGAGAATATGATAATTGAAATCCTTGACGATTTAATAGCTTTCAGAAGTTCCAATGAAATTTCTTCTCCTCTTTGTAGGTCATTATCAATGAAGGTATTGATACCTTCGTCACACAAAGCTCGATATAAATGACCAGTAAAACCATTGCGGGTATCTTCACCTCTAAAGCTCAAGAAGACATCATAGTCCCACCGGCAAGTAGAAGAAGAAAATGAGACTCCTTGATTGATCGGGAAAGCCATCAGAATCTACAAGCAGAAGATTGAGAAGATAAAGGTTGAGAAGATCAAAGATGTGATGAAATAAGGAGTAAACCTCCTAGTTTTTTGACAGAGCGATATTTGAATGGAAATGAAGGTCTTGAAAGTAGGGAAGTCCCACTTCCACGAAGATTCCATAGTGCAAACTTTCGAATAGACAAGCTCTTTCATTTTTCAAAAAGTGAATTACAAAACAACGAATAATTCAGACTTTTTTGACAACGCACACATGCATTTGCTCCAATCAACAAATTTACCTAAAATAAAAAACCAGACATTTTGGGAAAGGAAAAGTAAAAAAGTAGAAATGAAACTTGTTGGCAGGTGCTGTACTTACAAATACCATCTCATGCATATTTATTTACAAAAGTGCCATTTAATTTTTCCTTGTATTACCAATCGGAGTAGAGTGTGGACTGTCACGACTGTGGGTACAATATGTAAGGACAAATGCATGATGTGTGCAATTAACCTTAACCAATTCTATTCTCAATTCCCATAAATAAAAAAAAAAAAAAAAAAAAAAAAATTAACCATAACCACCAATCAATTCACTTCATTAGATTTTTTGTTTATTCTATTATCAATTTAAATTTTATCTCAACAGTAATAACTAATAAGTAATACTATTTTTATTATATATATTTATATAAATGTATATTGTGGTAATCCCGAAACAGTAAACCAATATCTATTGGTACAGAAATATTTTGTTCCTCTGACCAAAACCAATAGCAACAAGTAGCGAACACACTTTTTGTCACAATATCATGGTATAAATAGATTTTTTTTTTAAAAAAAATTAATTAAATGAGAATTTTTTATCTTGTAATTTAATTTGGATTTGAATGAGTCTGCTCGATCACATGTTCTGTCACACACAACAAAACTTTTGTAACTAACATTTTGAATGAATCATCACAATTTCTAGTTTTGTCATAGATGAATGATTTCAAAAATGTAAGTTCTAGAAGAAAAAAAATGTAATCCAACCCAAAAATAACTAATCTACAAAGCAAGCATCATAGATTCTACGTTTATCATCATTATGATAAGAAATCATAGCAATCCAAAAGAATATACAAGAAATCATTTGCATATTGAGTGCTATTCACAAATATTGTTTGGAAGAACGTGTTCAAAAAAATATGTTGGCATAATAGAGATGTTTGAAGCTACGATGATAAGCTTAATTGGAAAATTAAAAACTACAGGCAGGGATTTTAAAACTACACTGTTGAGATTGTTTGGGTAGCTACCAACCCACCACATTTTGTTACATAAAATTCCAAAATTTTACAATGGGAAATTTAATAGTGAAATTGATTTTTCATATAGGCAGTGATCACACACACACACACACACACCTTCATGGCTAGGGGAGAAAGAACTAAATATCAAGAAGTGTTAATTGAACTAAAACATATGTGGGTGCTACAAGTATTGATCTCACATGCTGTGAATTGTGAAAGGAAGGTCTCATGAGATCATATCAAGAGATACCTTCCCCTGGGTAAATGAGTCTATATATTAAATGTCGTGTGTATACACACACACACACACACACACATATATATATATATATGCGTTTAATGTATTTAGTCATCAATGATACATCTATATATGACCTAATTTTTTTGTATTCTTATAAATTCACTAAGGTATTTTACAAATCAAGCTAAAATAAGGAATATCTTTGTATAAGCTTATATTAATGTGGCAGTTGGTTTGGAAAATATGTAGTTTTTGACAATCCTCACATATATTTCAATATTGTCATATTTGGTTATTGAATATATGATTGCTTCCTACCTTATGTCTATGCTTGATGTCCATTTGCAAATGTGTCACTTATAAAATAATTACTTTGAAATCTATTGGTGGTATAAATACCATTAGTTATACTTTCTGTTTAATTTTCACTTTACTGATTGTATTAAAATTAACAAAATATGTACAAGACATGTGCTGAATGTTGCCATGTTTCCAAGATGCTAGTAATTTGCAATAGTAAGGAATGTAATTGAACTTGAATTTGACTTATCAGGTCTATTCTGTGGTCAAATCTTTGCATTCTCGTATGTCCAGGCATCTCTGAAGTCACTTGTAGTGACATTAGTTACTAAGCATTAGAATCCAAAGATGGATGCCTTTGTAAGATTTTATATATATAATGCAAAGATTTTATACTATATATAGCCTGGAGACGAAGGCTACAGAGAAGCTGTGTATTGGTAGAATCTGAGCATCTAGCAGCCACACTAAACTCAATCAAGCAGAGCACAAGGGATAACGCAACTACCCTGGAAGACATAAGGATCCAGATGGCCATGCTCCACCACGTATACTTTAGAGTTTAGAGTGGCTCCTCGACCGACAATCAAGGAAGTCCAAAGCTGGTGAGATAGGGGACCCAAATCTACACTCACATCATATGACCCTAATTCAATCTCTTTGCAAAGAACCAAAAAGGATATATATATATATATATATATATATATTTCATTTTTCCTTACATTTATGTCTTTCTTACAGATAATTAAAGATAAATAATTTGATATATAAATCAAGTTAAATTCTCTAAAATAACTATTAAATATTTTTGAATTATATTCGAGAATTCACATCCGATGAACTAAAAAATTTAACATTTAACACTCCAAAAAGTTGTTTTATCTATTTTAATCCACCACTTAACATTTAACAATACACCCTACATTTCATCATTTATTTTAGCATACCACACCACCATCGGGACCATAGAAATAATCTAATGGGTTTTTTTCTACTTCAGCGTGTCATCCATGGGTCTCTTGTACACAATCCATGGGAAACACATGTCAACCTTGCACGCACATCCATGGGAACCCTGCACATCTATGTCCATGGGTACCCTACGTCACACCGTTTTGATACCACTTGGTAGAGAGATAAACATTTTATCGAGTTTTCTTAAATAATTAATATAATATATAGAGACATACTTTGACCCAAAATGGTCTAAGTGTAATGTGTATGTGCTCAATTATGTTATATTAATAACTTATTTTTCTCATTATTATTTAATGTGAGACTTCACTCATACGTGCACGCCCAACATACTTTATTCACAACTTTGATTTTGATTCATTCTCTTTTTTTTTTTCTAGTAAGAAATATATATATATATATATATTTTTTTTTTTTGAGAAACATTTTTTTTTTCCCGGTAAGAAATTGTTTTAGGCTTTTGGCAAGTGGTTGCATGGAAACTTCACCTTAGGTGAGGTAACAAGCCTATTGAAAAGCCATTTATAATACTTTGAATGAAATGATTAATATTGTTGAGCCATGATTCAAACAACACTTCCTCCTCTCATGCTCCTCTCATAAGCGTGGGTGAAATGTGAGATCATGGGATTAAAGCTCATCATCGGATGTAACATTGTGTTTGCAACTTATAAAAGTAGGGAAGTGAAGTCCCACTTCCGCGAAGATTCCATGGGATTTTATTAAAAAATAACCAAATTCTTCAAACTATTGTATTAGTTAGGCAAGGTTTGAAACATATTTGGTTTATAACAATTCGTCTTTTCTGGAGTCGATTTTGCCCTTTGAAAATTCACTTGGAAATCGAGTGTAAGAAACTCGATTTCCAAGTGAATTTTCAAAGGGCAAAATCGACTCCAGAAAAGACGAATTGTTATAAACCAAATATGTTTCAAACCTTGCCTAACTAATAATATAGTTTGAAATTTATAATTATTTTTTTTAAAAATCCAGATTCCATGGTACAAACCTTAGAGACAAAACAATAAATATTCGGACTTTTTGGACAACACGCAATTGACTGCTTCGGTCTTCGCCCCAATCAACAGATTAAACACTAAAAAAAATGAAAACATACAAATAAAGAAGATAAAGATGAAGTTTCAAAGAATTCGGAAAGGAAAAGTAAAAAGTGGAAATAGAGAAATGGAGTCAAGTGGGGAGGAAGGGTAGCTTTTCAATTTTTAAGCTGAAATGAAACTTCTTGGAAGGTGTCTTACTTAAAAATACCATTGCATGCATATTTATTTACAGAAGTGCCTTTTTTTTTTTTTTTATTGAATACAATATGTGAGGACAAATGCATGATGTGTGCAATTAACCATAAGCAATTCTTCTAAAAAAATTAACTACATTAGAATTTTTGTTTATGCCATTATCAATTTAAATTTTAACTCAATAATAATATGGAATAATATATTTTTATCATATATATTTATATAAATGTATATTGTAGTAATTCTAAAATGGTACACTAGTATCGAAATAGTCTGTTGTAGCAGAACTAATATCAACAAGTAGTAAACAAACTTTTTGTCACATTATCATGGTACTAATATAATTTTTTTTTTGAAAAAAATAATAATTTAGATTTGAATGAGTCTGCATGATCACAAGTTTTGTCACACACGACAAAACTTATGTTATTAATGGTTTGAATGAGTCAAACACAATCACTAGTTTTGTCATACACATACAATTTCAAAAATTCAAGTCTTAGTAAAAAACAATTATGAAATCCAACCCAAAAATGACTTAGAGTATGATGAAGAATATTGGATTTTGATTGCCAAAAGCCTTAAAATTCAGTTAGAGCATGTAGTATATAAACTAATGAAGATAGACGAAGTGACATGAAGTAAAATTGTTTACCCAAGTTAAGGGGGGAAAAAATAAACATTTTAAAGTTTACTAAAATTGAACTTTTTAGTAAACTTTAGAGATGAAAACAATTTTGTAGTCTATTTTTTTATTCTGGATATCTAAAAGAAACAAATCATTTATGTACCTAATCTACAAAGCAAGCATTAGATTCTAAGTTTATCATCATCATGATAAGAAATCATAGCAATCCAAAATATTATACAAGAAATCGTTTGTATACTGAGTGCTATTTCACAAAGAGAGTTTGGAAGAAGGTGTTCAAAAAAAAATATTTTGGCTTACTAGAGATGTTTGAAGCTATGATGATAAACTTAATTGGGCAATTAACAAACTATAGGTAGGGATTTTAAAACTACACTGTTGAGATTGTTTGGGTAGCTACCAACCCACCACACTTAGTTACATAAAAAAAAAATTATATAAAAAAAAACTTCTCGTCATAGACTAATCGCACCCACATTTAAAAAAAGAAAAGCATTTCATAACTATGTCTCTTTTTATAATTTTTATTTTTATTTTTATAAGACCTCTTTTTATCTATACTTTTAGATTGGAGGGACTCTCCTTTTTAGTGTCGCCTTTGAGCTAAAGATAAAGGTAATTGAGGCACTTCGAAAAAGTAAAAATAAAATAAAGGAAATTGAGGCATCACCTTTAGATGACATTAAACCCATATTTTTATACCTTTCCTCACTCATCTTAACCACAATGTTTTAATTTAATTGGCCATCTAATTGGAAGTAGTTAAAGTGAATCCATTACACACTGAGTGGTTGTCTACTCAGTCATATTTTAGATAAATTCTCTAGCCATATCACACCCTAGGAACCCCAAAGCCATCTTAATAGAATACTTTTCGTTTTGAATTTCTCCCTTTAAGTTTAACATTCTTTATGCAAGAAACTCAAAATGCTACAACTCATTTATCATTAGAACTTCTTAGGCTAAAATGGGTATTTGCCCATTTCGCCAAAATTTTTCAGCAAAATGCCCACGTTTTGAAACTATCTAGCAAAATGCCCACGTTTTAAACTCAATTTTCTAAAAATCGAGTTTCAATGAAAAACTCGATTTAAAAAAATTGAGTTATGTGAAATCAAACTTTAAAAAAAAATCATGTAAAATTTCTCACATTACTTGATTTTCATCAAATCGAGTTTTTTTATTGAAACTCGATTTTCTAAAAATTGAGTTTCAAAACAGGGGCATTTTGCTAGATAGTTTCAGAACATGGGCATTTTGTTACATTTTTTGGGCGAAAGGGGCAAATGCCCATTTTGACCGAACTTCTTATGTTATTGAATGTATGATTGCTTCCTACCTTATGTCTGATGCTTGATGTCCATTTGCAATGTGTCAGTTGTAAATTAATTACTTTGATATCTTTTGGTGTGTATAAATACCATTAGTTATACTTTCTATTTAATTTTTACTTTACTGATTGATTACATTAATATTATCAAAATATGTACAAGATATGTGCTTCTCGTACGTCCAGGCATCTATTGAAGTCACTTGTAAAAACATTAGTTACTAAGCATTAGAATCCAAAGATGGATGCCTTTGCAAGATTATATATACTATTACGTAGTGGGAACTAATTACTTTTGGAACTTCCATAGAATTCTTATTAAATTTTTTTAATTGTTATATTTAATTAGTTGTAGACCTACACGATACATAGGAATAAATAATTATTTTATAATTGTAAAATATAATGTATAATTTTTTCTCTAAAATTTTTTGAAGATAATTTTTTCTCCCTAAAAATTAAACAATTTATATTTAGTTCAATTAGGTCTATTTCGGTCCTATTTGATCCAATTTGGTCCACTCGTTTAATTTTAGTCCTCTTTGGTCCATTTTGGACTAATTGGGCCTTAATTGATTCTTTTCATATGTTGCATTTTCAAGTTTAGCTCAAAAATTCTTTTTTTTTTTTCTTAATTTTTGGGTAGAAAAGTATGAAATTTTATTATATTTGGGATAAACTATTTAATTTTGAGTAAAACAATACAAATAAAATAGACATTAGAAATTAGAAATATGAGCCCTAAAAATGGAAAAAAAATAAATTAATATTCAAAAGTCCTGTTTGGTCCATTCTGTCCTCTTCGGTCCACTTTGGTTCTATTTGGTCCATTTGTGGCCAATTCTATCCATTCCATCCACATTGGTCCTATTCTGTCCACTTCAGTCCATATTGGTCTCATTCAGTCCATTTTGTCCACTTCGGTACTATTCAGTCGACATTGGTCCTATTCGGCCCAACTTGGTCCTATTTGGTCCATTATGTCGACTTTGGTCCTAACCTGTCTATTCGTTCTTATTTGGTCCACTTCGGTCCTCTTAAATCCTTTTCGGTCCACATTCATACACTCAGTCCTATTCGGTCTACTTTGGTTTTATCCGGTCTACCTTGTTCTCATTCGATCCGATTCCGTTCTATTTAGTTCAATTTGGTCTATTTGTATCCACTTCAGTCCAATTGACCACTTTGATCTACTTTGGTCAATTTTTGTGCACTTAAATATTGGGAAAGACATGTTTAAGTTGATGTCACCTATTCTAAATCCAAATTTATTATATATATATATATATATATATATGTATATATATATCTCAAATTCATAATATCTAAAATCTTAAGCATATCATTTATTATTGCTGCACTTTTGTTGAGTTACATTAACATAGCATTTCAATCCATTTCGGTTCAATTAAATTTAATTGAAAGTCTTTCTAAACATGAAAGCTATGAATATACAAATTCAATTTTTAGAGCAGTTACTCACTTGTTCTAAAGTCATTGTTTTTAAATGAATTGCATGAGATTGATTATACCTTTGAGCAATATATATATATATATATATATATATAATTTTTATTTAAATAAATTATTCAAAATTTTCATTCTCTTAATAGAGATTATTATGATAATCAATATTTTATTCTCTAATTATATGATGTTTTGGTTATCATATTGAATATGTATAGTTTATTCTCTAAATTTTATTGTAGATAATTTTTTCTCGCTAAAAATAATCAATTTCAACAAATAATTTTGATCACTCTATTTTTACAAATATATAATTTTATCATTGTTGATGTTTTGATATATTTTTTTAATCTTCTAACTATTGTTATTATGCATTATATTTTCCTAATTTCTTTTGGTACAATTAAAATTTTTAACTTTCAAAATTATTATTCAAATTCTCATTCTCTTAAGGAGATTATTATGATAACCAAAACTTATCATATAATTACAATTGATATTACTCAAATAATTGGTACTACTCTCAACCTAAGCTTGTTTTTTCCCATTCTTAAGTAGGTACACTGAATTGGACTGAAGTGATCCGAAATAGACCAAATGGACCGAATAGACCTAAGTGGACCAAATAGACCGTATTGACTGAATTGGATGGAATGGACCAAATTGGACTGAATTGGATGTAATGGACCAAATTGGCCCAAAAAGGACCGACTTGATGGAAGTAGAGCGAATGAACAAAAATAAACCGAAGTGAACCAAGTGGACCAAATTGGACTTCATTGACCGAAGTAGATCGAATGGACCTAATTGAATTGAAGCGGACCGAAATAGACTAAAATGGACCGAATTTTGATTTGTAATTAGCATAGCCAAGATTGTGTTTTGATATAAACTCAAATTCTTACTTCCAAAATAATTAAGTATTAAATCAAACAAAAATAAAACTGAAACTAAGAGAGAGAGAGAGAGAGAGAGAGAGAGAGAGAGAGAGAGAGAGAGAGAGAGAGATACTACTTGTAATGGGGAACTAAAAAAATACAACACCAAAGCATATGAACCTAAAATAAAGTTTTAGAAATCAATGATTCATCAATATAAAGTAGAGTTGCAAGAAAGAATAAAAAATTAAGAGAGAGAGAGAGAGAGAGAGAGAGAGAGAGAGAGAGAGAGAGAGAGAGACTAACCACTTTTTAAAGAGAGAATATGAGAGAGAATTGTAAGAAATTTATAGAAAATAATATGAGAAGAAAAAAGTAAAAAGTAAAAATATAGTTATACACACCAAATTATCCAAGTCATGTTATATTATGTAATAAAATAACAATATATTATTATATACTATCTTTATAATGCAATAGTATAACATCTATGAAATCAAAGAGAAGAAAAAATATAACAACTTAAAAACATAACTTAATTATATCAACTCAAAGTAGAGCTTCAAAGAATGCAAAAAAATCATCAAAAAAAAAAAAAGAGTAGAGATGCAAGAAAAATAAAATATTCCACCAAAAAATGAAAAACAAAATTTTGAGAGAGAGAAAGAGAAAGAAAACAACCTTTTGTGTGTGGGAAAATATGTATAAAATGCGAGAGAGAATTGTAAATTAAAGGAAGATAAAAAGATGGAGGAAAAGTGATATTAAGGTATATAGTAGTGGGAAGATGAAAAGATAAAAGTGAGGGGAAAAGTTGGTGAAAGTATAATAATAAGTTGAAAAATTAATAAGAAAAAAAAAGTTAAAAAATAAGAGAGAGAATGTTGGACATGGGTGGATAATGTGACTCAATAGGAGCATAGTAACAATAAATATTACGTTTCAGCTTTTAGAAATGTATATAGATATAAATTATTTAGTAGGTTATTTGGGATCCAAATAGATGGGAAAAACAGAAGTTGGAACTCCTAGAGACTGCTCGCATTTTATTTGGTGAGTTATGTATCTTTTTATGCTGATTGTATACTAAGCATGCTGCAATGACAGTTCTTGGAATATTTTCTAGGGGGTCATTCAAATTCATGTTAAAGAGGTTGATAATGACCTCTAATAATATTTCTCATTTCATCTTGATCGTTAAGATGATAAAATGAGATATTTTCTCGTAACTCATGACCTATAGGAAGATTTTTCAAGTCAACACGAGTTCTCTTTAAAGATGAATTTTAGATAGGAGATGAATCTTGTGCTCTATAGGGGGTGGCAAAATTGGACACGACCCGCGAACTCGACACGACACGAAATTAACAAGTTATAGGTTGAGGCTTAATGGGTTCATGTCATATTCGGGTTGACACGAAAGACTCGTTTGATAAACGGGTTGAGTTAATGTTTAACCTATGAAACCCGTTTGACCCATTTAATTAAATGAAGTTTTACCAATATACCCTTCAAACCCTAGATATATAAACTTAATAGTTATTGTGGTTTATTTTCTTTTACATATTGTGATTGATTATTTGTGATATTGAGATATGCTTTTAATTTTGAATGATTATTTGAGATGCAATTACTCATTAGTTTTGAATTTTATATTTAAAATATTTATTTTTTTTGTTTTTTCATAAAATTTTTTCTTCATTTTGATAAAATTTGATAAACAGGTTGACACGACTGACCTGTTTAATAAATAGGTCGTGTTAGGATTGAAGAATCTTGACTCGTTTAATAAACATGTCGAGTTAGTGTTGACTCATATAGTCGGATACACATGAGTTAACACGATACGAACCCGACACATGAACACGAATTGCCACTCCTAGTGCTCTATATGGTTGGCTGGGCGCCATTAATTCAGTGGAAGGGTAGATGTTGTTCATCCCCATTTTGGTTTTTTTTTTTTTTTTTTTCCTATGAAATTATCCTCTAAACACCATTGTGAACTTTGATAAAGCTTATATCTTCAACAAGAACTTGGATGGCTAGGCTATATCTTTCCAGAAAACATAAAGATGAGTTTGTCATTTTTTAGTCTGTCTATGATTAGTGTTAACTATTGAGCAATGTGCCATACCCTAGACTATTTGGAAGAACACACAAAATTACATTTGAGGAAAAACTTCCATACCTCCATCAAGCCCTTCATACGGTTTTAGTCCAAACGAGCTCCAAGGACAAAAACTCTTTGAGGAACTAGGACCCAACCCCAACAAGAGTACACTATACTACAACATTACTTTCATTTAGGGAATACATATCACATGGTAAATCCTAATAATTGTTGGAAGTAGTCGTCTAAGACTTATTAACTATTGAACAAAGACGTAGGAGTCTAAGATGAACAATCTGGGATGGTTGCCTTCATAATGAAAAATCGTGCAGGCCAATTGATCACAAAGGGATGCTTCGATCTCCTAGTACGTTCAAAGGACACTTCACACCTCCTCTCTACTGACAATAAGAGAAATACTATGTATTGGTAGAATCTGAGCATTTAGCAGCCACACTAAACTCAATCAAATAAAGCACAAGGGATCATGCAACTACCCTGGAAGACAAAAGGATCCAGATAGCCATGCTCCACCATGTATACTTTAGAGTGGCTCCTCAACCAATAATCAAGGAAGTCCAAAGCCGGCGAGAGAGGGGACCCAATTGGGCCTAGTTCTCTCTTTGCTAAGTACCAAAAAGAAAAAGAAAAATTATATATATATATATATATATATATATCTTGCATTATTCGTCACATTTATGTCTTTCTTACATATAATTAAAGATAAATGATTTGATACATAAATCAAATTAAATTTTCTAAAATAATTGTTAAATATTTTTGAATTATGTTCAAGAATTCAAATCCGGTGAAGTAAAAAATTTAACATTTAAAACTCTAAAAAGTTACTTTATCTACTTTAATACATTACGTAAAAATACACTCTACTTCTCATCCTCTATTTTAGCATATAAAACATTAAAATAATATAAATAAACAACATTTTAAAACCAGCCACACCACCATCAGGACCATAGCAACAACCACAACAACCACCGCCACCGCCACCGCCACCACCACCCACACCCGCATCCCCCAACCACCATAATCCATACAAAGTCACAACCTACCACACCCAAAACATAATGGCCATCCAAAATCACCGCCACCACCACCATCACCATGACCAACACCCAAAATCAAATCACAAATCCTCCAAACCCACATTACCACCACTAATCCAACCTAACCACAACTACCAACCACCACGCAACCCAGCAAAACACAGAGGTCTCACTCATACAAACTATAACGATGACGATAGTAAAACTCAAGCGAGCCACCAACAAGTGACAATTGCCACCACACCTAAAATCACAACAACCAATATCACCCAAATTGAATCAAACTTGAGGCAGTAGAGGAATTTAATGTGGTGGAAAGATGGGTTTGCTAATCTAGAGCAAAAATCTAAAATGACCTTGGTGGTTTGTAGTGGAGATGGGGTGGTCAGAGGAGGAATAAAGAGAAAGGGGTGAGATAGAGAGATGGAGTATACAGGAGAGAGAAGAGACTGGGAGAGAGAAAGAGAGAAGTACAATAGAGAGAAAGAAAGGAATTAAATAATAGTAACAAAGATCATTGTAGCATGTTGCTTGTTTTTTTAAGCTTTGGCACCTTTGATGTAGCATAATTTATGGCGTTTGGGGTACCAAAATAATTATTTCCAATTTTTATTTTTAATAGTTTATTAGGACATCATATCTTGAAAATCAAAATAATTTATTTCCTTAAAATATTTAAGTGATTTCTAACGGGAGATATAAATAGAAAGCTCTCATTATAGTTGTTCCAAAAGTGTGAAATTTAAATTGACATCATTAAAATTAATTAAAGAGTTTAATTTGTTATTGTTAGAGCTGCCTAAAAGTTTAACTTGGATTGTAAACAAGCCAAACCTTGTCGAGTAGTGAATGTTCAAGCTCAGCTCGACAACAAAATTAGAATGTTCAAGCTTGGCTTGAGCATGAATCAAGCCTACAAATAAAGTTCAAAAAATTATTGAACATTAAAAATCAAGCCTACAAATAATTTTCATGAGATTTGGATCTAGGTTTAATAAACAAACCTAAAATGTAAGTTCTAGTTAACTCAGTTGGTAAAATCTCTGATGGTTGAATAAGAGATCTGGGGTTTAATTCTCACCTACACCAAAAACCGATAAAGAACTATCATCAGGAGCAAACGCTATAACTTAAAACTCTCTCAAAAAAAAAAAAAAACCTAAAACCAAAACTTAAACTTGACTTATTTATAAATAAGCAAACATAAATAAACTTTTTATGAAGCCAAGTTTGAACTATTTATAAATAGTTTGGTTCATTTACTGTCTTAAATTCAACCCATCGGTGAAAATTTCAATTGGTTTCACCCATTGATCTGGTCAAAAGCAACTTGTCATTTATAGATGCATTAGCCTATGTACTCCTTTAGGTGTTTAAGAGTCAACCTAACTATTTGGTCGACATTACTCGTGGTCGTGGGTTTTCAGGCGGCAAGTCAATTTAAACACCGCTCCTTACCTAATTTAAGGGTTTTATTTATTTATTTTTAAATTGCATTTGACAACGGTACACAACCAGGAAATTTCTAGAACTTTATCAAAAAATTGAAAAAGAATAAAAAATTTCTAGAACTACTTGGAGGGAACGTACAATATAATTTCCTAGAAATGCTAGAATACCGCTGCTTTGTCGTAAGTTCCGGATCGGATCACACGCATCCCATTACGTCATTGAGTCGGCATACTACGTCTTCTATATAAATCACCTCTACTTCCCTTATTCCCTCACACAAATATCTCTCCAATTTCATCGTCTCCCTAATTCTCTCTCACAATCTCTCTCTTTTTCTTTTACTCACATCCATCCAAAGATGCAGATCTTCGTGAAAACCCTAACGGGAAAAACCATCACCCTGGAGGTGGAGAGCTCCGACACCATAGACAACGTCAAGGCCAAGATCCAGGACAGGGAAGGCATTCCCCCGGACCAGCAGAGGCTCATCTTCGCCGGTAAACAATTGGAGGACGGTCGTACCCTCGCCGACTACAACATCCAGAAAGAGTCAACGCTCCACCTCGTGTTGAGGCTCCGTGGAGGCATGCAGATCTTCGTCAAAACCCTAACCGAGAAGACGATCACCTTGGAGGTAGAGAGCTCCGATACCATCGATAATGTCAAGGCCAAGATCCAAGACAAGGAAGGGATCCCTCCGGACCAGCAGAGGCTCATCTTCGTCGGAAAACAGTTAGAGGACGGTCGTACTCTCGCCGATTATAATATTCAGAAGGAATCGACTCTTCATCTGGTGTTGAGGCTCCGTGGAGGTATGCAGATATTCGTGAAGACTCTGACTGGGAAGACGATTACTCTGGAGGTGGAGAGTTCTGATACAATCGATAATGTGAAGGCGAAGATTCAAGATAAGGAGGGAATTCCTCCGGATCAACAGAGGCTGATCTTTGCTGGTAAGCAATTGGAGGATGGGAGGACTCTCGCTGATTATAACATTCAAAAGGAGTCCACTCTTCACCTTGTTCTTCGTCTTCGCGGTGGCCAGTAAAAGATTTTCTCTGAAACAAGAAGGTTTAATGTGTTTGAATTGTGGCTTTCTTAATAAGTGTTGTTGAAAGTTATTTTAAGAACTCTTTGTTGTGGTTTCATCAATGTATTTATAATATCTAATTTAAATAATAGTACCTTTGTTTGTTCAAATTTCTGTGTTTTCTATGCCTTATGATTAATAGATATGTTCGATGAATAGAATGGACCTTCAAATTGGTCCTCAAATAGCTAGGTGAAATGCCTCCCTAGGCATATTGGAATTATGATTTGGATGGTTAGAGCTTTTTACTGCCAAGAGTGTTGTTGAAAAGATTAGCAGCCTCTCATCACAGATTCACAATCACCACTGTGTTATCTGTTGCTAATGTCGAGATTGTTCCTGTAATGCATTTATAAGTGAAGTGAAGTGAAGCATTTTAGTTAGATCTTCTAGTTCTGTGCTGATGTGGTATTGGGTATGGTTATAAATTGTGTTTTATTTGCTGTATTCTTGGGGGAGGGGGTTTTTAACCTGGACATCTTCCTGGGAAACATCAATTGGCTACAAGCTTATTTGTGATATCATGTATGTCGTAAGGTTCCTGTTCTAGTTCTGTGCTGATAAATCAAATGATATAATAGCAAACTTATGGGGCGTCAGATGATTGTTGTTACTTTCACAAGTTAGAAAAACCTTTTTTATGTAGTTATATCTAGTTTTCTAGAATTAAGTTACTGACTCATTGTTAATCGCTTTCATCCCTAGTACCATGTGATGTGTGTTAGTTAAAACTTAAAACAGAGAAGTTATTGTGAAATATACTCAAAATAGCTTCCTGTTAGTAGCTATAGCTAAAATATTGCTGATATTTTTATCATTGGTCTGGATAAATAATGTTTGATTCAAATCTCTGAGATAACTGTATTGAAATTCATGCTATTCTATTGCTTCTCTATCAGCTTTCTGCCTTGTGGAAACCAGAGATTTCTGCTTATGATTGCTGGTTATTAGTGTTGGTTCTGTTCAAATTCAATTGTCAGAATGGATAAAAGTAGTAGTTCGGATCAGGCTAGTTGGTTCCTACATGGTGATTTATAAAACTAGTATGCTTTCCTTAGTTCTTTTGTGAATCTGTTCTGCTTTAACTAGTTATTCTGATTCTGAATAGAAGCATGTTTAATTATCTGTGTTTGGTTCAAGATCTTTTATTTGATGAAATTTATACTTGGTGCTTTTAATGTCAAGAATACAATTATATGATATTTCTTATCTATATAGCATTTGTCTCCCTTCCCTATTCAAAGTGTTAAGCCACTTAAATTGTGATTTCTTTGAGCTATTGCTCTGCTGACAGCCACATTGTGAGAGTGTGATTGATTGGTTTGCAGTGTGTTGATTTAGTATGTACATATGTATTTGGATTCTTATTCTCATCAGGGGATTATTGTGTCTTATGAAACAAGACGGTCATATAGAACAGAACAAAACATGAAAATTTTGTAGATGAATATCAGGTACCCATAATTAAGTGTTGAAATTGAAAATGTTTTCCAATCTTCCAAATCCAGTAGCTTTTGATATTACATTGTTCATTGTTGAATTCATTTGGTCAGGGAAGAATAATTGCTTTGGTAGTAGAGTGGTGCTTGATGCTTACATTGTTAAATAAGTGACTTCCTAGTGCTAGAGGAGAATGTCCTGATCTTTATGATTCTCTATTGTTATTCTTTTTTTGATAAGTGATTCTCTATTGTTATTCCTACAATGACTTATAAAATGTCCTCCTTTTTCTTTTTTTTGGTTGTTTGTAATGAATTTGGCTTGTCATGATTCTAAAATTTCCTCTGTTATATTCATTCGGTACCTTGGATTTTTGGCACTTATTAGTATATATTGTTTTCCTCTAGCTGTAGGAATTCTGCATTCGGCAGTTACTTTTATGTATGTACAGTCTTATGTTTACCCTCCCTCGGGTAAAGTTTAGCTCCAAACTGGGATGGAGCTATCTCCTACCCGCCTACATGGTGATTTATAAGATTATTTATGTGCATATTTAAAAAAGTTATGTGATCAAAACTACACGAGTGGTTTCTTCAATCGCCACATTGAGTTGGAGCAAGATAGCTCCAAACTTTCCTAAGCTCTAAGGGGTGGCTGAGCGCCATGAATTGAGTGGAAGGGAAGAAGATGGTCTTCCTTTTTATTATTCCTCTCCTGAAACAATCCTCTAAACTCCATTGTGAACTTTGATGGTGCTGATATCTTCAAATATAAATCTTTCCATAATGTTTTATCATTTTTTAGTCTATGATTGGTGTTACATAATGAACAAAGATACAGAGTGTTGCCACACCTACAGAATGGCTGCTAGGCAGGCTGGTGACTGTCTTCTGGTTCCAAAGTCTCTTCAGACCTCTAGATCTCTATCTCTACCTTACCTTTTTTCCTCATTATTTTTATATAATTTTTTTTTCACTAATCTGTAATTTTTTAATCTAGCTATTGTCAAATGAGAAATCTATTGAGTGAACGTCACTTTCATGCTGAACATGAAATGAATGACGAGATGAAGGTGAATGTATGGAGCTCGGCTTATGAGAACCGCTCTCTTCTTGTCCATGGTTTCTCTGGTTCTTGGGCAATTATATCTGATCATGGTGGTGAAAGGATGAATGGGGGCCATTCATATCCCAACCTTCATTATTGAAATTGGACATCCTTTGCGTTTTATGAATGCTGTCTAGTTCACCTTGGTAGTGATGAAGAAGATGGACAGGAGACATGGAATGCATTGGGGTTTCTGGCGTACTGGTTGAATGTTGATTCTGTTTTATGTTTTTCTTTGCTTTGTGGTGCCACTTTCGTAGTGCATTTGCCACTCTTTCTTTGAAGATTGTTGGCTTCATGGTCGAACCCATCTGTCAGTTGTCATGAATCATTTAGATTTCTTTATGCCAATGAATAAAAAGATTGACAATCAACATGGAATAATACTTGGTTGATGAATTATGGAATTTTTTATTTCCTCTGCATATTTAGGGCAGCAAGTCTTACCTGTGTTACCAAAGCATATAGAGGAAGAGTCACATAGCTGCATAGAATCTGTATGAGGACCCTGCTCAAATGGCAACAATCACCAGCATCATTAAATCCAAGTTTCATTCGTTTAGGGAATTGTCAGTATGAAACTCACCCCATAGATATCCTGATGATCACATCCTCCAACTTCTCATGGAAGCAAGATTTTAAGCCAAATTGATGCTGGTTACATAGGAAATAATAAAAATCAATTTTGGGATTTTGTTAGGAAAACCAGTCAATTTTTTAAAACTAGAGTTAGTAGCTGGATGGTTTACCCAAGTCCACACAAAGAAGGCCAGTTGAAAGGCATTCTGCAAGAACAAAAGAATGATCAGGAATGGATGAAAATATAAAGTGGATTAATGGCATACAATACAATATATGATAGTAGTGCTAGTACCTGAAAGAGAACAAAGTGGATAAGATAAATAATGAGGCGAGGGCGATTGAACCAGAAAAGGTCATCACCAGGCTGAACTAGTGGAGTTCCTTTAACCACCCCTCCTCTCTCTTGAATTCTCAAACCCATCTTGGTTATAAAGACTTGTAGCTTTGTCCCAACCAGTAAAATTATCTACAGAAGCACCATATCAGCAATTAGATGCGTTTGCTGGACTGTCCAACAAAGTGAATATGTGAAATGTGCCAAGATGATGCTTACAATCAGTGGAAGGAAGGGCAGCCACAGATAAGAATACCAACCTGTAAATTAAAAAAAAATAAAAATAAAAGAACAAGAAGAAGAAGATGACTAACTTTTATTTTTGGGGGTTAAAACGAGTAGGGGGATTTGAAATTATCTACGCAGGGGAGTTCAGGTAGTGTCACTAAACTCTTGGCTAAGTTCTATGACTAATATAACATGATATCTTTGTTCGTTTGTTTTGTATCCTTCAAAGGGTAAAAGATTTTGGACTTAATAAGTTTACATTTTATTAGTAATGTAAATTTAAATTGTACACATCTTGGTTCTACACTATAATGTAAGTTTACATTACTAGTACAGTGTAAACTAAGAACTTTCCAAAGATTTTTATTAGGAAACTTCTCCCTTCAAATTACTAGCTCCTGTGAACGAGAATGTTGCACTCACCATGCTCTTGCCCTCCCTCAAAAAACAATCGAAAGTAGAAAAAGAAAGGAAGGCTTACCATGGGTATTAAATAGTAGAAACAATACGGCAAAAAACCAAATTGCTGGGCTGCAAGTGTGAAAAAGAATGTCAATTGTCCTAATTAGTGATAGTTCTTTCACAATGCACACAAATATCAAATGCTGCATTTTATCCTCTATAAAAACATAAGTAGAATTCAATCTGTACATGATCCAGCATAACATTTGTAAATAATTTGGATGGCTCAACAGCTAAGAGCACGCACCTTATACCAACAACGACTTTGAAATCCTCTTCAAGTGACCTCTTGATGTATCTCTGGAAATTAAACTTTGTTTGACTCTCAGGTGCTAGATGTGCCTGAAGAAATCGATTACCAAATGAATCAGGAGCTCTTGGCAACAACAAAAAATGGCATTGTAGACTACGAGTATAGGAGGCTAGCTTACAACAATAAAACCATGGCGCAGGGTCAAGTAATCAACTTTGGGGACTGATCTAAAAAACTGTCGGAAGAAACAAACCTGCAAATTTGGAAAATGCAAATTGTATGTATTTTTTTTTTCTAGCTTTTAAAAAGTAATATGTAGACAAGCCTTTTGGAGTTTTTGGTGCTCACTGTCCATAGGAGGACTGATGATCGGCTCCAAAAGCTTAAGTGCCGCCGCCCAAACGATGTGTCCCTGGCAAACCTAAATCTTTCTGGGTCTGCATCACAAACCTCACTTTTTTTAATCACACATGCAGTATCATAAGACGTTCTTGTAAAAGCTTGATACTAAAGCTTGAGCTTTAATTTTGTGACGAACGGTTATCTAACCTAGTATCATTGTATTGCTAATTATCTATGAAATCTTTTGTTAGAAGTTCATATTTTGGGACAATCTCTTTTGATCTCATCTAACATTAGAGGAACGCAGAATAATTTATAACTAGGTACAAAGGTACATGTAATATGTTTGCAACTTTGTAAGCAATGTTAAGGAAACAATTTTTTCATACTTGTTAGAGGTGTTAAATTGTAATTGAAAACATTATTTTCACATGAAAAATATTATAATTTTTTTTTATATCACAAGACCTATTATATGTTGCTCTCATGGTACGTAGGTGAAACCTACCATTGGAGAAATGGTAGTCAGCTGTCCTTGTTTCCATTTCCCATGCCTTCCACTTTCTCATCTGCAAAAGGCAAAAAAGTTCAGCAAAGTGTTGCATTGATGAGAGAGCGATTCAGATTGATTATTGATACCTTTGCTTTGCCTAAAGCCAAAGTGATTATACAGTAAAGTACGTGGAAAACCGCAAGCACAAAGATGAAGATATGGAGTTGGTGGATGCCTTTCGCTGAGACAAAAGAAACTTTACCCTGCACATATTCACCCAAAATGTTTATATTATAAATGATGTGGTTGATTAGTATGCTTAGTCCCACATTTAGACGATAATAACAAAAATTATTGATTAATATTTATTATTGAGTCTAAATTTATTAACTACATTGGATTAAAAATAAAATGGTGTCCTGACATGTTGTATTAGCAACTTACAAAGAAATATGAGAATAAATAAACTACATAAAACGTTTGGAGTAAAGGTGTTTTTGTCATGTTGTACTAGCAACTTAATTACAAAGGTAAATGAGAATAAACTTCATTAAATTCTTGGATTAAAAAGGCTGTCTTTGATTTATTGTATTAGCAACTTACAAAGAAATATGAGAATATATCAAACCATGAAGAATGGTGACCCGCATGAAAGAGGGAAGAAAAAAGGTACAAGTATAACTATATCGACTCGTACAAATTTCAGATTAAATATTACGGAGGCAAAATATTTCATGCAAAAACAATACTATGAGGAGGAAAATAATTCAACATGCCTTGTCTGCGCATATGTCATATCCTGCAGCGGCTAAAACACGTCGAGTATCACCGCCGCCGCCAAAGTCTGAAATTGTTAGAAGCCTCCGGTGGCCATTCTCTTCGTCCTTGTTTAGTTTTTTCTCTTGATTTTTATTACAGGGATGCCATGCTGCCCCAACAGCCTTTGTTATGCATATACTCGAAATGGGTCCTTGTCCTACTGTTAGGAGCAAGGATATGAACCCCAATATCATAAGCTCTGAGAAAGAGATCCTTGAGTTAAATATATACTAGCTGACTCAAACTACAAATATTATGTTCTAAATTATATGTTTGATAATTAGAGATCTAGCAAACCTGATTTTATCTTTTCAAGAGCTTCATAAAGATCACTTTTATGTCTCTTTGTTAACCACTGCAGGGTGCAAAAGGCACATTATCATTCATTACCAACCCAACTAATTACACTTATAAAGAAAAACAATATATAATTGTATAAGCACTAGCTAGAGAGACTTCTAGTATAGGCTTTACCTTTCCTATTAAGTGAATGACATGTTCAATGATGATAGAAACTACAACCAGCACAAAACACACTACTGCTACTGCCCAAGTTGGCGTTTGCTCCAAGGATTGTCCTCCCTCTGCTCCTGCCATCTACTACTATATTTTCTTTTTCTTTTGGCCTATAATAAGCTACCGTAAAAGAAATTTAGGGAGCAAAAGAATTGGCCTTTTTACCGATTCAACGAGTTGGTTGAGCAAGAAATAGTGAAATACATGTAGCAAGAGATGAAGCTATATAGCTAGGTGACCACTGAAGCTTGCATTCCAATAGAGAGGTGAAGACTAATATATAGGAAAGAGTCCAAGGTGGCATGGGGCAGTTGGGAGACCTTGACTTTGACGTTAGCTGCGGGAATGGAAAGGAGACTGGGATTGAGACATGGAAATAATATGATTTTTTTTTTTTTCTTTTTGAATTTAAGGTAAATGAAATTGATATTATATCAATCACAACTAATGATCTCAACAAAACAAAAATGATGTCTTTCAGTATATTTTATTTTACAATATTTGTTTACTAGTCTCACACCACATTGGAATTTGTAATATATTTTTTAATTATAAGTCCTATTCCTTTTTCTTTTCTTTTTTTCCCCCCTTTTTATTTCTTTTCTTTTTGGGCTTAAATAAGCCTTATTCCATTTGCTTGATAAGTTCGTGTGGTTATTTACGATATAAATACATAGTTTTTTGTCATTTTTAACATGGCATTTTACAGTGTGATTTAGTCAAAAATTATCACCACATCGCATCTCAATTATGCAGTCACATTTGTAGTGTGGTGCAATTCGATTTAGTATAGTGTATAAAGTGCGGTTTGGTCGGTTTTGAGTTGGTATATTTTTCAAAATTTTATGGCCAATTGCTAGTTTATTATTAATAACCATAACAACAAATGTAAAAAATAATAATAATGTGTAACAAAAAAATAACATAAATATATACAAGACAAAAAAAAATTCATAACAAATTAACAGTAAACTAAAAGTACCACAAGTATATACAATAAATAAATAAATAATCAATGACAGTAAATCATACACAATTATACACCTGAAAGTGAGAGGGTATTGGGAGAGAGGAGTGAAAGGGTGAGACGGAGAAGTAAATGAGGTTTGAACTTTTGATTTTGTATTTAACTAAAACAAATTTGTTTTTAACGAGAAACTGGAACACATTAATTAACACTGGTCTGACTACTTACTTCATATAATATTAAATTATTAGTATACATTTAATATATATATATATATATATATATATATATATATATTTATATGGGTACGGTGCGGTGCGGTTTACTACCACTTGCGGTGTGGTGTGATTACTCTATTTTACAGGCTATTTTGGTCGGTTTTAGTGCAGTCGTAATGTTTGAGTGGTCTGGTGAACACACTTACACCTATCGTAATCAACTTTTTTTATGGTTGGATTACATTTTTTTTTTCTCAACATACCTATCAAATTTCATATTATTCATATGTTATTTAATATTTAATGATCATAAACTCATGTTTTACATATTATTTTAAAATTAAAAAGACTTAAAATTTAAACATTTTACGATAAGAAAGTTATTATCTCTAATTCTTCTTCTTCTTCTTCTTCTTCTTCTTTTTTTTTTTTTTTTTTTTTTTTTTGTTGAGAATCATGTGTATGTCGTATTCAATTAGTCTACATGTGAATAATTTTGAAACATATTTAATCTTGCTGTGCATAACTCCAAAGTGGAGAAGCCAAATTAACAAATGATTGAATTGCATTCTTTCTACCAAAAAAAGAATTGTATTCCGATCAACTAAGTTGTACTTGGCTTTTATATGTGCCGGTGTCCACTGTCCACCCGTGACCTTTAATAAACTATGATCATTTTATACTAGATGAATACCCTATCATATAAAAGTACTAATTAGTCTACATATATATAAATTTTACTAAATAATGTTGACCGGGTAGGCATGTAGTGGGGAAAAAAAAAAAAAAAAACAGAGTATTTTATTTCATTTGTGGAAACTCTCCAAATTACATTTCTCTATTAGTCAAAATTTGATGGTGGACTCAATTATGGACAATACAACTAAATAAGGAAAAGTTGGAAATTGTAAAAAATGAAAACTGAAAGAGAAGTTGCAAGCCAATTTACAAAAACCAAACGTTCTTCTAGGGAAATAAGACGTGATTTGGGGGAACAAGACCTCCCAACACAACAGATTGACATTTGACCTTGTAATTAAAGACGGTCTCAACTCTAAATTTAATGAAAGTACTTACCAATTGCGTATTCATTAGTACTAATATATTCCATTCAGCCAAAAAAAAATTAGTACTAATATATTCCACCATGTGATGAATGGTTTTTCCTCGTGGCTACGACTTAAAATTTATTTTTATTAACTGTGTAAAAACTAAAAATACAATTATACCTTAAAAATAATGAATTTTTTTATAAAATTTGTACGTTCCTTTTTAAATGAATTTAAATTGAACCAAACGATTAGTCCTCAAAGAGCTTGGTGTCAAAGACAAATCTTACATCATCATGTCTACGTGCCTTCAATTCAAACATGTCATACGTTCAAAAATTAGTTTAGTACTCACATCTCTTGAATGTATCTTGACTCTTGAGTTAGTTGGCCAAGGAAGCAATCAAAACAGTAGGTTTTTTTTTTTTTTTTCCTTCTTCTTTAAAGATTGCATAGGATTTGAATTTAGGGTGTTAATTCAATAAAGATTATCTTCTATCGTTAGGCAAAGATAGTAATGGATTTCTTGATGCAGGGGTTATCTTCTATCGTTAGGCAAAGATAGTAATGGATTTCTTGTTGCAGGGGTGGAGCTAAGTCTAGGTCTCAGTCCCTTTAACTTAAGAGCTGGCCCCTAAAAAATAAAAAGCTCGCCCCCCCTCCTCCACGTAGCCATAGGAATTCTCTTCTCACACCCCAAATCCCCACTTTTCAACCATAAAGATTCATTTATTTATTTTATTTTTTTCCATTCTCCATTAAAAGCACAGCCACAGGCAAATCCCTTGTTTATTTATTTATTTTGCTAAGAGGCTAAGACCATATCCTCCTGATGTCCATGTCCATGTTCTTGTCCTTTACACCTTACACTTTTTAGTCATTCAATTTTCCTAATAGGATAAAGTCATAAAATTGAGGTGTAGTACATTATATTTCCCAATTAAATTCTGTATTGAATTTAATTGTCCTTAAAAAAAATGATAATGTTGTTTGTATTTTATTTGTCATGGTAAACATGTGTTTGAATTTAATTGAAAAACCTAATGTATTACATTTTAGATACTATACTTTTTTTTTTTGTTGAGGGAGTAGATACTTACTTAAGTTTTGCAATTTTCCAAAACTATTACAATATCCCCTTACACTTTATAGTCATCCAAAAGACTCTACTCATCACCATCATCGGGTGCTCTCTCTTCAATTTTTCTTCATTAATTCTTCCTTGCGATGCTCTCACATGATCACATTTTCATTAGCTCTTTCCTTTTCCTTAACAGAGTTCCCTGATTTAAAGCTAAGAAAATACTGATAGATACCAAATTCTTCTTCTTCATTTTCATTGCTATTTTAGTTTAATTTCTATTTATTTATCTTATGATCTTCTTTTATAGGTCGATTTCTATTTAGTTGAGAGATACATAAGTGATTTGAATTTATTTTTTACCATAATAGTCTAATTTGGTGATTTTATTATATTTGATTTCTATAAATGTTATGAACATAATTGTTTAGAAGAATAAGAGAAACTCAAGAGAGGGGGGGGGGGGGGGGGGGGGGAGGGGAGGGGAATGATTTAAAATGCTCAATTGGTCAATTAGCTTGTTAGTATTTTAAGTGCTAATATGAAAGAATTACACTGATAAAATAATTCTAGAGCAGTAATCTTATTATGACTGTTTGGATTTAATACTTACTTTGGATTTAATGTTTGTTTTTCTAAACTAATGCGCCAACACATGTTTGTATGTATGAATGTCATATTTTGAATTTTTCTTAAATTGCAAATCAATTTGATTTTTTATCTTGGCCCCCCAAACAAAGATTCCTGACTATGTCCTTGTCTTTTTTTTTCTTTTCTTTTTTTGAGAAAGAAGAACCATCTCTTTATTAAGAAAGACCATCTAAATTAGCCTGCAATACAAAAAGAACGTTTGGTGGAACATCTTCCATCTAGACTAATAATTGAGGATTTAAAATGTTGGGTCCCAAATAATGTTATCAACAATATTAGCAATCCAAAATAGCAATCACACACAAAAATACAAATATTTACGTGAAAAACCCTTTCTCTTTGAAGAGAAAAACGACGGGACAAACTCCGAATAATTTCACTATTATCAAATCAATTACAATAATTCTTGTGTATGCCTCACGGCTAAAGAAAAAAAAAATCTCTTTTATTTTTCTTTACTCTCACACACACAAATTATCTTTCTCAAATGCGGCAATCATTTTTCTTTTCTTTTTTCACTACGCGGCACCCCCCTTCTCCAATTTCATCAAACACATATAGAATTCTGCCACCTCAAATCTTTTCCTAGGATTATTTGGATACCTAACTCAACTTTAATTATAATTCTTGAAGAGCACTACTATTTCATAATTCTAATTGAACTAGGAGAGTTCAACTTCACGTGGCTTGAAAGTCGGTGTGGGCTGGACATTGGTGTCCACATGCACTCTACAATCTCCCCCTCCAGCCCATTGATGGGAGGAGATCTTCATTCTATCTCTTCAATTCAATTCCGTGCTAGTCAAGCCAACACAAGGCTTGACCTTTCTCATTATCTTCACTAGCACTAAGAACACTTCTTCAATGTTAATACCTTTCACTATCAAAGAATTCATATCATCTTGGATTTCCTTAATTCAATTTCTTGGCTCCCCCTCATCAGAAGCCCAGTTATTCTTGAAACTAATAGTTCGATGTTCTCCAGCAATCCTTTTCTCATGAGGTTCAACAATCTTTACTAGAGGATATTGCTCCCCCTGCTCAAGACCTCTAGGATCTTTTACTTCATCATCATCCCATGTAGCCTTAGCATCTTCAAATTCTTCATCACCTACCACTTCCTCTTTTGAAGCACTATTAGGCAATGAGAATTTCACCCTCTTGGTTTCAACACCATTAATCCCAACACTCATCTTTGGAGTCTTCTCAAAATCTTTAATCGCATTGAACTTCTTCTTACACATTTTCACATGAGTCCTATACATACCGCAACATGCATGTCCTCTTGCAACAACTAATAGCCCCTTAGTAAGTTTCCCTCTTCCATTACCAAGGTAGTTATAATAACCAGCTCGATTCATAGTCAATGTAGAAAACACATTCATTCTTAAATCTGGTACATGTCGCACATCCTTCAACATCATAGTGCTACCAACATTGGTTTTAATGCACACATCTTCCCACAATTTTTGAGTAACTAGAATTACCTATCTTCACTGTACCAAAGTCTCCTGCTTTGTACGTGGTAAACAACCCCTTTGTAGGGATAATATGATGGGGGGCTGCAGAATCAACAACCCACTCAACATTATTATTAGCAACATGCTCACACTTTTGCTCTTCAATAAAAAGCACCACAACATCTAGCAATCACAACAGTTGTAGTATTTTTCTCACTGTCATTCTTTTCATATTTTCCTTTATTTTGTTCCTTATTCCAATGCGAACAATCTCTTCTTAAGTGACCCTTTTTCCCACAATGGAAGCATTCTCTAGTTTCCTTGAACTGAGATCTATCTCTTGATTGTGACCTACCATTGAATTTCCAATTAGTAGATCCTTTGCTTCTACCTTTACTTTTGTTCTCTGTGACAAAAGCTTGATCTTGTGCATTGTTTATATTCACACCTCTCTTGTGAACCTCTTCACTTAAAATCAAATCTCGAATATCATCATATTTGAGTTTGTTTTTCCCAAAAAATTACTCACCGCCATTCTCATGGCTTCCCAGCTGTTTGGTAAATAAGCCAAAAGAATCAATGCACGAACCTCATCATCAAATTCAATTTCCACTGTGGATAATTGATTTGTGATTGTATTGAACTCATTTAGATGTTGCGCTACAGGAGTGCCTTCTACCTTCTTCAGATTAAATAATTTTTTCATCAGATACACCTTGTTGTTAGTCGATGGCTTTTCATATATGCTAGTAGACAAAGCCTTCATCAAATCCATTGTGGTCTTTTCTTTCTCAACATTATGCACAACTGATCTTGATAGAGTTAATCGAATAACTCCCAATACCTGTCTATTAAGAAGGTTCCAGTCTTTATCCTTCATAGTTTCAGGTTTCGTACCCAAAAGAGGCAGATGCAATTTCTTCCATAAAAATAATCTTCAATCTACATCTTCCAATACGTGAAGTCTGTTCCATCAAATTTCTCAATTCCTGAACCCTTGCCTTCTTCTTTGGCCATCGCTTCCACTCTAACCTGATTCTAATACCACTTGTTGGGTCCCAAATAATGTTATCAACAATATTAACAATCCAAAATAGTAATCACACAGAAGAACACAAATATTTACGTGGAAAACCCTTTCTCTTTGAAGGGAAAAACCACGGGACTAATTCCAAATAATTTCACTATTATCAAATTAATTACAATAATTCTTGTGCATGCCTCACGGTTAAAGAAAAAAAAATCTCTCTTATTTTTCTTTGCTCTCTCACACACAAATTATCTTTCTCAAAAACGGCAATCCTTTCTCTTTTCTTTTTTCACTATGCGGCAACCCCCTTTTTAATTTCATCAAACACATATTTTATATATATACATACATACATATATATGTATATATATATATATATAAATACATATATATGTATGTATATATAGAATTTTTGCCACCTCACATCTTTTCCTAGGATTATTTGGATGCCTAACTCAACTTTAATTATAATTCTTGAAGAGCACTACTATTTCATAATTATAATTGAACTAAGAGAGTTCAACTTCACATGGCTTGAAAGTCGGCGTGGGCTGGACATTGGTGTCCACGGGCACCCAACATAAAAATGCTCGTCTAGCAAGAGAGTGAGCAACTGAATTACATGTCTTGTCTTGATGTATACATGAAAATTATTTTTAGTATATATTAGGGCATCTAGTTTAAGACCATCTTGATAGCTGATTTAGACAATAAACTTCTCAATTACTATTAACTACAAGTTTGCAGGCAAAGTTAAAAGGATGCAAAGATGACCAAACTAAGGGCTATACTGATCTATATCAATGAGAAACAATAAATGGCAATTAGATTTAGGACTATAAAGATTTAATGGATTAACAACTAAAAGCTTGCTATGAAACTAATGAAATTATATAAACATTAAAAAGTAATGATTACAAGAAGACTCTTTACATGCTTTAACACTTTTAAAAGATCCTAAAACTAGAAAGCAATTACAATAACAAGAGAAAAGTTTCTATTGAGCAGTTTGTGAGTCTGTGACGAGGAAATTGTGTCTTATTTTGAGAAATAAGCTTCTATTTATATTTGAGGTCTCTGATGGTTATCGATAATTTTTTTCTCTCCGATGGTTATCGATAGTTTTTTCTCTCCATGTGGCATTTTTTTCTTGCACTTCAATGAGATTTGTTCTTAGTTCTAGGCTTTGTTCAAAACTTAAAAACTATCATTATTCCCTTTGCTAAGAATGAAGTAGAATACAAAAAGTAGTACAAAAGATTTGTATTCTATAAAATGAGGGTTTTTTTTTTTTTTGAGAATCAATTAGATAACGCAAGATTGTGATTTCCTCAATAGCACCAAAAATGGTCTCATGATCAGGATACTTAAATTTAATGTTCTAATTGACAATCATACCGTTTTATTGTGTTACACTATTTTTTTGTTACAAATCCATCACCACCAACCAAAATCAACAGACCAACAACAACCAAAATCAGCTTTAAGCGAGACAGCTCCAGGCAAGATCGGCAACTCCAGGCGGGGCGGCTTTAGGTGAGATCAGCTTTAGCGGCTTGAGGTGGCTTTAGGCGAGATCGGCTTCAGGTGGTGTTAGGCGAGATTGGTTTCAGCGGCTTGAGGATGAGAGAGGAAGAGAATGAGAGAGACGAGGGAGCCGTGGAGGACGATCTAGACGAATATGGCAACGAGATTGGCGGCGATATCGGCAGTTTTGGCGAGATTGGCAGCGAGTCTGCAGCTTCAGCGAGATCAGTGGCTTTGGTGAGATTGGTGAGAGAGAAGAAATGGTGTGTAGAGAGAAGATGTTCCAGATGAGAGAAAAGAGAGAGAGTCTGAGTGAATGAGAGAGAAAGATGAATAAAAAAATAATGAACACATATGCCATTTTTTTGGTACTGTGCTAAAGTTATTACGGTACTGTAGCATGTTGTAAAATTTTAACACATTTAGGCTGTGTTTGGTTTGATGTAAATCGAATTTCGAGTGTAAAATCAATGCAGGGGAAAATGAATTCCTGTAAATAAAATGAAATCCGAGTGTTTGGTTATGCAATGGAAAATAGTTTGGAAAACAATTTTCGGTGTTTGGTAACATTCTGAAAATGCTATTTTCCTACAAATGCTTCACATTTTCTCAGTCATTTCCTTAGCTTCCAAAAAAAATTTATACCAGAAAATTTCATTTAACACAACCAAAAATCAAAATAAAATCATTTGCTGAAATGGGGATTGGGTTATGTGGGTAGATGGGTAGCTTGGATGTGGATCGGAGCTCATGGAGAAGGGTAGCTTGGGTGATGGCGGTGGTGGATCGGAGACATGCAGCGATGGAGTCTAGCGGTGAGGTTGAGTGGGTGCGATCTCAGTGCGAACTCGGTGCAATCTTAGTGCGAACTCGGTGTGATCTCGGTGCGAACTCGGTGCAAACTTGACGCGGTCTCGATGCGAACTCGGTGGTAAGGCGGCACAATCTGGGTTGGCCTTGGCTTGGCTGGGCGGCCGGAGCTTGGCGTCGGACTGTGTGTGGAGTTGAGGTTGGTGCGTGTGTGAGAGGAGTGTGTGAGGAGTGAGTAATTCTAGAAAGCATTTGAAGGTAAAGTAGGAACGAAAATGATTTTACGGCTTGGCAAGGCTTTTTTTTTTTGTCAAACTGAATTCTATTTTCAGTTTGACTTTATTTTCAGGTAGTGGCGACGCCACTCAGAGCTCAGGGTGTTCCTAGGAACACCCTGGCTTGAAAAAAAAAATTTATATATAATAATTAATTTTTTTTTATTTGTTTACCCTTAAAAAAAAATAGGAACACTCCCAAGCAATATCAGGAACACCCTCAAAATTTTTATGCCAAACAAATTTTGAACTAAAATCTTTAAAAAAAAAAAAAAAAATTGTAACAAAGCAAGCCCAAAAAAAAAAAAAAAAACCAACCAACCAACCAAAACCCAATACGAATACACGTAAGGTGTTGTCGTTGATGAGCATCATCAGATGAGCTCGCTGCCATCCCATAGTAGCTTCTTCAGTTTTCTTCTCTTCCTCATTGTCACTCTCTCTTTCTTTTGACATTTCTGGTCTGGGTTTCTAAACAAAATGTTAGCAGAAAAACCCAAGCTGGTCTGGGTTTCTACTCTAGCCTAATTTAAGTGTATATGTGTGTAAAGCTCCCTTATGGAGACTTGAATCCCAACCCTTGCCCCCCACATCCTACAAGTATTTATACTTGTGGAGTGATCATCGCACCAAGGGTGTGTGGTGGTATATAGAATTTTTTTTAGACTGCTAGTAGTTAGTAAAAAAAATTAATGAAGCACCTAAACACCAATAATTAATAATTTAATTAACTAATACATTATAAAAGACAAACAAATTAAATTATGTTAGGCTAAAAAACAATTAATAATTTAATAATTAATGAAACAACAATACAACAAATTATAGTTTATAAAAGACAAACAAATTTATGAAACAACTAAACAACAATAATTAATAATTTTATTAATATTTCAAATGAACTTATAGTTTATTGTTTAGGTACCTTTGTTCATTTCTTTTCTTTTCATTTATTTTCCTTTTAAGGTTTTTCGGTGTATAGAATGCAAATTTGTTTTGGTTTTAAGAATTTTTTTTTTTAAGCACAAACTTCATGCTGGCCAAATCTTGAATTTTGGCCAGTATTTACCGAAACGTCCCAAAACACCCGAAATGACCCGAAATTTTTTCTAAGTGGAATGGGAACACTCTCGACAAAATTCCTAGAGTCGCCATTGTTTTCAGGTGGTGCCAAACATAGACCCGAGTGTAAAATATTTTCCAGAATTCATTTACACCCAAAACAAACACAGCCTTAGAACACCTCATGAAACTTAAATAGTAGTGTTTGATGTGTCAAATGCCAAATATTTAGCATTTGACACACTTGATAGAAGTACTCTTAGCCTATGTACTCCTTTAGAGCATCTCTAACATTAGAGGCATCCCCCAAATCTTAGCTATACTAGAGAATGTGAGCAAAAAAACCACCTCCAGCTGATTAGGCATACCCAATTTTTTTTTTTGGCTTATGAACAGTAGTCCATCAAGTCATGAACAGTAGCCCATCAAGTCTGATGGGCTACTGTTCATTAGCCATTGAATATCTTGAATAAAATATTATACCCACTCCTTTTTATATTAATTCTTTCTCTCTCCTCCAGATTTCTTTTTCTTTCTCATTCTCTCCGTTGCTTTCTTCTTCTTTTTTTCTCTCATTCTCTCATTCACTCTATTGCTTTTTTTCTCTTCGCTCTTCTCCAGCTCCGTTCTTCTCTGCCCACAACCCAAGAAGCAACGCCCACAACCCAAGCCGTTGCTTCTTTTTTTCTCTCTGAGTCCCCACGTCCGCTCTTCTCCGCCCACAACCCAAGAAGTTGGCTTTGCCAACACAACATTGGGGCCGCCCCCTTCATTCTATGTTGAAACAATCCTGGATTTCTCTCACAAAAGCTGAAATCAAACTAGTATGCCAACTTCAATAATTTTAAATCATATTTCTAATTGGCTATTTTTTGAGTTTAGAAAAATGGGTTTCTGTGTGGATACCGTATATGGGTTTCTGTTTATTGTTCATTTGAAATCATGTTCCCCTGTTTATTGTTTTTGAACACACCCACCACCTGTTTGATGAAAGTCCTGAGTGGGTTCTGTTTTGATATAAATCAATGCTAATAAGAAAATTAAGATTAATTGTTTTGTGTCATGTTTATGGTGCATTTGTAACTATTGGTTAGAGTTAGAAGAGCTATTTAAGATATTTATTTCGTAATTTGTGTTTGTGTTTGTGTTTGTTCCCCTGTTTTTGATTCTTGGTGGATACTGTATATGATGGGTTTGTGTTCTGTTTGTTATTGATTTGGATTTTCGGGTTTCAAGGTTTGGAAAATTTGTGATAAATCTATAGAATTCATCTAGGTTTTGAATGGATAATTGGGAAATTTGTTATGAACGAAGGTTATGAATTTGGAGATAAGTGAAAAGCAGTATGATTTTACATGTTTGGACTTCAATGGTTTGTTTTTCATACAATTGTCTATTCAAAATTCATTTTTTGGGAATTAAAGAATCTATTTTCTTGTCTATTAGGAAAGTAAAACTGTTTTTTTTTAAATTTATTTTATAAATTAACCCAATTATTTTCTTGACATTTTAGAAGCTGCTATGGTCTGAAACAGAGGAACCTTGTTTTTTATGGATCCATTGTTTTAAAAAATATATATATTGCGTCTGTAATAAATTAATAATTATAAATCAATTGGTTATTCTTGTTCAAAAATCAGGTTTTTGTGAAAATTCAATCTAGACTCTAGAGTATTCTGATGAATGTTGAAAGGAAAATATGCCTTCAATATATATCCTATAACAGTATTGAAGTCCAAACTTTCTGCATGTACAACTTAGCTGTCCAGGTAGCTGGATGCTTCTGCTTTGGCCAAATCTCTAATTCAGGCCAAGTACAATACAAATTAATGATGTGGAAAATTTTGCAGTTGGGAATAGTTCATAGTATAGGTTTGTTTTCATTCAATGCTCAATAGATAAGTGATACCAAGACTGAGGGGTTTCTGCAGGGTGTGAAATCTGCCTGAGTGCGTTTGTTTTATTTTTTTCAGGTTGTGAAACCTGTCTGAGGGGTTTCTTACAGTATACTTTATTAATTTTCTTGCTAGGGATGGATCCGCATATTCCAGGAGCTATATCTTTCACTGATTTTTTAGAAGATCCTAATAATGAATAATGTGATAGGATATTCACATATAAGTGGTGAAGATAGTGTTCCACAAGCTCAATTATTCAACCAAATGTCTCCACCCGAGGTTGAATCCATAGCTAAGAAATCACAACGCGGTGCCAACTTCTCCATCCAAGAAGACAATCTTCTTGTGTCTGCATTTCTTAATGTTAACCAAGATGTAGTGCAAAGTACTAACCAAAAAAAAGGAACTTACTGGAAAAGAATTTCAGACTACTACCACAAGTGGAAGACCTTTGAGTCTACGCGTACTCAAACTTCTCTAACAAATCGGTGGTCAACAATTCAACAATGCACCAATAAGTTTTGTGGGTATTTGTCAAAAATTGATTCAATGAATCAAAGTGGTATGACCGAGGAAGACAAGGTACATCTTACAAAAAAAATTTGTGCTAGTTTGATAATTTGTTTCAACTATTTCAAGATATTAATTATAATATATTTGTTAATTTTTCAGCTTAATAAGGCAAGACAACAGTATCAAACATTCCAAGGTTCCATATTTTCATATGAACATTGTTGGAATCTTTTGAAGCACTCGCCAAAATGGTTGTGTACTATTCAAGAGCATAGACCAAAAAGAGGGAGACTTGAGACAACATCTTCATCTCCTACTCTAGAGCCAATAGATTTAGAGGATGAAGATATCCCACATGTTTCTAATGTATTGGAGAGACCACCAGGCAAGAAGGCTGAGAAAGAAAGACAAAAGAGAAAAGAAGGTACATCTTCAAATATGGAAGCCTTATTAAATGTCATGATGGAAGAAAGAAGAAAAATGAATGAGATGAAAATAGCTGCTATTGAAAAAGGATGTTTTGCAAACCATGAGCAAGAGATGGCAAGAATTCATCTCGAGGATAGAAAACTTACAGCGGCACAAATGAAAATGGAATTGGAAATGGAAAATTTGAAAGAGGATAGAGAAATAGAAAAATTGAGATTGGAGAATATGAAGGAGGAAAAAGAGATTATGATGATGGATGTAAGTGCGTTGCCTCCAATGCAACAAGAATATATTCATCAACGCCAAATGGAAATCCTTGAAAAGCGAAGGAATTAGCTTGACATGGGGTGCTCTTGTTTTGTATAGTTTTTTTTTTTTTTTTGAGAGGGTTGTTTTGTATAGTTAGGAGAGCACTTTAAACTCATTTTGTTGCAATGTGATCAAACTGACTAGAATATATAGGGTCACTCATTTTTTATTGTTGCAATGTGATCCCACTAACTAAGGATAGTAGTTGTTGTTATCTACTATTATTTGATGTATTAGAACATTTGTTTTTTACATTGCAAGTAGTCGATAGATTTGATGCTATTGTCATTTAAACTTTACATTAGAAGATTATATATATCGAAAAATATGATCATTGCAATATTATTTATATTGAAAAATGTATGATAGTTGGAAAAATATGATTGTTGAAAATGTATGATCATTTGAAAATATGATCGGATAAATAAAATAGTTGAGAAATATGATTGTTGCAAAATTTGAAAATGTTATGAAATTTAAAAAATATAGTTGTTGGGAATAGTTGAGAAAGAGTCAACGCTCCACCTTGTGTTGAGGCTCCGTGGAGGCATGCAGATCTTCGTCAAAACCCTAACGGGGAAGACGATCACCTTGGAGGTAGAGAGCTCCGATACCATCGATAATGTCAAGGCCAAGATCCAAGACAAGGAAGGGATCCCTCCGGACCAGCAGAGGCTCATCTTCGCGGGAAAACAGTTAGAGGAAGGTCGCACCCTCGCCGATTATAATATTCAGAAGGAATCGACTCTTCATCTGGTGTTGAGGCTCCGTGGAGGTATGCAGATATTCGTCAAGACTCTGACTGGGAAGACGATTACTCTAGAGGTGGAGAGCTCCGATACGATTGACAATGTGAAGGCGAAGATTCAAGATAAGGAGGGAATCCCTCCGGATCAGCAGAGGTTGATCTTCGCTGGGAAGCAATTGGAGGATGGGCGCACTCTAGCTGATTATAACATTCAGAAGGAGTCCACTCTTCATCTTGTTCTTCGTCTTCGCGGTGGCCAGTAATTGTCTGAAGGTTTAATGTGTTTGAATTGGGGTTTACTTAATGAGTGTAGTTGTTGAAAGTTATTTTAAGAATTCTGTTGTGGTTTCATCGATGTATTTATAGTATCTAATTTTAAATAATAGTACCTTTTGTTTTTTCAAATTTCTGTGTTTTCTGTGGTCTTGTGATATACTACCCGATGCCTTGATTCAATATGATTAATAGGTATGTTCGATGAATAGAATGGACCTTCAAATTGGTCCTCAAATAGCTAGGTGAAATGCCTCCCTAGGCATGTTGGAAACATCAATTGGCTACAAGCTTATTTGTGATATCATGTATGTCGTAAGGTTCCTGTTCTAGTTCTGTGCTGATAAATCAAATGATATGATAGCAAACTTATGGGGCGTCAGATGATTGTTGTTACTTTCACAAGTTAGAAAAACCTTTTTTATGTAGTTATATCTAGTTTTCTAGAATTAAGTTACTGACTCATTGTTAATCGCTTTCATCCCTAGTACCATGTGATGTGTGTTAGTTAAAACTTAAAACAGAGAAGTTATTGTGAAATATACTCAAAATAGCTTCCTGTTAGTAGCTACAGCTAAAATGTTGCTGATATTTTTATCATTGGTCTGGATAAATAATGTTTGATTCAAATCTCTGAGATAACTGTATTGAAATTCATGCTATTCTATTGCTTCTCTGTCAGCTTTCTGCCTTGTGGAAACCAGAGATTTCTGCTTATGATTGCTGGTTATTAGTGTTGGTTCTGTTCAAATTCAATTGTCAGAATGGATAAAACTAGTAGTTCGGGTTAGGCTATTTGGTTCCTATAATAAGTGGTTTTCAAGTATGCTTTCCTTAGTTCTTTCGTGAATCTGTTCTGCTTTAACTAGTTATCCTGATTCTGAATAGAAGCATGTTTAATTATCCGCGTTTGGTTCGAGATCTTTTATTTGATGAAATTTATACTTGGTGCTTTTAATGTCAAGAATACAATTATATGATATTTCTTATCTATATAGCATTTGTCTCCCTTCCCTATTCAAAGTGTTAAGCCACTTAAATTGCAATTTCTTTAAGCTATTGCTCTGCCGACAGCCACATGCTACTTGTGAGACTGTTGGTGAGTGTGATTGATTGGTTTGCAGTGTGTTGATTTAGTATGTACATATGTATCTGGATTCTTATTCTCATTAGGGGATGATTGTGTCTTATGAAACAAGACGGTCGTATAGAACAGAACAAAACATGAAATTTTTTTTGACGAATATCAAGTACCCATAATTAAGTGTTGAAATTGAAAATGTTTTCCAATCTTCCAAATCCAGTAGTTTTCAATATTATATTGTTCTAGAGAATTGTTAAATTCATTTGGTCAGGGAAGAATAATTGCTTTGGTAGTAGAGTGGTGCTTGATGCTTACATCGTTAAATAAGTGACTTCCAAGTGCTAGAGTAGAATGTCCTGATCCTTATGATTCTCTATTGTTGTTATTTTTTTGATAAGTGATTCTCTATTGTTATTCCTACAATGAATTATAAAACGTCTTTTTTTTTTTTTTTTTTTGGTTGTATGTAATGAATTTGGCTTGTCATGATTTCAAAATTTCCTCTGTTATATTCATTCGGTACCTTGGATTTTTGGCACTTATTAGTATTTTTTTTTTCCTCTAGCTGTTGGAAGTCTGCATTCAGCGGTTACTTTTATGTATGCACACTCTTATGTTTACCTCTCCCTTGGGTAAAGTTTAGCTCCAAACTGGGATGGAGCTATCTCCCCACCTACATGGTGATTTATAAGATTATCTATGTGTATATTTAAACAAGTCTCATAACTTATTAACAAAGTTATGTGATCAAAACTACACAAGTGGTTTCTTCAATCGCTGCATTGAGTTGGAGCAAGATAGCTCCAAACTTGTTTGGAGCTAATTCTTTCCTTTGCTCTAAGGGGTGGCTGAGCGCCATGATGGTCTTCCTTTTTATTATTCCTCTCCTGAAACAATCCTCTAAACACCATTGTGAACTTTGATGATGCTGATATCTTCAACTAGAAATCTTTCCAGAAAGTTTTATCGTTTTTTAGTCTATGATTGGTGTTACATAAATGAACAAAGATACAGTGTGGTGCCACACCTACAGAATGGCTGCTAGGCAGGCTGGTGACTGTCTTCTGGTTCCAAAGTCTCTTCAGACCTCTAGATCTCTATCTCTACATTACCTTTTTTCCTCATTATTTTTATATAATTTTTTTTTTTCACTTATCTGTAATTTTTTAATCTAGCTATTGTCAAATGAGAAATCTATTGAGTGAACGTCACTTTCATGCTGAACATGAAATGAATGACGAGATGAAGGCGAACTCGGCTCATGAGAACTGCTCTCTTCTTGTCCATGGTTTCTCTGGTTCTTGGGCAATGATATCTGATCATGGTGGTGAGAGGATGAATGGGGGCCATTCATATCCCAACCTTCATTATTGAAATTGGACATCCTTTGCGTTTTATGAATGCTGTCTAGTTCACCTTGGTAGTGATGAAGAAGATGGACAGGAGACATGGAATGCATTGGGGTTTCTGGCGTACTGGTTGAATGTTGATTCTGTTTTATGTTTTTCTTTGCTCTGTGGTGTCACTTTCGTAGTGCATTTGCCACTCTTTCGTTGAAGATTGTTGGCTTCATGGTCGAACCCATCTATCAATTGTCATGAAACATTTAGATTTCTTTATGCCAATGAATAAGAAGATTGACAATCAACACGGAATAATACTTGGTTGATGAATTATTGAATTTTTTATTTCCTCTGCATATTTAGGGCAGCAAGTCTTACCTGTGTTACCAAAGCATATAGAGGAAGAGTCACATAGCTGCATAGAATCTGTATGAGGACCCTGCTCAAATGGCAACAATCACCAGCATCATTAAATCAAAGTTTCATTCGTTTAGGGAATTGTCAGTATGAAACTCACCCCATAGATATCCTGATGATCACATCCTCCAACTTCTCATGGAAGCAAGATTTTAAGCCAAATTGATGCTGGTTACATAGGAAATAATAAAAATCAATTTTGGGATTTTGTTAGGAAAACCAGTCAATTTTTTAAAACTAGAGTTAGTAGCTGGATGGTTTACCCAAGTCCACACAAAGAAGGCCAGTTGAAAGGCATTCTGCAAGAGCAAAAGAATGATCAAGAATGGATGAAATTATAAAGTGGATTAATGGCATACAATAAAATATTTGGTAGTAGTACCTGAAAGAGAACAAAGTGGACAAGATTGAACCAGAAAAGGTCATCACCAGGCTGAACTAGTGGAGTTCCTTTAACCACCCCTCCTCTCTCTTGAATTCTCAAACCCATCTTGGTTATAATGACTTGTAGCTTTGTCCCAACCATTAAAATTGTCTACAGAAGCACCATATCAGCAATTAGATGCGTTTGTTGGAGTGTCCAACAAAGGGAATATGTGAAATGGGCCAAGATGATGCTTACAATCAGTGGAAGGAAGGGCAGCCACAGAAAAGAAAACCAACCTGTAAATTTTAATAAATTTATAAAGTAACAAGAAGAAGTAGATAACCAAGTTTTTTGTTTGGATTAAAACGAGTAGGGGGATTTGAATTCATGTTATCTACATAGGGGAGATCAGGTTATATCTACTATGACTAATATGACATGATATCTTGTTCGTTTGTTTGTATCCTTCAAAGGGTAAAAGATTTTGGACTTCTATATGTTTACATTGTATTAGCAATGTAAGCTTCCATGGTACACATTTTGTTTACATTGTTAGTACAATGTAAACTAAGAATTTTCCAAAGATATTTATTAGGAAACTTCTCCTATTCAAATTACTAGCTCCTGTGAACGAGAATGTTGCACTCACCATTCTCTTGCCCTACCCCAAAAAAACAGTTGAAAGAAGAAAAAGAAAAGAAAGGCTTACCATGGGTATTAAATAGTAGAAACAATGCGGCAAAAAACCAAATTGTTGGGCTGCAAGTGTGAAAAAGAATATCAATTGTTCTAATTAGTGAGAGTTCTTTCATAATGACACAAAAATCAAATGCTGCAATCTAGCCTCTATAAAAATATAAGTAGAATTCAGTCTATACTTGATCCTACAAAACATTTGTCAATTATTTGGATGGCTCAACAACTAAGAGCACGCACCTTATACCAACAACGACTTTGAAATCCTCTTCAAGTGACCTCTTGATGTATCTCTGGAAATTAAACTTTGTTTGACTCTCGGCTGCTAGATGTGCATGAAGAAATCAATTATCAAATGAATCAGGAGCTCTTGGCAACAACAAAAAATGGCATTGTAGACTACAAGTATAGGAGGCTAGCTTACAACAATAAAACCACGGCGCAGGGTCAAGTAATCAACTTTGGGGATTGATCTAAAAAACTGTCGGAAGAAACAAACCTGCAAATTTGGAAAATGCAAATTGTATGTATTTTTTTTTTTTCTAGCTTTTAAAAAGTAATATGTAGACAAGCCTTTTGGAGTTTTTGGTGCTCACTGTCCATAGGAGGACTGATGATCGGCTCCAAAAGCTGAAGTGCCGCCGCCCAAACGATGTGTCCCTGGCAAGCCTAAATCTTTCTGCGTCTGCATCACAAACCTCACTTTTTTTAATCACACATGCAGTATCATAACTCATAAGACGTTCGTGTAAAAGCTTGATACTAAAGCTTGAGCTTTAATTTTGTGACGAACGGTTATCTAACTTAGTATCATTGTATTGCTAATTATCTATGAAATCTTTTGTTAGAAATTCATATTTTGGGACAATCTCTTATGATCTCATCTAACATTAATAGAGGAACGCAGAATAATTTATAACTAGGGATAAAGGTACATACAATATGTTTGCAACTTTGTGAGCAATGTTAAGGAAACAATTTTTTCATACTTGTTACAGGTGTTAAATTGTAATTGAAAACATTATTTTCAAATGAAAAATATTATAATTTTTATTTGTTTTTATATCACAAGACCTATTATATGTTGCTCTCATGGTACGTAGGTGAAACCTACCATTGGAGAAACGGTAGTCAGCTGTCCTTGTTTCCATTTCCCATGCCTTCCACTTTCTCATCTGCAAAAGGCAAAAAAGTTCAGCAAAATGTTGCATTGATGAGAGAACGATTCAGATTGATTATTGATACCTTTGCTTTGCCTAAAGCCAAAGTGATTATACAGTAAAGTACGTGGAAAACCGCAAGCACAAAGATGAAGATATGGAGTTGGTGGATGCCTTTCGCTGAGACAAAAGAAACTTTACCCTGCACATATTCACCCAAAATGTTTATATTATAAATGATGTGGCTGATTAGTATGCTTAGTCCCACATTTAGACGATAATGACAAAAATTAGTGACTAATATTTATTATTGAGTCTAAATTTATTAACTACATTGGATTAAAATGGTGTCCTAGGCCTGACATATTGTATTGGCAACTTACAAAGAAATATGAGAATAAATAGACTACATAAAATGTTTGGAGTAAAATTGTGTCTTTGACATATTGTATTAGCAACTTACCAAGATAAATGAGAATAAACTACATAAAATTTTTGGATTAAAAATGGTGTCTTTCCAGTGGAAGCTCTAGGATTTTTTTCTAAGGGGGTCATTAATGTCTTAAGCTAGGATTTTGTTGTGGAGAGTAAAATATAAAATGATTAATTTTTTTTTTATATAAAGTTTTCATATAACATGCAATAATCTAACATAATATTCTAAATAGTATACAATGCAACTATACTATACAATAGTCTAAAAAAATTATTAATAGTTTAAAGATTGGTGCATAAGACAACAACAATTAAATGCATAAATAAATATAATTAAATAAATAATCACAAAATTTGTCAAATTAATAATAATTCATTATAATCGTATGCAATACCAATTAAATAAAAATATATGATAAAGAAGAATAGTAACACATACAAGAGTAGGTATGAGAGAAAACGTGAAACTAAGAAAAAAAAATAGTAACTGATATAAGATTTTGCTTTTGAAGCGTATGGATTTTTAACCACACAAGTGGTCATTCTCTTGGAATTGGAGCAAGTACTAAAAGACTTTTTGGACTCAAAAAACTGTAGAACACTTATCAAACTACTTAATTAGACAGAAAGAAAACATAAAAATGAGAAAGAGAGAAAAAGAAAATAATCATATTTTTAAATACAAAATAGTTGGTGTGGTGTAATTTTTTGCTAATGAAGAAGAAAAGTGCAAGAAAAAACAATTTCATTTTACCATCAAAGGTAAAGTAAGCTAGAGTCCGGAGAGAAGGTTTATTTATTAACAATGAGCAATTTTAATAATAGTGCCACTGACACAATATTTATGCAATAAAATCTAGGTGTCAAATTGTTAAAGGTATGTAAAAAAGTGACATCAATTATAGGTTCAGATAAAAAGTCAATTACGACTTGCCACTTAACCTTTATTGTAAAAATATTATGAAAATAGCACTAAAAAGATCATATTTCAAGTTTATTTCAATTGGGTTTAAACAAAATCTAGAGTCAGAATGTTCAAAATTTTATTTTAGGAGTCCAAAAAAAAAAAAAAAAAATTATATATAATTTTTTTTTTGGCCAGGCCTGGGGTGGCTGTAGAGCTGCCCCGGGTGTCTTTGATATATTGTATTAGCAACTTACAAAGAAATATGAGAATATATCAAACTATGAAGAACGGTGACCCCCATGAAAGGGGGAAGAAAAAAAGGTACAAGTATAACCAGACCTACTTAAGATTTGCCCTTAAATATATATATATATATATATATATATTTGTCTTTCCTCTAAAATATTTAAATATTGACCTACAAGAAAAGAAATAAATAAATAAAATTCATGTCCCTCTAACTACAAAAACAAAATAAATAAATAAATATAAACTAAACAAAAATCGCGCACAAAATAAGAAATACTTATTTTGTATGTTATACTTTGTTGATGTGTTTTATAATATGAAATGTTTAAGAAATACTTATTTTGTATATAGTATTTTATTGAATATAAACTAGATGTTAGTTTTTATTTTCATAATTTTTTTTTTGTTTTTTTTTGTTTTAAGCTCTGGTCCCTCAGTATGAATCCTAGTTCCATCCCTGAGTATAACTATATTGACTCATACAAATTTCAGATTAAATATTACGGAGGCAAAATATTTCATGCAAAAAGAATATATACTGTGAGGAAAATAATTCAACATGCCTTGTCTGCGCATTTGTCATGTCCTGCAGCGGCTAAAACACGTCGAGTATTACCACCGCCGCCAAAGTCTGAAATTGTTAGAAGCCTCCGGTGGCCATTCTTTTCGTCCTTGTTTAGTTTTTTCTCTTGATTTTTATTACAGGGATGCCATGTTGCCCCAACAGCCTTTGTTATGCATATACTCGAAATAGGTCCTTGTCCTACTGTTAGGAGCAAGGATATGAGCCCCAATAACGTAAGCTCTGAGAAAGAGTAAAAGAGATCCTTTAGTTAAATAATAGCTGACTCAAACTACAAATATTATGTCCTAAATTATATGTTTGATAATTAGAGATCTAGCAAACCTGATTTTATCTTTTCAAGAGCTTCATAAAGAGCACTTTTATGTCTCTTTGTTAACCACTGCAGGGCGCAAAATGCACATCATCATTCATTACCAACCCAACTAATTACACTTATAAAGAAAAACCATATATAATTGTATAAGTACTGCTAGAGAGACTCCTAATATAGCCTTTACCTTTCCTATTAAGTGAATGACATGTTCAATGATAATAGAAACTACAACCAGCACAAAACACACTACTGCTACTGCCCAAGTTGGCGTTTGCTCCAAGGATTTTCCTCCCTTTGCTCCTGCCATCTACAACTTCTATATTTCTTTTTTCTTTTGGCCTATAATAAGTTACCGTAAAAGAAATTAAGGAGCAAAAGAATTGGCCTTTTTTATAGATTCAACGAGTTGGTTGAGCAAGAAACTGTGAAATACATGTAGCAAGAGATCGAGGAAGCTATAGCTAGGTGACCACTGAAGCTTGCATTCCAATAGAGAGGTGAAGGCTAATATATAGGAAAGAATAGGTGGGGCAGTTGGGAGACCTTGGCTTTGGACGTTAGCTACGGGGATGGAAAGGAGACTGGGATTAAATTATGGTATGGCATTCCCATCAAAAAACAATTATGGTATGGTATTATCCCATCAATATGATATGATATGGTGTCAACTATTTTTATATAGATCGATAAGTGGTTAGATTGCTTATTATCCAAATTATTCAAATATATCTACCATTCTATACATAAACCATAATACTGAACAACTTTCATTTTTTTCTTTGTTGTGCATATATATAGAAAAGATTTTTTTTTAGTAAGCAAAAAAAAAAAAAAAATTGATCTCATCATAATTTATGCCTTCCATATTTATGTCTTATTCTTCTTTTTTTTTTTTTTTGAGAATCATATGTATGTCTTATTCAATTAGACTGTGTATAACTCAAATTAAGGAGGTTGTCTTTTTGTATGAATCATATTTAATTAATCTTGCTTTGCATAAATCCAAAGTGAAGAAGCCAAATTAACAAATAATTCAATTGCATTCTTCCTATCAAAAAATAAAATAAAATAAAATGAATTGCATTGCATTGCATTCTTTCTACCCAAAAAAGAATTGTATTCCGATCAACTAAGTTGTACTTGGCTTTTATATGTGCCGGTGTCCACCCTTGAACTTTAATAAACTATGATCTTTTTTTTTTTTTGGAGAGAGAAACTATGATCCTTTTATTCTCATATAAAATTCCTAGTAATTAGTCTACATATATACCCTTACATATTATTTTTACTAAATAATGTTGACCGGGTAGGGATGTATTGAAATAAACAAAAAATAAAATAAACAGAGTATTTTATTTTATTCGTAGAAACTCTCCAAATTACATTTCTCTATTAGTCAAATTTGATGGTGGACTCTATTATGGACAATACAAGTAAATAAGGAAAAGTTGGATATTGTAAAAAATGAAACGTGAAAGAGATCAAGTTGCAAGCCAATTTACAAAAACCAAACGTTCTTCTAGGGAAATAAGACGTGATTTTGGGGAACAAGACCTCCCAACTCCCAAGCCCAACACAACAGATTGAGGTTATTAGGACTTGACATTTAACCTTGTAATTTAAGACTGTCTCAACTCTCAATTTAATAACAGTGCTTACCAATAGCGTGCTCATTTGTACTAATACATTCCACCATGTGATGAATGGTTTTTCCTCGTAGCTACGACTTCAAATTTATTTTTATTAATTGTGTAAAAACTAAAAATACAATTATATCTTAAAAATATGATTTTTTTTATAAAACTTGTACGTTCCTTTTTAAATGAATTTAAATTGAACCAAACGATTAGTCCTCAAAGAGCTTGGTGTCGAAGACAAACTTTACATCATCATGTCCATGTGCCTTCGTCATGTAATAGGCTCATAAATCAGTTTAGTAATTACATCTCTTGAATGGTTTCTCAAAAAAAAAAAATTACATCTCTTAAATGTGTCTTGACTCTTGAGTTAGTTGGCCAAGGAAGCAATCAAAATAATAGGGTTTTTTTTTCCTCTCTCTTCTTTAAAGATTGAATAGGATTTGAATTTAGGGTGTTAATTCAATAACAATTATCTTTTATCATTAGGCAAAGATAGTAATGGCGTCATGTAATAGGTTCATAAATTAGTTTAGTAATTACATCTCTTGACTCTTGAGTTAGTTGGCCAAGGAAGCAATCAAAATAATAGGGTTTTTTTTTCTCTCTTCTTTAAAGATTGGATAGGGTTTGAATTTAGGGTGTTAATTCAACAACAATTATCTTTTATCATTAGGCAAAGATAGTAATGGGTTTCTTGATGGAGGGGTGGAGCTAAGTAATGTGTTGTTGTGGGGGGTGGGGCCCCTCCAAATTTTTTTAAATCCTCTCTAACTGTGCTTAAAACTAGGTCTCAGTCCCTTTAACTTAAGAGCTGGCCCCTAAAAAATAAAAAGCTCAGCCCCCCCTCCTACACGTAGCCATAAGAATTCTCTTCTCACACCCCAAATCCCTACTTTTCAGCCATAAAGATTCATTTATTTTGTTTTTTTTTCCATTCTCTATTAAAGGCACAGTACAGGCAAATCCCTTCTTTATTTATTTAATTATTTTTTTGCTAAGAGACTAAGACCGTATCCTCTTTGATTAAGTGTGAATTCGTCAGTCAATGTATGTAGACAAAAATGATCTCCGGCTGCCTGCAAGTATGTATTCTCGAGTGTGGTCACCGATGTGGTGCCTGCCACAATGTCTCCGATGCCAAAGTCAGTATTGGAAGCTATTTAAGAATGAGCAATATAATGTATCAAAATCAAAGAAGTCTCACAGTATCTATCTCAATGTGTTCATACCTTCTTCTTGGCCATGTGGGGGCTTTATATATGTTGCTGTAGCCTCTAGCCGTTGGGCAATTATGGTGGTTCTTAATACCCCTCTGGGTAACGTTTTCTGGCCTCATCATGATGCTTTAGTTTTATCCCAACGGTCTGTACAAATGGTTTTGTAACCGTCCAGGGTGTTTTATTGCTGGCATTGAATGAGATGTTTAACCTCGTCAGTAGAGTGGTTACTCGTCAGTGCGGGCCTGTCTCGTCGGCCCAGTTTATCTCGCCTATGCTTGATTTCGTCAGTCCCATCAGTTGCCGTCGGATTCCTTGGTCGTCGTGACATGTCATGTTGACTAGGGAAGGTGAAAAGTTTCTGAGTTGTAAGCAGTTGGGTTTTTGAGTCGTATTAAATGCGTTGCGGCATTGCCTTTTGGGTGGTGGCCTACGTGGCACATTTTGATTGGGGTAGTTAATGCTCCATATGATGGGTTTTATTGATCTTCTCGCTGGTTTTTTAGCTTCCCAACCTTTGGTTTCAAACTTCCCCTCTTCTTCCTTTTCCCTTCTTACTTTTTCAAAAAATCCTTCAATCATTGCTCTGACCATCCTCTTCTCCACCCTTTCTTTCTGCAATTTTTTTTTTTCCGACTGGTGTTTTAGTGCCATAGTTTTTCTTGTCCAAGGTATGTTCTTCCTTCTACTTCTTTTCTTTTCGCCTATACGTATTGTAGCAAATTTCTGATTTTTCCATTTCTTCTTTCCTTGTTTTTTTCTTTCTTTTGTTTGGCTTCTTTTTGGGCTTTGGGGTATATAGATTTGCGTTTTCTAGTTTCCCATGGTCAGTAGTTCTGAGGTCAAATTAGACTGCCCTTCGATTTCATTTCTTTTTGCTCGATTAGAAGGGTCGTTAGGGAATTTTCCCTGCCTTGAAAATTTTGTTTACGAGGGTAGTAGTTTGGCTGTGGTATTGGCTGATTTACTGCCTTTACTGCGTTAATCAATTGATTGGTTTGAAAATTAATTGAAGGAAGGTAGGACGATGTCAAAAATTAGGTCCAGTGAGCTCGAGATTGGGTTATCGTCCAGCCGTAACCCAGTGGAGGAGGATACAGCCCTTTCCAATCCCCGAGAGGTTAGGGCTTTTTATGCTCTGGAGGAGGAGTGTGGGTTGGACATGGATACATTGGGTAGATTTAAGGATAGATTTCAATTCCCAGATCGGGTTAGGGTTTGTCTGCCTGGTGAGGGGGATTGGGCTTGTCACTTCTTTCCTAGGGAGGTATGCTTCTATGAATCTGGCTTCGTCTGTGGACTGAGGTTCCCGGTCCATCCTTTCCTTATAGAGCTTTTGGACCGTTTTGGAATCACTCCCGGGCAGCTCATGCCCAACTCGTGGAGGATCTTGGTGAGCTGTATGGGGATTTGGTTGGCTGCCAATGACGGGGACATGCTCAGGGTTGACGAGCTTGTTTACCTTTACCGTCTGAAAGCATCTAAAGAGCATGGGTACTACCGCTTCGTCAGTATTGGCCTTCTTTTCTCTCCTTTTGTGTTTTTATTCGGGACTAATGTTCTTCTTTTGATAGAAATGACGTCCAAATTTAATAAAGATATGTACGCGAAGATGAGGGCAAAGAAGGACGAGCCCTTGTCGAACATAGGGAAAAAGACCGTGCGTGTGACAGGGAGGGGTCCTTCTGCCACCCCGCCAGCCTCCGTCACTCCCCTCGTCTCCGGCACTGAGACGACGAGGACCGCTTCTCCGTCTACTTCGGTGGAGGAGCTTCCTACACCCGTTTCTAAGAGGCCGCGCCTGAAGGAGAAGGAGAAAGGGGATTCTCGTCACTCTACAGTCTGGGGGGACGAGAGGCTAGCGATTGAAAGGGCCCACAGCATCGTGACGGCTGATGATCTGAGGGCTTTTTCTGGGGTTCCGTTTAATACCGTCGCTGGTGGTCACGTCCACAAGCTTGTGCAGGTAAATTGTTCCTACTTCTTTCATGAGCAACCCACTTTTTTTTTTTTTTTGACGACTTGGTACTTCTTTTTAGGCATTGGGAGAAAGCTTGCATATTGCTTATGAGTACCTTACTCAAGAGGCCAAGCTGGCATCTCTTTCGTCGAAGGTGCAAGCCTTGAAGGGTGAAAACTCAAAGCTGAAGAAGAACCTCATCGATTCAATGGACGAAGCTACTACCCTGAAGGAGAAGGTCAAGGTGTTGGGTGACGACCTTAGGGTTGAGCGCCAGCTGAACCTGGAGAAGGACGAGCAGCTTCAAAGTGCCAAGGAATCGCTGAAGACAATCGCGGCTAGGTCTGTTGAGGCTTTTCAAACCACTGACGAGTACAATACTGTGCTCTTCAGTTGGTACTTTAAAGGCTTTGAGCTTCTTCGAAGGTACCTGGTCAAGCATCTAACTGGCGTTGACATTGAAAACCTGGACTTGGAAGAAGTGGACAAAGAGATGGTCGCTGATGAAGCTGCTCAGACCGTGGTTCCTGCTGGTGACGCTCCAGAGTATGCTCCTGTTGACGATTCTGCTGCTGTTGACGATTCTGCTGCTGTTGGCACCCCTCCAGCCTCGGAAGCCTGAACCTGTCACTTACGTTTTAACAGAAATATTTATTTTTTGTCTGTTGATCATTGCCCGTCGTGGCCTTTTTGTAAATCTTACTTTGAAACATTTTTTTTGTGGGAACAATGTTTTAACCCAGTGTTTATGGGTTTGTAAAAACAATGGTAATTTGCATGCTTTTAATTGCCTATGTGATGTGCTTGGTGAAGTTCTTATATATCTCCTTCTTTTTACTAGCATTTCCCGTTTCTGTGAGATATATCCTTTTTGGAACGATATACATCTGTATATCCGTCACGGCGGAATTTTGCTACTTAGCCCCTTTTTATGGATTTTTTGTGATCTTGTTATCGTCAGTAGCTTACATCCGTCAGAGCGGAATCTTGCCACTTGGCCGTTTTTGACTTTTTGTGATCTTGTTATCGTCAGTAGCTTACATCCGTCAGAGCGGAATCTTGCCACTTGGCCGTTTTTGACTCTATGACTTACACCTTTTTTTCAAGGTTCTTGTCATCGTCAATAGCTTACATCCGTTAGAGTGGTAATTTTGCTACTTGGCCATTTTTGACTCTATGAATTACACCTTTTTTCAAGGATCTTGTCATCGTCAGTAGCTTACATCCGTCAGAGCGGAATCTTGCTACTTAACCATTTTTGACTCTTTATGACTTACACCTTTTTTCAAGGATCTTGTCATCGTCAGTAGCTTACATCCGTCAGAGCGGAATCTTGCTACTTAACCATTTTTGACTCTTTATGATTTGTGATCGGATATGCCTGCTTGTAGAGAAACGTTAGCTGAATAACTTATTTATCAGTTTCAACAATGAATAATGAATACATTTCACAATTGCGTTTATTGATGGTATTTCTTCAAGTGTTCAATATTCCATGGCCTAGGGAGTCTTTGTCCGTCTAGGGTCTCCAGGTGATAGCTTCCCTTCCTGGAGTAATGAATGACCCGGTAGGGCCCTTCCCATGTGGGGCCGAGTTTTCCTTGAGCAGAATCCTTGGTTGCTGGGGTTACCTTGCGAAGGACGAGGTCACCAATATCAAGTTGGTTGAGCTTTACTCTCTTGTTGTAGTAGTCAGTCATCTTCTGTTGATATTCCACCATTCTGCTACAGGCTTTATCTCTTACTTCGTCTAGGAAGTCCAAGTTGAGTTGCAAATGGTCGTCATTGACTTCTTCAATGAATGCCTCTCGCCTGATGCTGGTTATTACTACTTCGACCGGGATCACTGCTTCAGTGCCGTAGGTGAGTCTGAAGGGGGTCTCTCCTGTTGGCGTTCTCGCTGTTGTCTTGTAAGCCCACAAGACATTGGGCAATTCTTCTGGCCAGGCTCCCTTCGCATCGTCCAGCTTCGTTTTGATAATCTTGAGCAACGTTTGATTTGTCACCTCCGTCTGTCCGTTCGCTTGTGGATGACCTGGGGATGAGAAATGATTCTTGATGTCTAGGCCTGAGCAAAATTCCCTGAAACCTTGGCTGTCGAATTGTCGTCCATTGTCTGATATGATCGTCTTTAGAATCCCGAACCTGCAAATGATGTTCTTCCATACAAAGCTCTGGATTCTGGCTTCCGTTATGGTTGCCAGTGCCTCTGCTTCAACCCATTTTGTAAAGTAGTCAATAGCAACTAGTAAGAATTTTACCTGACCTTTGCCCTGGGGCAGCGGGCCGACGATGTCGATTCCCCATTGTGCAAACGGCCATGGGGATGCAATCGTCGTCAGTTTTTCTGTCGGAAGTCGCTGAATGTTTCCGAACCGTTGGCACTTGTCACATCTCTTGACGAACTCTGCCGCGTCTACCTGCATAGTAGGCCAGAAATAGCCTGTTCGAATTATCTTACTTGCCAGAGATCTGGGACCAGCATGATCCCCGTAAACACCTTCGTGGACCTCTTGCAAAATATACCTTGCTTCTTCCTCGTCAACGCACTTTAGGTAAGGCATGGAGAAGCCTCTCTTGTATAGGGCGTCGTTGAGGATCATAAATCGGGCCACTCTCTTTTTGATCTTCCTGGCTTCTTCTGTATTCTGTGGGAGGTGCCCGTCCTGAAGGAAGGATACAATGGGTGTCATCTAGCTGTTTGTGCTCTGGATTGCGAATGTTGGAACTTCTTCAATGCTGGGGTTCTTCTGGACTTCCATCATCAGGCCTTCTTCCAATGCCCCTTCATCTGACGAGGCTATCTTTGAGACTTCGTCTGCTATCACATTCTGGCTTCTGGGAATCTGCACGAACTCCACTTTTTCGAACTCTTGAGCCAGATTCTTCGTTAGTCTGAGGTACCTCTGCATTCTTTCTTCTTTTGCTTCGTATTCTCCCCTGGCTTGCCCAATTACTAGCTTTGAATCGCTCTGGATCAACAGATTCTTAACTCTAAACTCTCTTCCGAGCCTTAATCCCGTCAGAATCCCTTCATATTCGGCCTCGTTATTGGTCGCTGGGAACTTCAACTGAACTCCATATTTTAGCTTTTCTCCATCGGGGGTGATTATGACTACCCCTACTCCTCCTCTCTTATGGGCTGACGAGCCGTCAGTTTGTATTGTCCATTGCTTGTGTTTGATGGTGAAGTCGTCTTCGTCCGGGAAGGTGAATTCCGCGATGAAGTCTGCTAAAGCTTGTGCTTTTATAGCTGTCCTAGGGTGGTATTCAATATCAAATTGACTGAGCTCAATCGCCCACTGGACCATTATTCCTGGCGCCTCGGGCTTGCTCATGGACTTCTTGATTGGTTGGTCCGTCATTACTAGGATAGGATGTGCTTGGAAGTATTGCCTGAGTTTGCGTGAAGCTACTATCAGCGCGAACACGATCTTCTCGATCTGAGGATACCTGGACTCAGCTCCTTGGAAGGCTTGGCTGACGTAATAGACTGGGAGTTGCTTCCTGTCCTCTTCTCGGATTAAGGCTCCACTGACGGCCGTAGCTGACACTGCCAGGTACAAGTATAACTTCTCACCTCTTTTTGACGGGCTTAGAAGGGGTGGATTACTTAGGTAACGTTTGAGTTCCTGGAAAGCGGCCTCACACTCGTCAGTCCAGCTGAAAGCCTGTTTCAATGTCTTGAAGAAGGGTAGGCATTTGTCCGTCGCTCTAGAGACGAACCTGTTGAGGGCTGCAATCCGTCCTGTCAGCTTCTGGACTTCCTTGACGGTCTTGGGTGATGTCATGCTGATTATGGCTTGTACCTTCTCTGGATTTGCCTCTATTCCTCTTTGGGACACCATGAATCCCAGGAATTTCCCTGAGGCTACACCGAAGACACACTTACTAGGATTCAGCCTCATATGATATTGCTTGAGGGTAGCAAAAGTCTCTTTGAGGTCGTCCAGATGGGTGAGTTCCTCCCTGCTCTTGACGAGCATGTCATCCACGTACACCTCCATATTTCTGCCTATCTGCTTGCTAAACATTCTGTTTACCAATCTCTGATAAGTGGCTCCTGCGTTCTTCAGTCCAAAGGGCATTACCTTATAGCAATAGAGCCCTTGGCTGGTGATGAAGGCTGTTTTCTCCTGATCCTCTTCTGCCATTTTTATTTGGTTGTACCCAGAGAAAGCGTCTATAAATGTCAGAAGTTTGTGTCCAGCTGTAGAATCTACCATCTGGTCTATTCTCGGGAGAGGGAAGCTGTCCTTTGGGCATGCCTTGTTCAGGTCTGTGAAGTCTACGCACATTCTCCATTTCCCATTTGCTTTCTTCACCAAGACGACGTTTGCAAGCCAGTCTGGATAATATACTTCGTGGATGAAGCCTGCAGTCAAGAGCTTGTTAACTTCGTCAGTAACCGCTTGGTCTCTTTTGGGTGCGAAAACTCTTCGTCTCTGTTTGACGGGCTTCCTTTCCGAGTCTACATTCAGCCTGTGCTGGATGACTTCTGGAGATATACCTGGCATGTCCTCGTGGCTCCAGGCAAAGACGTCTAGATTTTCTTTAAGAAATTGGACCAGCTTTGTTCTCATCTCAGGGCTTAGAGTCACCCCTATTCTGGTTGTCTTATTTGATTCTTCGTCGGATAGCTCTACTGTCTCCAAGGCCTGCACCTTTTCTTTCTCCTTTTCTTCGATAGTTCATGTATGGTTCTCCTTTGCAGCTACGACGGCCTGGTAGCACTCCCGAGCTAGAACTTGATCTCCTCTGACTTCTCCTACCTCGTTCTCTGTTGGAAATTTTATCTTCAGGCAGTAGGTTGACGTGGATGATTTCCACTTGTTGAGCGCTGGTCTTCCGATGATCACATTGTAGGACGAGGGACAATCTACCACCAAGAAGTCTAGAGGACTGGTCAACTGCTTCGGGTAGGTTCCCACTGTCACCGTCAACGTCACTATGCCCTTGGGATATACCCTGTCACCACTGAAGCTGACGAGGGGAGAATCAAATGGACGCAATCTTTTTGGATCTAGTTTCAACTGTTGGAACGCAGGGAAGTAGATGATATCAGCGGAGCTACCATTGTCCACGAGGATCCTTTTTGTGTTAAATCCTTCTATGGTTAGTGCTATGACCAAGGGGTCGTTGTGAGGCTGCTTCACTCCCCTAGCATCTCCTTCGTTGAAAATCATATCCTGATCAGTTCGTCTGTGCTTCAACGGGGGTGTCATGTAGACACTGTTCACTTGTCGTTGATATGCTTTCTTAAGGGACTTGAACGATCCTCCTGCGATGGGCCCTCCTGCGATCGTCTGTATTTCCCCTATCACATTTTGGGGAGGCTGGAACTGACGGTCACTGCCCCCGGATGAGGACTCGTGCTGGCCCTTGTTTCCATCCCGGAACCTACTGAACTCCCCTTTCTTCACAAACTTCTGTAGCTTCCCCTTCTTTATCAGCTCCTTTATCTGCTCTTTGAGGTCCCGACAGTCTTCGGTGTAATGGTCGTGGTCCTTGTGAAATCGGCAATATTTATTCTTATCACGGACGTTAGGAGATGAGTGCAATGGTCGCGGCCATTTCAGGTAGTGCTCGTCCTTAATCTGCGTTAAAATTTTATCAACTGGCATAATAAGAGGGGTAAATTTTACCATTTGCGGTCCCTTATTGTCCTTCCTCCTGATCCCGTCATTGGTCCGACAATTTGGGCGCTCCCGCTTTTGCCCCCTACGATCGTCATCTTTCCTTTCTTTGTCCCCTGGTCTTCCTGCATCCCTGATGGCTGCTAACGCGTCTTCAGCGTTCATGTACTTCTGTGCTTTAAGGAGCATCTCGGCCATTGTTTTTAGAGGATTCTTCGCAAGTGACGTAACGAGCTCTCTGGACCTCAATCCTGTCTTGAAGGTCGTCAGTTGCACTTTATTGTCCACTTCGTCTACCTCCAGTGTTTCGCGAGTAAAGCGTTTTACGTATGACCTTAGGGTTTCCTTTTCTCCCTGCCTGATGGTAAGTAAGTGGTCCGCGGTCCTCTTTGGACGTTGTCCTCCAATGAAATGACGCAGGAAGGCGTTGCTCAACTGCTCGAAGTTGTCAATGGACGACGTTGGCAACTTTGTGAACCATTCCCTTGCAACTCCTTTGAGAGTAGTTGGGAAGGAACGACACAGTATTTCGTCTGGGGGCTACTGGAGCCCTAGGGTCGTCTTGAAGGTGTTAAGATGATCCTGAGGGTCCTTTAGCCCATCGAATGGTTCAAGCTGGGGCAACCGAAACTTTGACGGTACTGGACATTCAAGGACTGCTGGAGTGAATGGCGAATCCGTCGCCCTAACCAGTCGGTCTACACTCCGCTCTGTTTTCTCCTTGATGGCGGTCCTAAGTTCGTCCATCTCTCTCCTTATCTCTTGGAGAAGATTCGAGTTGTGCTCGGTTGGAGTAGCGGGCCTTTGATGGTCACTTCTTCTGTGGCTATCTCCTTCGTCATCTCGGTTCCCTTTAGACCGATTCTCCTCCTGTTGAAGTCGTAACTTCATTTCCTGATTTTGCTTGGTCAGTTCTTCTACAGTGGCTGCGAGAGCCCGAACCTGCTGAGCCAAGGCTGTGGAATCTTGATTGGACTCCATCTGATAATGATTGCTGATTGGAAACTATTTTTTCGAGATTGAACACGAAAATGTCGTTCCCCACAGACGGCGCCAAACTGATGAAGTGAGAATTCGTCAGTCAATGTATGTAGACAAAAATGATCTCCGGCCTCCTGCAAATATATATTCTCGAGTGTGGTCACCGGTGTGGTGCCTGCCACAACGTCTCCGATGTCAAAGTCAATATCGGAAGCTATTTAAGAATGGGCAATATAATGTATCAAAATCAAAGAAATCTCACAGTATCTATCTCAAGGTGTTCATACCTTCTTCTTGGCCATGTGGGGGCTTTATATATGCTGTTGTAGCCTCTAGCCGTTGGGCAATTATGGTGGTTCTTAATACCCCTCTGGGTAACATTTTCTGGTCTCATCATGTTGCTTTAATTTTATCCCAACGGTCTGTACAACTGGTTTTGTAACCGTCCAGGGTGTTTATTGGCGGCATTGAATGAGATGTTTAACCTCGTCAGTGAAGTGGTTACTCGTCAGTGAGGGTCTGTCTCGTCGGCCCAGTTTATCTCGTCTATGCTTGATTTCGTCAGTCCCATCACTCTTGATGTCCACGTCCATGTCCTTTACTACCGTTTTACACTTTACACTTTTTAGTCATTCAATTTTCCTAAGGCGTAAATATACTTTTGGCCCCTACATTTTGGGCCATTTCTCGATTTGGTCCCTAAATTGATTTTGCTCCTAAGTTAGTCCCTGATTTTAGAAAATCGTTTTTATTTTAGTCCATGTCGTCAACCTAGTAACAGAAAATGCATACGTGGCAAACGAAATGCACTGTTGGCTGTTATATGCTGACATGACTAATAAAATATTACTAATAAAACCACGTCAGCATGCCACATTAGCATTTAAATTAATAAAAAAAGCCAACTCAGATATTTTAAAAAAAAAAGTAAATTAAATTAAAAAAAAACTTAAATCTAATTTAAACTAAAATCATTTCTTAAAAAATAAAAAATCATTATTGATGATGGATGAAATCAGTTAGTTGAACACTTCGGCTTCGGTGGACTACGGCGTCGGAGGCCTGTAAAAAAGAGAAAATAGTCAAAGGGTGACCGGGATGGACCGGCCAAACACCCTCCGATGACTAAATTAGTATCTTCTCTCGAATGAAGTTCTAACTGTATTGGGAGTATAAATCTCAGTTTTTCATATCTTTGCTTGTTTCAGACCGGTCCTTATATAGGGACTTTGGGGCGGTTATTGGTTCAATAACTTCCCCCAGATTTGTGGAATCCGGACATAACTTCCTCAACGGCTAGAGAAATCATAACCGCCGCTGGAAGTTACATACTTGGGAGGAATTCTCGGCGATGAACACGGGTTGATTAACCGCCCCAGAATTTGCTAAGTGTTGTGGGGTCGTCCATGTGCAGTGCGCATGGACGACTCTTTTAAGACTTGTGTGGTCGTCCATGCGCCTTGCACAAGGACAACTTCTAAGCTGATTCATTGAAGTTTATCCAACTAATCAATACTCACGGACGACCGATCTGGACGAATCAAGGAAGTTTGGCTGTTTGGCCAACTGGTAATCATGGACGACTCCTCTGGACGAACTATAGATGTAATTTCTTTGCTATCCCATCAGTTGCCCCCTTGTCCAGGGTGTCGTCCAAGGACTTTATTGGGATTTTATCCCATTTATACAGCCACGTGTCATGGTTTAATTCGTTAAGCGGTCAAATCGATTACATTTCTCCACGCGATTGCCACGTGTCGTTTTCCCAGTGGATGATGTCGCTTCACTGACCCTACTTCTGGGCCCTATAAATAGGCATATTCTCTTTCTTACCCCTCACCTTTCTCATAAACTTCCTTCTGCTATCTCGTCCAAGATTCTCGTCTAGCATTCGTCCTAGTTCCCAGGTACTTCCTCTTCCCTTTAGGTTTTTGTTTTGATCTTTACTTTAGTTATGTCTTCGTCTAGTAGTACAGAGAGAGAAATCGACGATTATCAGGACGTCTCGTCTGGAAGTTATGAGAGTGGTGAGGGTAGCACTAGTTTTAGTAGCAGTTCCTCGGACGAGCAGTATTCGTCCGGGGTCCCTGGCGTTCCCTTAGAAGAATTTCAGGAAATGCAACGTAGGATGGCCTTTGGAACTGGAGCTAGCTCGTCCAGAGTGCCACCCAACCCTTCTCAGGACGAGGAGGAGGAAGAGGAAAACATCATATATAGCTGTGCACCTGAGGTAGCGTCCACCTTAGACGCTCCTAAGTTAAAAACATTAGTAGATAGATACCAAATTCCTATCGAGTTTGAACCTCGTCTGCCCAGGGAAGGAGAGTGGTGTTGTTCACCTTCTTCTGGTTTGGGAGTATACTCGTCTTATCTCTTAGCTGGTCTTAGGTTTCCCCTAAATTCATTTTTTAGAGGTCTTCTTCATAGGTTAGGTATTGGTCCTAACCAACTTAATCCTAACGGTTGGAGGACGATAGTAGCCATGCAAGTGTTATGGCGTGAGGCACTAGAAGGGGAACGTCCTATAACAGTGGACGAGTTCCTCTACTGTTATAAGCCCTCAGAAATAAAACAATCCGCTAGTTTTTACCAGTTCTCGTCCAGAGGCTCTCACTATAGTTTAATAAAGGGCCGTAGCTCGTCTGATAGGCTCTGGAAACAAGAATTTTTTATCATTTCTGGAAACTGGGCTGGGGACCCAACAGATGTTAGTAATGCCCCCTTCCCTCCTTTTACCAGCCCCATAGGTCGCCTTCGTCCTGAGGGTATGTTTTCTTTCCATGTTATTTATTTTATTTTCTTATACTTTCTCTAACTTTCAATCGTCTAACCACCTTTCTTTTATTAGTGCAGCTGTTACTCGTCCACGTTTGGATAGGTCTTACTTGGATCGAATTGACCAAGTACGTGCCTTCCCTAAAAGGACGTTCCACGATTTAGTAACTTTCAGTAGTTTAGCTACGTGGGGACTTGGCCCAAAACCTACTACCGAGAATTTAGGTCACGAGGAAACCACTCGACGAAGTAAGTGTCGTCTATCCCTCTTTTCTCTGTTCTTTTTCTTTCTTCTTCTTCTTCTTTTTTTTTTTTATTATATTCTGATTTTCCTCGTCATAGGAATAATGACGATGAGAGAAAATAAAGACAAAACAGTAACCAGTGGGGACGAGGGCGCTCCTGTGCCTCCTGTCATCCAGAAGACTGCCGTCCAGACTGGGAAGAGGAAGTCTAAAATTTCAAGTGCTGTGGACCTGGACAACCTTCCCAGTCGTCGAAGCTCCAAAAAACCAAAGACCAGCCAGACTTCTCTTCCCAAGGTCCCCAAATTTACTTCTCCGACGGTGAATCTGGACGACCCTCCTGCCAACGTGGAGCCCGTCCAGATAATTCATCCTGATCAGACTGACCCTACTCCCCCTCCAGTTAAGACTTCTCGTAAGCCTCATCCGTCAGAGCAGTCAAGTCGTCCTTCCAACTTGGTGCTGGACGAAGGGTATGCATGGAGGACGTTCAAAGGGATCGTCACAGACAACGAAGTTAACGAATGTTACAACATGTCAGTGAAAGATTTTGAACGTTCTGGCATCCATGATCTCTTCAAGGTATGACTTTAATTCATCCTTATATACTTCTTTTCTTCTTCTTTTCTCTCCCTTTTTTTTTAACTCTCCTTCGTCCATGAACAGGCTATGTCAAAGTTTTATACAGCGACATGCCAGGCCAAGGAACTTGCTGAGGAGACCAAGACGGCAAGAGAGAAGGCTAAAGAGCTAAGCAATGAAGTTTTGCTAAAAAAGGGGGAGGTGATCAGGCTGACAGATGAAGTCAATTGTTCGCTAGGAATTGAGACGAAACTGAAGAACGAGGTTGAGGAGCTTAAAGCAGACGTTGTTGAAAAAGATACTCGCATCGTGTACTTGGAGGGGCAAGTTTCAGAGTTTACTTCGTCCTTGGAGAAGGCACGTGAAGAAGCCATATCAGCCTTTAAGAAGTTTGACGAGTATAAGAATCATCTAGACAGTCATTACGCTGCTGGGTATGAGGACTTCCGTGCTGATGCCAAGGACGCCTTCCCTGACTTGAACTTCGATGCATTTAAGATCCCCCTCGCCACAGAGAGTTCCTTGCTTATGACGAGCTCTGAGGACGTCAATGTGGTGGACGATGCCAGTAACGAGGTGACCCAGGACGATCCGAAGACGAACCCAGCAAAATGACTTCATCTTTCAGAAGGTTTTTTAATGTTTTCGTTTAAAAGTGCCCTAGTGTTTTGGGCTTTTACTCTTCTTTCTTCTTTTAAAATTTATTCAAGTACAATTTCTTCGTCCAAGTTTATGGACGAGTTTTATGGATAAGCACTTATTACTCTTCTAAGGGTTTTTGGACGGTGGTCGTCTACCCTATGAATTTTATAAATGTATGAATACTTTTCTTTTTCATTGTTCATTGTGTGAATATTCCTTTAGTTTTGTGAACAAACTTCACTTATGTCGTCCATACCATTATTGTGGTCGTGGACTCTTTTATGAAGGTTTCATCTCGTCTTGAATCATAGGGACGAGCTCCTTCCTTGCATAACATGAGGTTTAGGACGATTATTTATTCGTCCTTAAAATTTTGCCAGGTTTAATCTGTTGCCCAAATTTAGGACGATTATTTATTCGTCCTGAAAATCTTCCCAACAAACTCTCGTCCATGGGCTGGATTGTTAAGTTGGTTTGATTCATCTATGGGCTTGTGGTGTTTTAACACGCACATTGTTCGTCCATGGTGTAGACGATTACACTTCTGGTTTGTCTCGTCTTGAGCTTAGACGGACATACCTTTATTTTTCTTGCTTTATCCTTATTCAAAGGAAAGCTTTTTAGACGATACTTCCTTGCGTTCAAGGATTTTACTCGTCTTTGGCTTTTTCGCCTTCCGTGGATCATTTTGAATCATAGAAAATAAAGGATTCCCATACAATCATACAAACTTAAAACACACCATATGTATATTCAGAAATCCATACTATGTAATCATTCGTCCACAATCATGGCACATGCTTAAGAGCTTGTGCTTTTAGGGAATTAAAAACACATAATACAACATAACTTCGTCCATGAGCAGCATAAAATACTTATACACTTAAAAACACAATAGTAATAAGCAAATATTGGAAAATAATATTATTACTTCAAACGTCCAAGGATCTCGTCCATTCCAAGGCTCGTCCATAATCACCCTTCATTGATAATACCTCCTTAGGTGTTCAACATTCCACGGGTGCTCTAACCTTCGTCCATCCAGGGCTTCTAAATAGTAGGATCCTTGTCTCTTGGAGTTGATAACTCTGTAAGGTCCTTCCCAGTTTGGTCCCAGCTTCCCATGGGCCGGGTTTTTGGTGGCCAAAGAAACCCTTTTAAGGACGAGATCCCCAACACTGAAGCGCCTGGGTTTCACCATAGCATCATGCTGCTTCGCCATGAGATTCTTGTACCTTGCTGTTCTTTGCTCCGCGTCCATTCTTACCTCGTCTATGAGATCGAGGTTGAGACGAAGCTGTTCGTTGTTTTCCTCATCCTGATACTTCATCACCCTATGGCTGGCCATATGCACTTCCGCAGGTATGACTGCTTCGCTCCCGTAAGCCAATTTGAAAGGAGTCTCTCCTGTGGGAGTCCTCGCTGTTGTCCTGTAAGCCCACAAAACACCTGGTAATTCATCCGGCCATACTCCCTTTGCCCCTTCAAGCCGAGTCTTGATGATTTTCAACAAGGATCGGTTTGCTACTTCTGCCTGTCCGTTAGCTTGTGGGTGGGAGGGTGAGGAATAGTGATTCTTGATTCCAAGCTGTTCACAAAATTCTCTGAAGGGGGTGTTGTCAAACTGTCGTCCATTGTCAGATACTAGCACTCTTGGTACTCCAAATCTGCATACAATGTCCTTCCAGACGAAATTTTTGACATTTTGCTGTGTAATTTTCACTAAGGGTTCAGCTTCCACCCATTTAGTGAAGTAGTCTATCCCCACCACTAAGAACTTCATCTGTCTAGTTCCAGTTGGGAAGGGGCCTAAAATATCCAAACCCCACTGTGCAAAAGGCCAAGGGGCCATCATTGGGGTGAGGTATTCTGAAGGCTGTCTAGGAATATTACTGAAACGTTGACATTGATCACATACCTTAACATATGCCTTAGCATCAGCTTGGATGGTTGGCCAGTAGTACCCTGCACGGATGGCCTTGTGGACGAGTGATCTGGCTCCTGAGTGATTACCACATGCTCCTTCATGAACTTCCCTCAATACATAGTTCGCTTCGTCTGGAGCTAAGCACCTCAGGTATGGTTGTGAAAAACCTCTTTTGTATAAAATCTCGTCTATAAGGATGTATTTGGCTGATTTAACTCTTAGCTTTTTGGCTTCGTCCTTCCCTTCTGGAAGCCTTCCGTCCTTCAGGTATGAGACTATCGGGGTCATCCAATTCTCTTCACCTTCTATCTGCAACATTTCTGGAAGGTCTATGCTTGGCAGGTACTGTATTTCATCTAACTTGTCTATTGCTTCATTGGCGGAGGCTTCCTTCGCTAGAGTGTCTGCTTCCATGTTCTCTTCCCTCAGGATTTGCACGAAATTAGCTTCTCTGAATTTCTTCATAAGGCGTAACACCTTCTTCAGATACCTCTTCATTCTATCTTCCTTGGCTTCACATGTTCCATTTACTTGGCCTATAACCAACTGTGAATCTCCCAGGACGAGTACCGAGTCTGCCTCCACAGATTTAGCTAACTCCAACCCTTTAAGAAGGGCTTCATACTCTGCTTCATTGTTAGTTGTTTGATACTGCAAGCGAACCTTGTGATTCAATTTATCTCCTTCTGGTGATTGTAAAACCACTCCTATACCTCCTGCATACAGTGTAGATGATCCATCTACATGGACGACCCATCTTTTATTGCCTTCTTTGTCATCCAAGTCCTCATAACTCGGAGTGAATTCTGCGATGAAATCTGCTAGGGCTTGAGCTTTTATCGCATTCCTCGGTTGGTACCGAATATCAAACTCACCGAGCTCAATTGCCCATTGAATTAGTCGTCCTGCAGCTTCAAGCTTATTCATTGCCTTCTTGAGTGGATGATCCGTCATGACATTGATGACATGACCTTGGAAGTAGTGTCTTAACTTCCTAGAAGCTGTTATTAGTGCGAAGGCTAACTTCTCTATCAATGGGTACCTTCCTTCCGCCCCTTTCAGTGCCCAGCTAGTGTAATACACAGGCTTCTGTACCTTTTCTTCCTCCCTGACCAACGCTGAACTCACGGCATGTGGGGACACTGCTAAGTATAAATATAGTTCTTCTCCTAGCACTGACGGACTTAGCAATGGGGCCGTGGTAAGATAATGCTTTAGGTCCTGGAAGGCCCTTTGACACTAGTCCGTCCACTCAAATGCCTTCCTGAGAATCTTAAAAAAGGGTAAACACTTGTCAGTGGCTCTTGAGACAAACCTGTTTAGTGCTGCAACTCGTCCTATTAGAGATTGGACTTCCTTGATGTTCTTCGGTGGCTCCATGTTCAATATGGCTTGGATCTTGTCTGGATTTGCTTCAATTCCTCTCTCTGAAACCATAAATCCTAGAAACTTTCCTGAAGATACTCCGAAGGCACATTTACTTGGGTTCAGCTTCATCTTGTATCGCCTAAGTGTTTCAAAGGTTTCCTGAAGATCGTCCAAGTGGCTTCCTTCGTCTAAGCTCTTCACAAGCATGTCGTCCACGTACACCTCCACATTTCGTCCTATTTGTGGACGAAACATGTGGTTCACCAGTCTTTGATAAGTTGCCCCTGCGTTCTTCAGACCGAAAGGCATCACCTTGTAGCAAAATAAACCTTGACTGGTAATAAAAGATGTCTTTTCCTGATCTGCCTCGTCCATCTTTATCTGATTATATCTTGAGAAGGCGTCCATGAAGCTCAACAGTTGATGGCCAGCGGTAGAATCAACCAGTTGATCAATACGAGGCAAGGGATAACTATCCTTAGGACAAGCCTTATTTAAGTCAGTGAAGTCAACGCACATCCTCCACTTGCCATTTGCTTTTTTCACCATCACTACATTTGCCAACCAATCCGGGTAATAGACTTCCCGGATGAACTGTGCTGTGGTTAGTTTTTGAACCTCTTCCTTGATAGCCTTCTCTCGTTCAGGGGCGAACACCCTCTTCTTTTGACGAATAGGCTTAGAAGAGGGGGACACGTTCAGTCGATGAGTTATTACACCTGGATCAATACCAGGCATGTCGTCATGACTCCATGCAAAAACATCGGCATTCTTCTTTAGAAACTGGACGAGGTCTTCTTTCGCCTTCTCCTTCATACTTGTTCCAATTCTAGTGAATTTCTCAGGATCATTTTCTTGTAATAAAACATCTTCCAATTCTTCAGTAGGTTCTGCAACAATTTTTCTTTCTTCTATACTCATAGTCTGCATCTGCTCGTCCATAGCCAACATAGCTAGATAACACTCCCTGGCTGCCAACTGATCTCCTTGTGCTTGTCCAATTCCGCACTCCGTAGGGAATTTGACTGATAGATGGTAGGTAGATGTTACCGCCTTCCAACTGTTCAAGGTCGGTCTTCCAATGATGGCATTATATGAGGATGAACAATTCACCACAAGGAAATTTACTTCCTTAGTTATCTGCTGCGGGTATGACCCTACCACTACAGGCAAGGTAATGGTACCTACGGGCTGCACTTTCATTCCTCCAAATCCTATCAGTGGTGAGCATGCTAGACGAAGCTGATCTCATCCAAGCTTCATCTGCTGGAAGGCAGGATAATACAGTATGTCCGCTGAACTTCCATTATCCACCAACACCCTCCTAGTTTTGTAATCTGCTATCAGTAGGGTAATGACAATTGCGTCGTCATGTGGATGATGAATTCTTTCAGCTTCTTCATCTGTGAAAGAAATGGTCGGCTCGTCCGTCCCCCTCGTCCTTGGAGATCGTCCAGAGAGTTGGACATTTTGCACCACTTTAAGATACGTATTCTTTGATCTAGAGGATTGTCCTTCAGAAGTCCCTCCGATGATAACCCTTATTTCTCCGAGTGGGGGCCGTGATGACTCTTCCATCTTCGCTTTCAATTTTTCATCTTTATGATCCCTTCCAACGAAATGCCTCAACTTTCCTTGTCTAATGAGATTCTCAATCTGCTGCTTCAAGTCATAACACTCGTCCGTGTCATGCCCATGATCCCTATGGAAGCGACAATATTTATTCTTATTGCGCTTGTTAGGATCTCCCTTCATCTTCTCTGGCCACTTCAAGGAAGGATCATCCTTGATTTGCATGAGCACTTGATCGAGTGGGGCATTCAAGGGTGTGTAATTCTGATTCCTTGCTGATGGGCCTGCCTTCTTGTTATCCCTGTCTCGATCCTTCTTATTTTCCGTTCGTCCCTTCTTTGGACAAGGCCCTTGGTCAGGATGACGCGGGGGGTTGGCTTCCATTCTCTCGACTCTCTTCCTCTTCTTAGCTATGATGGCGTCTTCTGCATTCATAAAGTTTTGGGCTGAATGGACGAGTTCAGCCATGGATTGGGGCTCTTTTTCATACAACTTGTGAATGAATAAGTCTGAGTTAACCCCATTATGGAAGGCTGCCAAAAGTAGCTTGTCGTCCACCTCGTCTACTGTCAGGGCTTCCCTGTTGAAGCGTGTGATGAAGGAACGCAGGCTTTCATTCTCTCCTTGCTCTATGGTCAGCAAACTGGACGAGGAACGTTTGTGTCTCTGTCCCCCAATGAAATTATTGACAAATAATTTGCTTAACTCCTCGAAAGAACTTACAGAATTCAGGGGTATTTTGCTGAACCATACTCGCGCTGGTCCCTTAAGGGTGGTAGGGAAGACTCTGCACATAATCTCGTCTGGAACCCCTTGGAGATGCATTGTGGTCTTGAAAGTAGCAATATGGTCAAAAGGATCACGTGCTCCATCATATGAATCCAGGGAAGGCATTTTGAACTTCGGCGGCAAGGGATGCCCATTGATGGAAGCCATGAAAGGGGAATCTGTTCGGTGAACCAAATCCTCAACGGGATTTGCTCTTCTCATGTTCTCCTTCATCTCGTCCATAACCTTCCTCATTTGATCCATTTCCTTCTCCAAATGTGGCACCCTTCGTGAAGTGGTGCCTCTTGACTAAGCCTCAGGCTCAGCATTTCCTCCTCTATCTTCTTGACTTTGGGACTGTCTCTCAGCCTGTCCTTCACGGCGCTGCCTCTCCATCTCCCTAGTCAATTCTTGATTTTGGCGAGTTAACTCCGCCATCGCGGCCGCCATAGATTGCATGTGTTGGATGGAAGGCGACTGCATGACAGGCGCTGATTGGCGATCGCGATGGGGGTTACTTGAAGCGTCTCTGCTTCCCTGATGGCCTAGGCTTGTAGCCCTCGACTTAGTCCGAACCATTCAACCTTTTTCTTAGAAAGCCAAATCGCAAAACAATTTACGCTCCCCACAGACGGTACCAACTGATGATGGATGAAATCAGTTAGTTGAACACTTCGGCTTCGGTGGACTACGGCGTTAGCGGAGGCCTGTAGAAAAGAGAAAACAGTCAAAGGGTGACCGGGATGGACCGGCCAAACACCCTCCGATGACTAAGTTAGTATCTTCTCTCGAATGAAGTTCTAACTGTATTGGGAGTATAAATCTCAGTTTTTCATACCTTTGCTTGTTTCAGACCGGTCCTTATATAGAGACTTTGGGGCGGTTATTGGTTCAATAACTTCCCCCAGATTTGTGGAATCCGGACATAACTTCCTCAACGGCTAGAGAAATCATAACCACCGCTGGAAGTTACATACTTGGGAGGAATTCTCGGCGATGGACACGGGTTGATTAACCGCTCCAGAATTTGCTAAGTGTTGCGGGGTCGTCCATGTGCAGTGCGCATGGACGATTCTTTTAAGACTTGTGTGGTCGTCCATGCGCCTTGCACAAGGACGACTTCTAACCTGATTCATTGAAGTTTATCCAACTGATCAATACTCACGGACGACCATTCTGGACGAATCAAGGAAGGTTTGGCCGTTTGGCCAACTGGTAATCATGGACGACTTCTCTGGACGAACTATAGATGTAATTTCTTTGCTATCCCATCAATTATCTTTTTAATTCTTTTTTATTTTGTTTTTTTTTTTCTTTATCCTCATCACTCATCAGCTTTAAAAAAATCCCTACACTAAAGACTAATCTCAAATTCTCTCACTCTCTTCACGCTCCATGGATAGAATCTCTCACTCTCCACTGTCCATGGCCGGAGCTCACTGAGCCTTCTTCTCCACCACGCGCCGGAGCTCACAAGCAGACCAACGGCGAACAGATCAAGCTTCTTCTCCCTCTCTCTTTCTGCAAAAATCTGGTCTGAAGCTCGCTCTCTCTTTCGACTTTTCCTCGGATCAAGATCTCCCTCTTTCGGTTTTCTCTTTCAGATTTGGCTTTGATCTAAGTTTAGAGAGAGAGATGGGCTGAGATCGGTGGGAGTCGTTGTGAAGTGGTGGTTGGTCCGGTGGTGGGTGGGGCTGGATCGTTTGGGTTTCTGATCTGGGTTTATGTGGCTTGATGTGCTGGATCATTGGATCGGTGGCTTGATGTGGCTTGATTAGTGGGTTTCTGATCTGTGTTTATGGGGTTGATTTGTTGAAGGTTTCAGTTGAGGATAGGGATTTTGTATGTATTTTAAGCATCGGTTTATTAAATGTGAGTTATTTTAGTGTTTGCTTTGGAAGAAAATCTTGATTTTCTGGGGAAAATGTTGATGATTGTTCAAGAAAAATTTATTAGGTTGGTTGGGTTTGTTGTTATTGTGAGCTGAATCGACTGGGTTTGTGCGTGTATGTTTGTTTCATAAGAAAAAATTTTGGTTTTGGATGGAAAGAAAATGTTGTGATGAAAATCTTAGGCATCAACTTGTTAGATGTGAATTTAACAGTGTTTGGTTTGAAAGAAATTTTCTGGGAAAGATGTTGAATACCCATATATTTTTTTGTGTTCCTGAGTTCTTGTGATTTGGGTTTATATTTTTTAGTATTCATTTTCAAATATGAATCTATGTATTTTTATGTTTTTAATTTTTTTTTTTATGTTTTTTTAATTTTGTTAAAATTGATAAATTATTATTTTTAAATCAGATGCTGATGTGGCATGTTGACGTGGTTTTATTAGTAATATTTTATTAGCCATGCCAGCATATAACAGCAAACAGTGCATTCTGTTTGCCACGTATGCATTTTCTGCTACTAGGTTGATGGCAGGGACTAAAATAAAAACGATTTTCTGAAATCAGAGACTAACTTAAGAGCAAAATCAATTTAGGGACCAAATCGAGAAATGACCCAAAATGTAAGGACCAAAAGTGTATTTACGCCTTTTCCTAATAGGATAAAGTCATAAAATTGAGGTGTAGTACATTATATTTCCCAATTAATTAAACTCTGTATTGAATTTAATTTTCCTTTAAAAATGATAATATTGTTTGTATTTTATTTATCATGGTAAATATGTGTTTGATTTTGATTGAGAAATCTAATGTATTACACTTTAGATACTACACTTAAGTTTTGCGATTTCCCAAAACTATTATAATATCCCCTTGCACTTTATAGCCATCCAAAAGACTCTACTCATCACCATCACCGGGTGCTCTCTCTACAATTTTTCTTCATTAATTCTTCCTTATTATGCTCTCACATGATCACATTTTCATTAGCTCTTTCCTCTTCCTTAACAGAGTTTTCTTATTTAAAGCTAAGAATATATTGATAGATACCAAATTCTTCTTCTTCTTCTTCATTGCTATTTTAGTTTAATTTCTATTTATTTATCTTATGATCTTCTTTTATAGTTCAATTTCTATTTAGTTGAGAGATACATAAGTGATTTTGAATTTATTTTTTACCATAGTAATCTAATTTAGTGATTTTATTATATTTGATTTCTACAAATGTTATAGACATAATTGTTCAGAAGAATAAGAGAAACTCAAGGGGGAGAGGGGGGGGGGGGGGTGAGGGGAATGATTTAAAATGCTCAATTGGTCAATTAGCTTATTAGTATTTTGAGTGCTAACATGAAGGAATTACACTGATAAAATAATTCTAGAGCAGTACTCTTATTATGATTGTTTGGATTTAATGTTTGTTTTTCTAAACTAATGCGCCAAGACATGTATGTATGTATGAATGTCATATTTTGAATTTTTCTTGAATTGCAAATCAATATGATTGTTTTAACTTGGCCCTCCAAACAAAGATTCCTGACTACACCCTTGTCCTTTTCTTTTTTTTTTTTTTTGAGAAAGAAGAACCATCTCTTTATTAAGAAAGGTTGTGATTTCCTCACGAGCACCAAAAATGGTCTCATGATTAGGATACTCAAATTTAATGTTCTAGTGGACAATCATACCGTTTTATTGTGTTCCACTATTTTTTTGTTATATTAAATCATTATATCATTAGTAAAAATATATACAACAAATGCTGATTCTGTCCATGGGTTTATAAAAAGGCAGGGAAGTGGTCCAATTTGTAAGAAAATAAATCGTTTGGCCCTCCAACTCCCATCAGAACATGGTTTTTGTCACATTTAATTTGTGAATAGTCATAGTGTAATGCAAGTCACACTAACACACATTTAGCGAAACAACACGTGATGCTAAAATTTAAAATTTTAAAGAAAAAAAAAATCCACCTCACATTATTTTGTGCCAGGACTTCAAAAAGGAGCCCTTGTATTGGGTTGAATGTTTCCCATGGGGAGCCCAGTTGAACTGGGTTTCAAGCCTGGGCCCAATAAAACTCATTTTTAAGTTTCAACATAAGAATTGTGAAGCCCACTGGGGCACTCTAATAGAAGCAGTGGCCTAATCAGTTTGAGGCTTTGACATAAAATTATTGAAAAAAGAGAAATGGGGGCATTCCGAGAATTGAACTCGGGACCTCTCGCACCCTAAGCGAGAATCATACCACTAGACCAAATGCCCTTGTTGTGAACAATTCTCTTATTCTTATAATATAATTTTAAACATATAAATAAAGAAACTTCACCACTCACACTTGGGTACGGAATTGAGGATCGTATTCCTAGGAACTTAAGGTAGGCCATTCAGCAAAAAAAGGTAGGCCATTGGCTATAGCAAAACGTAATTTTCGAATGATTAATTCTATATTTACAATATTTTTCATAGCAAAAATGTTATACTAACATCCAATTTCACAATATATTAAATTAATTAACAGTGGGTAATGAAAAAAAGGTTGTGAATCTATATAAAAAATAGTGGATAAAAAATATTTACTATTAATAATCCACAATTTTAACATGCAATAAAATTGAGTGTGTCCTAAACTTATTATTTTCAATTATAAAATTGATAAATTGCTATTGATCCTCAAAAGGGCCATCACTTATGTTACTTTTTTTTTTTTTTTTTCTCGAGAAAATCATTCATGTTACTTTATTGTGTGACTTTAAAAACTTATAAACTAAACAATTTGTGAAAAAAGTTTGTAATTATAGACTTATTGAATGTAATTACTAGTTATCCTTTTTTTTCTTTTTTTGACCCCGTGACAATCTCTTATTTGCCAATAAATACCTATTCAAGAATCCTCACAGGGCATAAAGTTTTGCACTAGATATGTGCAAGACACAATATCCCAAATAATTGTCAAATGGCCATTTTGGATGAAGGGGGAGAGAGGGGGAGTACATAGAATGGAGGGGAAGCGAGGGGGTCAAATTTAACTTTAAAAGTCACTTTTGCATTTTTGCTACCCTTTTTTCACATCTACCTATATCATACACTGTATATTTAATTATTTTTTCTCTCTCCAATTATCTACAACTCCCCCTCTTCTTCACCAAACCATAAATCGTTGCAACCTAAAACTCCTTTGCAACCTCAAGAACCACATCAAGTACGCTGACTTGATTAGGCCCTCGTTTGAGACAATCTCACTCCAAATTAATCTAAGTCTTTGGAGAGAGAGAGAGAGAGTATAAAAAAATCATAGAAAATGCTTTTGCTAAGCTACAAAATAGGCTAAATCTAGTTTTTAAAAAATCATAGAAAATGTTTTTGCTACTAGGAGCGAAGCTAGTAATTTTTGTTTGGGGGGAGGGGGGGGGGGCGAAGTAAAACTATCCTATTGATTTGTGATTCAAGAAAAATGCAAACCACGACATACTATATACATACACACATGTCTTCATGCACTAGTTTAAAAAAAAGAAAAAAAAAATCTTAAATCCAAAGTATAAGTCATAACTCATATATAATACTGCAAGATTATTATATCAAAATTTTTTATTCGTGTTATTTTTATTAACACTCAAAAATATTAACAAGCTAAACACCCAATTGAATATCTAAAGGTCATTTTTTATCTTTATTTTTTCTTATTTTTATGAAAAACTATCAGTCCATAACATTCATAGAAATTAAATATCAGTACATAACAAAACTAGACTATATTTACAATTACAAGAAATGATATTCATAGAAATTATATATAATAAAATTACTATAAGAAACCATAAAATAAATAGAATTTATATTCAACCAGATTAGACAATTATAGTAAAAAAAAAAAATTTCAAAATCAGTTTTGTAAGGACCAGATTTGAGTTCCTAGCCCAAAAGGTGGATGGACCTAGGCCCAAAAAGCCTAAAACAATGAATTTGTAGAGAGTGGGTTGAAAAACTGAGCTTTAATTAGTCAGTTAACAAATAAAGTAGGTCTTGATGACAAAAGATTGAAGCTAGACAAGTTTAAACTGAATAAAAACGTCCTCGGCAGAGCCCAAGGAGACTGGTTCTTATATATTACTCTTAAGTTTGATTACAAGTTTGGTTCCTGATTGCTACAATGTTTCTCTCTTGATTTCTTAATCTCTTTTTTCTCCAGGTGTCTCTTACATTATATCTCCCTCTTAATGATCTTGGCCATCCATTTGTTGATCATTCAAGCCACTACTTGAGTGCTTGTCCCATCGGACACCCTATCTGACCCTCTGTGAGTTGGGATAGCCAATGCAGCACTGTTCAGGGGTCTTTTCCACATAAATGCAGCCAGAAAGTTAGCTGCAGAACATTCAATGCGGCGGCAGTAGCTTTTCCTTAGATATTTCTGAGCTTCCATCCCTCTTGTAAGTTTATAATACACGTCCCTATCAGTAGAACATTCTGGAAGGTAACTTTGAATGATAGGATGTATATTTGATCTGTGCTTTGCCCATCCGAGGAGATAACCCTCCTCGGACCACCTTTCCCAGTCTTTACGTTTGCATCTTACTTATGGGATTCTGAACGTAACATCCTCACTACGGTTCATTCGTCCTCGGATTAATCAACGTTCTCGGCTAAGCCCAAAGCCCAATACACAATTTTGGGCCCTTATCCCTACAATAGCCTCTCAAAACTCCAGTTTTTTTCCTCTTATCCGAGGAGAAAAAGTGGGATTTTGATTTGTTAAGAGTTAAGTTCATTCACTTCTTTGGTTTACACGTGCGGGAGTACTGCTTTGCGCGCCCTATAACTATTACTGACGCTTCGGAGTCCGTGATGCATCATTAATTGCTCCAGGCGGCGCTTTGTTTCCCACATCTAATGGTGAGACGCAGATCCTACAGTTGACATTTCTCCTTGAATTTTGAGCAGGATAACTCCCACTCAATTCCATCCCTTATATAAGGGACCCGAGGAAATCATTTTCCCTCATTTCACAAGTCTTCAAGCTCTCCAAAGGTTCCTAGTGATAGGCCAAAAATGAATTGACCCATTGTGATGAATTAAATTGATTAATTAGCCAAGTTTATTAATTAATCAAATTAACATGCAAACGCATGGTAGCACAAACAAATCACCAATTAGATTCAGTATACAGCGAAAAATAAATTGACATGGTGATTTGTTTACAAATGGGAAAAACCAACATGGCAAAAACCCCACCAGGTGATTTTAAAATCACTACTCCCGAGAATCCACTATTATCACAACAAGCGGTTACAAGTAAAAGAATCTCAGTACCTTATACCAACCTACAGTTGAACCCTTACCCCAATACCCAATTGGACTTGTTCTGTAATGACAATCTCTCATTTTGATGCACGACTCCCAGTACGTGACTAAACAATTGCGCAGATCCCAATATGCGACTTCAATCACCAACTAGAGAAGGTTGTTGGCTGCAAAGTTCTTTAGTTCATCCAGACGATGAAGATCAAAAAGATGCTTGGTCACAAAACCCTACAATGCACAAACACAGCAACTTCTTCAAAAGAATGATGAACTAGGGCAAAATTCTGTCTCCGGTCACAAGTTGCTTGAACAAACTTTACTCAACACTTGTGCAACTTGTGTCCACTTTGACGACCCTTAAAATAATCCTTTTATATGTCTAAGGTTGTGAGAAAAGAAAGCCCAAACACATAATCAAGGATTAGAGTTAAAACAGAACTGAAAATCTGTTTTTCTTAAACCTCGATTGATAGCCGTTTGTCGAGCAGCTGTCGAGCCACGGGGCTGGAACAGCTCTTCAAGCTCGATAGATGCTAGCTGTCGAGCTTTAATGACAAACACTTTTCAAACTTAAATCTTGGACAGATTTGCATGGCTACAACACTTGATCTTGAAACAAAGTTTCTTGAAGTATTAAACACATCCTAGATCAACCCAAATACAAGTAAGGTGCGTTTTTTCAAAAGATTAGCCAATTACATAAAATAGTGACATACGTTCCTAACAAGTGAATCACATATATCCTAACACCTAGCTCTCAAACCTTTAAGACTTCCTAACTTTCTAAAGTTTCCAAGCCTTTTTCTTTAAGAAATTCAAACTTTTAAGAAGTACCAGAAGCATTACTCGTACATATTCTCGTAAGTTTTCTTCCTTCCTACCATCTTTTCTCCTCGGCCTTCCATTCTTCACTTCCTTTTCTTAAAAACTTCATCCATTTCCCCTTAGTTTGACCAAATGGGTAGGTTTAAGCACCTAGTAAAATCTCCCACCATCATGGAGGGTTTTAGGGCTAAGTACCACATCCCGCAGGGAGTAACCCTGCAATATTGTGCCCCAAACCAAATTCTTACAGATAGAAGAGAAGGTAAAGTTGTTATTCCTATGATCGCCTTCATAGAGGGAGGAATGACACTTCCCATGGGTAGGATAACTAGGGATTACCTAATCAACCACAGGCTGTGTCCCCACCAATGTGCTCCCAACCTGTTTAGAGTTTTAAGAAGTGTAGATGCTCTGAACGAGCAGATGAATTTAAGGCTCACATGGCACGACGTCGTTCACATGTACGAGTGCCATTCCCTTACTAGCGCGGGATTTTATCTTAAGTCCCAGTCCGACACTATTAGAATGGTATCATGTCTTCCTAAGTCCAACAACGGCTTGAAAGATGATTACCTGATCGTCTCCGGGGATTGGCACGATGGTCTTCACTGCTTAACTCGGGAGGGAGAGCCAGGTGGGGTACCCTAGGATTAGGTCCCTTGGCAAGGGATTTAGCCCTCTTAGCTTTGCTTCCTTTCAGTTTCAACACTTCGCCTTCCTTTGATGATAATTTTCATTGATCTAACGATGATTTCCTCCTCGGATGTTTTTGCAGATAAACAGCATGTTGCCCCGAGACTTAGCCTGGTCAATGTTCCGGGTCTTAACAAGTTGCTGAGGTTGAAGATATTTATAAGTGAAGACAGGCAGTTGTGAGCCGTCCACTTGATACTCGACTACGAGCCCCTGTCAAGAATATACCAAGATGTGGGCCAAGCGATAAGGGCCGGTGATCCCAGATTAGCCTACATAGACATTTCTGTGCCTGGCTTTTTGGCTCGGAGAGATCTTCCACCAATTGAATTGCCTCTTCAATGCTCCCCCCGAGAAGTTGCTACTCCGAGGGAGGAAACAACTTCTTCATATCTATCTCTTGAGGACGAGATTGACCAATTTTGCTTTGAAGAAGGAGAGGCGCCAGAAAGTCCTGTGGAGCTCTCGGATTCGAAGGCAGAATTTGATAGATTCTCCGCGGCTTATTCTCCCAGATTCGTGGTTGCCCGGGTTGAAACCAGCTCCGAGGAAGAAGAGATGGCCTTAAATCCGAGGAGAAACCTTAAAGACTTAGTGGCTGGGAGAAAGGGGTCATCATCAAAGGATGCCCGAAAGATCCAACTTCCTCCTAATCCTTCCCTTCCCCCTCTCCTTTCCCCCCTCGGCCTACACCCGACCCAAATTTGCAAAAGAAGAAGAGGAAGGAGAAGGAGATTGAGGAAGGGGAGATTGCCCTACGGAAGGACCCGAAACAGTAAAAAACAAACAATGGTAGACAAAGGAAAACTTTGGTGGAGAGCAAAGAGGACTCCCTAGAGGCCGAGGTGCGCCGACCACAAGCGCACTTGGGCCCCCCGGCTAGAGCTGGACGGCACTCCGATTCCCTGGGATGCTTCAGTTCAGAACTTCCAGGGAGGGCATTCAGGCTACGTTGCTGAAGCCCTAGAACAGCCCCTTCTCCTCCCCAGAGATATGGATGCTCTTAGGCACTTCAAGTAGCCCGACCTCTTCCTGTCCCTGAAGAGAGACCTTGCCATGGTAAGTAATCTAACAAATCTTCGAATTAAATGCTAAGTTTAGGCTTTCACTCTTTCTTTTCTTTTCTTTTTTCTTTTTTTTTTTCTTTTTTTTTTTTACTAATGGGATTCCTTCGTGATTTTTATGCAGGTCACCCAGCAAGTTTTTGTGGCTGAGGAGTGGGTCTGGGACGCCCGCAGTGAGGCTAGGGCTGAGGCCCACTCCCGTGCTGAGGTTGAGAAGTCCTTGGGAGCTCTCAAGCAAGAGCAAACGGAGCTGGCCAACAAGCTGACCATTTCAGAGAGGGCACGTCTGAGTGCTGAAGATTTTTTGAAGAGTGCAGAGACCCAGGCTGAGGACTAGCGCAAGCAGCTTCTTTTAACTGAGATTGAACTGGCCACCCAGAGACAGCTAGTCCTAGACCTCAAGGCTGAGCTGTAGGAAGCTAAGGGCACAGTTTGGGTGGCCAGGGAAGCTTCTGAAGCTGCAGAGACTGCATCCTATGAGCGTGGGGTTCTAGAAACAGAGACCCGGTTGGCAGAAGAGGTGGCAGGAGTGTGTAGGGACTACTGCACCGAGACATAGGCAGAAGCGCTTAACCGGGCGGGAATCCCTGTTGACTCCAAGCTAAGGAGGGCTGAGAACATTTTCTTCCTAGAGGATATCCGAGAAGTTCCAGCAATGCTCCCTCCTCCTATTGCGAACCCTATCCCTCCTCCTGAGCAGCTCCCCATCACCTAAGCCCCTCCTCCTGATGTTGAAGTCTCAATAGGGGCTAGGAAGGGTAAAGAGGTTCAGCCATCGGTGAAGACCAAAGACTTCGAGGACACCCTCACGATCAAAGATGTGGTCTCCAAGGCCAAAGATGCAGAGCCTAAGTCCAAGGCTGGGGATTCCCAATCCAAGGCAGCTTATCCCAAAAAAGACTCTCACCCAGCAAAAGCCTAGCTATAAGGATTTCTTTTCTTATCTTTCCGCATGTACTTTTCTTTTGTTATGGTGTTTTCACCACCGTTTGTAATATAACTTCGTTTTGATCAATGAAGAAACTTTACCTTTACTTTTAGTTTCATGAATCTTTCTTTTTCCTTGTAACTTTTATTCTCTTGTTAGTATTAACCAAGATTGTTAGCAATAGCGGATTTGTTATTACTCATACTTTAACTAAAGCTAATAGTATTGTATTACTGCTAATTCAAATAAATTGAACAAGTACCAGCAATAAAGAAAATTATCACATACTTGTACTGAGAGTGGGGCCTTCTACAAATGAATCAGGGCAGACAACCCCTATTCTGATCAACATTTATGTAAGAAACCCAACAACCTTAATTCACTCATAGTTACTGATCCGAGGAGTTGTGTGTAACCCAACAACATTAATTCCCTCATGTAACTCCTCAAGGAGTAATTCGTTGCCTTAGGGTGTATGCATAGCAGGTATGGCCTAGAAAATGAGCGTTTATATAATTTTTTGTCCTCGGACAGCCAGAATTGAGGAGCCTTTCTTCGTACTTTGTTAGCTTCTGATTTCTCCTCTGGCAGGATGTCCTCCTTCAAGAATAGTACCATGGGGTCCATCCAACTAGGCTTTACTCTAACTTGGTGAACATGGACCACCTCTCTCTTCACCTCTGTGGGCTCGTATAAGTCCTCTACAAGGATGACCCGAGGCAAGCTTTGCGCCGAGGAGGATGAAAGTGTGGCTAGGGAATCAGTATGTGTTCCCACTTCTAGGGATATGCAATAGGTTGAAAGATTCAAACCCTGATTGCAAATGCCTAACTTGACTCAAGTACCCTTGCATTCTTTCATCTCTCGCTTCTAATTCTCCTTTCACTTGGCCAACGATCAATCTTGAGTCCGAGAACATCTCTACTGCCTTTCCGCCCATTCTTTGAACCATGGTCATTCCCATAAGTAAAGTCACATATTCATCTTCGTTATTTGTGGCTGAGAAGCCCAACCTTAACAATTTCTCAATGGTGATTCTTTCAGGAGATACCAGGACTAGCCCCACTCCAGATCCCCTTTAGTTCGCTACACCATCAACATATACCTTCCAGAATGAAGGTTCTTGCTGGGAGATTGTGCCAACCGATTTTCCATCCATGCTCTACCTCTTCACCTTATCTCCTTCTAGGAATTCAGTGACCTCGGCCACCAGATCTGCAAGGACTTGACCTTTGATAGAGGTGCGAGGCATATACTTGATGTCAAAAACCCCCAGGATTGTACCTCATTTGGCAATCCTCCTAGTGAAGTCAGCACTCCGAAGTAATGATCGAAGCGGGAGTTGGGTTAAAACAACAACGATATGGGATTGGAAGTAGTGGAGGAGTCTACGGGTAGCATGTACCACTGTCAAAATGGCCTTCTCCAACGGTAGATAACGAACTTCTGCCTCGTGCAATGACTTGCTTACATAATAAACTGGCCTTTGTACACCACCATTAACCCATATCAGAATTAAGCTCACCGCGTGGGAGGCCACTACAATGTAGGCAAATAAAACCTCATCCACCTCAGGTTTTGACATGATGGGTGGCTGAGAAAGATATTCTTTCAACTGCTGAAAGGCCAAGGCACACTCCTCGATCCATTCAAATCCCTTCCAATTGTTTAACAGCAGAAAGAAAGGCCTGCACCGGCTTGCTGACCGAGAGATGAATCGGTTTAGGACAGTGGTCATCCTTGTTAGCTTCTGGACCTTTTGGGGATTCCGAGGTGGCTATAAATTATTGATTGCTTTGATCTGGTCAAGGTTGACTTCAATTCTGCGGTGTGTGACCATGTATCCCAAGAACTTCCTTGATCCGGCACCAAAAAAACACTTGGCAGCATTAAGTCGCAGCTTGTGTCTCCTCAAGATTTTAAAGATATTCTCGAGGTCATTAACGTGTTCAGATTCCAACTTGATCTTAACCACCATGTCATCTATATAGACTTCAATGTTTTTTCCTAACTGTGACTCAAACATCCTAGTCATCATCCTCTGGTAGGTAGCCCCTGCATTCTTTAAACCAATTGGCATCACCTTATAATGGTAATTCCCGATAGGAGTAACAAAAGTTGTCCTCTCTTGATCGTCCAAAGCCAAAGGTATCTGGTGGTAGCCTTGGAAAGCATCCAAAAAGCTCATCCGATGATGACCTACAGTGGCATCCACTAGCTGGTCGATTTGAGGCATGGGGAAATGGTCTTTTGGGCACACTTTGTTCAGATCTGTAAAGTCTACACATACTCGCCACTTTCCATTTTTCTTCTTCACAACCACAGTGTTGACCAACCATTCAGGGTAGAACACTTCTTTAATAACCCCAGCCTGCTTAAGCTTTATCACCTCATCCTTGACAGCGTCAGAATGATCCTTAAATGAGCGCCGAGGTGGTTGCTTTATGGGGATGACAGATGGATTGACGTTCAAATGATGGCAGATGAAGCTCGGATCCACTCCTGGAGCTTCGTAAGCATTCCAGGCGAATACATCAACGTTCCTCCTAAGAAATTCCACCAACTCTTCCTTTTCCTGAGGTGGTAGCTGAGCTCCAACCTAAAAAAAACTTCTCCGGATCATTACCTACAGCAAATTTTTCTAAGTCTTCACATTTAGCATCCTCGGCTGGCCCTTTCACAAGTAATACCAGGGATTTTGATTGCTATAATCTTCCCTTAGAAGAGGCCGATGACTCAACCGCAGGCTGATGCAAAATTGCAGACACAAGGCATTGCCTAGCTATGGATTGGCTTCTAATCAGCTCCTCAATCCGATCCCCCAACTGATACTTCACTTTTTGATCCAGCGTTGAAGAAACAGCCCCTAGGGTATGAAGCCAGGGTCTGGCCACAATGGCCGTGTAGGGGGAGTACGCATCCACCACAATGAAGTCCACTTCAACTACCTCTGATCCTGCCTGTACAGGTAACTTAATCTGGCCCTTTGGGATGACAACTTTCCCATCAAAACTTACTAAAGGTGAATCATAGGTTGTCAGATTTTCAGACTTTAAGTTCAACCCTCTGTACAAGTCACGGTACATGATCTCTGCACAACTGCCCTGGTCTACCATTACTCTCTTCACATCATACCCCCATATTTTAAGGGTGACCACCAAAGCGTCATCATGTGGTTGGATGGTTCCAATCTTGTCTTCGTCCAAGAAACTCAACGACGGTAGGACCTCCACTCTAGCTCTCTTTGGCTCGGAGTTAGAGTCCTTGGCTGGTAGCCTGGCTACAGACACCACCCTGGAAGGGCAAGAACCAGTTCTCCCAGGTGCAATAAAAATGACATTGATTGTACTTAATGGGGGCCTTGAAGGAGCATTCCCCTGAGCCCTTGACCTTGATTGGTCCCCTTGTCCGTTAGGCCGGTACAGAAATTGTTGCAACCTTCCCTCTCTGACCAGTTGCTCTAGATGGTTCCACAGTGTTCTGCAATCCTCGGTGGTATGACCCCGCTCTTGGTGGTACTGGCAATAAAGGCTCTGGTTGCGCCTCAAAGGGTCTCCACCCATCTTGTTTGGCCATTTGAAATATGGCTCGTTCTTGATCTTCTCCAAAACTTGATGCACCGGTTCTCGGAACACAGCGTTAACCACTTATGGAGCTGCAGACCCAGACTACCCAGCAAAATCCCTCCAGGGTCTGTTATTGTTGTAACAGTTCGACCTGAAATCCCTCCTCTCTAGAGGGATAACCTTGCCCTTTCCTTTGCCTTACTGCTGGTCCTCCTCAGCCCTCTTATACTTATCAATCCGATCCATGAGCTGGCGTATACTAGTAACAGGTTTCTCAATCAAAGACTTCCTTAAGCCACGCTCGACAGGTAGGCCGAGCTTAAAAGTGTTGATGGCTATATCATCAAAATCATCATCTATCTCGTTGAACATCTCCCAATATCTGTCCAAATATGTTTTCATGGTTTCTCCTTCTCTCATGGACAAAGACAACAAGGAAGCTAAAGGCTGAGGAACCCTGCTGCACGTAATAAAGTGGGATCCAAACGCCTGAGTGAGTTCTTTGAAGAAATCAATGGAACCTGCCCTTAGACCATCAAACCACCTCATCGCTACAGGCCCCAAGCTGGATGAGAATACCTTGCACATCAAGGCCTCGTTTTTGGAGTGTACAACCATCCTTTGATTATAGTGGCTAACATGCTCTACAGGGTTTGTTCTACCGTTATACATGGTGAATGTGGGCTGAGTGAACCGTCGTGGAAGTCTTCCTCACTCAATCCAGTGCGTAAAAGGTGACCTGGAAATTTGGTTGAATGCTTTAGTCATATCATCCTTTCCTATGCCCCCCAAAGATGAATTTCTATTTTTGCATTCATGATGGTAGTCTTCATCATATGAGAAAGACTCGCTAGAAGGAGTCCTTGACCTGCGCCAATAACCACCATCCTTCTCGTCGTCGGAAAAGAAGTCAGAATTAGAAGGAGCTCGCTTTCGCCGTTCGTGGCGTAAGCTTCTCTTCAAGTGATCAATCTCCAACTGCATGGCTTTAGTATTCTTCTCCTAAGAGAGGTGGCTACCACCTCTAGGATGACTTCTACTTGTACGGGTGGTGTGCACACTCCCCTCCCGGTCTCTCCTTTGCTCAAGATCACGGAAGTGATCTTGACGTTGAGACCCCATGAATTCTGCCTGGTTTGAACCTGAACTTACCATTGCTGAACGTGAGACTCACTATAACACCAGTAATTCCCACAGACGGCGCTAATTGTAAGGACCAAATTTGAGTTCTTAGCCCAAAGGTAGATGGACCTAGGCCCAAAAAGTCCAAAATAATGAATTTGTAGAGAGTGGGTTGGAAAATTGGGTTTTAGTTAGTCAAATAACAAATAAAGTAGGTCTTGATGATAAAAGATTGAAGCTAGACAAGTTTAAACTGAATAAAAACGTCATCGGCAGAGTCCAAGGAGACTGGTTCTTATATATTACTCTTAATTTTGATTACAAGTTTGGTTCCTGATTGTTATAGTGTTTCTCTCTTGATTTCTTGATCTCCTTTTTTCTCCAGGGGTCTCTTACATTATATATCTCTCTCTCTTAATGATCTTGGCCCTCCATTTGTTGATCATCCAAGCCACTACTTGAGTGCTTGTCCCATCAGACACCCTCTCTGGCCCTCTGTGAGTTGGGATAGCCAAGGCAGCACTGTTCAAGGGTATTCTCCACATAAATGCGGCCAGAAAATTAACTACAGAGCATTCAATGTGGCGGCAGTAGCTTTTCCTTAGATATTTCTGAGTTTACATCCCTCTTGTACGTTTATAATACACGTCCCTATCAGTAGAACATCCTGGAAGGTCACTTTGAATGATAGGATGTATATTTGATCTATGCTTTGGCCATCTGACGAGATAACCCTCCTCGGACCACCTTTCCCAGTCTTTTCGTTTGCATCTTACTCATGGGATTTTGAACGTAACATCCTCACTACTGTTCATCTGTCCTCGGACCAATCAACATCCTCTGCTAAGCCCAAAGCTCAATACACAATTTTGGGCCCTTATCCCTACAAGTTTCATAGCTCTCAGTAGAAATTGAACAAAAAAAGAAAATAATAAAATAAATAGAAATTATATTGAAATAGCTCAAAAGAAATGAAGAAGAAGAAGAATAACTTTGTAACATAAAATGCACTGTGGAAGAAAAGGACTGGGATGAGAATTGAGAATAGGAAAGGAAAAAGATTTTTTTTTTTTTTAAATAACTTTTATTGGTTTGCATTGTACTTGCAATGTAAACTTACATTGTAAACATATAAAATGTAATAAATGCAATACATATTTGTAAAAAGTTTACAATATATAGTAGAACTATAAAGTAGCACATGGGAGGGAAGACTTTGGCAAAAAAATACTTTCTTGTGAGTTGTCTATCTTATAAATGCTATTACACACTTTTTTATTTACAAGAATACATCTTTTGTTTTTAGGTGAAAAGTTAAGATTCTTTAGGGCAAATTTGGCTAATGGGTTGGAGGTTTTTTTTTTTTGGGGTGAGGGGGGAATCTTTGCTCTTAGAGGAGTTGACTTTTAAATAAAATGGAGTGATTGTACTTTTTACCTATAGGTAGGGGGGCTGGGGGGGGGGGGGGGGGGGATGTTTGCTCTTAGAGGAGCTGACTTTTAAATAAAATGGAGTGATTGTACTTTTTACCTATAGGTAGGGGGGCTAGGGGGGGGGATCTTTGCTCTTGGAGGAGACGACTTTTAAATAAAATGGAGTGATTGTACTTTTTACCTATAGGTAGGGGGAGGCATAGCCCCCCCTACCTATAACGTAGCTCCACCCCTACTTACTACTATAGATTATTGGTGTTTTTGCTAGCATAAAGTTAGCCCAATGCGCAACAAAATTTATCTATGTTGCAAGATAAATTTTAAGTAAAACATCTTTTTGTCAAACCTAATGCTAGTGCTCTTGTTGGTTTTATTGTTAAATAGTAGTCCCATTCAAGTTGGGTTTGAGGAATGACTTAACTAATCTGTTACCTTTTTAATTTTTATCATTTTAATATGAAATGATCATTCTTAAGATTCAAAACATACATTTTTTGTCAAGAACCTTGTAATTTAAGTAGTACATTTAGTGTTTCCAATAAAAACATTTAATGATTTAAATATCTTATCTCTCAATTATCCAAAAAAGGAAAAAAAAAATCATTTTCGTTTATCAGTTTAGGTGATATTTAACTATTTATGGCTTTTCATAAGAATGAGAGTGTGGATTCAAGTATTTGCCGGCGTGTCCCGTCTTTACTCTGAGAGAGAGAGAGAGAGAGAGAGAGAGAGAGAGAGATGGTACTCTAATTTATTTTCTAGGTTGCGGTCAAAATTTTTTAATGTGAAGTATGAATAGGTAAATGTAATAAGTCAATGGTCTTCCCTTGAATTACATGCCACTTTTTTTAACATTAATTCATTTGCACGGGTTAAAGAATTTCTCCAATCAAAAATTTTTTTTTTCTGGGTAATTGTTTATGTAGGGGCTCGAACCCTTGAGTTGAAGGTCACTAGAGACCGGGAACCACTTGGGCCAACAGACCCGTGGTGAATTTCTCCAATCACTTATGAAAATATGGTTCAGATTTCTCATTTTTATATGTTCCAGCTGATGCATGAAATCAAACTGTAGTTGTTTTCCATTTTTGACCGGAATATGTCGTATGTGGACCATGTGGTAAGCATGCATGTACGCCGTACAAGTAGTACCAGTACCACATAATATGTTTAATTAATGTACGGGACTTGATTACTTTACAGGAATTTAGAAATATCATGTTCAAAATGCTTACATAACGCATGACCCATCTGATTTTTTTATTCTTTATTTTTAAAGATTTTTTTATGAGATATTTTTAAAGAATTAAGTGCAAAAAGAGGCTTGTGGTGTGCATTATTATCAAACAAAAACATCTATTCAGCTAAAATATATATATATATATATATATATATATCTAACAAACACACCCCATTTGTTCTAAAATTAACCAGCTATTCATTTTTATATAATAATAAAAAAATTATTAATAAAGTGCCCACAGCAAGCATCCAAAATGCTTTCAGGGGCTTCATGCATGCTTATTAGTTATTACAACAGAAATGCCTTTTTAGCCTGGCTGTAGAATTACATGTTATCATAATTTTTGCTAAAACTTATATATATGTATATGTTAAATTAGGATTTATGTTATTTATGCATTAGTCCACCATTGGTATTTAGTGAAAAGTAATCCAATCACTATTTGTCATAGATGTGGGTTCCAGTTAGGTCAATTGGTAAAGTCTCTGATGGTTGAATAAGAGATTAGGAGTTCAATTCCCGCCTACACCAAAAATCAATTGGTGTCTTGGTCTGATGATAAAGAACTATCATCAGGAGCGAACGCCATAGGTTGAAACTTTCTCAAAAAAAAAATGCAAGTTATGATAAAGTGTCTCAAGATTTTTCCAAAATTAACCTTTGCAAATAACGAGATTGACATTTTTATTATACTTACGTTATTTTTAATTACTATAGAATACAATATATATATATATATATATATATATATGTTAAATTAGGATTTATGTTATTTATGTATTAGTCCACCATTGGTATTTAGTGAAAAGTAATTCAATCACTATTTGACATAGATGTGGGTTCCAGTTAGCTCAACTAGTAAAGTCTCTAATGGTTGAATATTAAATCTGGGGTTCAATCCCCGCCTATACCAAAAACCAATTAGTGTCTTGGTCTGATGATAAAAAACTATTTTCGGGAACGAACGCCATAGGTTGAAACTTTCTCAAAAAAAAAAAGAAAAAAAAAAAGAAAAAAAGAAAAAAAAAAAGGACATAGATGCAAGTTATGATAAAGTGTCTCAAAATTTTTCCAAAATTAACCTTTGCAAATAACGAAATTGACATTTTTATTATACTTATGTTATTTTTAATTACTATAGAATACAATATGTGTTACGTATGAATCAATTAACATGCATGTTTGACCCACTCTTTAGAACTATCACATTCAAAAGGTGAGAATCATTTAGCGTAAAGTCACTAACTAATCTCTTTTCCATGCGCATTAGCGCATATGTGAGCTATATGTCCATAGGTTCTCTAAATTATTTTATTTGTTGATGCTTGGATTACTTTGTATACCCACCAAAAGCTTTGTAAACCCTCTTCGGTTGCTTTCTTGAATAAATTTCTCCTTCATACCCAATATAAAAAAAGCATTAACACATAAACCCAGTTCCATCTTTCCATCTTCCCTGCGTCACAATTTACCATAAAAATTTTGTATAATGGTAATTTGGTACTATAAAAAGCTAAAGGTACGCTACTTCAAACATGTGTAAAAACTAAAAATGAGAATGGAAGGGAGCTTGAACTCTAATTACTTATTCAAACATGTGTAAAAACTAAAAATGAGAAAGGAAGGGAACTTTAGGACCTATTTGGTACGTGTATTTAAACAACAGTTTTTAGTTTTTTTAAAAATACGTGTCGGTAAAAAAATGTGTGAAAATACGGGTAATGTTATTTAAAAACTGAAAACATGCATGTATTTAAACTCACGTACCAAACGAGTCCTAATTACTTAGGAAAATGCTAACGAGTGCTCTTAGGACATTGGTTAATAATGCATTTAAAAAAAGTTTATATGGGAAATGAATAAAAAATAAATAATATTTTGACAGATTTTTTCATTTCTCATAAAAGTGATATCAAAACTTTTCTAAAATAAATTATTAACGAGTGTCTTTAAAACACTCGTTAGCATGACCCAATTACTTAAACAAAACAGTTTTTACTAAGCTGGACGTGGTCCAGCTTTCTATTAATACACTATTCCATCAAAATAGCCTATATGGACTTCTAACTTCTAAGAAGAACAAAAAAGTCCGTTGACGTTGTTGCAATATAGACTCCATTTCTGGGAGTCTAAAACTGGTTTTTATTCAACACGTCATACGTGAATGATAAATAAGCTTTGATTTAAGAACATCTACATGGGAAAAAAAAGGTCAAGAACAATGAATATGAAAATCACACATCAAAATAGACAGTCAAATGCCACGTCACAACCTGTCATATATATCCACGTGGCAATCTTCATATATACGGAGAGCTCAAACTCTTTAAATTTTTTGGACTCCCAATCAAACGGTTGACCGACCTTATATTAAATTTGATTTGCATAATACGTTAATTAATACATATATACTATATTTCAATAACGTGTTTGTCACTTGAATAACCTTTTAATTAAATGGGTTATTTGAGTGTGAAAGCAGAGAAAAATGTGAACATAAGAGGAAGCCAATATCAACATTTCGTTATACATGCGGCATGCCTATAAGAACAAGTCTTTGCTCCTCAGCTCTCACCATCTCAAGTCTCAACCAACACACTTATGGTCTATTCAACTGAAGAAAAATCATTCCTCTAACAAGGCAATCACTAGAAAGTCATGGCGGGCGGAGGCTCGTCCGGTGCCTCTCTCGAATTCACTCCGACATGGGCACTTGCCACAGTTTGCTTCTTCTTCATCTTCATCTCTATTATCCTAGAACACATCATCCATCTCCTATCCCACGTAAGTATATATATTATGTATTAAGATCCTTTTTTTTTTTTTTTGCCCCACTATTTTGGGTGTATATATATAATAAACTTGAAGCTAATGTCAAAAAATTAATGGTGCACGTATAGTGGCTAAAGAGGCGTAGGAAAACCGCGTTGAACGATGCATTGGAGAAGCTTAAATCAGGTGCAATCAAAATAAATATACATGTTTTGTATAATTTTATGTTGTTTATAGTATACTTGTATATATGTGTTTTACTTTATAAGACTTTTATGAGGTTTTAACTTTTAATTGATCTTTTTGTGCGGGATTGATTTGTACAGAGTTGATGCTTCTGGGGTTTATGTCCCTCTTATTGGCAGTAACTCAGGAACGTATTTCTAAAATATGTGTACCTAGCGGCGCTGGGAACATCATGCTCCCATGTCGTAAACAGACTGATTCCGAATCTGAAAACCTAGTAGCAACCGAGCACTTCACAAAAGTAATGATCTGGAATTTGTCGTCGATGAATGATTTGTGGTGGGGATCTCATAGAAGAGTACTGGATGAAGATGATAGTGATGATGTTCTTCCTAGTCCTCCACCTGATGTTGGTGCAGTTGATTCTTGTCCAAGCGTACGTTTCTTAATTGAGTAATGAACACAATAATTCTCACAGTTACATTTTTACTGATTGAGAATGGAAAAAAGACGTTTTAACGATTAGAATGGGATTTAATTTGCAGGGAAAGGTTGCTCTAATGTCACAAGATGGGATTCATCAGCTTCACATATTCATTTTCGTGTTAGCAATTATGCAAATCGTTTATACTGTTCTCACTCTGGCTTTGGGTAGGGCCAAGGTAAAAAGCTTGCTTAAACTTGGGATTTCTCTCAGCTATATATTATTATTAATTTTTCCAGACAACTTATTTTATGGTATTTTTTCATGTTAATTTCCCATGTTCAAACCGTTATGTCCATTTGAAAAAAACAAACACCTTGATATTTATGGTATTAGTATAACTATGCTTATTCCGCTTTCATACTCATACCACCTAGAAATAGCAAAATAAAGAAAAGCTTTCTTAATAACAATTGAAACTCAACGTTGTGTAACTGTGTCTTCCTGACTTCCTCTATCTGTTTTAATAGATGAGACGCTGGGGAGCTTGGGAGAAAGAAACTCAAACAACAGAGTACCAAGTTGCCAATGGTATGTTTTAAATTCATTCTCCTGGATCATGATTCACTCTGTCTTTTATTAATTAGCTAATGGGCTAACAGTCTAACATGACTATACAGTGGCGGCCCTGAGAAATTTTTTTAGGGTAGTTACTAAAAAATTAAATTACCACAATATTTTTTTCGGTACTATTTTTCAAAGAAAAATGAAATTATAAATTATTTTTATTGAATAGGTTGAACGAACTACAAATTTTATCTTTTTGTTTTATAATAGGCTTTTTGTTGAATAATTTTTTTCGCTTGTTGTTGTTTGTTCTTGTCTTGTTTTTGTTTGGTTTACGTTTGTTGTTATTTGAGCTAATATTTATTGTCGTTATTTAAACTTTAAAAAAAACAAGGATTAAGAATTATGTTTGAAGGCAGAATTAATTTTGTGGTAATGCTACATTCACAACATTTTTACAATAAATCTTATGCAAAAAGCTGTTATTGGTGGGTAAAAAAAAAAATATTAGTATTTGGCTCAAATTAGAATCAGTAACAAAATTATTATGAAAATGTTGTGAATGTAGTAGCACTACTCTTTTTTTTTTAACCCAAATTTTTGTAATTCTCAAATCAAGGTGTTCATAATTTTTATTAGGATAGTCGCAATAGGTTAGTTTAGCATATAATATGTTTTTGACAAATGTATATATATATTTTTACAAGTTAGGGTGATCCTGTGGCCACCCGTAGAGCCGCCACTGCGACTATATATACACAAAGAAAAAAAGGAAAGTGAAAGAGGCACACAGCCACATATAATGTTAATGAGTTTGGTGATCGACATTTCGTTTTTGGTTTTATATACCAACTCCATTCCCCCCCACCACCAATTTGTTGCCCCAGAACCGACGTGTGGCAACCATGGCAAGCGTAATAAGCAATCCATATATGGTCAGGTCTACAGAATTCAATTCCTAAGAAAAACTAAACCGTTTAGTACGAAAGAGCTAGCATATTCATGAGAAGTAAAAAACCCATCATTTTTCGATCGATGACTCAAAAATAAACCATCATTTTTTAGCTCTAGAAATTACCCCAAAAAGAGTCTTCCTTTTGTTGTGATCAATTTTTGTCCTTTGGTGGGTGAGAAAGACTTTACAGTCCACATGATTCAAGTCTTGAATTTCGTATTTCCAACTTCCAAGTTGAGCTTTAGACCTACACTAATCAAATTGGCCACGATAATCTCTAGTAGTAGTTTACAAGACTTGACCTTAAGAGTCTGTGCCTGTATTCATTATGGCAATAACCTTTGACTGCGAATCCGCGACTGATTCATAACATTGACAATATTAGTTACCGGGTTTAATAGGTCGTGGAAGAAATGTGGAGATTTTTTTCCCGACCCACCTAGATGGACCAAGGCCCAATCAAACACCTTGGGTTGGTTTTTCTGAATTATTGGATTGAGTTGGGTCTTAAATTTTTTTGAACTTAGGTGGACTTGGGTTTGGTTTGCTAAATTTTCAATTAAAGTAATCCAACTCAGCACACGATACTAATATTATATATATACGATTTATTTATAGCTACACTACTCACACCGCCGTGACACCTTAAGTCCTAACCCTAGTTTTGTTTTTCTTTTCCCCATCTCAACATTCACTCCCTTCACACATCCCCTCTCACTGCTCATGTTGTACAAACCTTCCTTTGCTTAAGAATGGCAAAAATTCCCCACCCCCTTGACCCGTCCCATCCCATCCCTAATTTGTAAATATATGCTTTTATTTAATATATATTTACATTGTGTTTTTAAGTATAATTTAATCTTTTTTATATGGATATATTTTTTATATTTTTATATACTATTACCCTCGCTAAATTTTTTCTTTTTTCTCTCTTTTAGCATTTTCATAACGGTTCATTCATTTATTTTTCATCTCTTTCTTGTGAATGCTAAAACTACCTTATTAGGGATGGTAAAATACCTTTAACCCGCCCTAACCTTGACTTGCCTCGCTCCTTTCTCCGCCTTGCATTGGCTTTCCCCACCCCAAAAAGGCAACAAGGCACTCTTGATCTAATCCTATCCTGTTGTCATCCCTACCTCTAGTCTCACCCTTCAGCTCTCTCCCCTTGGCATGGTGTCACTCTCTCATCAATTATGGTCTATGATCTCACAGAGTCACAGTCACACTCTGTCTTGTCCACATCTCAACATTTTGCCTTCATGCCGGCCTTCATTACTGCTTGAAAGCCCAATTTGTTTTATTAGACCAAACAAAAGGGCCCCAATCTAATGATCTAACCTGACTTAATCTGATTATTGTGAGTTAGGTTTGGCTGGGTTGGTTCTAGAGCTGCAATATATTGTGTTGAGTTGGGTTAGGGATTTCATAACTTGAATATGTCAGATAGGGTTGAAAATATCTTAAACCTTAATTAATTCCATTCACAGCCTGACAATGGGGAGGGGGAAGAGAAAGGATGCCACTGAACTGTAAGCCCATTGGCAAGAAAAGATTACAATATACATTTGTTGTCATTTCGTAATAATTCACCAACAGTGTCAACGAAAGAAAAATGATCTAATCTATGGATGCAAAAAATATACTTTGAAATTAGATAATTATTGTATTAGTAAATTCATATGAATTTTTTTACGTAAAAAAAAAAAAGAATTTTTTACTTAATATTTGGATGGACTTTCAACCATGGTTAATGAAGCAGTAATACTATAAATAAATAAATATATATATATATATGTTACTCAATACTACTTAATAACTCTAAGTTCTAACGCTTTGCATCAATCTTACAATCTAAATAGAGATTAAATAATGATAATAACTTCATCAAGACCTCGGTGGTATACCTGGTATTACTCATTACTTTCACGTTACATGATGTGGGGTCAATGAGTCCATACCGAAAAAGCGAAGACCCCGTTTTTTATTTTGCCAAAAAAAAATAATAAAAAATAAAATAAAATATTAAATGCTAAATTCTCTACCTATTAATGAAATCATTGAAAGTCATCAAATTTTGCATGAGTTTCATTTTACTAGATACCTGAACCTGATTACTCCACATCATATAAGTCGTGATCAATAATATTTTCAATGATGATCAGATCCTAATCGATTCAGATTTACAAGGCAAACAACATTTGGAAGACGGCACCTGACTACTTGTACAGAAACATCATTTCAGCTATGGATTGTGAGTTGCATTTCTATATATCTCCATGTAATCGATTTAAATTACAGTTTTAATGCCTTAACACTTTGGGTTGTGAAATGGGGCAGAAATGTTTCTTCAGACAGTTCATTCATTCAGTAGCAAAGGTTGATTATCTCACTTTGAGACATGGTTTCATCTCGGTAATGAGCTTTCAAGTTCCAACTTTTTCTTAATTTTATGAATAATTACACACACAAAAATAAAAATAATATAGGACCAAAGTGCTTCTGCTACTTACACAAGGTGTATATTGTTCAAAAAAATTTCAGACTCACTTATCAAGCAGGCTTGACAACTTCAATTTCAAAAACTATATACAGCGATCCTTGGAAGAAGATTTCAAAGTCGTGGTCGGCATCAGGTTGTTGATTTTCTAAATATTATTGTTCCCAAAACAACTAAATTTTATGGAACAAAAATTGTACATTACACCTTTGATGTGTATTGATTATGAAATTGCTTAATTTCTCTCCACTAATGTGTTCTTTTTGTCTTGACAGCCCTCTAATGTGGTTTCTAGTTGTTCTCTTGATGCTCCTGGATGTGTACCGTAAATATTGTTCCCTTTTGTTTTCTTTTTTCCTCTGAAAGTCAATCTAATTTATCAATTACTAAAAATAAATTTTCATTGAAATTTGTTTGGACTCAACCAGGTTGGAATGTATTTCTCTGGGTATCCTATATTCCTCTCTTGGTAAGCATTTTGCAACATAGTAACCACCTTGTGTTGCATCATTAATTTCCATTTGATTCTTAGTTTCCTTCCCATTCCAATTGCTTTTGTAGATTGTACTCGTTCTAGGAGCCAAACTTGAAGTCATTGTTGCAAGAATGGCTCTTCAAACCAAAGATCAGAACAATGTAATTATAGGAACCCCTCTTGTGAGACCAAATGATCGCTACTTCTGGTTTGGGCACCCAGGATTTGTCTTGACTCTTATACATTATACTCTATTTGTGGTAATTCCTCCTCCTCCTCCTCATGAAAGCAAAGTAATAATATAAGAAGAGTTGAGATATTATAGATACTAACTTTTCTGGACCTTCTCAGAATGCATTTGAGTTCGCCTTCTTCATTTGGGTTACAGTAAGTTTTCTTTCTTATTCTTTTCCATTTTCCACACCATATAGTTTTGAACTTTGAAGGTCTGGTGTTGGAAATTTTTGTGTGGCAACATCAGATGTCTAATATATCTTTCTTTTGGTTTCAATTCTATTTTCCTTCTTTCTCAGATACAGTTTGGTTTCAATTCTTGTTACCACGAGCGCACTGCGATCATTATCACCAGGATTGTGCTAGCGTAAGAACAGCCTACCACTTATTTAGTAACCTGTGATTTACATTTTGGTAACTTCATAGTAAGTAAAGTCAGGAACAACTTTTTTCATTACTTGAATCAGAACAACATCACTTTCACTTGAGTGAATTACTGACATTAGTTTTATTATGTAACAACCATATCATGGGTTTATCGGTAATTTAGTTAGGAGACAAGAACATCTTAGAATCCTTTGTTCCATCATATTGATTTCAACTTATGAATGATTCACAAAGAGCCTTGCAGTTCAACTGACACCTCTTTTTGTTTCTAATAAAAATGTCTAAGAGTTCAAATCCTCTTACCCAACTATCGAATTATAAAATAAACCTATTAGTGATTCTAATTTCCTTTTATTCTTCAGGGTGACAGTTCAAGTAATTTGCAGCTACATTACTCTTCCTCTCTATGCACTTGTTACACAGGTAACCATTTTAAAAATAGTTCCCATGCTGGTATTTATGTAGCACACTTTCTTGACATCTAGTACATATATAACAAATTGCAAGTGTTTGTTCACAGATGGGATCTAACTTCAAGAGTAAAGTACTAGAAGAGCAAATGGCCAATATTATAAGGCAATGGCACGCTGACGTAAGGGAGAGAAGGAGGAAGCAACAACTATTCTTGCAATCTCCTCGCACTTCTTTGTCTGCAGAATGGAGTCCCAGAAGGGTTAGTGCCACTGAATTTTCTTCTTTCCTAAGACCCACATCTGTACCAAGCGACAGCATTAGGAAACGGGAAATCCTAGAAGAAGAAGATGAAATAGTGAGAGAAGAGGCAGCTGGCTCATCTACACGTCCATCCCGACCTGTCATTGTAGAACTCTCGACAGTGAGAAGAGAGTAGATTATTGATGACTGGGAGATCAGCTTGTGTGTGTGTGTGTGTGAGAGAGAGAGAGAGAGAGAGAGATAGAGCAGTGTTTTGTAAATTATAATTCATCATACATCTTGTCACATTCTACAACTTAGCTAGAATGAATGACTAATCTAGAATTTACAGTGATTATATGAAAATGGGTAGACGACTATGTTTTGTGTGCCGTTTTTCATACATGCAAAACATATTTAAACCATGTTATCATAACCAATAAGTCTAGATAAATTACAAATTTTACAACTATTGAGAAAGTAAATTGTGATAGGTACACAATAAAATTGAAGTTAAAGATGGTCTCAAGTAAAAATGATGTTACACTAGTCACAATCTGTAACCTTGACATATTGTGAAATTTGTTATGTCTATTGGTAACTTGTCCAATTTAGTGTGCATGGTTGCTCATCCTATATCATTGAGCTTGTGTGCGTTTATTTTTCTATTCTCTATTGTGTTTTCTATATATATAATTCAATTAATAGTTGGGGATGTGAGGATTTAAAATTTAAATGTTTTAATTAGAAACATCAAGAAATACTAACTAATTGAGTTACAAGGTTTTTGCCTATTATTTGTCTTTATTTAAAGAGGAGAGGGGGGCCCTTTCTAATTTGCTACTGTCAATTTCGAAATTAACATATTTTAGGAATAATGGACTTTCAATAATGCGATTGAATATAAAGTTTTGTCATTAATGTTCTCAATGGCCATTCACATAATGAATTTGTTCACTTATGTTCCATTTCCTTCGCTTCTCAAAAAAAAAATGTTCCATTTCCTTCCTGGCAATGGGTCATCTGTGTTTTTGTCGTGTACGTAACTGGGGGTATAGCAATTGATCGAACTTAACCAACTGTAAATGTTGCTGTAAGGATGAGTTTAAAAAGAAGAAAAAAAAAAAAAAAGGATTACCTAGCTACATTATAGAACTTAATTTATATAGGCTTTGTGGAGATGGTCATGGAGGGACTTACATTTCTAGGATCACTTGCTGTCGAGAAGGGTGATGAGTTTGTGTTGTATACCGGAGAATGTATCTCATACATCATTTATACACAACCTCACTCTTATATAAAATAGATGAGTATCAATCCGACCATGTAATTTATACTATTATAAAAGAAATAATGCATATATTGAAAAAAAAAAAAAATTATTGACCATATATGAGATTGTGCTCACAATATTTTGGGCAAGATAGTCATTTAACATGTAAAAGATGTGGAAGTAAGGGAATCAAGACTCAAGGCCACATTTTTAATCGCCCAAATATTGTCCCATTCTACTTTTCATTATTAATTTCAACAACTTGTGTATGTTCGTTTCTGGAAAAAAAATATAGATAATAAAAATCATTAGACAACAACCACATCCCCTACACATTACAGAGATTTGGATTCCCAGTCGGTCACTTCTCTAGTTCTCTCTCATCCATGGCCAATGACTACTCTCTATGTCTTGTAGGGGCCATGGATCGTCTTTGGTTTCACCAAATTATTCTTTTCTCAGAAACAGTCTCAGACCAAAAAACCCCTGAAACTTCTAAGCCCAACTCTGTGTCTCTTGCATATTCATCTCTTCTAGATGAGGGAGTTTCATCAGACATATCACTTCTTGCAGATGAAGAAATCTTGTCAGACTCATCTCCAATCTCTCCAACGGTACTAAAACATATACTTGTCTCTGTGTGTGCGGTTTTTTTTTTTTTAGGCTTACACTTCTCTGACTGTGTTTCTCTTGTTGTTGCTATGACAAGGATGATTCCAACAATGAAGACACAGAGAAAAAAACCAGCCAGAAGGAAAAACCAACAAGATTGAATCGGTCACATTCATCATCACCATCAACTCAAAAACGTCCTAAACGTCTTAGAAATTCGGGCGCAAATGCAATAAGGAGATTACAAAAATCCATGAGTTGCAAGACCTTGGGGGATCTTGAACTTGAAGAAGTAAAGGGGTTCATGGATCTTGGTTTCATATTCAAGAAAGAACACTTAAGCCCGCGAATGATGAGTGTAGTCCCAGGCTTGCAAAGACTTGCACACAAAAATAAACAAAGCACCAAACTCACTAGTGATGCTGAAGCAGCTAAAGATGATGAAACTGAAGAAGGGAAAGAGAAGAGAGTTATAAGGCCATATTTATCCGAAGCATGGCTCATAAACAGACCCGATTCTCCACTTCTAAATTTAAAGATTCCAAGTGCATCTACAGCTGATGATATGAAGAAACATATCAAGTTCTGGGCTAGAACTGTTGCATCAGTAATTCATGAGCAGGAATCTTAGTTCAAAGTTGTTCAATCCCACAAACATCATAGAAGTATAATAGAGGGAGCAAGCACCAAAAATTGAGAGCAGATTGCATTTCACCGAGAGCTGCAACTGTAAAAATAGTTTTTTTTTATGATGTGTGTGTGTGTGTATGAATAAGAGGTGTAAAAATATATCATACCTTTCTAACAGTTTTATCTCAGAAAAATCTTGTTACACACTCAACAATATACACACTGTACACATCATGTTAAGAGTTGTGTGCATGATTTTCATAACTTTTGTACAGAGATCTACAATAAAACGTGAATAGTAACAATGTGTATGGAGGATATACCATAAGTATTTTTACTGTTCATTTGAACTTTCCTTACAATGAATAAGATTGAGAAATAAAAGTTAGGATGTTGGAGAATTGTAAAATTATATTATATAATTGATAAAGTGACTTTTTGAGATGGTAAAATAAGATGAGATATAGAATCCGGTTGTAAATACTCTAAGGAGGAGAGAAGTAAAATTTCTTTTTACTTATAAAAGTATGGGCTTTAAAGTCTTTTCCTTACATTTAAGAAGGAGATAAGTAAAATTCCATTTTTGCTTATAGAATTATGGGCTTTAAAGTCTTTCCAATGATTGCACTAAAAAAAACAAGATCAAAGAGATAAGGCAAAGGGAAAATGAGTTCAAGAAATGAGAATCGGGGCCTACCATGATGTGGGTTGAGGAATAATAAGCAGAATATGGCTTTTAGCGAAGAAGTGTCCCAAGAGCCACGTGATGGTATTCCATCCTAGTTTGTTAGTTGGTTTGTCTTCATATAAGAGTCTATGTGCATTATGATCATGTGTTTTTTTTTTTTTGAAGGTCACCTATTTTGAGTTATGAATAGTTGAACACACATTTATGTGTAGAAAAGAGAAGCGGTTGTGTGGCCATTGGAAATCATGGTTTTGTTTACCAAATAAAAGGAAATCGTGGCTTTTTAGGCCACTTTTTATGTTGTTCTCAATGCTTGGGCCTGTCCTAGTCTCTTCTGGAACTGGGTTCTCGGGTCCCCTACTCCACTAAATAAATTTAGAGTGGCCTCTTCGAAGTCTAGTCAAATTACTGAATTAGAATTTATTTTAAATTTAAAAAAATATGATGGAGACACAATAAAATTTATAATCTATTAAAATGGTAGATTGTGATTACTGATTAGTAGTTTAGTACAACATTATTTTAACAAGATCATCATTGATATTATTTTAATTGTACATCAATCCCCGACTTGTTGCCTCAACATTATAAAAATATTTTTTGATATTAGACTTTTTTTCCTTTAGTTGAAAAAGTAAGAAAAATATATATGTAAAATAATTAAGAGGCATTTGTAGTTTATATACATTTAAAGGATGTTCTTATAAAGGATGTATTTTCTTATGGTTTGTACAAGATACAAATACAAAAATGAGGGGGCCGGATTATTACAAGCATGAGTTTTATAAGAGAACTCTGCCCTTTAGTGCCAAATGATCAACAAAAAGTTTGCTTCCTGGTATGTGTTTAAGTACTAGGGTTGTCCAAGGGATTGGAAAAATCAACTCACCCAAGTAACCTGACCGAAACCAATTTGAAACAAATCCAATCTGGTGGTTGTGACAATCATCGATGGGTCAGCAGCTTCATAATTGGATCCAGCTGGTCAAGTTCGGTTTCTCTCCTCCAACACCCGAACAAACTGAGCTGACCAAAAACCTAACCAAACTCCGGTAAAATATCAACCAAATCCAACAAGATCTTGCCAGATCTAGTGAGTTTTCCACTGTATTCAGCGAGTTTTGGCTAATTCTTTGAGAGATCTTGCTGGATCCGGCAAGATTTCCACCAAATCCAACAAGATCTCACCAGATCTTTATCACTTTCAATCGAAATCAAGATCACTGCCACCTTTATTGATTTCAACCAAAATTAATATGACATGTGTTGAGGGTCATTTTTTTTCAAAAAAGACAAAGGCAGCCCAACCCAGCAATGCGGGCAGCAGAGAAGCGGCAGACCAAGTGAAAGAAAACCATTAGGCCCAAGCGGCAGGAACAATGGATCACAGGCCCCTCAATACGAATGAATGGGTCTTGAGGAAGTAAGTGGGCCTAAAAGGCCCGGAAAGAGAGAAAATAGCACCCATGGGCAATACATGTAGTGAAAAAGAGAGAATGGGCCGCGGCAGGCCCAAAGTAAAGTAAACGAAGAAAGTAGGGGATAATGGCAAGCCCATGAACCCCAAGGATGAGAATGAGGAAATTGGGCCGGGGAAGCCCAATTAAGTTAGTAAGAGCCCATGGGATGCAGAATTAGTAAACGGACCAAGGATGTCCAAAGAAATGGGCCGGAGAGGCCCAAGGGAAAAGAAAGGGACATGGGAGCCCATGAGTAAGAACACCAGTGGCCACATTAAGCCACTGGGGAAAGAATGGAACGGCAGGCCTGAGAAAAGGCCCAGCAAGAAGAAGTCACCGCGGCAGGAAATGCTAAATAATGTGGAAGGAAGCAAAGGCAATTAACGAATTGGGCTGAAAGGAACACAAGGCCCAATACTGAGTAAGGTCCAGATCCTGAAGGAGCAGGAAATCAGAGTAGCAACTCGTGAAAAGCCAGAAATGGACGGCAGGCAAGCAAAGTCTCCAGTCCACGGCAAATGCATGAACAGCAGGCAGAATTCAGACATAAACACGCGCAAGGCCCAGGCACCACCAGCCTGTACCCAGCCAATACAGGACGTGGTAGGGTCGTGGGTCAGAGGTAAGAGGGCATGGTTTGGAGGTGGGGAGAGGGAAAGACCTGTTTTAAGGTTCCTGCTCAAACTCTTTTGGGGGATACGTCCTGCTGGGATGACATACCACCCAAAAGAGGCAAGGCTGAGTTGGAACCAATAGGTGCATGCCATGAGGGATAGAGAGAGAAGAAACATCACCGCGGCAGGCAGAAATGCCGCGGCAGACTAACGGACAAAAAGTGTCTGTGTCTGTAACAGGGGAACCCACAGACGGAACAGTAATGTCGGCAAGTACTCCCAGACCAGAAAAAAATGGTTGGAGGGTAGAATAGTAAAATCCGTTCACTGCAGGCACTATAAGAAGGGAGCCTCTGCCGTGTACAAAGGAAGAGGGGGAACAACAAGAGAGCAAGGCAATACAATACTAGAAAAAATACTCTGTAACACACTTAGTAAAACAGGGGAAGCACAACACTAAAACCACAAAGGTGGAAATCACTAAGGAAAAACGAAAAGGAAAAAAAGGGAGGAAAGATAGAAAGAAAAAGAGTGAGAGTTAGTGGCATGCACCGATAGGTCTCTTCCCTTCTCTCCCTCTCAAATCCCTGCTCTCTTCTATACTTATTTTGAGTATTGTCCATTCGGGTCCACCTCCCTCAAACCCATTAACCTCCACGGCAGGATTTCTTTTCCTCGGAGGTTAATCGCGTTGAGAAGAGGTGTTCTTCCTCTTTGGCTTTACTCCTGCGGACGGAACTAAACTTATTCCATGTCTATTGATTAATTTTTATTACCATTCTCCTTTACTATTTATTTGTCAAAGATTGTTAAGTGCTATTATAGTTATGGATTATTTGGTCATTTCCCATTAAAAGAACTATCTGGTCATTTCAGAATGTATGGTTCTGTTTATCAATTATATCTGCCTGCTGTAAGCATTTTTCTGAAATAGCTCTGCCTGCCGCAAGCATTTTTTTTGAAAAAAAGCTCTGCTTGCCGTAAGCTTTTCTCTGTGACAACTCAGCCTGCGGTAAGCACTCCCCTGGCAGACGAGACATAGTTCGCGCACAAGCCAGGCCAAGTTGAGTTCCAGTTGGCCCGATCTCGACTCCTGCAACCCAGAACACTTGGGCCTACAATCACGAAGGGGCAGCCCAGCCCAACATAGCAAAAAAGGCCCCCACATTAAATTGGCGACTCCACTGGGGAGTTGAGAAATAGTCCAGGGACGAGAGCCCTCGCAAACAAATGCCTCCAAAATCCAGGACTACACGCAACATGAGTGTTGTACCCTCACAAGCAGAGTCCAGGCCCACAACGCCCCACCAACCACAGCCTAATCAGGCAGAAGGTGCTAATGAGATGGGGGCTAGACCCCAACCTCCTCCGAGGATCCCCGCAGACAATGCCAATACCTTCATTGAAGTATTGCAGGCCTTACAACACTCGCAACAGCAAATGATGGAAGAAATTCGTCAACTAAAGACGGATAGAACAAAGGAAAAAGGAAGCCAACATGATCCAGAGCATGGGGCAGAAGAGACACTAGTAGGTGGTGTCCCACAGAATACAGATCAACGTTTTATTACTATGGCAGAAGTAGCAGCTCTCCTGGAGCAAGAGAGAGCCAGAGGACCAAAGGAGAGATTCTACGCACGTAGACCCCCATACCCACTAAGGGTGCTCAGTAAACCATACCCCGAGAGGTATGAACCGCGAGTATTCGCACAATATGACGGCAGGAAGGGAAGTGCTATTGAGCACGTAAGCAAGTTCATTGATACGCTTGGCCCTTATGCCGCAAACGAGGACTTGTGTCTTTGAGAATTTTCTAAATCATTGTGTGGCCGGGCTTATACCTGGTACATTGGCTTAAAGCCAGGATTGATCCCGACATAGGATGATATGGTGGATGTATTTTGTACCAAATACTTTCACGAAGAAGAAACGGTGACACTTGCAACATTGCAAGCGACTAAACAAAGGAATGGTGAAGACTTGATGGAGTACATCAAGAGATTTAGGGACTATGACCATTGTGAGGAAAGGACGCTGATGGAGATGTGTATGACGAATATGATCAGGGAATACAGAGCAGTCCTAGAAAACCTTGAAATCTCCCAGTTCGCGCAGCTGTTACAAAAGGCAAGGAAAACTGCCCAGTCCGTAAAGCCAAGCACGGACAAAAGAAGTGCCCCGCAAGCCATGGCGGTATCCACCAGTGAGCGGAGGAGGAAGACTAACGGGAAAGAATACGGTACTCCTCCGCCAATACCATGCACCGCAAAGGAGCTAGACGTACTGCTAGACAAATGGATAGCAGATGGCGTTTTCAAACCTAACCGAGCCCACCGAGGAAGAAAGGAGGGACCCGCGTTTTTGTCGTTTACACAACTATGTCCAACATGCCACCGCAGAATGTTGGGCACTCCGCAGACTAGTGCACCGCAGGATAAAGGAAGGAACTTTAGAACTGTCCCAGCAGGAGGTCCAGAGAAACCCACTCCCGAATCACAAAGGGAAGGGTGTAGCAGCAGTAGTGATCTGTGCGGATCCAGGGGATGACGAAGGAGAGAATCCGGCCTTGCCTGCCGCAGCGATTACTACTTTACAGCAGAGCTTCAAATTCAAAAACTTATTTGATCAGTTAGGCCTCACAACAAAAGAAAGAAAAGTAGCTACCAAGGCTCTAGTAAGCATTGCCTTCGGGGCAGGGGTGGAATGTTTATCAGCAGAAGTCCAAGATAACAGGGCTCTCTTGCAGGAGTCAACCGAAATCACCTTCAGTGATGAAGATATGGAAGTGGGGTATCCAGACCACAGGAGACCTCTCTATCTTGCGGCATCCATAAATCAAATCCCCATAAAGAGAGCCTTAATAGATACGGGCGCTTCCGTAAACCTCATCCCGTTGAGTACTCTGCAAGCTGCGGGGATTTCAGATAGAAAGATCCAAGGGTGTCCAATGGAAGTGACAGGATTTGGTGGAAGGGGAGAGTACACCGTAGGCCATATCCAGTTGTGGTTAAAAGTGGGACCCATAGCTTCTCTAGCTCGGTTCCACGTGGTAAAAACGGAAGTCTCATACCACGTGCTTTTGGGACGAATATGGTTGCATAAACACAGATTAGTTCCATCCACCTACCACCAATGTGTGAAAGGATGGATGAACGGCAGGATGATACGCATAGTAGCGAATCACTCACCATTTGAGCAGGCAGAAGCTCATTTAGTAGAAACCATGTTCTACGATCGATGGGCTCCATCCGGGAAAATTCAGTGTCAAGGCCATAAAGTACCTTCGTGCCTAAATGGAGAGACATCCAGGATGATCTCAAGCCTGACCTAAGGGAGTTACTAGCCAGAAAAAAGAAGAGGAAGGAAGTGCCAACCGCGGACCCAGAGGATGCACCCCACTGCGTCAGGATCCGAGGTCCTAATGGCAGGATTGTGTATAAGTTATGAAGGGACGCGGGGCCCACGAGTGAAATGCAAGAGGGCCCCACCCAGGAGTGGCAACACGAGAACTTGACGTGTTGCGTGGTTCAAGAAAAGTCAGAAGAGGAAAGTAGTGAAAAAGAGAATGAGAAAGTTGCGACAGAAAAAGAAGTACAGGTTACGACAGAAGAAGAAATGGAAGAAGTTGACTTGGGATCTGTTTCACAGGGACCAAGACCTATCCTGATTAGTGCAAGTTTGGCAGAAGCGGAAAAGGCAGAACTGGTGTTGCTCTTGAAAGAATTTAAAGATGTCTTCGCATGGGAATACAATGAAATGCCGGGGTTAGACCCTGGGCTAGCTGCACACACGTTGAATGTAGACCCAGAGGCCAGGCCAATAGCCCAGCCTGCCAGGACATTCCACACGGAAGTATAAGGGCAAATTATCAAAGAAGTGCAGAAATTGCTTGCCGCAGGATTCATCAAACCTATCCAACACCCGCGATGGCTGTCCAACATCGTACCCGTGAAGAAGAAAAATGGCCAGATAAGGTGTTGTGTAGACTTCAGAACCTCAACAAGGCCTGTCCAAAGGATGAGTTTCCTTTGCCAAACATGGACTTACTGATAGATTCTGCGGCAGGCAGTGCCATGTTTTCGTTTATGGATGGGTTCAGCAGGTACAACCAAATTAGGATGGTGCCAAAGGATGCAGAGAAAACCGCTTTCAGAACACCCATGGGCAATTTTTATTACACTGTAATGCCCTTCGGGTTGAAAAATGCGGGTGCCACTTATCAGAGAGCAATGACGGCCATATTTCACGACATGATGCATCGTGAACTGGAGGACTACGTAGACGACATAGTAGTAAAGTCAAGGAAAAGAGAAGAACACTTCCAGGTGTTGAGGAGAGTATTCGAGAGGTGCAGAGCCTTCAAACTGAGAATGAACCCTCTCAAATGCGCATTTGGAATGTCCTCTGGGAAGTTCCTAGGCTTCTTAGTTCATAGTAGGGGAATAGATGTTGACCCAGCCAAAGCTATGGCCATTGCGACCATGAAACCTCCGAGTATGGTAAAGGAATTAAAGAGCTTCTTGGGGAAAGTCTCGTACATCCGAAGATTTATCCCCGGGTTGGCATCAATCACCTCCGCTTTCACCAAGCTGCTCAGAAAAGGGCAGGATTTTGAGTGGGGGGAATTGCAGCAGGCAGCCTTCAAAAGGCTACAGCAGATCATGATGAACCTCCCCACAGTGCAGGCCCCGATTCACAAAAAGCCACTGTTGCTCTACTTGGCTACCAATTCATATGCCATTGGTGCGTTGATCGCCCAAGAGGATGGGGGCGGCACTGAGCAGCCCGTATATTATATCAGCCGTGCCTTGAAGGATGCAGAAACTCGATACCCAAGGGCAGAAAGGGCATGCTTAGCCATTGTATATGCTTCACAAAGGTTGCGCCATTATTTCTTGGCCTACGAGGTATGGTTGATGACCAAATCCCACGCCATCAAGGCTTTGCTGCAGCAACCGATCCTCTCTGGCAGGATATCCCAATGGTTGCTACAATTATCGCAATATGATTTAAGAATGGGGACACCCCGGGCGGTGAAAAGCCAGGCTATAGTAGACTTATTGGCACAATTTCCAGGAGAGGAAGAGTTCCCACTAGATGATGAAGTCCCTGGGGAAGTGGCCATGGCAGAGGAAGTCGGAGAGCAATGGGTGATGAAATTCGATGGGTCTTCTACCGCCCAGTCTGGAGGGGTGGGAGTAGTTTTATACCATGAAGAAGATAAAACAGTGGCACTATCGTTCAAACTAGAATTCCCCTGTTCAAACAACACCGCGGAATACGAAGCCTATTTAACCGGGCTGGCCACGGCTCTCGAAATGGGAGTCAAACACTTGAGGGTGTTAGGCGATTCAAATTTGGTGGTCTGCCAGGCCAACGGGAGTTTCTCCTTGAAAGAGCCTAGCCTAGCCCCGTACAGAGCAATGGCTTAGAAAATGGAGGAAAAGTTTTCAACTTTTGAAATAGAGCACGCTCCCAGGAATGAAAATCGGTTTGCGGACGCGTTAGCCGCGCTGGGATCTCATATAATGTTTGAAGGAGATAGCACCAGAGTAGAGGTCAGCAAAAGGAGAGAATCGATAATTGATACGTTGAAGGAGAAATTCCAAGAGGAACGGTGCGACGAAGACTGGTGGATTCCCATAAAGAAAGCTTTGATGAATGAAGATGATGCCGCAGGACTGAAGGTGCTAAAAGATTACGCACTAGTAAAGGGGGAGTTGTACCGCAGGATGCCAGGTGGGGTCTTGGCCAGATGTGTGAGACCAGAGGAGGCCCAGAGAAAGCTGAAAGAAGTACACGACAAAACCTGCGGATCCTGCGGAGAGGTCAGTCTTTACCGCAGGCTTCAAAGGGCAGGCTTTTATTGGCCAAACATGGGCAAAGATGCGGATCGAGCCCAAACTCAGTGTGGGGCTTGCCAACTTGCGGTAGACAGAGAAGAAAGTTACGTTGTGTCCACTTGCGAAGACTGGAGAAGCCCATTCATCCAATACCTGACAGAAGGTATCCTGCCGCGGAAGCACAGTGAAAAATATAAACTCAAGCGGCTAGTGACACACTACTTCATGCACAATATGGTCCTCTTTAAAAAGGGGTATGATGGGGACCCCTTAAGGTGCCTGGGTCCTGAAGAAGCAGAAAAAATGGTGAAAGAAGTACACTCAGGAGAGTGTGGGGAACACCAGGGGAAGAAAAGACTTTACAGGTGCCTGCTGCAGATGGGCTACTACTGGCCTGCCATGAAGAAGGATACGGCATAATTTGTAAAGAAGTGCCACAGTTGCCAAGTGCAGGCCAACTTAATTCACACCCATCCGCAGAATTTGCACAGCATGGTAACCCCATGGCCCTTCCACACTTGGGGGCTTGATTTGGTAGGACCGGTTAACCCACCGTCACGAGGATATATATGGATATTGGTAGCTACGGAATATTTTACTAAATGGGCAGAGGCAGTGCCGCTTCGCAAAGCCACCGGAGGAGCGGTGGCAAACTTTATCAAGGAAAACATAATCGTGAGGTTCGGGGTACCTCCACAGAATCATCAGTGACAATGGCACCCCTTTTGTCAACAGTGAAGTAAGGAAGATGTTAGAATTCTACCAAGTTAAGCATCACCGGTTATCACCTTACTACCCTCAAGGGAATGGGCAAGTGGAGGCAACAAACAAAACCCTTATAAAAATTATAAGTAAAATGAGTTAGGAGTACACGGGAGGATGGGCAATGCACCTGCCAGACGCCCTTGGGCTTACAGAAAATCGACTAAGTCAGCCACAGGTTTTTCACCTTTTTCCTTGGTCTACGGGACTGAAGTGGTGAGCCCAGCGGAGATAATGACCCCATCCCTGAGGGTCATGAAAATGCAAGAAAAGGGAAGAGAAGAAGAAGAGGTCTTTGCGGCAGAAAGGTGTGAAGACCTGGAGGGACTTGACGAAAAAAGAGAACAGGCCCAGGAACGCAGCCGTAGATATAGGCAAAAGATGACTGAAGCTTACGGCAGGATGACTAGAGAGAGAGTGTTCGTGGAAGGACAGCTTGTTTTGAAAGTAGCAAACTATGTTAGAAGAGGCCTGGCAGGACCATCCAAATTTGTACCAAAGTGGGAAGAACCCCTTGTGATAAGGGAAGCACACCCAAGCAGGTACTACCATTTGACTCAGATGGATGGCAAAGATTTAATGGATCCGATCAACGGGAAATGGCTGAAGCAGTATTATGCCTGAGGAGAAAACTTACATGATTGTCTTTTTCCCTTCCTTTGTTTTATTTAAAAGAAAAAAAAAACCTTTATGTTTCCTTTTACCTTATCATTTTTCAAGTGACTATGTCACAACATGAAATTGTAATTTGTTTTCGGCAGGATGTAATGAAAAGCACCAAGTATTATCATCATATGTCATAGCAAAATGTAAAGTGTAGCATCACAAAGTTAAGTTACAAACCCAGATCATGGCAAACTAGCCAAATAAGTGCTACAAGAAAAACATAATGTAATAAATAGAGTCATAAGGAAAAGGAAACAACGAAACAAGGAAGAAACTGCATCAACGAAGCCCGAAAATAAGAGACTGTTCTCCAAAACGATCGGATCCACCAACACTGGAAAGAAGACGCTCACGATGGCCCTCCAAGTCTGCCACCTCCTTTCTCAAGATCTCAAGGTGCGAGTCAATAGCATCAACAGTGGGCCGCACTCTCCTCATGAAAACAACCCGAGCAATCTCTCGAAGGTAATCCAAAAGGAACTCCACGGCGAAGCCAACGCTGACAAGCTCCTGCACCGCAGCCTTCCACTGCAGAATCCTCTCGGTAGAAACAATGTCAACAAAGCTATGCTCTATGTCATTCAGCACACTCCCCAACATTTTCAAGAAATGCTCTCTAACAGAACGACCAAGTCGAAAGCCCTGCATGAAGTCCCCGCAGTTGTCATAGATCATCACCAGAAGAGAAGCACAGTCCTCAGGGACTCTAAAGCCATGAAAGTCCACATAAGGAGGCCCGGAGCCCCAGAAAGCTGCAGGATCAAGGTCAATGACTTCAGGCTGGTCAAAACGGGTGAAGAAGGCAACAGCCTCGTCCACAGGACCTGGAAGGGTAGTGGAACTACTACCCGCTTCAAACTGGAATGGGGCTATAGGAAGAGATCCTACCAATATAAACACAAGGCATGAGATGAGGAACTAAAAGGGAAAAGGGGAAAGGAACAAACCCACGGGAAGCAAATAAAAATAGACAAGGGGGAAATGAAGCTTACCAGAACCAACATCAATGGGGGCTGTGGGAAGAACTGAAGCAGGCACAGAAGGAATGGCAGAAACTGACGCTGTAAATATGGCAGAAGCTGGTGCAGAAAATACGGTAGGAATGGGTGCTGGAGGCGCGGCAGGATTAACTACCGCAGGCGTCCCTACGCTGGCCGCATTGCCTAGCCCTTCAAAAGTCTCTGTACACAAAAGAAAATAGACATGCAAATGAAAAAAAAAAAAAAAAAAGAGTGGGCCCAGTAAATAAAGAAGGAAAAGCGAATCCAACAAAAGAAAAAAAAATGAGTGGGGACATACCCATGAATCCAGCCTCGGGTGGAGCATCCCCTTCCTCCTCGGACTCAGAAATCCTCCTCAGCAGGACGGGCTCACTATCAATATCTTCAAGAATATCCTCGGACTCCTCGGAAGACAGATCAACATCGGGTCCGCGAGTGGCCGAACTGGGAATGGAAGAAGGAGTGACTACTAAGGAAGAACCATCCTTCACAGCCTGAGACAGAGTCGCAAAAGGATCACTGGTAGAGATGACAAGAGGAGCAACGGGTGAAACAGCCTCGGTCTGAGTTATGGCAGGAGGAGCAATTTCCTGTGGGGAAATAGGCATCTCGGCTGAGAAGGGAGTGGCCTCGCTAACCCCCTCAGTGTGAGTACCCTCTTCTCTGGGTACCAATCCGGTGGGAGGGCTAGGAGTCTCGGCAGGAATCCCATGTGCAGCAGCAGGAATAATGGACATCTGAGAAGCTTCACCAGCCCCATCAAAAGAATCCGCCGCGGGTGTGCCCATGGAAGCGGGCAGCTCCTCGGCTGTAGGGCGATAGATGGAAAGGGGCTCGGGCTGATCCTGGAAAGCAAAAGAAAGAAAAATGCATATATACACGTGGTAAAGAATAAGGGAACTTACGGCTAATCCAGATAGATAAAGACACGTGGCAGATGAAATATATGTAAAAAAAAATAATAATAAAGAGGAGGAAAGAAGGAAATAGAGGAGATTACCTCGAATTCAGGCTCATCAAGTTCAATGGGATGGGCAGCTGACGTGTCTTCCTTATGCTTAGACTGCAAAGAAAAAGAGGGACAAGAGGCAGTGTTAAGGAAAGGAATCAGTAGGCGTGGCATAGGCTCGCCGCAGGCAAGTTAAAGTCAAAACACAAAAGACAAAATATATAACATACCCTTCGCTCAGCGGCAGGCATGGGATGGGGGGTTGTTTTCCTCTTGCTACCCCGTGTCCTGCTAGAAAGGGGAGCATCCGTGGTTGGCTGTGGGGCAGCAAGCTTGGGCTTGCTTGCAGACTTGTGCTTGGCAGGAGTTTTCTTGGTCGGCGCAGGAACGTTGGTTACCTTAACTTTCTTCTCCCAACCAGGGGGAAAATCACCTACGAGCCAACACCATCCTTTCTTCTTCTCGTCCCACTCAAAGACGGCAGAGCGGCTCTGTTTCTGGACATAATCTAAAACTGACTTGGAAGGCAAGAGCAACCGAGGGTTAGGAGATACTAACATACTTAGCCCGTCAGGTGGAATAAGGGAGAAGCCACGGCTACCTACCAACTCTTGCCCAAACGAGGTCATCACTGCCTGCTAATAGCCATGCATGGCAGGAGTGCAAAGACCCTCTCTCGACGAGCCAGGAATGGTAACTGCACTAAAGCGCGATCTCCAAAACTCGAAAGCAGTCTGCTGCAGGAAAGGCCGAACAGAAGTAGGAGATTCCATGAGATAAGAAAGGTCATCAGGAATATCCTGGTCCAGCCCAAACTGCCTCCTCACTCGGTTGGCAGGGTAGTGAACAAATCTGATGCCCTCATCGGTCAAGTATGGCAGCCATCCAACATTGGTAGCCGCCAAATAGGTGATCCCCACCTCATCAAAACCAGTCAAAGGAGTGGTGGTCCCAATAATATCAACAAACGGACCCATAGCAGAATCAGTACATGTGTAACCCTTACCCAAATTTCTGTAAGCTCTCCAAGTAAAACCAGTACCGCTATCAAAAGACTCAACAACTGAGTGACCAATGGGCTTTAGAACAGACCAACGAAAAGCTAAAGGGAAATCGGATTCAAACCTGCCGCAGAAGTCAGTGATCACTCGCAGACATGATTGGTATTTCTCTCTCGCGAAGCGAACAGGCCTACATTTCGCCAAGTATTGAGCACAACGCTCAAACAACAACTGCTGCAGAATAGTGCTGTGTACAGAAGAAGCAACTATGTGGCAGGAACCAGCCTGACTCTCATCACTCCGCAGGATGTCCAGTTGCACATATAAATGCCCCAAGAACATAGGGGCCAGCGGCAGACTCACTCCGGCAGATATTTTAATGGCCAAACGGAAGTACAAAGTCTTGATGGCGTAATGAGGATGTGAACCAAAAACGAACTTGCAAAGCCAAAAAGCAACAAAGGCCGCGCGGTGGGCGACAACGGAAAACTTAGAGGAAGAACTAACCCAGTACGATAACTTAGCATTCCCAGCCATCCCCTTTCTCAACTCGGCCTCAATGGCTTCTTCCTCTGGAGAAAGCTCTATGGTGGCAGGATCCACATCACCAAGGATTGGCAAGAGTAGTTGGTTGGCCACATCCTCAAGGGTCACAGTCAGTTCGCCGCAGGAGAAGAAGAATATGTGGGTGGTGGCACACCACCGGCGAACCAAATGACGAAGGTTGTAAGTGTCTCGGAAATTAGAAAGACTCCGGGATAAAACGATGGACTTCAGAACGCCGGCCCGCTGCAACAAACCCATAAAAACCGAGTCAGATAACTCTCGGTCAACCCACTCCTTCCAACCCGAGGCCGTTCCTGACCCAAATACGAAATGAATCGGCACGGGAAGAGAGACACCTTGCCGGATGACCAAATCGGAAATGGAGGAAGACACCAGAGCCCAAGAAACATTGGGGTTCCGTCTGCACATAGAAAGCCACATGCGGCCTGGCGGCGGCGGCACGTAATCACCGGGAACCTCAGGGAAGAGAGGATAAAGGTTATACCAAGGGTCGATTAGAGGAGCGCACTCACTGTCGGGGTCGCGCGACGCATCTTCCTCGCCGGAATGATCGGAGTCAGAGTACATGGCCTCCTCGCCCATTTCTTGTCCGGCGAGAGGTTGAGAAACTTTCCCTTTCCCTTTATGGCAAGAAGAAGAACCTGGGCTTTTCACCGGCGCCATTGTGCGGCGGTTTGATCTGAGCAGAAGCGATATAGGTGTTCGAAGAGAAGAAGACGATAAAGGAAGAGGGACAGACACGATGTTTTGGAAAAGATGGTGTTTGTGATTGATTTTCGAAGGGACTCTCTTCTTAAATACATGAGTAATTAATACTGGCCTGAAGGAAGGTGACTGATCAGCCATTGAAAGAAGAATGAAATAAATGAAGCGGTAGTTGTGTCTTAGGATAACTGCCATTCTGGGAAAATCGTAGAGTCGTCATTGTTCACGGCAGAAAAAGAAATATAAGCAGATGTGAAGGGGTCCACAGTTTCAAAAAGCCCGCGAAGGAAAAGAAAGAAGGGAAATACAAAGGACAGAAAGGTCTTTTATTCATATATAGACCGCAGGAACGTTCCATATGTTCAGGGGGCTAAATGTTGAGGGTCATTTTTTTTCGAAAAAGACAAAGGCAACCCAACCCAGCAATGCGGGCAGCAGAGAAGCGGCAGACCAAGTGAAAGAAAACCATTAGGCCCAAGCGGCAGGAACAATGGATCACAGACCCCTCGATGCGAATGAATAGGTCTTGAGGAAGTAAGTGGGCCTAAAAGGCCCGGAAAGAGAGAAAATAGCACCCATGGGCAGTACATGTAGTGGAAAAGAGAGAATGGGCCGCGGCAGGCCCAAAGTAAAGTAAACAAAGAAAGTAGGGGATAATGGCAAGCCCATGAACCTCAAGGATGAGAATGAGAAAATTGGGTCGGAGAAGCCCAATTAAGTTAGTAAGAGCCCATGGGATGCGGAGTTAGTAAACGGACCAAGGATGTCCAAAGAAATGGGCCAGAGAGGCCCAAGGGAAAAGAAAAGGACACGAGAGCCCATGAGCAAGAACACCAGTGGCCACAATTAAGCCACTGGGGGAAAGAATGGAATGGCGGGCCTGAGAAAAGGCCCAGCAGGAAGAAGCCACCGCGGCAAGAAATGCTAAATAATGCGGAAGGAAGTAAAGGCAATTAAACAAATTGGGCTGAAAGGAACACAAGGCCCAATACTGAGTAAGGCCCAGATCCTGAAGGAGCGGGAAATCAGAGTAGCAACTCGTGAAAAGTCAGAAATGGACGGCAGGCAAGCAAAGTCTCCAGTCCACGGCAAATGCATGAACAGCAGGCAGAATTCAGGCATAAACACGCGCAAGGCCCAGACACCACCAGCCTGTACCCAGCCAATACAGGACGTGGTGGGGTCATGGGTCAGAGGTAAGAGGGCATGGTTTGGAGGTGGGGAGAGGGGAAGGCCTGTTTTAAGGTTCCTGCTCAAACTCTTTTGGGGGATACGTCCTGCTGGGATGACATACCACCCAAAAGAGGCAAGGCTGAGTTGGAACCAATAGGTGCATGCCATGAGGGATAGAGAGAGAAGAAACATCACCGCGGCAGGCAGAAATGCCGCGGCAGACTAACGGACAAAAAGTGTCTGTGTCTGTAACAGGGGAACCCACAAACGGAACAGTAATGTCGGCAAGTACTCCCAGACCAGACAAAAACGGTTGGAGGGTAGAATAGTAAAATCCGTTCACGGCAGGCACTATAAGAAGGGAGCCTCTGCCGTGTACAAAGGGGGGGAACAACAAGAGAGCAAGGCAATACAATACTAGAAAAAATACTCTGTAACACACTTAGTAAAACAGGGGAAGCACAACACTAAAAACCACAAAGGTGGAAATCACTAAGGAAAAACGAAAAGGAAAAAAATGGAGGAAAGATAGAAAGAAAAAGAGTGAGAGTTAGTGGCATGCACCGATAGGTCTCTTCCCTTCTCTCCCTCTCAAATCCCTGCTCTCTTCCATACTTATTTCGGGTATTGTCCATTCGGGTCCACCTCCCTCAAACCCATTAACTTCCACGGCAGGATTTCTTTTCCTCGGAGGTTAATCGCGTTGAGAAGAGGTGTTCTTCCTCTTTGGCTTTACTCCTGCGGACGGAACTAAACTTATTCCATGTCTATTGATTAATTTTTTTATTACCATTCTCCTTTACTATTTATTTGTCAAAGATTGTTAAGTGTTATTATAGTTATGGATTATTTGGTCATTTCCCATTAAAAGAACTATCTGGTCATTCCAGAATGTATGGTTTTGTTTATAAATTATATATGCCTGCTGTAAGCATTTTTCTGAAACAGCTCTGCCTGCTGTAAGCATTTTTCTGAAATAGCTCTGCCTGCCGCAAGCATTTTTTTCTGAAAAAGCTCTGCTTGCCGTAAGCTTTTCTCTGTGACAACTCAGCCTGCGATAAGCACTCCCCTGGCAGACGAGGCATAGTTCGCGCACAAGTCAGGCCAAGTTGAGTTCCAGTTGGCCCGGTCTCGACTCCTGCAACCCAAAACACTTGGGCCTACAATCACGAAGGGGCAGCCTAGCCCAACATAGCAAAAAAAGGCCCCCACAACATGGAACAACCAACTCGACCCAACTTGTTGAAGCTATCGGTTGACGGTGGGTCTTCCGTTCTGCCACCCGCCAGAATCTGGTTGAGTTCGGGTAGAGCCTAAACTTGACCTGTGGACAATCCTAATAAGCACAAATATCCATGGGAGTGGCATAATGTGTTTAAGCATATAATTTATATTCATGTAAATGCTAGATTGAACCAAGTTCTAATATAATGTTCCTATAAGCTTATCCCAAATGAGTTTAAGTCATTTTAAAGGAGAATGAGATAAGTTATACTACACACAACATACTCATTTAAGTAACGTGAGATAATTATCTTTTTTTTTTTTTAAGAAACAAACACATACATGAGAGAGAGGGGATGTTGTTCTAAATTTTAACACAAAAATGGAGTTTGCGGTATACCTTTATATTAGAACCTCATTCCTCTCCCTCCCCTCTATGTGTTTTTTTCTCAAGAATTAAAATAAAATTAAATATAAAAAAAGAAGAAAAAAAAAGAGTTAAAGTCATTGCGTAGCCCACAGTTCGACAAAATATTGGTGTAGTCTAGCCTTTAGAGAAAACCCACCTAGCTAGCTGTGGGCTTAAATGATTTCCAATGAGATCGGCTGCCTTGGTTGACCCTGGATCACCCCCTCGAAGGCCCCATGGTATTCTTTGAACTTTCATCAATATTAATTTTCACATGTCCCGTTGAAGGGGGTTCTCAAATACCCAAAGGGACAACATGATGGCTGCTAACTAACCATAGGTCAAAATAGAAAATTTCAAGGCATAGAATATGATCATTTATCTCTTCTTATGTTTTTATTATTACCGGCCGCAAATCCATGCGATGCGTGAAAATATAAATATTATGTAATGAGGTATAATATATAACAAGTAACTATTACTTCACGTATTATCTATTTTTTTTAAAAAAAAAAAAAGATTTTTACAAGTATTTTTTTATTTTTTTATATTTTCATATCTACAAATATATCATTTTTTTTTTTATGTTTGATTAATATTTTTTTAAGGTGAACCATATTCTTCTAACTTCTATTGTAGTGTATTATATTTGCTTAATATACAACTAAACTTTATAAGTTTCAAATTTATTATTCAAATTTCTCATCTCTTAAGGAATAAGGAAATTATCATAATAATCAAAACTCATTACAAAATTACAATGTTAACTTAGCCAAAATTAAAATGAAACTAAAGGAATAAATAATAAGCTTTATAATGATTTATAATAATAGGCTTTATAATAATTGGTAGGCATATTCAAATTCCTCTTTCCAAAAAAACTAAGTATTAACCCAAACTAAAATTCAACCAAAGCTATAAAAGAGAAAGAGAAGATTTTATGATGGGATATTAAAAAAAAAAAACACAATACCAAAACACATATTAAAAAAAAAACACCATCAACCTTAATTAGAGTTATAAGAAAGAACAAAAATTAACTGAAAGAAAGTAGAGTGAGAGAAGAGAGAGAGAGTACTCACAGTTTTGTGTGGGAAAATTATGAATTGAATGAGAAAACAATATCAAATTTATAAAAAATAAAATAGATAGAAGAAGAGTCAAAATATAAAAATGAGAAAGTGTAACGATAAAGTAATGGGAGATAAAGATACAAAAAGGAAAAAGAAATATTGGAAGAAGTGTAACAGTAAGTGAGTGAGTTTTTTTTTTTTTTTTTTGAAAATAGGTTTGAGAAAAGTTTAAATAGAGAAAAGAAAATATAAAAAATAAATTAATGACGTGACTGCTGATGTGACTCAACAGAAGCGTAGCAACAATAAATACTATGCTTAAGCTTTTAGTAATATATAGAATATAGATTATCAAAGCTGATTTTTTTAGGATAAACTTTTGGCTGTTTGCATCCTAAAATTAAAAATTTTAATTTTTTTTGTCAAAATTGTTTTAGAGTAGAACTGCCAAAATATTATTACGAAATTTTACATCATGGTTAGGTATGTTTATTTTCACTCGAATTCAAGGGAGATAAGAGTAATAAAACAATGACAAAGTTTAACTACAAAATTAGTTGTAACCTAAAACTACAACCTTACTTAATAAAATAAATATTACTACATATTTTGAAAATCTAACCGTTGAATTATATGTTCTTTACACTCTTAATACACATGTCAAATTTTGTGTCAATTAGATATTATTTACTATGTGATCTATAAGCTTATATTTTATACATAATTTTAAACTATAAAAACTTGCAATTTAAATAATTTATTGATAACAGAGCTATTAATCTTTAATTTTTAAAAATTTTGCAAGCATGGAGGATATAAGAAGAAGATGTAATCCAACAGTGGATTTGTCAAAATTCACTTCCAATAAAAAAATATTGAATAAAGTTGTAATTTTAGGTTACAACCAATTTTGTATCTAAACTCTATAAAATAATATATAGATAAGGTTGAGAAGACTTAAACCATTCTCAAAACTTTGAATTCCATAATAGCAATTATATATTTAGATGATTAGTCAAAGAGAGGAATGGCATCTACATTTAGAGAAGGATAATGTTATTTAGGAACAACTAATACTTGTTTGACATTTATTTTTCTTCAAGAAAATGCTAGAAAATGGAGAATCCATCTTCCCCTAACTTAGAGCATTCACATTGGGAATGACAGATGCTATATGTAAGGAAAATTTATCGTAAAAGCCCAAAACCCCCCACACATCCAGACTTGTAAAAACCAACTATTGCAAAAAAAAAAAAAAATTGCAATAGTGCTGTAGTGAAATTCTAAAGGTAGAATTGCATTGTACCTCAATTCTATTAAAAAAAAAAAAACTAATATTTTATTCACTTACTTTATCAATTCCTCTCTCTCTCTCACCGGGTTTTTGTTTTTATTTCAGTTTTGGGATATATTATTTTATTGTGTAAAAATATTATTTTAATGTGTTGTATTGTAAAATAAAAGTTTGGATACTGAGTGTATTATAAAATGGTATGGTATAATTGATAAAATAGCTTTTTGGAATGGTAAAATATGATGAGATAGAATTTTAGGATGTGAATGCTCATAAATGTAGAACAAAGTAGGGAAAATTATTAGGTACTCCTAGAGCACGAGAAATGGTGCTCTCTCCTCTCACATTCATGGTGGACTCCACCATGAATTTAATGAGCGGACCCCACCATGAATGTGAGAGGAGCAAACACTATTCTTTATACTCTAAAAATACCTAAGAATTACTCACAAAGCACAAGATAAAACAAGCAAAAAAAACAAATCTTGACCCATATATTTTGTTAGGCTGTCTCTAGATCTGTAAGGAGATTGTACGGATCAACTCTCTCAAAATAAATATTAATAGGAAATATGACCCAATAACTTGTGGCTAAAGAAGAAGTTATCACATTTTGCATTGACTTCCAATTTTTTTATTAGAAAATTTATACCATTAAAACTGAGCTGAGTAAGATAAGCCAAAGACACTCATAATTAACCACAACTTGTGATTGAATCGATTATATTTATTATCGAACATGATTACCCACTAATCATATGTGAAACTGTTTCTGTGTTTTCTTATCTCTCAACTAGCTAGCAACACAAATTGGCCCTGTGTGGTTGAGAAGTGAGAGATCTATTGGTTTCCATATCGATCTAATTATTAGTTCCACTAAGATTTTTATCATTGATCAATGACATGGTACTCCAATTTCAAAGGCTAATATTTTTTCGTAATAACACTAACTTGTAATGAAGCAGCCATCTTATTGCAAAGCTAGCTAATTAATTACTACCATTAATTTTTATTCTTGTGGCAATCATAAAATCTTAGCCCCTACTCAACCTCCCATCACATCTTGCCTAAAATGGACAGCGCAGTGGGGCGGCTGGGCTGGTTAGTCAGTAATCACTTGCGCTGCATATCTTTTGGGGTCAGCACCACGTTATCATTTCAATATTCAATCAACAACAACCATATTATTAAACTCATTCTTGTTTTCCAGAACTATGATGAATTCTTCAGCCATTACGACTCACGAAACCCAATTTCTATTTTATATTTTTATTAAAGTTATCGTATTTATTTTATTTCTGATATGTTCCTCACTTCCTCGATCTAAATGGAAATATTGTAACACAGTTGAATAGTAATAGTAACTATTTAACAATTTATACTATAAATATATGTATGCATGAGGAAAAGCGTTCAAGAAACTATCTCAAAAAAATATATTATATATTGTAAATGTACGCAGCTTAATTAAGCTAAAAAAATTATATTAATCTGTTATGTTCTTCTTCTTTCTAATTTTCTTTTCATTTCCTTTTAATAGGTCGATAATGTTTTTTTCCTTTAAAATTTTCCTGGAATAGTTGCTTTAGGTAGGGCCATGCGCGTGAGGATTATTGCCGAAAGGTCAAAGAATAATATGGCATAGTGGTAGTGGAGTAAAATACTGCTAATAAAATTTCATCTTGCACGCTTCAAGAGCACACTGCATTTCTATATAAGACTTTGACAATTTGCTCATAGAGATCACAGAGAGCCTTGGAGTTAGTACCTAATTATAAGAGAGATGGCCACCGCCAACAAGCTTCGTTCTAGCCCAAGCTTCATATTTCTTTCATTAGCATTACTCTTTCATTTTTATCTGTGTATGTTCTTACATTTGCACTCTCAATCTTATGCAACATATATATGTTCGTAGTTATAGTGTTATACATCAATCAAAATAACTATTTTCTAAGTTATTCATTATAAATGGAATTTTTGACACAGGTAAAGGTGATCTTCTGCTGAATTACTATTCTGAGAGTTGCCCTAATGCTGAAGATATCATCAAGCAAGAAGTCACTGACTTGTACAACAAACATGGCAATACAGCAGTTTCATGGGTTAGAAATCTCTTCCATGATTGCATGGTTAAGGTATATTGTCATTTAAATGTGTACCAAATAATAATAGATATGAAGTGGTTAACTTATAGTATAATTAAGTTGTTAACAAAGTTATTGCTTGTTGGTGTAGTCATGCGATGCATCTCTGTTGTTAGAGACAGTGAATGGTATTGAATCGGAACAGGCATCTGAAAGGAGCTTTGGGATGAGAAATTTCAAGTACGTTAGCACAATCAAAGAGGCACTTGAGAAGGAATGCCCTTTGACAGTTTCGTGTGCTGATATTGTTGCACTTTCCGCAAGAGATGGCATTGTCATGGTGCATTTGCTCGTTACTTTCTCTCTCCCACAAAGTCACAATCAATTCTATAAACATATATATTTTAATGAAACTATTTTTGATCTTTTAAAACAAATTTTTTTTTCAGAGTTATAAAGAACTATAGGTTACTCTTACTAAGTTAAAACTATTTGTAACTCATCATGCAACCCAATAGTTTATATATATATATATATATATATATATGTATATATGGGTTAGGTAGTTATACCTAGTGTAACTCTAAGTAATATTACGTCACTCAACAACCTATTATAGTATTTATATTTTGAAATTCAACCATTGAGTTACATGTTTTATATGTTATTAACATCCTTGCTAATTTTCATGCCAATCGGATGTAATTTACCATCCGATCCATAAGCTCATCTTTTATACATTATTTTAAATAATGAAAACTTAAATTTAAACAATTGATTGATGACATGGGTATTAATTTTTATTCATCTTTAAATTTTGTAAGTATGGAGAATGTACGAAAATAACGTAATCTAACGGTGAATTTATTAAAATTTCACATTTAATTATAAAATATTGGGTGGTGTAACTCTAAATAATATTACAATACTCAATAACTTATTCTGGTATTCATATTTTGAAAATTCAACTGTTGAATTATATGTTCTTATCATGCATGCCAATTTTTTTGCCAATGTTTCTATATATATATATGAACCTATAAAATTTCACTTTATGATTCATGTTCTTTATCTTCATGCGAAAATGCTAACAAATTTTTAATATAGACATACAAGATTTGAGCTTAACAAACAATAAATTTTAATAGTCAAGCTAACCGAAATACACACCCAATAGTTTTACTTAACTAAAGCAACCCAACTTCTAAACCGCTCCACTGAACAATTTTTGTGATTAATTTATGTATGATTTTTTTTTATATATTAAATCTAAAACTATATATAATATTTTTTTTATAAATTATCTTATTTGAATTTTTTATTACTAATATATATTAAGTAAATAAGTATCACATAAAAATATTATTCGTTGACTTGTAAATAATAAAATAAAGAAAATATTGTTTAATTGTCATATGGCCATGTTACAGTTAGGAGGACCACGCATTGAAATGAAAACTGGGCGGAGGGATAGCAAGGAAAGTTATGCAAATTTTGTTGAAGAGTCCCTTCCTAATCACAACGATAGCATCACTCTAGTGCTTTCTCGCTTTCAATCCATTGGACTCGATGTTGAGGGAATTGTTGCTCTTTTAGGCATGGCATTTTTTCTTTTCTCTTGGTACATCATTTTTCATCTCATTCTAGCAATTGCACAAATATTATGGCCGGTAATTCGGCCTAACTAACCTTCAGGCTGGCTTTAGGTCTGGGTCTAAGGCTCCTTTAGTCCTAAAAATTTAACCACTAAAATAAATGGCCTTAAGAGTCCAAATATGTTAAACCTACCTTGTAAACATGATACCCAAAACATAATTGATGGCCCATTGGGTTTGATTGGACCGGCCTCCATAATACACTTACAAAATCTTGAAGAATTAAACCAAGATATAGACCAAATCCTAAAAATAGGGGGTGATGTACGTAAAATAAAAATTACTTAAATACAATACTTTAAATGCAATATATTATAGTTGCCAAATTTCAAACACTTTGTGTTGACCAATAGGACACAAATAGTATTTTTTATTCAAAGATGATTAAAACTTTTTAATCTTAATGTACTGCATCTAAGTTATTATAAATCTATATCTAAGTTTTACCCATACTTTTGTTTATCAAACTACGAGCTTGGTTTCCTATGCAGGAGCTCACTCAGTGGGTCGAACTCACTGCATGAATCTGGTACAACGACTCTACCCCACAATCGACTCAACTTTGGATCCTCAATACGCTGAATACCTAAAGGGTCGTTGCCCAACGCCAAATCCTAATCCAAATGCAGTTCTTTATGCAAGGAACGACCGTGAAACACCAATGATACTAGATAACATGTACTACAAGAACCTATTAGCCACAAGGGCCTACTCATTGTGGATCAACAACTCACTTCTGACCCAACAACATATCCTTATGTCGAAAAGTTTGCTGCTGATAATGGCTATTTCCAAGACCAGTTTGCTAAGGCTGTGCTCTTGCTATCAGAGAATAACCCACTTACAAGGGATGATGGAGAAATAAGAAAGGATTGCCGCTATGTGAATAGCATTTAAGAATGTTAAATAAAGGACCAATTCTGCATTAATAAAAGAGTGCATACCTAATTGAATAATATTTGTTTGGGGCAATATCTTGTTGATTCTCTTCTCAATATTTTGTTGTTTCATCCCCATGAACAATCCAAGTAGTCAACAATATTACATACACTTATTTTCATATCTAATTTCATAGTTTGCTGACTTGTGCGACTATGATTGGTTGATGAAAAGTGGTATATCCATGTAATCAGTAATGACAAAAAGTTAGAAAATGTCCACCACTTATAGTCACACAAATCAACAATTGGTGAAATTTAGTATCTTAAATGTGTTGTAAGCCAAATTGTAATATAAGCCTATCTTTTAATCTTTTATATGAATTAATAAATTAAATAGAGACTTCGACAAATCGACTGCGGTCTTGATTGTGTATAACGTTCAAAGTGACAGACAGTCAATATTATCATCCAAATTAAAGAAAAAAAAACAAACAATCAAAAAAAATTATTGAAATCATTAATATTGTTAAAGAAGCAACTAATTATTAATTGATGATGATGGTGATGTGATAAGCCAATAACCATACCTCTCGAATTAATAACTTGACTTCTCTGTAATGGGTCACTTTCACATGACACATGAAAAATGTTTTTAGCCAATCCCAATACCAAAGCACAAGTAAAGATAACATTTTTTTAAGCATGCAATGAGATCGAAGTGCTTAAATGTTGTTGGAAGCCAATAAACTCATTTTCCATTGCAAAATTGCATCATGGTATAGTATTATTGAGTGATTGGAAGCATTTTGGAACATGCATGGGCCTATTGTCGCTGCGTTGAATTGTCCTATACCGACTTATATGGAGTTTCTCCACTTTTTAAAAGGTAGAATGCAATTTTCAAATCTTCATGCCCAATTCATCATGATCTTACTTTGGTGGAAGGATGTTAAAAGACAATAATAAAAAATTTTAGTTTTTTGAAACACATTTATCTACTCATTAATTAGTCTCCAAACATGGTCATATTTTGTTCACTCTAACAAACTGTGAGACCAAGTCTTTGCAAGGACAGAAGTAGGATTTCATCCTAATTATTCCAAGATGGACCAAAGCATGAAAAAATAATTACCATTTAAGAACAAGTTTTCAAAGATTCAAGACTAATTATACAGGAAAAATATCACTAATATTTATTCATTATTAACAAAATATAAATGAAAGTAAAGATATAATATTTTTTTCTCAATGCATTTCAACTTAATTATATATCAAGATGTTATTCGACATTCTTGTAAACTAGTATGTAACCCCGTGCTACCGCACGAGACTGGTTAATTGTAATGATGCTATTGGCCAATTTTTTTGTTTTTATTTTTTTTTTGGTTTTTTGGGTTTATCACACAGATGATAGAATTAAATCAAACAATGAAAAATATATATTGCATTTTATTATTTAAGCAATGCTATTGGTCTTCTTCTTCTTTTTTTTTTTCTTTTTTTTTTCTTTTTTTTTGGTTTATCATACATAGGATAGCATTAGATAAAACAATGAATAAAAAATATATATATATTGCATTTTATTATTTAAGTGATGCTACAGGAAGAAAAAAGAGAATATTGCATTTTATTATTTAAAATATATAAAGGGACATTAAAAAATAAAAACTGATAATTGAGCTTGGAATCTTCTTGGAAGCGCTAATGTATGAGAGTATGAAGTAAGGAAGAGTGGGATTAAATATTGTGTTTGAACCCGGCCTTTCTCTGAGAAATCTGTAAGGAGGAGGAGAGGGTAGTGTGTGGATTTAGTTGGTAGAGGTTGAGAGAGAAGGAGACATGGGATGACGATATGGAATTAGGAGGAGATGATGTTTTACTTTTATAGTCTTTCTCGTTGGACTCCTTGGTTCTAGTTGTGGGATTAGAAGAGCTCCAGACTCTATTGAGATCACCCATAAAAGTGTGCAGGTGAGATGTTCTTGCTTAGGCCAATGAGTATTATCATTGTGGTTTTCTTGGCTTCCGTGTTAAATGTTAACGCATCATTTATTTGGGCACAAAAATTAGAAAATTTATAATCTCTATAAAAGTGTGCAGGTAAGATGTTCTTGCTTAGGCTAATGAGCATTATCATTGTGGTTTTCTTGGTTTCCATGTTAAATGTTAATGCATCATTTATTTTAGCACATAAATTAGAAAATTTAGATAAGACACAAAATTAGAGTCAAATTTATAATCTAATTAGATTTTTTTTTTAGTTTTGGTTAGGACAAATGGCACAAAATTGAGAATCTAATTAGATTTTCTCTGTGCTTCACCTATTATTATTATATATAGACGTCAAAAATTATTTATAACTATTTTTTTATTAAATTTTTAGCAATTTCCTCAAACTTTAAAGTTAGAGAATACCCTAAATTCTCTTATATAAACAAAATCATAAAAGTTAGAGAATACCCTAAATTCTCTTATATAAACAAAATCATGTTGTTATATTCTATTTGCCACCTAATTAAGAATCCCCAAAAATAGAAAATAAGAATCAAATTTAGATAAGAACGAACACACACACGTAGCTTCGAGAACCCAAAAAAAAATTATGAATTATGATAATGAGAGAAAAATATAACTTATTAAAGTGATTGAAGTCTTTAACGCGGTAGCATCACTAGAGTTTAGGTATCTATTAACTTCTTTTTCTTTATTGCTTATGGAGTACTATAAATTATAATCAAGTTATGTATTTTTCTCGCAATTCATGCTCATATGGAGAATTTGAGAGAGTTTTCCTTGATAAGTTATGCTAATAATCTAATTCAAACGATCAACTATTAGATTGTAAAGTTTTTAATTAGAGATAATTGTTGATGTTGTTATATTATCTCAAACTGTATACTTCCCTAAGCTAAACATTGTAACAAAGACATTTCTTTACTAACAATACGACCTTGTTTTATTTTGGACAATATACTTTTATTATGTGTCGCTCTTGTTAGTGGCGGTCCAAATCCATGTTAATTTCTTCAGTCTAGGTCTGCCTTGGACCGGTTCGGATCTTAACTCCTTTGCACTAAAATGTTTGGATCTAAAGGTTAGATTGATGCTTTTCCTGAGCTTGATGTGTGGTTTTGATTCTAATATTTGTAATTTTCTCTGACAGTTTTGTTCTCTCTCAACATATACTGATGTTGTTTTTTATTTTCCTACATTTTGATTGTAACAATCAAATTTTATTGTTATTATCATTTATCTCCAAAAAAAAATTCTTTTCTATACTCTATTGTTCTATCTTTTCTTAAGGAGTAAGCTACGTACGAAATTTTATTGCATAAAAAAGTAACAAAACTCCAATTATTAGAAAGTAATTCATACCCTACATAAATTCAACAAGCATAACTTGTCTATTGAGAAGTGTTATATTCATAATATTTTTACAACAAATTTTAGGCGGCAAATTGTTACTAGTTTTAATCTAAATCAACCACTAAAATTTCTTTTTTGACTACCCAGAAGTAACAACTTATTACTTCAAATTTATTGTGAAAATGTTCTAGGACAATAATTCTCTTTTATCCATTAAATTGATCATTCATCGAATGAGCACGAAGAATCTATCAAAGTAGGGTGAAATGCTCTCAAGTACAGAACATCAATGCCCTCCCCAACTAAGATCATCTCACCTGGACCGTCCGATTGAACCCAGTAAAGTTTTTAAGATTAGATGTCTCCTACATTGTCCACCAAACCATAGGATCCTAGTAGGATCCCAGTCCCCACACCAAGCAATCCCATAAGGAAAAAGGGCCTGATTAATAAGCATACATTAATCATCCATTTTAGAAAACATCGTTTTATAGAAAATTAAAAAAGTTGTCAATGGTTTTCTATAACTTTTTATTTTTGCTTAAAAAATTTTTTAAAATAGTTTATTAATGTATTCACTAATGGCATACATTAATAAAACCCAATGAAAAATGTACAACAATATACTGTACACACTCTACAAAGTGGCAGATTGAGCATAACGTTCAAAGCGCTAGACAATCAATATTGTCATCCAAATTACCAAATAATGAACGACATGCATGCATATATCATGTTCTATTTTTTGTCTTTTTTTTTTTTTTGAGAAACCTCTTTTTTGCTTTGGTTAGTAATAATAAAATTATTCATCTACATCCTAATTGCGCCAAAGTCATTCATAGTTTTTTCTCTTTCTTTTCCTATTTTGGTTGATATATTTCTAAATATGGTTGGCCTCTAATATAAGTTAGAACTTAGAAGTTATTCGATCACTGAATTGAGGGCATTTCATAATGCCTCATCAATTTTATCACAGCTATAGGTCACCCTAACAGGCAGAAACCCCTAGTGATATGCTTTCACTTGGGGACAACTAGTAAAATTGATCATATTAACAAAAAAGGCTCTAAAGTCCAACAGTTTAGGCCCAAGAAAGTAAAAGAAATAGTCACTTATTGTCATTAAATCTTGAAATCCTTAGTGTTAATGGTCATTTTCGTGACAAATTTTACGTTTCCGCAAGACACAAGACAGCTAAGCCCAATTGCTTAACGGGCTCAATCCATGTATCCTACCTATTTTATTTTGTTTTGTCGCTTGGCCCAATCCCATGCAAACAGTTGGGAAATTGAGTAAGAGTGGTTTAGAGGGTTTGGGTTAGTTTCTCTCGACATGAGCCCAGTCCATATGTGCCATCAAGCAGGCTAGGGATGCTAGAGGCACCTAGGGCCCATGAAGGAGATCCAGTACCCAAAATTTCCACCTCAAAAATAGCTCCATGCTCTAGCTAATTATGCCCCTAATTTTTGGCTCAGCTCCATTTTCAACACAAAAGCATAACTGACTCTAAAAAAACTGAATAGCCTAGCCCACTCAACCACTCAAATGTAGTTTCCAAAATTATGTAAAAAGCAAACAAACCCTTTCCTAATTAAGCATAAAGAAAAATACACTAAATCATAGAAATAGCACCTGAAATATCCAAAGCCTTTCTCCCAACTAAAAAACCAGTCATAAGCATTTCCCAAAACTTAATATAAATATTCATCAACAACCCACAAAAGGGAACCGCGTTTTTCCACAAACATGAAACTTCAATAAATGCCCAGTCAGCTAGCAAGTATTCTTACAATTCCAAAGCCTAGAGGTGGAAGTACTGGTACAGGAGAATTTTCCCTCTTTTCCTCAAGACCTCTCTCAATTTTCTTCTCTTGTTGACTGTGAGTCGAAATTTCAAACTTGTATGTTTTTTCTACACTCTCTTGTGTTTTAGTTTGTTTTGATTTTTCTTTCCACAAAATACCATTAGCCTTTACTGTGAATTTTGAGCTTGACTCTCCGCTAACAAACAAATCTAGCTAACCCAAAGGGAGTTTTGAGCTTATTTTACAACTTTGGCCTTTGTCGCAAAACCTTCCCCGACACTTAAGTATCTAAAGAAAAAACAAACAAACAAACAAAATCGAATCTTGAAATCACTAATATTATTAAAGAAGCAACTAATTATTAATTGACGATGATGTGATAAGCCAGTAACCATACAACTCGAATTAATAACTTGACTTCTCTGTAGTCTGTAATGGGTCACTTTCACGTGGCAAATGGAAAAAAATAAAATAAAAAAATAAATAAAAATTTAGCCAACGCCAAAGCCCATGTAAAGATAACATTTTTTTAAGCATGCAATGAGAAGTGCTTAAATGTTGTTGGAAGCCAAAAAACTCATTTTTCAATTGCAATATTGCATCATGGTATAGTATTATTGAGTGATTGGAAGCATTTTGGAACATGCATGGGGGCTTATTGTCGCTGCGTTATCTTGTCCTATACCGACTAATATGGAGTTTTCCACTTTTCAACAGGTAGAATGCAATTTTCAAACCTTCATGACCAATTCATCATGATCTTACTTTGGTGGAAGGATGGTAAAAGACAATAAAAATCTCAATATTATTTAAATCAAATGAATTAAAAAAAAATATTGGTTTTTTGAAACACATTTATCTACTCATTAATTAGTCACCAAGCCATTTTATTATATGATCATCATAATTTGTAAATGGAGCAAAGCATGAAAAAATAATTACCATTTAAGAACAAGAAGTTTTCAAAGATTCAAGACTAAATTATACATGAAAAATATTAACAAATATAAATGAAAGTAAAGATACAATATTTTTTCTTAATGCATTTCAACTTAATTATATATCAAGATGTTATTCAACATTCTTGTAAATGTTTAAAAATTATTTATAACTAATTTTGTAATAAATTTTTAGCAATTTCCTCAAACTTTAAAGTTAGAAAATATCCTAAATTCTTTTATATAAACAAAATTATATTTTCATATCCTATCTACTAACTAATTATAAACACAAAAAATAGAAAGAAAAAAAAAAAAGAATCAGATGAAGATAGGACAAAATTGGGAAATGCCCTGTTTGAGCAAAAAAAGCAGCATTATGCCCTTTTTTCCAAACTAAACAGGAAAATGCCCCTCTTTTGAAAATCGAGTTTCTCAAAATCGATTTAGGCCCTATAGCGGCGTTTTTTAGGAGCCTATAGTGACGTTTTTAGGACTTATAGTGGCGTTTTTTAACTCGATTTATATGAAATCGAGTTATAGGTAAAAAAAATTAAAAAAATTGCCTATAACTCGATTTTATGGAAGTCGAGTTACAAAACGTCACTATAGGTCCTGAAAATGTCACTATAGGTCCTTAAAAACGCCGCTATAAGGCTCCAGAATTTTTTTTTTTTTTTTATAACTCGATTTTGAGAAAATCGAGTTACAAAAGAGGGACATTTCCCTATTTAGTTTGGAAAAAATGGCATAATGCTGCTTTTTTTGCTCAAACGGGGCATTTCCCAATTTTGTTCGATGAAGATAAGAACAAACACACACTCATATACGATGAATTATGATAATGAGAGAAAAATATAACTTATTGAAGTAATTGAAGTCTTTAATGATGTAACATCACTGGAGTTTAGGTATCTATTAACTTTTTTTTTCTTTTTCGCTTATGGAGTACCATAAATTATAATCATATTTTTTTTCTCGCAATTCATGCTCATATGGAGAATTTGAGAGAGCTTTCCTTGATAAGTCGTTGTGCTAATAATATAATTCAAACGATCAACCATTAGATTGTGAAATTTTTAATTAGAGATAATTGTTGATATTGTTATATTATCTCAAACTTTATACTTCACTGCTAAATATTGGGACAAAATGGGCTTTTGCCCTTTTTAAAAAAACAATCCAGCATTTTGCCATTTTTTCCAAACTAATTAGGGAAATGCCCCTCTTTTGAAACTCGATTTATGATAAATCGAGTTATAAAAAAAAAAATTTCTGCAGCCCTATAGCAGCGTTTTTAAGGACTTATAGTGACGTTTTCAGGTCCTATAGTGGCGTTTTGTAGCTCGACCTATATGAAATCGAGTTATAGGCATTTTTTTTTTTTTTTTTTTTTACTTATAACTCGATTTCATATAGGTCGAGTTACAAAACGCCACTATAGGTCTTAAAAACATCACTATAAGTCCTTAAAAACGCTGCTATAGGACCTAACTTGATTTATCATAAATCAAGTTTCAAAAGAGGGGTATTTCCCTAATTAATTTGGGAAATAGGGCAAAATGCTAGATTGTTTTTTTAAAAAGGGCAAAAGCCAATTTTTTCCCCTAAATATTGTAACAAAGACATTTCTTTACTAACAATACGATTTCCTTGTTTTATTTTGGACAATACTTTTATTAATATCATCAATTTCACAAATAAATAAAGGATGAAGTTCATGAATCAATGTATATATTGAATCTTATGGTTACGGTCAATTAGTAAAGTCTTCAAAACACCATTATTGTTGTTTCTCATTAACACACACAAAAAGGGAGTATATTAGTTGTTTTCGGTTTTCACCGTTGTCTTGATGGATCTTGAGTCAGCCTTGTGGTAATGTGTGTCTCTCTCATTAGTGATGGTCCAAATCCATGTTAATTTCTTCGGTCTAACTCTGCCTTGGACCGGTTCGGATATAAACTCCTTCGCACCAAAATGTTTGGATCTAAAGGTTGGAGTTCTAACACCAAATGGGTTCTTCCTTAGGAGAGCTTTGGTGTTTAATTTGTATTGATGCTTTTCCTGATTTTGATGTGGTTTTAATTCTAATATTTGTAATTTTCTCTAAGGGTTTTGTTCTCTCTCAACATATACTGATGTTGTTTTTTCTTTTCCTATGTTTTTTATTGTAAAAATAAAATCTTATTGTTGTTATAAAATAAAATAAAAAGTCTTTCCTATACTCTATTGTTCTATCTTTTCTTAAGAAGTAAGCTACAAAATTTTATTGCATAAAAAAGCAACGAAACACCAATTATTAGAAAGTAATTCATACCCTACATAAATTCAACAAGCATAATTTGTCTAATAATAAATAGTAATAATAAATAGTGTTATGTTTATAATATTTTTACAACAAATCTTAGGTGACAAATTATTACTGATATTAACTACTTGCAAATAACAACACGTTATTTCGAATTTTTAATTTATTGTGAAAATGCTGTCAAATAATGCATGTACTTATCTTTTATCCAATAGATTGATCATTGATCGAAAAAGCACGAAGAATCTGTCAAAGTAGGGTGAAATGCTCTCTCAAGTACAGAACAAGAATGCCCTCCCCAACTCAGATCAGCTCACCTGGACCGTCGGATTGAACCCAATGCAGTTTTTGTGATTAGATGTCTCCTTCCTCGTCCACCAAACTTTGGGTCCTAGTAGTAGCCTTAAGTCCCCACAACAGGCAATCCCATAAGGAAAAAAGCGACCAGCAATATACTGTATACACACACTACAGTACTGTACAGCAATCTCTCTCTCTCTCTCTTCTCTATTCTCTATTATCTAAGGTCCAAAGCAGCAATCATCATTATTCATACACAAACAAACCAAACTCGTAACTTGCAAAACCCTCAAACCCACGCACAAAACAAAAAATTCTCTATAGGGTGTGCGCCCTCATCATTCCAATGTGCTCACGTGGAACAAAAGAGAAATCTGACGTGGCAGGTGTGCGTATTGCACACTAATCGTACTGTGTAACTTTTTTTTAATAAAATAAAAGAGTTTTCAAGCTAATCAACCTCATATCACGTAACCAGGGGCGGAGGCATGTATAAGGGTGGGGGGCCATTTTGAATTTTTTTTAAATATATAAAATTATTTTAATGTTTTTAAAATTTAGTATACAAAAATAAGAGTTGGCCCCCCCAAATATTTGAATTAGTCCAATAATACTCTAAAAAAAAAAAATTGGTCTAATAGTTATGAGATATAACTTTATTTTTCGCAATTCTATTTTTTATTGTAAAATATACTCTTAAATCTGTTAAATATTTGATAAAGTTTGGTATCAAACATGTTTGAATCTATCTTTTTCAACCCATTCTGTGACGATTAACAAGTCATTGACTCATTAAAAAAAATTAAATTTTGTCACTAAAACTACACATGAAATGTACGTGTCTTTAGTTGCCACATAATAGGTTAGAGAAAGGTAGCTTTAAATATGTTTGGAGCTTAACTTATTCCTCCAAGTTTTGGATCATTCATGTTTTTGAAAATTTCATTAGTTCAATTGAAAGATTTTTTTACTTACTTTATTATAAAATTTGATCATTTGTAATTAAAATGAAACTTTTTAAGAATTTTACTATGAAAATGGAAAAAATGAATTTTATTTTATGAAAGATCGCCATCAAAAATAAATTTTAATTGAAAATACTAAACTCTTTTTTTTTTTTTTTGGGTTGGGTGTGTGTATATATATAATTTATCAAATAAAAAAGTGTGTGTATATATATGTGTGTGCATATGGCAAAAAAGCGTGTTTGTATATATATATGTGTGTGTGTGGAGTTGTGTTGATAAATATATTAGCGTCGCAGCTTGACCCTCCTAAACAAAAATTCCTAACTCCGCCCCTGCACGTAACGATAATAAATAATATCACGTACCTATCGTTAAACCACTCCTTTACGGGTACAACAACAAAAACTCTACAATCAAGTTACACACAGGCGTACTATGTAGTTGCATAGAGGTGCCGACTACCTAGCTTGGCGTAGTATTGGATTTTTGGTGCACTCTACGCTGAGCTTTGTTGACTAAAGTCACGTGTAATGATACCGTTTAACTCTACTTCGCTGGTTAACGCTTGCCCCTTGTTTGTCCGTTGAGGTAAAACATACCCTCACACTCACTTGAACTCCGTGTGAACACGCTCCTATCAGGAATAAAATAAATAAGTTTAGGAACACCATTTAAGTTAATCTTTAATTTATAGGTTAGGAATAAAAATTAATAAATTAATCTTTTAATTTCCAAAAAATAATCAATTAAATTTTTTTTTTTAAGTAACAGAGGAAATTGTATTAAAAAAAGTAACAAAGGAAATTATGAGGTTTTGATCAGAATAAGAAATTAGACCCCGGTTCATTTAAGTGCTAACATTGTGTTTGTGGTTTAATATATAATGATATAAATAAACTGAGTTTTTTAAGAACAACTCTATAAAAATAAAAAGACTTGTTTATATTTTTTTGATTTAGCATAAAAACCAAACTCAAGTCCAATTTTAGGGTCTATTATAAAAACAAGCTAATCTCAAATATATTAATATTTTGGTAAAAATGCAAAACTGACCCTCTAATTTTCAATCTTTTTCATTTCAGTCTTCTAACTTCTAGTTTTGTCATTTCAGTTCTCTAACTTTCAATTTTTATCAATACAGGATTCTGTTAGAACTTCGTTAGGAGCTGCCGTTAATTGAGCCAAAACGACGTCGTTTTGACTCTTTTTTTTAATAAATTTAGGAATTAAAAAAAAAAAAATCATGGGGAACTCAATTACCGCTTCTGATGGAGTTTGGTGATGGAGTTCGGTGATGGAGTTCTGAATCAGTTTTTTTGCTTTGATTTCAGGGGAACAACCAAGTGCAGCAACTCTCTCTCCATTACACAAACATCTTTATAATCAACCCGCCGGAAGCAATCGACCGTCTCCACAACCATGTCTCCATGCTTGATGTGGTCACCAGCATGAAAATCCTTCAAGGACACCAAACCTTCGGGGTTCCAAATCAAAAAGTATTGGAAGAGTCGGAGAATCTTGTGGATTCGATTGAAGTTCAAGTTTCCATTCATAGCGAAACCGGTGTCGGTCGACGACAGTGCCAAGTCACACGAGATGTTCTTGGTGTTCAACGAGAACGGGTTGAAGAAATTGAAACTGAAAAAACCATTTGTGATGCAAGAATTTGTAAACCACGGCGGAGTGATTTTCAAGGTGTATGTGGTGGGAGATCATGTTTTGATTTCAGGGGAAGGGAAAGGGGAACGCTTCAATGTTTTCTTTTTTCTTTTTTTGCAGATTTTTTTTCTTCCTTAAATTCTGAAATTTATTATAAATAAAAAGGGCCAAAACAACGTCGTTTTGGTTCAATTAACGGCAGCCCCTAATTGAATTCTAACGGAGTCCTGCATTGACAAAAATTAAAAGTTAGAGGACTAAAATGACAAAACTGAAAGTTAGAGGACTGAAATGAAAAAGACTGAAAGTTAGAGGGTCAGTTTTGCATTTTTGCCTAATATTTTTCATGTACAGGCTAGTGAGTATGAGGTTTGATTTAGTATAAATAATGTAATATGTTTATATGTTTACATGTACAACTAAAAATACTTATATAGTCTTGAAATTGAATTGTATAAGTTTATAAATAAGGTCATAAATATCATATTATTATTTGTAATTTTATCGATAATATAAATAGTCAATTCTAATACATGGTTGGTGAATCTAATTTTTATAAGTCCATAAACAAAATCATTCTATCTAATTAACTCTCATGATATATTTGAACTATAATTTAGTTATCAGTTATTTACTTAGTGTGTGAAAGAACAAATAAATAAATAAATAAAAATGTCTTGATGCTTACCATATATGGAAATAAAATAAGTTAATCAATTAACACGTGAACAACCTTAATTACTTGTTCAATAAAAAAAATGAACTAGGTTTTACCATATAATTTAGTTTGGTGATGAGTTTGGTTAGTGTTTGAAATAGAATTAAATAAATAATCTTGAACTTGTAATACTTGACTCAACTCGTATACAGTCCTATTAATATAGCTTAAAGGTTTAATATTTTCAAAACCTCAAGGTTTAATTTATTGACTTTTTAAATTACAAGGTTTATTGTCTTACACCCTTAATAAAATAGTGTCATGTAGATTCATATAAAAATGATGTTGTACTAATCACAATATATCACTTCCACAAGTTGTGTGGTTGTGTCCCTAACATTTTTCTTTTAACAACTATTTAAAAATAATAACCCTTAAAGATCTAGAATAAGAGGCTTTTAATAATTTCTTTTAACTGGAAATATAAACTGGATTTAGAGGACATAAGTTTGATATTTGCAGAAAACCACCAGCTAATTACCACTTTTAAATTTTAAAAATATAAAATTTATGATCAGAAAAAACAAACAAATATTTTTATACATGTCCATTGTCCTTTTTCTCCCATTTTGTAAGTAAGTTTTTTTTTTTTTTTTTTTTTTGAGAAGAAATTTTTTAAGTTTAATGTCGACAAATGACCAATCGCCTAATCAATTATATCAGTTAGGTAAATTGGCTTTTTTTGAATTAAATACATACGATTGATGCTTGAGGAGAAACATGCTTAATTTCAAATCTTTTGACATGGTCAATATGAAGTCCAAATCAATTAGCTAATGAAATCTGAGTTAGGCCAGTAAAAAAAATGAGCAAACTTTTAGACTATATATATTGAATATCTATAATTTAATAAATGAAACCTTAAGATGCAAAATAATAATAATAAATCACAAATATCTAATAATGATGACAGAATTGGGATGTCGAAGTGCATCAATATATTTAGTTGATCAGATCAAATCAAATTTGTATATATACTATAGTCTGTATATGTAATGCATGAAAAAGTTTCAATATAGTATAATTTGTTCTCTCTCCTTTAGATATAATAGTTGATTCTCAATATATATATATATATGATAGTTATTAATATAATAATTTATTATGATTATATTTGTATGTGAGACTAGATATTCTACAATTAATTAAGCATTTATTATAATTGTGTTTATATATGTAACTATATACGGAAAATCTAATACCACCAAAAAAAAAAAAAAAATGCACAACTTTTGCCACTAAACTCTTATGTGGCTGATTGTGATTGATAAAAAAAAAAATAATGTGTCCATATAAAGTGATAAATAAACAATCACAATCTTACACGTAAGAGAGTTGTGGCAAAAATTGTGAATTTATTTGTGGTAATAGAAGAATTCAACTATATATTCTACAATTTTTTAAAAATGATGTGTTAAGATTTTAATTTTTTTTAGAATATACCAAGATTTTAATTGAGTGTTTAAATATAAAATAGAATTTAAATTTAATTAAGATAAATATTTTAGAATAACGATGTGTAAAATTTTGTGGCCTCAAAAGCTAATGTGGCAAAATATTATGAGGTCAACCAAACACCAAACATCTTCGATATTACATAATAACAAATATATAGTTTTACCTGATATGTAATATATAACATACGTACATTCATTGTGTAAGGATGCAATTAGGGTCCCTAGCCCAAGCGATGAATGAACTTAGGCTTAAAAAGTCCAATATAATGAATTTGTAGAGAGTTGGCTAGAAAACTGGGATTTAACGAGTTGAACAACAAGAATAATGGATTCAGATGATAAGAAAAGGAAAATAAACTGATTTAAGCTAAAGAAAATCGTCCTCGGCCCAGTCCAAGGAGATCAATTCTCATATATTTCTCTCAAGTTTGATAACAAAGTCAGTTCTTGATGGCTACAGTGTTCTTCCCTTTTTCCTCGATCCCCCACTCTCATTGCTTCCTTTCTTTTTTATACTGTCTTCCCCTTTCATCTCTACCTTCCACGTGCAGACTAGATGGTTGGTGTTGATACTTGTCCATCAGTACCTTCCTGAAGTCTTTGTGTCGTAGCTGTAAAGCTCAAAACCACTGTTCAGGTATCACTTCCACATTAATGCGATCAAAGAGTTAGTTGCAGAGTATTTAATACGGTGGTAGCAGCTTTCTCCTTAGATATTTTAGGGCTCCCCCCTATCCTATATTTCTGCAATGCTTATCTGTATCAACAAAATTTCTGGAATGTTCCGCTGGACGGCGAACCACTCCTACGGACCTCGGCTTTGGTTAGCCGAGGTGGCATTCATCCTCGGACCACCTCATGGGCTCTTATGATCAAAACTAAATTCTTCATTTAGTAACACAGGACTTCCCTGGCGACGTTTACTCCTCCTCGAACGACTTCACGTCCTCGGATTAATATATACATAGATAATGAACTTCTACGCCCAATATCCCTCCACATTGTATTACATAGAAGTATAATAAATTTAAATTGAGTCTTTTTTGTATTTTCTAAATGTAGATACAAGAATTCGGAAACATAATTAACACTTTGTATATTTTGACAATAACATTTTTTTGAAAAATAAATCATTTTTCAAAAAGTATTTTTTAGAAAACTATTTTATTTTTCAATGTTTGGTAACAACCTTAAAATGAGTTGGAAAACTACCTCTTGACTCTCTTCTTTAACTTCATGTGAGATAGAGTTGTTTTCCAGAAAAATTTTAGTGGAAAACAACTATTTCTCACGTTAAGCTAGATAAGGGAAGTTAAGAGGTAGTTTTCCTTTGACTCTTTTTTTTTTATACTACCAAACACAAGAAAATGTAGAAAATTATTTACAATAAGACTTTCCATTGACATAATTAAAATATAGTTGGAAGGATATCTGGCATGAAATTCGAGTTTAAAATATAAAAATACCTAGAATCAAATAATCAGAATATTATGATGATCTTGCCTGACACAAAATTGGTATGTAAGTAGAACTTAACTTGTTTTTTTTTTAAGAATCATTTAACTAGAATTCTTAATTGAATTTTCTCAAACTTTCACGTTAGTATAATTAATTTGTATGATATACATAACTTTTGGTGTTTCTAATGAAAACATTTTGGTTCTCCTAATTATGATGTATCAAGAAAAAATCTCAATTGCATTCTAAAATGGTTATCCATCAATGGATATAGTTAAATATTGTGTACTTAGATCAAGAGAGAGCCTTTGATAAATTATTGAACCATAGGGTTTACCATAAAGTGCAATTTTTATTAACAATCTTAGAGCATTCACATCAATTCTTGCAAAAAAAAAATTATGTTTATTTTAGCATAAGAATCTACCTTTTGTGTTTTATCTAACTACTTTTTTAAAAGCATCTATATCAAATTATCTATTATATACTACATTTCATTCAAATATTATTTTTTTAATCAATTTTTTATTACTCTCTCAAATCATCTATTTTTATATTTGCATGTAAATAATAACTATATATATTTATACAGTTACTTTAGCTCACATTTTATTTCACACAAACTTACATAGATTAATGTGGATAACTTTTTAATTTAGATGCACATAACTTACCTCTTATGCTATTATAGATTGAGTGACAAATGTGACTATTGCTCTTATAAAACCATATATTTATCTAGAATTAGAAGTTCTCAAGTCTCAACTCTAATGTGACTAGATTCTCAAAAAAAAAAAAACTCTATTGTGACTAATAAAAGATTAAAATCATTAGCCAATTCAACCCAAGGTAGTAGGTAGTAGTACCAAGTAAAGCAAAAAAAATCCAAAAGAGCGTGAAGTATACGTGACATTGCAGCCACGTGCAAGCAAAGCAAAAGTCCCCGTATAGTAGTAATACTAATTTGTAAAAGGATATGTGAACTGAAGGTAGGAAATAAAAAAGGTTTCTTTATCACCGAAAAAAAATAACCGTTATGAAAGAATACGTGTCGCTCTTCCTCTACACCTGTCTTTTTCAACTCTACTTTGGATTCTCTCTCTCTCTCATCGTGTATTCTTTGTTTCTTTGCTCCGCTTGTTCTGTTTTTAGGCAAAGAACCCAATCCACTCCCATCTCTCTCTCTCTCTCTTTCTCTTACAGTGTCTATACAAAGCTCGTGATTCAATCTTCTTTGTGTCTTCCAAACTCTCTCTCAAACACCGCTAATCTGAACCCCACTAAGGCCAAAGCAAGATCATTTAACTTTGTGTAATGGCCATTCACTAAAAAAAAAAAAAACTGAGCAATGTTGAGACTTTCCTGCAAATTTTCAGGCATTGTCTTTTTTCTCTTTATTACACTTTCGCTTTGCTATTTCAACATTCCCATTACCAACGCCTCCACTGAGTTCGACTTCGGACCTTAGCTATAAGCAGCCTAAAGCTCCTTGGCGATGCCCACATGAACAATGGGAGCGTAAGGCTCACTGGCGACCTCCCCGTTCCCAACTCCAGCGCCGGCAAGGTCCTCTACAGCTCGCCGGTGAAGTTCCGGGAACCGGGGACGCACGTCCCGGCGAGCTTCTCTACTTTCTTCACCTTCTCCGTCACGAACTTGAACCCGTCCTCGATCGGCGGCGGGCTCGCTTTTGTAATCTCGCCGGACGACGATACGGTCGGCGATGCAGGTGGGTTCCTCGGGCTCGTCAACGCGACGGGCTCGCCGTCTGGGTTTCTGGCGGTCGAGTTCGATACCCTTATGGACGTTGAGTTCAAAGACATTAATGGAAACCACGTGGGGTTGGATCTGAACAGCATGGTCTCGACGCAGGTCGCAGATTTGGACGCCACGGATATCGATCTTAGGAGTGGCGATGCGGTTAACGCGTGGATCGAGTACGACGGGTCGTCTGGAGTGTTCAACATAACCGTTTCGTACTCGAATCTGAAACCGAAGGAGCCTCTTCTGTCGTTCGGTCTGGAGTTGGATCAGTACGTGAATGACTTAATGTACGTTGGGTTTTCAGGGTCGACTCAAGGGAGCACAGAGATTCACAGTATTCAGTGGTGGAGTTTTAGCTCTTCGTTTGATTCGACTTCTGGTTCCTCAGTTTCTTTGTCACCTCCACCTCCAACGACTAGTTTCATGAATACAACGGCTACTGCGAGGTCACCACCGCCTTCAATAGCTCCATCGGGGTCCGATTCAGAATCGAGTACTCCTACTTCACAGAAAAACAGTAAGTCTTCTTCTTGTCATAACCAGCTCTGTAAACAAGGCCCAGGAGCTGTGGCTGGAGTGGTCACTGCTGGGGCTTTCGTTTTAGCTCTATTTGCAGGTGCTTTTATCTGGTTTTACTCTAAGAAGGTCAAGCATGTGAAGAATTCTGATTCGCTTGCTACGGACATTATCAAAACGCCAAGGGAATTCAGTTATAAACAGATCAAGTCAGCCACTAAGTGCTTTAATGCCAATAGAATTATTGGTCATGGTGCATTTGGGACTGTTTACAAGGGCATATTGCCGGAGACTGGTGACATTATTGCGGTGAAGAGATGTAGTCACAATGGTCAGGGGAAGAATGAATTTTTGTCTGAATTGTCTATAATTGGAACTCTTAGGCATCGAAATCTTGTTCGGCTTCAAGGTTGGTGCCATGAGAAGGGTGAAATTTTGTTAGTCTATGACTTAATGCCTAATGGGAGTCTTGATAAAGCTTTGTTTGAAGCTAGAACGCCTTTGCCGTGGCCGCATAGGCGAAAAATTTTATTTGGGGTGGCCTCTGCTCTTGCTTATTTGCATCAAGAATGTGAAAATCAGGTGATTCATAGAGATGTAAAGACTAGTAACATAATGCTGGACGAGGGGTTCAATGCCCGGTTAGGGGATTTCGGATTGGCGAGGCAAATTGAGCATGATAAATCTCCTGATGCAACAGTGGCAGCTGGAACAATGGGGTATTTGGCTCCTGAGTATTTGCTAACTGGGAGAGCTACAGAGAAAACTGATGTGTTTAGCTATGGAGCTGTGGTTCTTGAAGTGGCTAGTGGAAGAAGACCGATTGAGAAAGATGTTTCTACTGCTGGTAAAGTTGGGGTTTGTAGCAACTTGGTTGAATGGGTTTGGAGTTTACATAGAGAAGGGAGGTTGTTATCTGCAGCTGATGCAAGACTTGGGGATGAATTTGATGAGGGGGAAATGATGAGGGTCCTAATGGTTGGATTGGCTTGCTCTCATCCTGACCCATTGGCTAGACCCACAATGAGAGGGGTGGTCCAAATGCTTGTGGGTGAAGCTGAAGTCCCCATTGTCCCAAGAGCAAAGCCCTCTATGAGTTTTAGCACTTCACACCTCTTGTTGAGCTTGCAAGACAGTGTCTCTGACTGTAATGCTATGATTAACATCTCCACCTCCTCATCAGAGAACGACTTCAATGGTACTGATTTAGTATGATCACAAAGTTCATAACCTCAAAGGGTTTGTTTATTGGTTCGTATAGTATATGTATTCATTTGTTTATGTATATTTAATAACACCCATGACATGCACTGTATAAGCAAGCAAGTTCAGTGGGGCTTGGGGAGGTACAATTTTGGTTATGAGTGATAATATGTATAATCCATCATACAATTAGAGTGGCTATTAAGAGTGGTAGAAAAACTCTTCCAAAAAAAAAAAAAAAAAAAGAGTGGTAGAAAAAGAGGCAAACAAAATTGGTTATGGTGGATGTCATTTTCTTCCTTTCATTGGATGGGTTTCTTTGTGGAGAGAGAGAGAGAGCAAGGTGGGCAGTGGTTGCTTTCACAAGGAATCCATTAGTCAAAAGTAGACATTAGAGTTTGAGTAGGGATTTGGCAAAGCATAGTGTCAAAAGGAGTGCATATTTATTAGACACTTTTCTGAGAAGTCTTTTATAATTGTGGCTGGTGCGGATAATGTAACAATAATATGAAATTGAGTGCACAAATTCTTCTTTAATAACATATCTTGGTTTCTTATTTAATCCCCCACCTTTTTTCAAGGACGTTTTATTATCTCTTCAACAATTGTTTCTCAAAAAAAAAATTATCTCTTCAACAATTTAGTAAGAACACAAATTAAGGTAGATTTAATATACTCTTATATCATAGTACCCATTAATGAGTTTTTTTTTTTTTTTTTTTTTTTTTTTTTTAAGTGTCAATCATTCTTAATTGGAGTGAGCACCCTAAACAAGCACCTATCACAAGAATCTTGACTAATATATTTTGTTTCTTTTGGGAAAAATTAAAGACAGGAAAAAGAAGAGAATCGAATTTAAAATATCTTTGCTCGAAAGGAAAACTAGTAGGCAATTGAATGGTTATCCTTGTAGAAAAAGTCTTGGCATAAAGTCTTAGCTTAAAGGTTTTAGCTAAAGCTTAGACAACAGCAGCCAAAAACTATGTCAAACTAGCTCAATCAGCAAATTCGACCGACGTTTAGAACAAATCATTGGACATTTCTGAACCCAAAAAACTTCATTTTCACAATATCTGCAAAAAGATGGAAAGTTAATGGTAGAGTGGTTGGTTGGCGACTTGGCGTATGATGTAACAATGTAGTAATGGACAATTCACACTGAAATTTCCACCATGCACATTATGCTACCAGTTTCCTAGTCTTATGGCCCAGATCCAGCACACTATGTCGGTTTCTAGTAAATCGAATGGCCCTATAATTCTGCTATGTTTTAATTCATTGTCTAAAGGTGACTGGTTATAGAAATTATTATGTACACTGTTATACGAAAAAAAATTTGTTTCAAATGATACCACATTATCCGTATCAAAATCTAATAAACGAGAGACATATGTGCAAAAATAACTACCTATTAACATATATCTTTCAATTGTTAGTGGGTTAGTTATTTTTTACTAATATGTTTCACACTTATTAAATTTTAATACAGCTAACATGATATCATTTGATACTAAATACCTTCTCATGTTACGTCTAAGTGTCTAACCTCTTTACATAAAAGTAGGGTGGTGAATTGAATAACTTTAACCTTGCCTCTTGCCTTTCAAATGCATTAATTAAAAGGTGCAAACAAAATTTTCTTATATGGTTGTAGACTATTAGTACTAGTACCTCTTTGTCTGTTCTGTTGGGACCCGAAAATTTATATGAGTAACCTGCATTTGTATAAAGAATTCCAACTACAATGATAGATTCTTTTCAGCTCTCATTCATGTACAATAGTTGTCTTGTTGAGGTTGTGGCTTTTAATAGAACACTGCCAAAAATTTCTTATCATGTGATAATGCTATAGTTGGATTAAACAGTTTGCATTATTTTTATCCATATCCAATCAGAGAGCCCAAAATCTTAGACATAGTGAAGCGTGACTGTTCCTGACCTATATATACAACGCATAAGCACGTTTAACCCCAGAATCTTGTCTTGAATCTCTTGATTTAACCAATAAAAAATATTTGTCTGCTATGAAAATTTTAAATTACATGTTGGATACAGATTAGGTACACAAGGATGCGATGATAGTGTTGGATAATATAATGGGTTCATAATCATATGGCAAGCTTGTTTTGGACGGTGCCAGTGAAATGGGTAGCTGCGAATTTAATTGCCAACTTATATGATGTAGGATAAAACATGGGAGACAATTTTATGGTTTATTCATTTTATATATATAACTATATAGTTTTAGGATTTTAGTCAATTAAATGATTTTTTTTTTCTAGTAAAAAAAAAAATGCTTCAAGACATCCAACAACGGATAGCCATTTTTTTTAATCAATAAATCTAGAGTTATAAAAAATTTAAAAAAAATTTCACGGCTATTAAGGTGAATAATTGTTAATGATAGATAAAAAAAAAATGATGTTAGTAGTGAGAAATAAGAATAATTAAAAAATCGCCAACTCAAATGTTGTGAAATCCAATAGCATATTAACGCATTCGACATCTCATGTTGTTTGTAAAGGTGTTAAGGTTCAAATTTCTCTTGAAATAACAATTTTATTTTAATTAAAATTATTGGGTCTAAAATTACTCTTTTTCGACACTAGGGTTGTTCAGTCGACCCTACGTGCCTAGTTTTAAACTGGACTATTTGACGTTTGAACGTCTTAAACCAATAATTTGGGCCTATTAAGAAGGATTTTATTAAACCCACTGTTTTTTAGTTGAAGTTATGGTGTATCTTGTGTATAAGATCTATTCTTAGCTATTATATGACCCAGTGTGTCAGATGTAAATAGCCTAATCTTGAGCAATAAATTTTCATTTATAGCACTTGACTTTTCATTCAAATTTAATAGTTACAAGTTACAACAATAGGAAAGAATGATTTGTATCGTGGCCATTCTCATAAAATAGAACAACTAATACCATTAAACTACAAGACTCTTAACAAAATAATTTAGTTTTTACTTTACGACCAAGTGACGTTTATGTTTTGTACTAGACAAGATGAGATGTTGCAATTGTGAAAATTCCTCTACCAAATCCAATACTCCATGTTCTCTCTTGGAAACTTGAACCCGACTCTTGTCCCTTCTCTCCCTACCCCACAAGAACTTTTTCTTGTGAAGTGCCCATCACATTAAGAGTGCACGGTGGTTATAAAGCATGCCTTTAAACTTTAGTAGATCAAAATTTTTCAAAATGTTCCCATTTTTAACAATCAATAGAGGAATTCATTAACCATACATCGAATCATGCACATCATCCAGATATGAGAGGAGAAGTACTATTAAGACAAGATTGCCAGGTTATCCAATTTGAGGGAAAATCAGAGTAACAATTTACAAACCCACAAATTCATAATCATTTATATATTTGCTAAAGGCAAGACACATGAACAAGTTATTAAAAAAAATTATATATTTATATGCTTTTCTTAAGAGTGCCTAAGACAAGTTAAATTGTTTTTTTGGATAATTTGAGAGTTATCTTCTATGGTTTGTAAGGATGCTTTGTCAAATACAGCTGATGACAGCAGTTAAGACTTAAGAGTTATTTTAGAAGATATTAAATAATTAAATAGTCATTTTGCATATTGCAAATTCGTGTGGGTGTGCAAATCTAAGAATAGTGTAGCGCATGCCCTGGTTAAATGGGCAGCCAATAAATGGGCAGCAAATCTAAGGATTTTGTTGGTGCTTTGTTTTCCCATTCATTCTCAGAGGCTGTGCTAGTTGCTCTGGATAGAGAATAGAGACCTATGTACTTAATTTTGATGTAAATGAAATGCTCTCTCAGCTCCCAAAAACAAATTAGTAGTGGAAGATTTGAACCCGAGCGTCTCTATTGAAAACATCGAGAGTTTCAATTAGGTTTCAATAATCTTGACAAGTTAAATTGTATTTAATATTTTACTTAATGATGTTTTCATATATATATATATATATATATATTATATTTTAAATAAAGTCAAATTATGTACTATTATCCAGAAAAACACCCAACTACAATGATTTGTTTGTATGTAGCAATGAATTATGATAAAAGATACTTTTATTTTTTCAAAAATGTTCATGGCGATTAATAATTGAATGACTTTTTAAGTGTAACCCACTAACCCCAATATTTACTTTTTAACTTTTAGGACACTTCTTAATATCACTATTTTTCTAAGCAGGACACTTATTATTATTATTATTATTTGATAAACAGCAGGACACTCCTTAATAGGGTGCGAAGAAAAACTCATATAGGCCAGGAATGGGCCTATATGAGTTTTTGTGGTCCTAGACTTTTTCGGCCTAGCATAATTTTTTTGCTTCTAGCAACAGTTTTAAAGAGAAAATTCCCTGGCCCGTTTTCAAAATCCAATAATGGCCCAAATCCCGAGCCTAAAACCCAGGCGTCACCAGCTCTCAAAAGGAAAAAAAAAACTATTGGACCACCACTGCTTTTTTAAGGCACAATCCTGACGTGATAAATTATAGAGAAAATTAAATAGCCAATGTGAAAATGATAGTCATCCAATTACAATCTGACACATGGGAACAATGACAAGGTTATTGCAAAAGAAGTCTTGTCTAATAATCGTCTTTAAAAATGGCATGAAGAAATTGAGAAAGTTTAAGGACAAAAAAAATTTGGTATTTATTAATATGAAAAATTGCCATTTATAAATTAAAAAATTGATATCATATAAAAAAATTTAAAAAAATAAGAACTAATAAAAACCTTACCAAACTCTCAAAAAAGGGTCAAATTTTTTGATGCATTACTCTACAAAATTACACAAGTCTACTAAGGCAAGCACCGAAATACATGAAAAACCAAGGGCAAATTTAAAAATTACTTTATTTTCCTCAAAACTCACTCCTATAAAATCAAAACACGACCGTTTCTTCTTGACCCTTCTGCAGCTGAGTCCAATTTTGCAATCCCTAAGATCTCAATTTCTGTTACAGTTAAACTCTCTCCCAGGAGCTCATCGCAGAGCTGATCTCTCTCTACCACTGAGTCACGGCCATGGACGACTCGTTCGAGTTCGACGGCAAGGTCCCTCCTTCCTTCGATCGCGTGGTACGCAAATTTTTCACTCTATTTTTCTGGATTTTTTTTACGAGATCTGTCAAAAAAAAAAGATTAAATTTTGTATCTTTATGTCTCTAATTCAAAGATCTGCTAGAGTATAATTTGGATAATTGATATTGATATCGGAATTTGCTTTTGTTTGCCTTGCATGTTCAATGGAGTTCAGGAAATTGAAATTCTGTAATGTTTTTTTGTGTATAAAAAAACATGGTAAAGAATTAGTTTTTAGTGAATCGAAATTTTCGGATTATTGTGCTCTTTTTTTCGTTTTGTTTATATTATTCAATGAAGTTGTGATTTTTTATTTTGGCCGCAATTCTTATTCAAATTCAACAAGGTTTGCATTTGGCTTTGGGGATTTAAAATCAAGGGGTTTGAAGAACCATGTTTTGTATAAATTGATTGATATGAATTTTAGTAACTATGACAGATTTTAGGTTTTAGGATTTTAGTTCATGATATGAATTTTGAAATAATATATTACGCCTAATCATTTCAAATCCATATATTAATAAAATACAAATTAGATTGGATTGTCGTTTGGTCCCTAATGTTTTGTTTTTATCATTTTGGTCCTTAAAAAGAAAAGGCATTCCTGTCAAGTTGATTCTTGAATTGTCATTTTGGTCTCTAAAGTATCTTCATGTGTGATATGACAACTGCTTTAAACATCATAATTAGCACCTCCCCCATGCACAAAGTGCTTAGGGGTCTAGGGGGGAAAAAGGTTCGAACTGCAGGGTTAGCAGTATATTGTAATTATCTTTAGAAAAAAACATATGTGATATGACGACTTTTTTAGGGATGACAAATTCTCTATCCCGGGCTTTCCCCACCCCCAAAGAGGTGACAAGTCCCTGCCCTGCAAACCCTATGTTTTTATTATATATATAATTAAAATTATTAAATTATCTATATGTATAATATAATTCAATATTTTTACACAGATTATTTATAATTTTTTTTTTTGTTACATATTCTATAACTATCCTCTAAAACACTTGCTTTCTCTCTTTCATGGTACTCTCACGACTGCTACTCCCTTTTCTCTTTCAACTCTACAATGTTAATGTGGAAAGCGCCTCATTAGAAATAGGATAATACCTCCAATTCATCCTGCCCCCGACCTGCCTTGCTCCCAACCCACAAGGTGGCCCACCCCGAGGAATGGACAGGGTGCCCTTTATCCTAGTCCACCCTGTCCCTTAGATGTTTTACTCTACTTAACAGAAATTTTATAGATAACAATGGATGAAAGGACCTATTTGACAGAAATGTTAAAGTTTAAGGACCAAAATGACAGAAATTAAACCTTAAGAACGAAAATGACAATTCCCCCAAATTCGAAGGGTGTAATTTAGATTTTGGCCTTAGGTTTAAACGCACCCATGAATTTTATTGATAGAATTATTTTTTCTTTCATATTTTATGAATGCCATTTAAAAGAAAAAGATCAAAAGCCAAATCATCCTCCTTATATGCTAACATTCAAATGAATTGCATTTGGTCTTTTTCGCTTACTTATTCAATGAAAAATGGAAGTCATATATTCATGTACTGTTCATATAAGCTCAACTGCAGACTCCAGTTGATCTGAACCTTTGGAAGCATAATACTTCTGTTCATTTCTCTGTATTTTTTCCCTTTACAATTAATCTTGCATAGTAATTTATTCATTGAGGAATTCTGGTATAGATGAAGATGCTCACCTATTTTTTAGTAATCAATTTGAAATTTAGCATTATATCAAAAATGTTCACTTGCCGTTGATGTCTGTCTACCCTTCAATAGTATCTAAGATATAATTAAGTGGTAGGTTATGCGCTAGAATCTCTGATCAGAAGTAAGAATAGAACTGGAATTAATCTTAAAGACTGGGCATTTGTGTATGTGTTCAAATTAATTTTAGTAGCAAAATATGCAAGCATTATTTCCTTAGAGAATAATGTACTAACTTGATGTTTTTATTCCATATGCTGGATTGCATAATTGTTGTGTGGTGGTCATGTCCTCTCTCTGATTCTTATTATAGTTGTTTTCTTTCTGATGTGTCAAGGATGCCCAAGCCAAAGGGTTAAACCCAGGATTGATAGTTCTGCTTATTGTTGGTGGGCTATTGTTGACATTCCTGGTTGGAAATTATGTACTTTACCTGTATGCACAAAAAACCCTTCCTCCAAGGAAAAAGAAGCCAGTCTCCAAGAAGAAGATGAAGAAGGAGAAACTGAAGCAAGGTGTCTCTGCACCCGGAGAGTAGAAACTTAAGACATGCCTTCTCTTGTTCCTCTCAAATCTCAATGTTGAACTCTTTTGTTCAGAAATTTTCCTTTGGTGTTGAGAGTGTGTGCTAGTTACTTTCATTCTTCCCCCCTTAATACTTGTTGGATATTTATAAGTTTCTAATTAGAGAATTAACCCTTTGGGTAGACTTAAGAATTTAGAATGCCTTCTTTGTTTACTAGTTGGAGTTTGCCATTGTTCATTTCCCTCTCATTCACTTGTCTTTTCTGTTTGATTCTGAGGGTATGGAAGGGGGTTATCTGCCATATCTAATTTGGTTGCTTCCATGACCATGTGAAGTAGCCCTCATCGTTGAACATCTACCCGAGGGACCGGAAACAACCAATTGCTATTGCTAAACATGACAGTCAAAATGATTAAACATGTTTTAAGGTTGGTTTTACACTGTTACGAAGTCTTCATACCTTACTGCTTTCCAACCTAGCCCGTATGGCCTATATAAGGTTCAGGCTGTTCAGCTTGTGAGCAGTTCAGGCATTGTATCAGGTGCATGCAAGCAACTGAGGCAAGTGAGCAGGCTTAGCATGTACTGCCACGAGACTGTCGTGCAATTTTTGTGTAAGATTTTTGTGCCTTGGTAAGGCATATTGTTCGTTTTTATAATTAAGTGGTTGGTTTAGCCTGTTAGTGATTAAGTTTATACTCATCGAATCACACAAACATGGTGTAATTATATGATGAGTATACTCATTGCATCTACCGTTATACTTACATGTGAGCTACCCCAATTGGAAAACAACCTCAGAAGCAAACTATATCCAAACTAATTATAAACAACTTTAATAAATCCGAACCTTATCTTATCCTAAATCTAACTTTATTAAGATAAAGTATAAATCATAACTTAAGAATGAAGTTAATTTAATTATGACGATAATGTTAAAGTAGATGGTGACAGAATCAGAGAAAGGAGGACAAGAACAAGAATAAACACCCCAACGCCCAAATTCACTCTCACAATGACCTGGAGACAGCAATTGAGGTAACTCATCCAAATCAAGCCCAATTTTCTCTATATGAGCTTGTTTTTCAAATTGGGCGTCCTACAATTAGGCATTAGACAAAAAAGGCCAGGTTTCATCACTCTATTTTGACCATTCTTAATTTTTCTTAAAATATTTCTTGCAATTGTGTGCCATAATAATGCCGTTTTATAAAAGAGACACCAAAATTGAGTTTTAACTAAAAATATGACCGCCTAATCGAGTAAGAATAATTCCATTTTATAAAAGCATGAAATTGCCTTCATTTTAACTATTCATGAACAAAAATCAGACTTGAATTAAGTAAAATATCGCGAAATTAAGAAAGCTACCTAACTTACAATTTATTCCATGAAAAGCCAAAAGTTACGTAATTTTCTTTGAGAAATATACTGAAATTTCATTAAAAAAATATGATGCAATTTCCTTGAAAAATTATTCCTAAAATACATTTTTGGATCTTTCCCAAGATAAGTATCATAATCCATTTAAAATGTGCATTAAATTGATTGAAGAAATACTTGATTTTCATGAATTGCGTGTCATTAATTTCATTGGGTACAATTGATTTCAAAACAATTCTCATGTTTTATCAAATTAGTCTCATTATTTTTGTGGGGGTGCCATTTCTAAAAAACACAGACTTTAGATAAGTGATTAACTTATCATATATGACTATAGTGAATGCAACCAATTAAAATTAGGCACATATAATACCAAAGAGCCATGCATGGTGACACATGTTCTGTACATTAAGCCCACACATTTCCTTGAGCATCTACAACCATATGGTTCTCTATAAAAGGAGGAAAGACCATTTGGAAAATAGGATGTTCTCCACCATCACTCTCTCACTTTCTCCTCCTTTTTAATTCTCTTAGAGCTCTAACACTTCGAGGGAGACTTTCTAGAGCACTCTCTTAAACACTCTCAGGTACTTCCTTTGACTTGGCTAAGGTGCATTAGGCAAAGGACTCCCTTTGATCGAGGAGACTTTCTGGAGCACTTTCTCAGACACTCTCAAGTACTCCCTCTGACTTGGCCGAGGTGCATTAGGCCAAGGACTCCCTTTGACACTCCCAATTATACACTCTTTGATCCTATTAGGTACACACTCTAACCCTTTCAGGTAACTTCTACCGAGGACACCCTCCCAATGACTCATGATATACTTAGTTTCAGCAGAGTCTCCTTCAAATAAGAAATTTATTGTAGGAAAGTCAACAAAATCATATTTTTACCCACTACAATTTTTATCAAGATACATGTAATTTATTGAAAAATATTAATTAGAAAACATGTCAAGATTTTATCATGGATCAAATAATCTATCGCACAAGGTCAGCAAATTATGTCATATACCCGTATTGAAAAAAATAGATTCAATTATGCATGAACTAATGCCTCACCACCATAGTCTAAAGATGATTTTTCTCATCAGAAAAAAAGACGATTTTCAAATAGGCATTTGGGAGTTTCACCATAGTCTATAAAGGACTTTCAAAGGACAATAATTATGCAAAAGTTATGCTCATTGCAAATTCTTTTTTCTCATCAAAAGGCAAGTCCAAGGGATCGTGTTTTCACAAAATCCCATAGTCTAAAGATGATTTTCAAATAGGCATTTGGGAGTGTGAGAGTGCTTTTTTTCTTAGCACACAGGCCCAAGTAGAGACAAGGATCCCGGGCCCAAATACTTGTTGTTTTGGTGGACTGAACTTGGTTCACCGCAGCTAAATGGAGCTAATTACGAACCAAGTTGTGCGCAAGTCACATAAAACTCCTCAAGATGAAAAATGCAATTCCTCTTGGTACTGGGGCGTACTGTCGTGGGATCCCGGGGCGTACTAGGCCTGTAAGAACCCAGAATGCTCTGGTTCTCTGAACTATATGATCTTTTCCATGTTTATTATGCAATAGAGTTTTGTCCTTTCCCTTTACCTCTATGGGTGCTACATAAAAACACACTACATATATCTCCAAATAATTGTTAGTTTCTTAGATTAGGATATACATTTTAATACATATACATATATGTAAATGAGTTTCATGAAAATGATTCTGCCACGAGGATCCTGGCCCCAATTCTCACAGACTTGGTGCTTTTGCACAAAACTTGTGGGATTTGGAACTCAAGTCCGAGTGGCTTTGCTTGGGCTTTGCCTTCCAAGATAGTTAGGTGAGAAGGATTTTAGCAAGAAACAGTAAAGGAATACAATATAATAAAGAAATACACGAAATAATTGTTAGAGATCCTCAAATCAATATGAGGTATTTCATTATTTTCTTGATTGTGGATTACAATATGCTCACTAAGACGTGATACAAGGTTCAACTAAGATCAAAAATTACAGACTTTGATAGCTATTCAAGCTTCCAAGACTTGCAAAGTTTGAATTTGTTGAATCCGAGTATGTGCTATAGTGGCTGTCTCTGGGATACCAAGAGCGGTTCCTCTATTTTCTTTTGATTTTACAGAGTTTTTCCTATAGTTCTATATTCACGTGATACAAGGTTCAACTAAGTTCAAAAATTACAGACTTTGATAGCTATTCAAGCTTCCAAGACTTGCAAAGTTTGAATTTGTTGAATCCGAGCATGTGCTATAGTGGCTGTCTCTGGGATATCGGGAGCGGTTCCTCTGTTTTCTTTTGATTTTACAAAGCTTTTACTATGGCTTTGTTGTGATATCTTTTCTCATATCAAAATGGTGATGAATCCCCCCCACCTCAGCATGGGTTTTGTCTTCCTTTTATAGTGCGATTCTAAGGCTTCGAGGCACGAGTCATTTCTCTCTTTTGCCCCTCAGAACTCGTACTGTGTCAGCTACCTAGAGGCTGGTCATTTCCTTTTTTTCTTATAATTTCTTCCTTTTGGTGCAACCAAGCAGAAAGCGCCTAGCTGGTTTTCCATTTCAAGGTTCCCTCCGTTTGCTGATCTTCAACTATTTGGCCTTTTCTTCCACTTTTCCAGCTTTTAGTTGCACTCCATCCTTGTCATTTTCCTCAAATAGTTGGAATCTTTTGCTGCTGGGTTGAAAGCTCCTTCTAGTTACCTCTTTTTTTTATGGTTTTCTCATTGTTGGTTCCTTGAGGCACAGCTCTTGCATTTTGCTTCGTACTTTCTGATCCCACTGTATGTCTGGGCGCATGAGACCTGCATGCTCTTTGTCTTTTATCCCTCTTTTGAACCTGCTTCAATCCCACTTTAGCTGTGCTGCACATCTCGAGGATCCTGAGCCTCTAGTAGTTTCTGGGGATCTCGGCCCAGCTCTTTCACTGGAATTTGCTGGACTTTTTAATGGCCTTTTTTGCTGGAAATCTGAACATACATAGGGCCTTGATGTCGATTCTTCTTGCTGTACGAATTGGGTCTTCTTTATTTTTTTTATGGAATGGGCTTTGTTGTGAAATTTTGGACCTCAACAGGGAGTTTCACCATAGTCTATAAAGGACTTTCAAAGGACAATAATTATGCAAAAGTTATGCTCATTGCAAATTCTTTTTTCTCATCAAAAGGCAAGTCCAAGGGATCGTGTTTTCACAAAATCCAAATTTAAATTTATGAAACCATTTGTAACCATCACATTCTTCATTCAATTATACGCAATAATTTGTTCGATTAACAAATTTCAAAGCATTTGTGTTTGAAAAGTATTGACAAAATTATTAGAGTATCCATGGAGTAAGACAGGGAATAAAGTGAAGAAGAAAAAAAATCCAAATTTTAAAGAAAAATCAAACTTGGGCTAACTAAAGAGAAAACAAGTGGGTTTCAGTTAACTTAACTAATAAAATATATGATTGTTGAATAAGAGATCTGGGGTTCAATCTCCGCTTACACCAAAAACTGATTAATGTCTTGGTCTGATGATAAAAAGTTATCATCGGAAATAGACACTATAAGTTGAAACTCCTTAAAAAAAAAATATATATATATATATATATATATATATATATATATATAACGTAGATCAAAATTCAAACAAAAAACTATAGGAAAAAAAATTCCATAAATAGAAAGGAAGAAATACACCATATTTTACTTTCCCCAAATGACTTGAATCTTCAAAATTATTGCTAAAGAAGAATCGTTTCTAAATCAGTTAAGACTTAAGATAAGTACAATCACACGATCCTACAATCTAAAATCGATCCCACACACGCATAAGATTTCTTCAAATTAAAAAATAATAATAATTATTATTATAAGTGGTGGAACTCTAGGGAGGACGATTTGGTAATAACATCATGAACTACATGTGTTGAGTTCGGTATTAAAACTGGTCCAATACTAAAGTCTATTGAGTACTGGTCGGTTATGGAATTTCTCTCCCAAAGATGGAGGTAGTTAAAGTACGGATTGGTGGACGACAGTAAGCACTCTGAAGCTCAAGTCAATTGCTTTTCTTAGAGAGAGAGAGACCACAAAAGAGAGCCCAAAACCAATTGGTCTTCCCTCTTTTTATAGAGGAATGTGTGGTTATAGGTAGATAGAGAATTGTGTGGTTGAAGTTGTTTTATTGTGAGTGAAACCCCTCACAATAATAATAATCTTAAACACACCAATTATGTAAAACATTTAGCTCCAACTGGAAGTAAAAACAAAAAGGATTCGGTTAATGTATGTCTTTAGAATACACATAAATCATTTATTTTATGAATTTTTTATGAAAGATTGAAAAAACTAACAAAAAAGTTCATCACTTTACCATTTTTCTATAAAAAATTTCTTAAAATTGTTTACTAATGTATGCCCTAAGAACGCACATTAGTAAAACCCAAATAAAAAGTAGGAAAAAAGGAATGATAGCTGAGCAAACTAAGACTGGGACAAAGCAAGAAAGCTTGAATTTGCCGACGTTGGCACTGGGCATGAAAAAAGACAGAAGACAGCAAGTGTCCAATTTGGGATTCCTGAGGTGGACAAATCACTGGCTTCTCTTCTAGCCAAAAGCCTTTCGGTATGAAGAATTATGTCATCACTATGAACAATAAAGATTTAAATGTTTATTGTTCATTTTGTTAGTAATCCAGTGGCGTTCACTCATACAATGTTAGGTGTCACAAGATTTCTAACAAAAATTAACAACTTGACCGATGTGAAAAAAGAATCAAACATTAAAGGGTCAAAATAAAAATGTTGCAATATAAATAGGCAAAAAAAAAAAAAAAAAAACACATCCTTAAGCTTAAATGGTCAAAATATATAATGAGTTAATTTATTGCTATATATATAAATTAGAAAATAACATGACAAAAGAAAATTACCTCCAAACTAATTAAATGTTATTTACTATTCCATTCATAAAATTATTTTTTATTTAAATATTTAATTGATGACATAGTTATTAATTTTTATTCTTTGGAAATTTTGTGAGCATACACGATATAATAAGAAAATGTAATATAATGATAGATTTATCAAAATTCTCATCTAATGAAAAGAAATTGAGTAAAATTGTAACCATTAATTATAACCATGTTTGTGTCCATTCTTTTAAAATTAAAGATAATGTTAAAGTGTGTGTGTGTGTGTATATATATATATATAGAAGTAGGATCAAAATTGTATAAATTTGAAGAATTTTTCAGCTGAAAAAATTCAAATTCTACAGCTACCGAACTCCTCAAGAAGCAACTTATCAAGCAGAACCTGAACTCCTCAAACAACAAATTATCCAGCACCGTATCATTTAACCAGTTTCGTAAGGCAAGAATTTGCACTTATTCTATCCACTTTACAAACTAAATTACAACAAAACGCAAGAAAGCCTTTCGGTATGAAGAATTATGGCATCACGATGTAATGAAAACAATAGACATCTACAAACATCATGTATTATAAACATAATATATAGGTTGAGTGCCCATTTTCTTTGTATCTTATTTATGGGTGTTTGACAAAACAAAGCAAAGAAGCCTAAGTGGCTGAGATAATGCAAATGCAGTTCAAAGAGTTCCATGTTATCATACTGCACTGATGCTATATATAGATAGTAAAACTCTTTCATGCTGAGGCAGGAAGCTCTCAGGCCCCACGGCCCATGGCCTGCTCCACTGGAGGAATCATAACCAAGAATGTTTGAGCACTGAACCCAGGGTGAGGCATCCTACGACGGATCTCACGACCTTCCTGACAAAGAGCACATGGGTGGCAGAAGACATGAGTCACAAAGTCACATGCAGACTCACATTGTTCACGCTGCACCTCATCCTCTACAAAGCTTCCGCAGCACCCACATGTACCATGAAGTGCCTCACAGCTGCCCTGTTTATCATTTAAAATGAATACATAAATCAAAAGCACTCCTTCATATATATATATATATATATATAAGTAACGATAATTTATTAATAAAATAGATTATTAATACTCATGATGATGAGCACACTATTACCTAAAATAATTATGCACAAAATTTGAGAGAATATGTGAAATCTAGAAGGGAGTTAAAATTTTCAAGACCGCATGCATGAGACCAAACAAACCGTGCACAAATCAGCAAAAACTCCAACTTGGGCTCTGCTTCATAATTCTTATTGTTATTTTTTTTATCAATAAGAATACAATTATCATTCTAATACCTTATGTAAAATAAGGAGAAGCAAAACTACAAAGCCCAAGGATAAAAATGTTAAGAATTGTACACAAACTAACTTTTATTGAAGTGCATGAAAGAACACGACTGAGAGGCATTGTACATCAAATTTATTAACATTATCAATGTTGATTTTACTGTTTTCTTTTACCAACCAAGCTATGTAGCAACTTTGATCCAAGAACATTCAGAGAGAATTTTAGCTAGCTATGAAAAAATACATTGCTATCCAATGATTCTGTGTGTGTGCGTGTGTGTGTGTATTTGGTTGAAAAACAAAGTATTTATCTAAATAGGTTCTGTAAGACAGCCCATGGAAGTTGATGTAGATCAGATATAGAAAATAATCAGAACATATGTAACACCCAAATCTGTGTAGCACATGGCCATGATCACCACAAGAAAATACCAATGAGGGCAGTTGCTTACATCCTAATATGCTAAAAAATGTGTCAATGACAAGACATATACTCTCTAAAAACCATATACAAAGAGAGTATTAATCCCAACTCCAACATAAAATGCAATGGACTAACCCATATTTCACAAAACATCATAATCCCCCCAAAAAATGTGCTGGAAATTTTTCAAAACGAATTCAGAAACCATAACCTGCTAAATGAATTCTGAATTCCCTAATAGCAAACTATAAATGATATACAGAACTATCTGCATCTCAGAATCATTAATAATTTCAGCTTACACAACAAGGTTTAAGTTGAGATGATTTAAGTCTAATGATAAGTAACCAATATTACATAATTAAAAGGACAACTTTTGATATTACGTTCCATCTATTAAACATATGACTACCCAAAATAATAGCCTTTTGAAAATTCAAAAACCATATGTTGCTGAAACAATTCTGAAATCATTAATAGCAAACTACAAAATGATATAAAGAACCAGCTGCAAGTCTAAATCGTTAAATTTCAGCTTACATAACTAGGTTTGTTTTGAAACTGATTTAAATTTACCGATTGGAATTGAAATTTTTTCCCCCCACTGACACATTGATACCATTTTCAAAGAAATAAGTGATATTTATCAGAACTTTAAGAAAGATAGAAAACTCAAATGAGAGACAATGATTGATACCATGCATCTCATAAGAATATACAATAACTGTCATTGCTCACCTCAAAGGCAGACCAAGACTGCCACTGCTCATATCAGGGATTTTTTTTTTTTTTTTAGAAGAGAGAGAGAGAGAGAGAGAAACTTGCCTCTAGATTGAACCTCCGACGAATAGCAGTGCGGCTATTATATGAAAACCACGGTGCGAGGCAGTTCCAACCAAAAACTAATTTTCCAATCAAATATAGAACAGCGTAGGTTGAGCAGTGATTTGCAAAAGTCCCAGGATTAGATCCAAGTCTCTCAGCATTGCTTCCATACAGCACGCAAGGAGCACAACTTCCAAGAGCACCTATCCCAACATCATATCGTTAAAGAAAGAAAGGAAAAGAATAATTGTTGAAAAAAATGGCAGTTGAAAAACATATCAATTTACAAAGCAAACCTCATAATCCAAAACTGTTGACATTCCCAAAGCATCAAAAGATTAAATTGCAACATAGTACCAGGTTCAGAATTTTGTCAAACAACAATCAAGATCAACTCATGTAATTTATTATTAACAGGATTGCAAGCTTTCTCATTTATCTCTACAATTAATCCAGGAATGTCCAATTCTTCATGTTCTTTTCAAAAATATAACATGGAATTTCCTAAAGAATCAAACACAAAGACAAAAATTCTAATCCGAAGTCAGAACTTGATTTCTTATCCTCATAACATATAAAAGAAGAAAGGATTATAACAAAGAAAGCTGTCCAAGCAACAATTACGATCGTTGACTCCACAACACTGATTCAGATCCGATTGCATTAAAAAAAAAAAGCATTATAAATTTGTTATTAAATTATAATTTGCCAATATTTTAGCATCAAGATGCATAATATTTGTCCGTTGAATTACATATTCTTCGTCGATGTTCTTAACACACATGCCGAATTTCGTGACAATCAGATGATATTTACAACTCCATCCATAAATTCAAACATTTTATAAAAAGAGATAGTTATTGATCCACAATGATCATGAAAATTTTGCAAGTCTGTTAAAGTTAAGAATGAGAGACTTACAAACTTCAAGATCGCTGCTCAAGAACTCGTCGTTGCGACCGAGGCAAGCGCAGATGCCGGAGTTCCATTGAGAACGGCCCATGGGCTCGCCAACCACGCTGCCGCCGTGCCTTAACGGAAGCCCATCGGCGGTCCAAGCGTACCCGCCGACAAATCCGATCGCCGGAGCCGGAGCCGGAGCTTTCGCATCAGTCTCAACCTTATCAGACTTAGTCTCAGCTAGCTTGGTGGTTTTCTTTTCATCTTGTTGTTCTTGTTCTTGTTCTTGTTCTTGCTTAGCCAAGAGAGGGCTAGATTCGTCGTGATTATCGTTCTTGTTCAAGTCGTGATTAGCTGAAGCCATTGGATCTGGACTGTCCCTCTAAATTGATTTCAGAGAGAGAGAAAGAGGGGTTGATTTTGGTTTAAAACCTTAGGGTTTTTTTTTATAATCAAACGTTGGAAGGATTTGATTTGAAACAAACAAAAAAAGAAACAGACAGGTGAGAAATCGTCAAAGGTAAGAGGTTTCCGAGGTAAACAAAAAATATAGAAACAAAATAAAGCATTGCATTTGCATTTGCTTCTAATTCTTTGGTAGGTCCCGGACTCTCCAACAAACCGCGTAAACCGCGTACCCTCGTAAGCGTCAGTCACACGTTAGTTACCTCTCTAGAACGTCCGTTAGCTCTTAAGTCTTTGGACTCCAAACAAGTTGCGACAGATATATATATATATATATATTTTTAGTAAAATACTATTTTTGTTTCTAAATTTTATTAAAAGTTTGTTTTTCCTCTCTAAATATTAAAAAGTTTTATTTATATCCTTAAATTTTGTAAAGATTTTTTTGAATAGTATAGAGATAAAAATAAAGATAAAAAAAGAACTTTTTCGATAGTTTACTGATAAAAATCAAACTTTTAGTAAAGTTTAAGGATATAAATATAACTTTTTTCAATAGTTTAAGGATGAAATATGAACTTTTCTATAGTTTATGGACGAAAAATGAACTTCTTAAAATTTAGGGATGAAAAACAAATTTTTGATAAAATTTAGGGACCAAAATAGTATTTTACTTTTTTTTTTTAATAAATAGTAATACTTATTAGAATAAAATAGTAATACTAGTGACAGATATAATTGCCCTTTTTTATAATGTTTTTAATAATAGCACAAAGTTTGGCATAACTCATTTAATCACGAGTAATAATGGCATATATGTCGTTAATTTTTATTAGTGGTAAGAGTCCAAACATATTTTAAGCGAAAAATGCCGCTAAATTTAATGAGTGGACTTGGTTATGAACGTGAGAGGAGAGAGTATCATTTTTCGTATTTCGAGAAGAATTCAAATCCTCTAGATTTCCTAGGGTACTCTACCAGTAGATTTCTTTAAATCCTAACCACTCTTTTACGATTTAAAAGTCTAGATTTTGACATGTCAGCATTCTACTAACAATACTCTTAAAATAATAAAATAATGTTGCAAACAAAACAATTAAGAGTATTATTAGTAGAATGATGACATCGCAAAATTTAGACCCTTACATTGTAAAAGAATTGTTAAGATTTAAAGAAATCTATTTGGTAGAATACTCTAAGAAATTTAGAAGATCTGAATCCGTTTTGGGAGTACCTAAGAATTACTCTAAGAATATAGTGAAATAGCACTCCTTCTCACATTTATGGTAAACCCAACTATAAATATAATGAGTGGACATTACCATAAATATGAGAAAATAGAGAATTATTTAATGTGATATGAGAATACCTAAAAATTACTTATTATAAGCCAAACATTTTCCTTTATAAAATTGTCTTTTTCAATCTGGTGGAGAAGTTAACCAGGCTATTCCTATCCTGTGCATGTGATGATGAGAATCTTGTAGGATTCACAATAATGATGAATGGTTCAATTAAGAGGAAAAAAAAATTTTGGTTAATAAATTTAGGCATTCATGATACTTTAGCTTTTTTTCTTTTTTTTCTTTTTTAGATTAATAAAATGCTTTTTGTCTTTACCCATTAAGATAACTGTAATCTATATTTTATGTTTAAGAGTTGATAGTATTAGAGGTGTAGATGGAGTTGGAGCCTTAAAAATAAAACTCCACCCAAAAAAAAAAAAACATATAGGTAATTAAAGACCGGGCATGTATATAGAAAAAGTTTAGTTATAAAATTAGTTATAGCCTAATTTTCTCAATAAAATAAACATTGTTATATATTTGAAAATCTAACTATTGAATTGCGTGTTATTTACGCTCTTAATACACATATCAAATTTTGTGTCAATCAAATATTATTTATTATATGATTTATAAGTTTATATTTTATGTATAATTTTAAACTACAAAAACTTGTAATTAAAACAATTTATTGATAACATAGTTATTGATCTTGAATTTTCTAAAATTTTACAAGTATAGAGAATATAAGAAGAAATTGTAGTTTAATAGTGGATTTGTAAAAATTAATCTTCAATAAAAAGATATTGAATAAAGTTGTAACATTAAGTTACAACTAATTTTGTTGTTAAACTTTATCCATGAATATATAAGAAGAAAATAATTGATATTTAGATCTAATAATAAAGAATAATTGAACATTTCAAAAATATATAAAATCTATTGTCCAAAAAATACAACATCTTCTAACATTGTTTTAAAATAATTAAATAATTCCATCTTCGTTCACTAGCATTAGCAAACGAACGTGGAGACTGCTTCGTTTAGCACTTTCACTTATTAATAAAAATTATTTTTATTTATTAATTATATAGCCTTCATCGTTTCCACAACGGTTTAATGATTTTATAGGTTGTCTTTTTACCGTGATCAATCCGCGGTAGAGTATTATAAAATAATGTCTTTTGAGAACAAAATTTAGAGACACAACTTTTGTGCCATAATTTTTTTGTAGTTACAAATTTTTTTTTTTTTTTTTGAGAAAATTTTAATTTATGGCATCTGTTCTTAATGATAGTTTTTTATTATCAGAGCAAGATACCAATCAGTTTTGATATAAGCAGAGATTGAACCCCAAATCTCTTATTCAACCATCAAAGACTTTACCAATTGAGCTAACTAAAATCTACAAAATATTGGAGTTGGGAAAATTTGAACCCAACTCCAATATTTTGAATAGTAAAAAAAAAAAAAATATATATATATATATATATAAAATGGGTTCAAATTACACCTGGTGTAACTCTAAAGAGTTACACTTTTTTTAAACTGTTAGATTTAATTAGATCCAATGGTTAAAAAAAAGATCATCATTATTACAAATATTCTTATTAGAATTTTATTAATTACCCTTATTTATTACATTCTAAACCTATCTCTAAACCCAAAATTTGACTCTCTCTCTCTCTCTCTCTCTCTCTCTCTCTCTCTCTCTCCTCTCTCTCTCTCTCTCTCTCTCTCTCTCTCTCTCTCTCATCCAACTGTATGAATCACATATGCTTATCATGTGGGCATGACTATGAGTCTATGAAGTCCGAATTTCTCTTGTTTCCCTTCTCACACATGACATGCATGAAACGAAAAAAAATTGTTCTAATAATTCCAAATTCCAGTCTATACATATCATTACTACTTTTCCAAGCATTCACTGAGGAAATTACTGTGACAATTTCATACAATCAAGTCACTCTCCATAGGTCTATAATGACCTCACCTAAAAAGACTTGTAGAACCACACAAGCACCTTCCCTCTTTAATTTCATATCTGACTATTTTGATGTCTTCAAATACAAGGCTGATTCCAACGTATTTTATAGGCAAAAATACAAAACTTATTCTCTAAGTTTCATCATTTTTTATTTCAGTCCTATAAATTTGAGTTTTGTCATTTCAGTCTTCTAAATTTCATTCATCTCCAATTAAATCTTCCGTTAATGTATCATTAGTTTTGCTGTTAACTTATATATATTTTTTATTTTTTTTTATTTTTTTAATATCTTAATTTTATAAAAATGTTAATTAAAAAAAGCCGATTATAGGGAAATTCTGGGAACCAAGAAAGAGAAAGAGAGGAAAAGAGAGAGAGCGAGAGTGAGAGAGGGAGAGGAAGAGGCCTGCAATACTGCCTCGACAAAGTCTCCGCTGAAACTCCATCCTTATCCTCACCAAATCGATTTGATGACCTCCCAAGCTTAGCAACGTCGCAGCTTTGATCTGATCCTTCTCTGGAGCTCGAACCCGAGCTCGTGGACGGGTCATCCGCATTGTAACCCGAGCTCATGGCTAATATCCTAGCGGCTTTGTTAGGAACACCGTTGGCTTGGCGGAAGGTTGAAAGGACGTCGTCTAGAGAAGCCAAAGAAAAGGCCTACGCTAAGGCTTTGAAGATCTTACTCTGTTCATCTTCTTCGCCAGCCGGAACACGCCGCCTCTGTTGCCGGCGACAAGATTGGAGACTTGAGGCCTCCTCTTCTTCTTCAAGTGCTTCAGATTCGGCTGCCAGCAAGTGCTTCCTCAGATGGGTCTTTCCATTCGTCAATTCTGCAAAGTGAAAATCAATTATGCTTCACTATGATAGATAGAGAGAGTGAATTACACAGCTACACCTAACCGTAATGAAGGTCGAAAAGGCATTTGGAGGGTCATTTTGAGGAGTCTGCCAAGTGCTTTTGTCAGTTGTCATTCACTTTGTCGCTAACATGTCTCCTTGATTTCATTTGGCTTTTTTTAATTTAATTTTTTTATTATTATTATTATCTTTTTTTTAATTAATAAATAAATGAAAATATAAAAATTAAATATAAAAAAATAAAAGTTAACGGCAGAAACTAACAGCACATTAACGAAAGACTTAATTGAAAATGAATGAAACTTAGAAAACTAAAATGATAAAACTCAAACTTCAATGACTGAAATGAAAAATGGCAAAACTTAGAGGGTGAGTTTTGGATTTTAGCCTATTTTATATATAGCAATCTCCTACACCATTCCTCAATATCATTTGCCTGCAAATTAAGCTGCAAATTTATGTATGAACTTAGATATATATATATATATATATATATCTAAGTTCATACATAAATTATTGTCCACCACTCATGATCAACGACTTCAACTAATTATAAAAAATACGTAATCCTACATGAATTGATCTATAATATTCCAAATTGATACGTTCCTTTTGTTTCCCAGTTAATATTTTCAATAATTAACACCTTGCATCAATAACCTCAGAAATCAATCTTTATTTTAGCTGTAACAGGAATTTGGTGTCATGTTATTGATGTCTTTTGACATGCCCAAGCTGAGCATTAAGAATATAATTGGTAAACAAGACTTTCTTCTTTCTTTCTTTTTTTTTTCTTTTTTTGGTAAGAATTTCAACATATGACGTTGCCTTCTGATAATAGCTCTTTATCAGTAGACCAAAATACCAGTCAATTTTTGTTATAGACGGGAACTAAACCTCATATTTATTATCAATAATTAAAAAATTTACCAATTGAGCTAACTGGAGCCCACTTTTTTTTTTTAAGAATCAAAGTAAACTAGTGTAACTGGTGAACTCGAGTTTGATTGAATTGGGTATAAATTAAATTGATTTTGGATTTAAAATGAGTCCAATTTAAAGGGGTTACAAAACAGCTATGGTCTTTTCCCAATTTTGACCTTTCAACTCAATCTGATATGACCACTTTTTTTCCACATACAAAAATCTATATATCTATATCATATCATCATATATACTATAACATAGGTAAGAAGCTAAGGTTGTACTAAGTGGCTACTCTCACAAATTATTAAATTAATTATATATTTTTTATTAGGATATATTTCCTCAATTAAGGGATAATATTTAACAACGATTTAATTTAGGTAAAACTTTATCATTTAAATTTACTATATAATAAAGTTTGGACTTAGAAGTCGTGGTTGCACCAAAAGGCTACTCTCACTAGTCACTATTAGTGAATTAATTTTATATTTTTGTTAAAATATATTTCCTTAATTAAGCGATAATATTTAATAATTGTTTAATTTAAGTAAAAGTTTATCATTTAAATTTCAACAAATTTAAATTTTATTCAAATTAAAAGTCCATTATAAAAAATTTCTAAACTTAAATCTCACATAACAACCCACGTTTTTTTTCTATAAAAATAAAAATAAAAAACAACCCTTTTGACTAAGGGATTAAGATTTAACAATGTTAGGACATATGTGGAACTTGTTAGAGACATATGTTATGTAAATTGGTTAATCCTCTAGCAAACGCACTTCACTTGTAATTGGGTAAATGTAGAATGGGTTTAGTACTTCAAGGAATAAGAGTTCAAGTTTAGTATTGAAGTCATGCAAATCTGTCCAAGAAACAAGTGAAGAAGTGTTGTTCATTAAAACTCGACAGATAACTCAACAGATCATATCTATTGAGGTTTAATGCTGATACTTGATAGCAGCTCGACAGAAGCTGTATCTGTTGAGATTTACGAAATTTGGATTTCATATCAGATTTCACACATATCCATGTGTATTTGTGTAGGGTTTCTTTTCTCACAACCCTAAACATATATAAGGATTATTTTAAGAGCCATCAAAGGTGATGCAACTTGATGAAAAGTCATTGTGCATGCAAATTGTGACCGGAGACAAAATTTGCCCTAGTTCATCATATTCTCAGTAGAAGCTACTACATCTTTACGCCAAGGGTTTTGTAACCAATGAGCTTCTTGATCTTCATGTTTATGAACTAAAGAACTTTACAGCCAACAACTTCCTCAAGTTGGTGTGTTAGTCACGTACTAGGATCCGTGCATCATTGGTTAGTCACGTACTGGGATTCATGCATTAAAAGGAGAGATTGCTGCTACATCACAAGTCCAATTGAATATTGAGGTAAGGGTTTAATTGTAGGTTAGTATTAGATACTGAGATTCTTTTTAATTGTAACCAGTTGTTTTGATAATAGTGGATTCTCAGAAGTGGTGACCCTAAATTCACCCGGTGGGGTTTTGTTTCGGTGGTTTTTCCCATTCGTAAACAAATCACCTGTATCAAATTTATTTTCCGCTACATTTAACTTAGTTGGTGATTTGTTTGTGCTACCACGCTTATTGCATGTAACTGAATCTAATTAATTAACTTGGCTAATTAATTGAATAATTTACCAAAGGGGTCAATACATTATTGGCCTATCAAACAATAATTTTATTTAAATTCTATTTAAACTAAAAGTCTATTATCAAAATTTTCAAAACTTATATATATTCAACTATTGTTTTTTAATACAATCCTTCTTAACCAATAAGCCATCCATATCATTAAAGTCTATAATTTATGTTTTAATCTAATAAATTCATCTTACTTATTATTCTTTATTTCTGAATTTGCGTGCAAGACATTATGCCAAATGAGGTTTACTATAAAGAAGCAAAACAATAGACACCCATTTAAGTTATTGGTTCTCTTATGTAAGTTTTTATTTATTTTTTTATATTGTTAATTTTTGAACTCTTTTGTGTATGTTTTGATTTTCGGTTTTGGTTATTGTTTTTAATTTGTGAGTTTGTTGATTTTTTCAATTAAACTATAAGTAGGAAAAAAATATTGAAGAACTATTTTGTTTATTATTATTTGTACTGGTTATAACATATATTAAACATAACTCAAATGGGAATGATCAAAATCATTTCGTATCTCATATTAAGGAATTAACACAAAGCACAAAGAGAATTTTAAAATATATATGTTAAAAAAAAATACTGATAAAGTCTAAACTCTAAACAATCATAACTTAAAGTAAATTTTATTATTAAAATTATTTACTTATTTTTTTAATTTTTTATTATTTTCATCAAGTCGTGTATCGCACGGAAATAATACCAATATATATATATATATTATATTGTGAGGAGTGGAAGAATCCCCATCTAGACTTTAGCCCAATAATGGATTGGGCCGGGTGAACAAATTGGGCCAAACCTGTATGCATGGGTAGGGGTGTGCACGGTTCGGTCAATGTTGTTTTTTTCGAAATTTTTCACCGATCCGATAGGGATCAATTTTTCCATAACCGGAACTGATGCATACCACCAAGGATCGGTTTTCCAACCTATAGCAATGCGGCTTTTTGCAGTCAGTTTTATCAGTTTGAAATATTAAAAAAATGTTAGTCATTACTCAATCACAATCAAGTTCAACAGTAACAATAAGATAATAATTTTATTGACCAAATAAATACTTTACAATGAAAAAATCTTATCAGAAATATAATTTATATTTTATATTATCAATATCTTAATTTTAAGTTAGTATCAGTGGTTTAGCGGGGAAAAAAAAAGGTACTAGTGCAATCTAGCTGTAAAGTGTGATCCATGTAAACCACAAAAGCATAGATATTTTCGTCAACTTCAATGAAATATACTTTAGTAAACAGAGTACTCTTTGCTATAAAAAAATAAATAAAAAATAAAAAGTAAACAGAGTACTCAAAATCACAAGATAGCATCCAAAAAAAACACATGGAGATAACTGCACAACCACAGAGAGAGTGAGAGATCTATACTGTACCACTTAGAGCTATGCACACAGCAAGGGCAAGAGGCGGATTTGCACAAAATTGGGGTAGATTTGAGCAGAAAACTAGAGGTTCAGGCCAAAAAAAAAAATGTGGTTATAGCATAAGGAAGATTTCTTTCTAGTTATTTACTAAGAATATTTTTCTCCTTTTCCCTTATTTCTATCTCTATATATGCATCAGTTGGTTTCGAAAATCTACTCCGACTGTGCCATCACACCAGCATTAGAAGGCTCACCGGGTTCTGTTCGCCGACATTGGCTCTTTCGGTCGGCCCAAAGTTCGTTGCGATTTTTTCGGTGAGGCTCAATTTTGTCGATGAGGTTTGGTCACTGCTCACCCCTATGCATGGGTGGAGTCCAAGAAGGAAACAGGATGTAGGAAAAAGGAAGTTGAACGAACCCATATACCCAAAAAAGGGAAACGCCACAGGAAAAGGGTTCCCGTGGATAAGGGTGAGAGACAAACCTTACTAGAAGCAAGGTGCACGGATGACCCATATGTAGCTCCCAGACGGTACCCAGGATCGCAGGAAACTTATAGAACACGCAAGAGGGTTGAAGATTTTTACTTCTGCATCAATTTGAGAGCCCTTACGTAACCTCTTCCGCATTAAATACATCTGAGACAACTTGAACAGAGAAAATATCCCCCAGAAGATAGAGCTCAAGGATAAGGGAATGGAGGAAATCGATAAAGTAAGGAAAAATATCCCTGAGTGTTTAGCTAGCACCAGGACAGCTGTAGGGATAAGAATGAGAAGAGTACTAGGAAAATGAGAGAGTGCATAGCACCATGGGTACAAGTGAGGGTAGAGGAAATTGTACTGGTCATACCATTGTAATGTGTTTTTTGTCAATGAAACCAATTGTTTGAGCTTCCCATTGTAGAGTGATTATTCCCTGTCATACAATTATAAATAGATTGTGTGAGACTTACTGGCTATATTCTGTGGAGGTCCACGAAGGACTAGATTTTGTCCGCCCACACATACACACACACATATATATAAGTCTAGCAGTTTATCTCGGCATCTGTCTTTTAAGTCATTGATCTCATATCTATAAGCAGGGGGGTCCGCGTTCACTATTAAGCCTACGCCCGCCCATTCCTTTCAAGCTTGATCCCGCCCTTAGACTCGTTACGCTGTTCGACTGAACTCGTTGGCTCCGCGTTCTATTCGGTCGGAACCCGGTTCGAGAACCGTCTCTCATAGATTCCCTTCACCAAGTCATCGCCAGCAATCAGCTCTTATCCCTTGGTGTCAAAGGGCGCGAGTTCCTTTCTTGTCTTGCCCAAAAACTTTCTTTATTATCATTGGAGAAAGACTCTCCCGCGGCAAGGTTTTACACATAGGGCCAGCTGCTTTCTTTATCTCGCTTGCCGTTAGTCCGTCTAGCGCCTTTCGGTTGGGGTCCGCCCCGGGGGTTAGACCGCTTGGATTAGATTTTATAGAGTCTCGAAGGCAGTCAACGTGTCAGCCATTCTTCTCCCATTAGACTTGTAAATCCTTTGCTCTTTTTCCTTCTCTCTTCCAGTTCTCTCCCTCTACTTTACTTGACAGGGGCGGAGAATACCACTCTATCAATAACAAGAAAAAAGTAGCAATTCGATCAGGACCATTAGTAGGGAATCACCCTACTATCGCCCCGCTCGATTACCTAAGCGAGACGCCCATCATGATGGGAAGAAAGGAAAATGTAGTTGCTACAACCTATCACATACCAATATAACTTTAGTAGAAAGCTTTTCAAAAAGGAGGATATTCTAAACTAAGCACAAGCAGTCAGTAGTCTCAAATAGTAATGAAGTTGGATTAAGAAGGCCGAAAGCCAGGCAGTATAGCTCACGTTGTCGACACCTCTTGTTCGTCAGTGCAGGGGCGTAGCCAGGAATAAATACATGGGGGGGCCGGGTTGTAACATAAATATACTAAATATAATTCTTAAGTCTATTGGATACAAAATTATCAACTTTCAAATAGCGAAAACAAAACGCCAAAAGAAAAACAATCACACGCACAAGACAGTATTTACGTGGTTCGGCAATTTGCCTACGTCCACGGAGTTGCAGGGATTTCACTATTATCAAAAAAAATTACAATGTGCGGCTACAGTGTTTTGCTTTCTCAAAAACAACAACAAGACAAAACCCTAATCACAAAAAAAAGGCTTTTATATCCTGCGCACAGGATTCACAATGGGCTACAAAACGGGCCAAAAAAATTTTGTCTGCCCAAGCCTCTGCTCCATGGACTAAGCCTCAGTAAATCTCCCATTAAAATCCACACAACATTATTCAAGTCAGGTCGGGTCATCAACCGGATCAAATCATGCCTGACGGCGATTTTTCATGGAATAAAATTCATCCATTATCATCTCCATAGTGAAATTCCCTGCAATTTCCTTCTCTATATAAACTATCATATTATCTGCCAAAAACTCATCCTCCATTCTATTGCGAAGTCTTGTTTTTAACAACTTCATAGCTGAGAAAGCTCGTTCTGTAGTTGCTGTAGAAACTGGAAGGGTCAACACAAGACGAATAAGTCTATCAATCAAAAAATAGATATTAGACTTTCCTGAAGTTTTTAATCCCCTACATAGCTCAGAAATTGTACTCATATTCTGAAAATCTGGATGTTTTATCACATCAAGCTCATAATGTTGCAATTGAGACTCCAAAAGTTCTTGTTCATGTTCAGTAAAATCTTGAGGATAATATTTCTTAACTAAATTGCATATATGAACAATTTTGAATAATTTAAAAGCATCCTTGGGATTTAAAGCTGAACTAAGAATGACAAGTTCCGTTGTTAGCTCACAAAATCTACTTTTCAATTCTTGCAATTGAAAGTCTATTGCAACTGTAAATATGCAAATTCTAAAATGATGTTCCATTGTTAAATCTTCATCTTGACGACGATATCTACCTCGACCTTTAGTGTAACGAGCATTCATATCAGGAATATCAATTTCATGTTGCTCACAAAATGCTATAACACTAGCAAGTAAAGGCTCCCATCCATCATCTCTCAACTTTTGAATAAGTGATTTTGTAGTTGAAACTAAATGCATGGCATTTAAAAGGTCTTGAGAACGTTGTTGCAAAGCTTGACAAAGAACATTAGTAATTCCCATTATCTCTTTCATCAAATGCAAGATTAAAATAAATTCAAATGATGTTAATACCTGATAAGCTCCCTCGGCATCACCGCGTTGTTTATAGTTAGCCCCTTCCTCAGAGATATTGTTGATAACTTTGCAAGTAGCATCAAACATGTTAATCAAACTACAAATAGATTGAAAATGAGATCCCCACCCAGTATCTCCAGCTCGTTGCAAAGTACCAATCTGGTTTGCATCTCTTCCAGTCTCAATTTCATTAGAAGCAATCATATTCTCAACTTGTTCTGCTTGAGCATATTGCAATTCATCATTACGCTTACTAGAAGCAACAACAATATTGATAATATTAACCAAATGATCAAAGAACTGATGAACATCTTTTACTTTTCTAGATGCTGTAACTAGAGCTAATTGCAACCTATGAGCCATACAGTGTACATAATAAGCATATGGGCACTCTTTAAGAAAAAGAGCTTGTAACCCATTTCATTCACCACACATGTTACTAGCCCCATCATATCCTTGACCTCGAATATTTTCAATGTGGAGGTTGTAATGAGAAAGGACAGCACATATCTCATTCTTTAAAGTCAATGCAGTAGTGTCTCTAACATGCACAACATGAAAGAAACGCTCTTTAATGAAACCTTCTTTATCAATAAACCTCAAAATGATGGCCATTTGCTCTCTCTTTGACTCATCCCGAGCTTCATCAACAAGAATGCAAAATTTTGCATCCCCAATTTCTTCACGAATAGCATTTTGCACATTACTAGCAAGAATATGCAAAATCTCCTTTTGAATTGTGGGTGATGTATATTTGGCATTTCCTGATGCATTTTCTAAGACAACACTAGCTACTTTGTCATTGAAAGTTGATGTGAATTTTATCTATTCAATAACATTACCTCTATTTTTTGAATCAAGGCTTTCATCATGACCTCTAAAAGCACAAGCTTGGAATGCTAACCATCGAGCACACTCTACTGAGGTTTTGAGCCGCAACCGATTATTCTCTAATTCTTTTGACGTTTGTTTCTCAATCAGCTTGTCAATATGCCGTGAATGATTCTTTAAATTCTCGCAACAGTTCATAGCAATTTTATGTGGGGAGTTTGGTTCTTTCCCTTCATGACGAATTAAAGCACAATTCATTCCATCTTTCACCTTTATCCAATTATTAAAACCTCGTGAAATGAATACATTTGATCCGGGACGACCTATTGGTTTCTTACTAAAAAGGTAGCAAGGTAGACAATATATCGCATCCATTGAAGGTGAGCATTCCAACCAATCCTTATGTGAACCAAACCATGAAGGTTGAAATCGACGACGATGAGTATCATTATTGTATGGATAGTCTATATTTTCAAGTTGATATGGACATTCTTTGAGATAAGCTCATCGGATTTCATCTTGTTGGTTGATAGGAAATTCACATATTTGTTTACGTGATCCTGGATCACGATCTATCTCTTCAAATTGAAGTTTTGGACATTTGGAGGGGTGTTCATCAGGTATTGAAGTATTAAGATTTGTTTCTACAGCCACAGGTGTCCTAATTTCTGAATTGCTAGCATCTTTTTTCTTAAAGAATGCATCAATTGTTTTTCGTTTGCTCATAATTCTTTTAGCTTTAAGAATATGACTCAAAAATTAACCTGAAAAGAATTTTAAAAAAAAATTTAATTAGAAATTTTTACTTAGTTATATGAATGTTGTGGGGGAGAAAAGCCCAACCAAGCGCATTGGGCCCAAGGCCCTATCTGAGGACCACTGTTGTCCGAAGAGATGAAAAAGCTCATTTAGAGGCCCTGAGAAAGGAACATGTCAGGAGAGGAGCATGGCCGTGATCCGAGGAGATGTTCAATGGGCCGAGGAGTCCAATACCCTCGGATCCGAAGAGTCTTGGTCTGACATGCAACCCTTTGCAGCCCAAGTGATCCTCCTGACAGATGTAATGACTGAAATGAACCTCGGACACGAATGAAGATAACTGGAGCGGAGAAATATCTAAGAGACAGACTTCAACCACCGCATTAAATGCACTGCACCTACTTCTCTGGCCGCATTAATGTGGAGAAGACCCCTGAACAGTATCAGCCCAGCTACCACCACTCACACAAGGCTAAAGAACACCTCTGATGGGACATGCACTCAAGTGGACGTCTAGATGATGAACAAGTGGACGGTGAAGATGCAGGAAGGCAGTACTATATAAGAGAAGGGTGTCTCTGATAGAGGGGATCGAAAAATCAGAAAGAGAAAAGAGTGTATCACATTACTGTAGCTCCAACAATTGTAACCCAAGTTCATCAATGAAAAACACCTCTTCAGACGTGGCACTTACATCCGTCCGAGCACATATTAATACAAATTCTCCCACTACTAGCATTGCTGTTTAATATTGTTATTTCATTATTAGCCTAGCTCTTTCACCCACTCTCTACAAATTTATTGTTTTGGGTTCAGTGGGCTCAAAATCCATACCTTCTTGGGCTTGGGCTGCAAAAATTGACCCTACAAATGTTATTCATACTCAAGAAAAAAACAAAATTTTCACTATAATTTAAATAGTCAGCCCATTTTTAATACAACTTTAATTAATAATAACCCCTCAAACAAAAACAAAAACAAAAATAATTTAATTAATTTGTCTTTTATAATATATTGGTTAATTTAATTATATAGCTTTAATTATTATTGCTTAGCTTTAATTTAATTTTCACTATAGCTTTAATTATATAGTTTTTATTATATATTGGTTAATTTAATTATATAGCTTTAATTATTATTGTTTAGCTTTAATTTAATTTTCACTATAGCTTTAATTATATAGCTTTTATTATATATTGGTTAATTTAATTACATTACTTTAATTATTATGCGGCACCTGGCCCATGTGCCCATAGCAACAAACAAGCACAAAATGCGCCCCAATCACAATAGCTAGCTGCAATCAGAAAATTTCGCAATGCCAATTATAAATCATAACACACGTTACACTAACTAAATGACAATTAATATTTTACCAAACACCAAGTCACTGACCAACAACAAAAAGGATAAGATAATGCCAAATTTAAAAAGACAAAAACACTAAAACAGGCAAAAAGCAAGACCAGCCAATGAGCCAATCAGAGAGCCACAATTCAAAAGGGTGAGAGACACTTACCGAAATGTGAGACATCAGAGGCTTAGATAAAGAATAAAGAGTCTTCATAAATATTCATTTCAATTTTCTCCTTCAGTGAAATAAAGAGAGAGAGACTGAGAGTTTGAGAGAGAGTTAGAGAGAAAAACCTTGAGGGAGGGCCGGGCCGGAGCAGAGGGAGCAACTGCCAACGAGCGTCGCTACACCGGAGCACGATCTGCGATCTCCGATGAGGCACTGACAGCTACGATCTGCGAAAAAAAGATTTCAAATTTTCAGTGAGATAAAGAGAGAGAGAGACTGAGAGAGTTAGAGAGAAAAAGTGAGAAATACCTTGAAGGAAGGCCGGAGGGAGCATCGGAGCAGAGGCAGAGAACTCTGCGATCTCCGATCTCCGATCTGCGATGAGCGGCGACCGGGCGAGCAACGACGACGACGACTGAGCTGTGGCGACGACGACGGCGACGTGACCGTGGTTACTGGGTTTGGTTTGCTAGAGTGTTTTGCATTTTGGTTTGCTGGAGTAAGAGTTTGATGTGCATTGGGGTTTGATTTCTCTGCACTGCCAGGGACGTGATGGTTTCGACGTGATGCTCTGTACTGATTTTTTTTTTTTTTTTTTGGTTGAGAATCCGTGGGCTTGCCGTGAGCGAGCTTGGGCTCGCCGTGGGCTTGGCTTGCCGTGGGCTCTGTTACATTTTTTTTTTTCAGATTTTAATTCAAATTTGTTTTGGGCTTTTTTTTTTTTTTTTGCTTGAAAGTAGAACAGATACATATATTTTTTTTAATTTGAGTTGTTTCTAATTTTTGATTGGGGGCTGGGAAAATGGTTAGGGGGGCCGGCTGGTTAATGATGGGGGGCCTATTAATTTTTTCTTCCTAGTCTAATGGGAAAATTTTTTTTTTTGCAGGGGCCTCAGCCCCCTCAAGCCACTATGTGGCTCCACCCCTGCATCAGTGAGTGATTCCTCGTATGTGTAAAAAAGACAGGTAGACCATCTCATCTCTTTCCTCAAAGTGGTGGATCAAACTTCAATCATGTCACGAGAGTGGATTCAGTTGGTTTCATCGGTCATTCTGCAAACCTATATATATATATATATATATATATATGTACACATATATAGGTAAAGCTTAGAGAATGTTCAATTAGAATCCAATTTTACACTATGTATCTAAATTTATATGGGGATCACACCATAATTATCCACTTAAGTTTTTTAATCTTTGTGTTAAGTGAACTAATGAATGCAAAATACTAAAAATCTAATATTAATGAACTATAAAATTAAAAAATATATATTTAATAAAAATCACCACACAACAAAAATCATTGCATGTTATATTTTATTAAAAATTAGAAACAAAAATTATTATAAGTAGTACTGAATTTAGGTAAGAATTTTAATATGTGACTAATTAGGTTTACTTTTTTAAAAAATAATTTGACTAATTATTTATATTTTTATAATAAAATTGTGATTAATTTTAAATGTATCTATATGTATACATTAATGCATGTGTTACATGTTATTTTTTTTTTAATAATTTGACTAATTAATTATATTTTTATAATAAAAATTGTGTTTAATTTTAAATGCATTCATGTGTTTGCATGAGTTATATACTAGTATATAATTAAAGTCAAAGCTAAGAAAAAATTTAATTAGATTCAAAATTAGATTTCAATTGTTGTATAATTTTGCGCCATATGTCCATCTAAGTTTTTCTTTTTGGTTCTAGGTGAGTTAATGGTGTACAAAAGCTGAAGAGTCTAATATAAATAAATAAAAATTAAAAAAAAAAAAAACCCAATAAACAAACAAAAAAAAGGGAGTAAACTCATGTGTATTTCTAAAAAAACAAAATTTTAAAACTAATGTATATATCTATGGCTTAACAAATTTGTAACTCTTACACTAGGTCTAATTTAAACCCGTATATGTGTATAATTATGATTATTTTTAATTGTATTATGTATATGCACGTGTTATACACTAGTGAATGAATGATGAGTCCATTCAAGCTTTGTTCATTTTTTTTTTTTGGTTAAGCAAGCTTAAGTTTGTTCACAAGCTATTTAATTAACTTATTCCTTTATCATATATGATAAGCATGACGAATAAAGTTTTCATCCCTTCATAATGGTTTCAATTATGAACTTATAAAAATTAGATTCACCAATAAGTTACAAATAATAATTTGATATCTTATGAACTTATTTATAAACTTACATCATATCTAGATTCTTAAGTCTATAAAAGTATATTTTTATACATGTATCTATATAAACATATGGACAAAATTTTACTTCCATCCCTATACGTAATGATTCCTAAAGTCATCCTTGTGTATTATTTAAACAAATCACATGATTCAATGTTAAATAAATCATGTGGCTAAAAATAAATGTTGATAGTTTTATAAATCGTCACGCAGTATGTTGGAGGAATTTTCTTACTAACCAATTTAGAGATAAACACTGTCCTAATGTCCTAACTCCTAAACATATGATATTATATATATTTAAGTCGAATCTCATACTCAAGATCTTGTTCACAACACATCATCATATTTGGACATGAATTGTTTAATAGTCGATCCTAGATTAGAGCTTAAGCTTAATTCGTTTGTTAAATAAACGAACATAAACAAATTTTTTTCCAAATTGAGTCCAAATTTTTCGTATACAACTCAGTCTGACTTACTACCCTACCTTGACATTCAATTTGTAAATATCAATAAAGTTAAAAAAAAAAAAATAAAATAACAATGACATTCAATTCAATCTTATGCTCTGATTTGAGGTCCTTTTTATCTAGTTATAGTAATGTAGCAGTTATATGGGTGCCTAGGATATGTAATGAGGCTGCCCACATTTTAGCCAAATGGTCTTCGTTTTGCAATTCTTTTGGCTCTTTTGATGTCAACTTTAGCCCGGACTGTTTCTCTTCTGTTGTGTTGAGAGAGTCCAATGGCTTGTTGTAGTTTGTTTCCTTCTTAATAAAAGTTTCTGTTTATCAAAAAAAAAAAATCTTAACTCTTTCCCCCAAAAAAAATGTTAATAAATTTATCTATCAATCATAGAAACATACATTAATTATTTGGAGGGGAATCAGCTTCGCTGGCGCAAGTCTTTTGGTCCCATCCGCGCCCGCCTAATCAACATCAGTAGTTGTATGTTACTATCATGAATAAACATTGTAAAGCCCACTGTCCCATTTACATCTGTCACAAATGCAGATAGACCTGGTTATACGTTTGTTTACTGAATGAATTGAATGCAGAAGAAGAACACGTAGAACACTTCCGTGTTGCAATTCATTGGATAGTTGTACCAAAAATCAAATATATTTGAGGATATGAGAACAATATATAGTATAGCCAAGCCCAATCTTATTTTGTGTGCAACCCAAGTCTTATATTTGTACGGTAAGCTTATTAACCACAGCTAGTGTATAATTAATCTAGGATTTAGCCTATTATATATCTTTATTTGTGTTTAATATTGTTTATTGTAACATAAGATTTGTACTATACTCATACATCAGTCAAAGATGTAACTTTTAAGAATTTCCTACATGAACGTAAGTTATTAGGCTGAACCACATAACTCTCGTGTGTTTTTGTGTTACTCTATTTTATACTTATTTTAATTAACATATTTAACAAACCATATGTGTTAAACAGTTCAATCCTTTATTTGTTAAGATAATTACAATATAGCTACATTGGTAATGTATCTCAATTTAAAAAAAAAAAAAAATAGCAGTTTTTGCCCTGTATCACAACTTTGCAAAGTATGAATTTTGCAGGGCATAGCTTCCTCTTGCAGTGGCCGTGAAAGAAAAAAAAGAAGAAGAAGAAAGAGAGTCAATCGAAATCATCTTATGAAAAGAATAAGATTGACTAAATAATTATAGAAATGAAATTTTTCTATATAATCGAAAGTAAGGGAATGCTAACTATAGATCTTGCAACTTACATTGATTTTTTTTTTTTTTTTTTTTTGGTTGATTAATTGCAACTTACATTGATATACAATACAAACTATGGCTATTAAGCTAATTCTTCTTAAAGCCAGAACTACATAATAGCAGTTACAATTATCAAACTCTAAATAAAGATCACACAACCCTCATTTAAACAAATTGCTATATAGGTAAAGCATAACAGAAGATTGCCATATATTACATTCCAAGCTCATTCTCAACTGAATGTCAGAGAAAAACTGAGCTGTTTTCAATTTGACCAAAACTAAAACAACCTCCCTCACAACTTATTATCCTTGAATTTTATTGACCTGCAACAAAGAAACAATATCATAAGAAATGGTGAAAGTAATTTAAAAGCTACTAATTATTTACCACCTCCAAGATCCACAGAACTAGTGAAATTGTGGGAATTAGTCACTGACAAAAGCTGTACATTGAGCCTCTCTAGAACCCTACCCTCAACATGAAATTTTTTGTATAAATTTTTTCCAACTAATTATACATAAGTTTGTATAAAAAATTCATGTTTTCATGTATTTTGGTTGCCAAACATTATAAGTCAGAATTAGTGTTGTGCCACAAGAGAAAACCCCCATTATTGCTCATGTATCACTACATCGAGCTCATTCTTTAATGATAAAAACCAAATGAGAAATTATGCATCATGTGGACTTACTTTTCTTCCTAGACTACCAACCTTTAAGCCCTTAGATTTGGGAGCTGCCACAGCAGTTTCTCGATGAGTCAAAGGCTTAACGTGATGATGATGAGGCGGAGGAGTTGATGAGTGGGTCTCTGGACCCCTATAATCGATTTGGTACACCTCCAAATCCAACCGATCCGATCCCCCTATCATAAACCAATATCAAATCATTATGTCACATAATTCTTTTCAATCTTTGTTGTACTATACAAGTATTCAAGAAAAAACATGTTGAGAGAGAGAGAGAGAGAGAGAGTGAGAGATGCTAACCACTTGATAAATAGGGCACAGTGAAAAGGAGGAAGAGAAAAAATATAGTGGTGGTGCTAGACTTGAGCTCCATGGCATGCCAAAACTGAGTTCGTCAAAGGCTAAATCTCAGTCATTCATACATGTACATATATAGAAGGAATGAGAGGGATAATTTATGTCATAAAATTCATGAAGTGCTCACGAAATAAGCACTGCAAAAGGGCAGGTGAGGTGAGGTATTTTTCAGCTTTTGGCAAGTGAAACCGTCGCCATCCACACAACAATAAGTTGCAGGGAACCGATGTGGAAATGTTGGGTTGGAACATTTATGTTAGTGTAACCATGTATGTATAACTTATACCTAAACTTTTTAGCTTTTAGCTTTTTTGATTATGTGTTAATTATTCTCTTGCTCCGGACAGCTCCATGTGTATATAATTGAATTGTCCTTTAGAGGGATGTCCCATTTAGCTCACTTGGCTGGATTTCAATTTACTTACACCTACTCTCTTTTATTTTTTTTATTTTTTTGGTCTAGAACTGATTTAATATTTCAAAAATAAATTGTGAAATTCATGTCTACCCACTTCACAGCACAAGACAATGGGGAGGTTGTGCCTGTTATTTCTTGCAGGGAAGACAGAGAGAGAAGGAGAAGAAATTACTAGAGTCCTAGACACACACACCCTTTTTTTATTGTAAAAAATGTGCATGATCATTAATCCTCTAGGTCTTGCATACAGGCATACAGCATGTTATTCAAAGCCACAGTGCAAGTCCAAGCCAGACCCCTTGAGTAATGTCAAAGGTCAAAAATGTAAGCTGCCAAGCTGTTTGGAAATTTGCCAATTTTGAAAACCCCAGATAGATCTATAGACTTCCCAGAAAGGGAGATAACACAAATAATAATTAACATTTTGAGGCTCCACAGAACATATTGTGCCTTGAATGCTAGAACTGTTATCAATTTTACTACAATAAAAACTTATAAATGGCGGGACAATAAATGATATTGGTCCATCTTCAACATAATAATAAATAAGTGTACAAACTTTTTTTTCTTTTTTTCTTTTTTTATGTTGGTTAATAACATTTTTTTTTTTTGAGAAGATGATTAATAACGTATTAGTTTACAAGAAAATTTGTAGTATTCCTCATATCACAAATTATGTCGGCCATGTGTCTTTTTTTCTTTTTTTCTTTTTTATTGGTTGAGAGAATCGGCCATATGTCTTGATAGCCATACAGCGAGCCTGGCATTTTATTGCCTAAGTATTACGCTTTAAGTCTAGTTGTTTGAGTTAACAAATTCATTTAGTGCCAAATCTGTTGGCAAGCTTAATTTAATTACACTGCATCCTCAATGATTTTGGAGTGAAAAATGCGTAGCATAGTCCAAAATGCATATTCTATTAGGAAAAGTTAACAAATGCTCTAAGGGCATTAGTTTAGTAAAAAAAATATTAATTTTTTTTACAATTTTTATATTTTTTATAAAATTTATATTAAAATTTTTCTAAAATAGTCTATTAACAAATGTCCCAAGGACACCCGTTAACCGAACTCATTCTATTATAACAAATGTCATTTGTGGTCAAGAGCCTGATAGCTTAATTAGTTGGCCCCTTTTAGTATTTTCAAATTTCAAAGAAACATCCGTGTTCAAATCTCTCATCTCAAATTATTAATGTATAAAAAAAAAAGTCATTCGTGAAATTTGCACGATATGATGCTCTGTTTGTTTCGATGAAAAATCTTTTATAAAAATAATTTTTTTGTGTTTTCTAGTATTTGATAGCATAAAAAAAATGAGTCAAATAAAAATTAACTTTAGTTAATAGATAATGTATGACTTAACTAAATAAAAGAAATTAAAAAATTATTTTTTAACTCATTTAAAGTTGTTTTCAAATATTAAAAAAAAAATTATAAAAGATATTTTATGAAAAATAACTTACTTTTTTGAAAACAATAAAGTTGAAAGAAGCTAAATATAATTTATGACACAGATGTAAAATCAATCATGAAATGGCTCACGCACTCGTAAATGACGCGGTTCCTTGAACTGATCAACCTCATGCATCTTATCAGCCAGATAAATTGTCTGCAACTCTGCATCACAAAACACTTTTCCCCAATATTAAGAGTGGTCACATGTGAAGGTCCAATCATTTTCATGGGATTTATTAGGGGTTCTGATATGTTCAAGATGCAATGCGATCATTAATTGAATATGGATATCTTTGAAGATGGGTATCTTTGGTAGTAATTTCCAAAGATATTGCTAGATTCCTATGTAGCTTGAGTGAGGCTTTAGTGATTTCAATATTATAGAGCTTTAGAGGTTAAGATTGCCAACAAATTTGAATGTGGATTGCACTAAACTTGCTCACACTGAGCAAACAATGCCATGTATAAGTGAGATACTTGTTATTGTTATATAGGGTGACATCTACAATACCAAAATTACATATTATCATTTGATTGAAGCACTACTAGGTTACAATATTATTTGATTGAAAATTGTTAATATATAAACGTGAGAACAAGAAACAATTTACTATTTGTTGACTAAAATGTTTACACCCATTGCCGATATGATATTGGTGATGTATGAAAACTACATGCCCATATGCATGTTACCATTCATGGGTGTCCTGTTGGGTCCAACATCAACAGCTGTCGTAGCTGGACTGGAATGGGGTCTTTTTAGAGTTTATGATCAGCAGATTGCCATTTGCCAGTATGACTGGGACACTGACAACAAAGCTTCAAATCTTTTCAATTCCTGCAGTAAAATCGCAGACAGCGGCTTCAAGTGCCCATCCTACTTTTAAGTGTGTGGAAGTGTTATAATCACTTGGGTTTGTTAGATACATGTGTTTAAAAATTAAAAATTATTATTTAAAAATATTTGTGAAAATATATGTGAGTGAAAAAATTGTATTAAAATGCATAAAATATTGTTTAAAAACTGAAAATGGTTGTTTGAAAACATTAACCAAACACCATGCTTTTCCTTAAATCTGATCACATTAATTATAGTGTTAGAATTTTCATAAATCTACTGTGTTCTGTTGGCATTTGGGCCCGTGGGAAGGGCCAAATAGGCGCTCATGTGGGCAGTCAATTGCATTAGGGTTTTTTGATGTGCACATATATAAGGCGGGGATGGAACCCACCTAAAGAAAAACATCTTAACGTACATTTACATTCAGAAAATTAGAGAGGCACACACTCATCAACGCACTATTTAGTCTCAAGGTTCCATCATCACAGTCCTAGATCATGTAGAAGACCCATACTTGTGGATTCTACTAACCGAGAGGCAATTGGAGATTGTGTGGAAGGCTATAAAGGTTGTGTTAGATTTGTTTCGGTTGCATTGAGTTTTGGTTAGGGTTTGATACCAAACCCAAGAGGTAGGAACCAAAACCTCAAGATTTACAACATGAGAACATGTTTATATGCTTTTCCTTTATTGGTATCGAAGTTAAATTGCTTTTTTTTTAAAACCTTTTAAGCCTCTTGAAGACTCAAATATGTGACAAACAAGTAGACAATATGTTATCATCATGAAAACAAATTAAAATTTTGGGGTACGTTTTGAAAAAAGGGTTTTAAGCATGTGAGTTTATTTCATAAACCCTAGATAGTTCTAGCATGTTCATAAATTCATCCCATATCATCGAAAGAAATATGTTAAGAATTTGAGATTTGAGGATCTAAACTAGGTTTAGAGATTTATACCTGCATGCAATGCTGGATTCAAGAGGGGGTTTAGATCAAATCGAGGTGATTTGGGCAGCACCTCCTTAGATTAGGTTTGAATGGGATTGGATTTTAAATGGGCAACACACCCTTGGATATTGGTTGGGTAGTGTAGACACTACAGTTTATACCCGTTAATAAATTTTGGTCCCTAACTCCAATGATGAGCTTGACATATGTCAACCAAGGGTAATTAAAGAGTTCACAATAGTTTGGAAGTAATCACAACTCAAAAGTGCTCAAATCGCTTTGAAATCGATATTGAAAAATGACCTTTGCTCACTGTTTTAACCATAACTTTTGATCTACAAATAATTTTTTAGTGAGGTTTGTTTCATTGAAAAGTAGACATCCTGAGATTCAATTTGAACATAAAATTTGCCTAATTTGACTTATATTGAGTAAGTTATAACCATTTGAAATTGGGCCAACTTGGCTATCCGATTTTCTAGATTTTAAAACTTCATTTTAAGGGCCCAAAACATCATGCTTTGATGTGGACCGGCCCCTTGACCCTTGGAAACGTCCAAAAACCATTAAAAAACCCTGAAAACCCTAATTTTAACTTATAAATACTCATCTTATGTCTCCAGTCAAAACCCTAGCTAGAGAGAGTGATTTTTTGGCCTCCATACTCTCTAAAACCCTTTTTTTTTTTTTCTCTTTTCAAAACCCTAGGGCAGCACCTTAGAACGTTTTTTACAAAATTAAAACCTCCCTTTAGTTAGTTCTAAGGCAGAAAGTTTGCTTTCAAAATTGTTTTCTAAAACCTTTTCAAAACCTTGTGTTCTTGAGTTGTGATTACTAACTATTGTTGTGTTCTTTGATTACTATTGTCTTCTCCATCTAATATTTGTATTGTAGGCACTGAGGGGTCGATTAAACAATCTTAAATCCATGATTCTAAAGTAAGGTGAGTCTCTTTTCCATGATTTCACACTTTGTTACATAGGATTCACATGATTCTTTGTTTAATACTATATTAAGTGTTCTTACTTGTTAAAGTTGATTTTATAATCTTTTTCTTTTTCTTTTTATTAATTTGACCGTGGCTTAGTATATTTTGTTTTTGTTCTCTTTTGTTTTTTTAGTTCATTCTCACATGATTCCTCTTAAGTTTAACATGTTTATTGAGTTAATGTTAGTTTAGTATATTTGTTTTGTATCATGTTTATTTGTTGATATTGATGTTTGTTTTATTTTCTTATGTTAGTTTAGTGTTTAGGGTTCTAATATGCTTGTTTAATTTTTATATTTATATCTTTGAATGATTAAATTTGTAAAAATGTTTTTTTTTTTTTTGGAATCTGTGCTAAAGGATGTGTACACATCATCGAGTATGCGTGCACATGGTTCAACCATGTGTACGCATAGTTGAGTATACGTACACACCCCAAACCCACATTAGAGCAAAGTCTTGTTTTAATTTGTTTTAATCATTTTTCATATGTAATTTGATTATGTTTGACTCTGTTTTAGGTTAATTATTTATGTTTAATTATTTTCCATGTTTATTTGAATCTTTTTGCCATATTTAGTTTATTTAATATCTTCCTTGTGTGTTTATATTTAATTGTCAACTTGCCATGTTTAATTTATTTTGTTTAATTATGTTTTATTTGTTTCCTTTTATATTGTGATCTTTAATATGTTGTGTGTGTTATTTCCTTAAGTACATGATGTATGTTTAAGTTAAGGATTAGGACTCTCTTAATAAATTTTTTAATTAAATATGGCCTAGCAAGACATAATAGAGGCCGGTCCACAAGTTGAGCGGTCTTGGGTGCCTAACACCTTCCCAAGTCATACCCAAACTCCAGACCTATAATCTGGTATGTGGACCCATGTATGTAAGTGATTGGCCCAAAAGGCCCAATATGGTTCCTAGACCTAATCTAGGTGGCGTCTCCGCCACCTAAATTACGCCTCGGCCGAGTGGATCGTGGCAGAGAAAAAATGGAGTCGCCACCTAGATTAGGTTTAGGAACTATATTGGGTCTTTTGGGCCAATCATTTACATATATGGGTCCACATACCAGATTATGGGTCTGGAGTTTGGATACGGCTTGGGAATGTGTTAGGCATCCAAGACCACCCGGCTTGTAGGCCAGCCTCCATTATGTGTTGCTATGCCATATTTAATTAAAGAGTTTATTAAGAGAGCCCTAATCCTTAACCTAAACATACATCATGCATTTAAGGAAATAACGCACACAACATATTAAAGATCACAATATAAAAGGAAACAAATAAAACATAATCAAAAAAATAAATTAAACATGGCAAGTTGACAATTAAATATAAACACACAAGGAAAAGATATTAAATAAACTAAATATGGCAAAAAGATTCAAATAAACATGGAAAAAAATTAAACATAAATAATTAACCTAAAACAGAGTTAAACATAATCAAATTACATGTAAAAAATGATTAAAACAAATAAAAACAAGACTTTGCCCTAATCTGGGTTTAACAATGCGTACGCATAGTTGAGTACGCATACGCATGCATACTCAATGATGCGTACGCATCCTTTAGCACAAATTCCAAAAAAAAAAAATTATTTACAGATTTAATCATTCAAAGATATAAACATAAAAATCAAACAAGCATATTAGAACCCTAAACACTAAACTAACATAAAGAAAATAAAACAAACATCAATATAAACAAATAAACATGAAACAAAACAAACAATTATACTAAACTAACATTAACTCAATAAACATGTCAATCTTAAGAGGAATCATGGGAGAATGAACTAAAGAAACAAAAGAGAACAAAAATAAAATATACTAAGCCACGGTCAGATCAATAAACAAATAAAGATCATAAAATCAACTAAAACAAGTAAGAACACTTAATATAGTATTAAACAGAGAATGATGTGAATCCTATGTAGCAAAGTGGAAAATTATGGAAAAGAGACTCACCTTGCTTTAGAATCACAGATTTGAGATTGTTTAAGCAACCCCTCAATGCCTACAACACAAAAATTAGATGGAGAAGACAAAGATAATCAAAGAACACCACAATTGTTAGTATTCACAACTCAAGAACAAAAAGTTTCGTAGAAAGTTTTGAGAAATCAATTTAGAAAAATAGTTTCTGCCTTAGAACTAATTAAAGAGAGGTTTTTATTTTGTAAAAAATGTGCTAAGGTGCTGCTCTAGGGTTTTGAAAACAGAAAATAAGGTTTTAGAGAAGGTGAAGGCAAAAAAATAACTCTCTCTAGTTAGGGTTTTAATTCGAAACATAAAATGAGTATTTATAAGTTAAAATTAGGGTTTTTAGGGATTTTTAATGATATTTGGAAGTTCTCAAGGGTCTATTGGCCGGCCCAAATCAAAGTATGATGTTTTGGGCCCTTAAAATGAAGTTTTAAAACCCAGAAAATTGGACTGCCCAGTTGGACCAATTTCAAATGGTCATAACTTATTTGATATAAGTCCAAATTAGGCAAAATTTGTATTCAAATTGAAGCTCAGGATGTCTACTTTCCAATGAAATAGATTTCACTCTTCTTTGTGGATAAAATTTTATGGACAAAATAGTGAGCAAATGTCATTTTTCAGTATCGATTTTTAAGCGATTTGAGCACTTTTGAGTTATGATTACTTTCAAACTATTGTGAATTCTTTAATTACCCTTGATTGACATATGTCAAGCTTATCATTAAGGCCGAGGACCAAAATTTATTAATGGGGTACAAAATGAGTTGTCTACAGGTAGCATCTCTTTAAAGTTCCTTCAAACAAGTTCTTTGAATTCTTTGAAGATTTCAATAGAGTAACAGTAGTTTCTCCCCCCCCAAAAAAAAAGTAACAGTAAATCTTCAAATTTTCTTGGAATTCTTCAAAGGAAGTGACAGGTGAGGGGCCTCCTTTGAGTAAGTTACTATTGAGAAAGTCATGAATCGACAAAAATGATCGGTGTGCTTTGCAAATGAGCCAGGCTCTTTCTATTTATAGAGGGAATAGATGGCCTTGGGATTAAGTTAGGATAAGTATAAAACTCTTACTGGCTTAATTTTCATGCAAATATGTTGATAAGGTTGTGCAATGCAAGATGGATAAGAATTGGAATCAGAAAATTGAATTAAGTGGCTGAATTTTTAGCTTTGAACATGTAGTACTTTGAGATGATTTTAGTGTGGTTTTAAATATAACTCAAAAATCTAAAATTTTGACAGAAATGTTGGCTTCCAAATTCGTAGATTCTATGTCGAATCACCTCACAATGTGAACCTAAATTTTGAAAATGATTTTCTACAATTTTGAATATTATAAGTTTTTGAGTTCCATCCAACTTTGGGGCCTAAAATTTAGCCATTTTAGGATTAGATGAAGCTAGTGGATACTTTGGAAGTGACTTAGTTTTATTTCTATAAGGGTTTTAACTAAAACACTAAAATTAAGACTATTTATCCATTAGAATTAGCAATCTTATGTATGATAGTGCATCCCTGTTCTAAACCTAGGCCAATGGGATTTTGACACATCATTAATCAAATTTAGTTATTTAAATGACAAATCATAATTAATTAACCATAATGTGTCTAGCCCTAGACAAATATGAATGCTTTAATAGACTAAATTAGAGTCTTGTGATGGATTGGGGGAATATTGTTCAAGGTTTCCAAGAGAATAAATTGGGGCACAACTACAAAAGTTAGCCGAGCCGCTAACTGCCTTGCTTGAGAGATAATATCTTATAAGATAGTCTCGTAAGATCACCATCTCACAACATGTGGAACCTACCGTTGTGTGACTCACACATAAGACGGTCTCATAAGATATTTTTTGCTTGGTAAGAAGGGATGTGTCATCAACTGGAAACTTTTACCATCGAGACAAAACTACTATTCAAACTTAGTGGGGACTAAAATTCTTTAATTGAGATTTTTGAAATTTTGGATATCAATACTAGATGTTGTCAATGCAGTATTATCAACATTGGTTTTTGAATTATTAGTAGCCCACTCTGTCACTCAGTTCAATTCTTAATTTCACCCCACGAATTTAAATCAAAGCCATAGCTAAGAATTTTTAAACCATCATAAGACTGTGCTTGGAGCAGCTTCTTTTTTCTCTTCTAGAGCATCACCCTCAGTCTTAGCAGCATCATGTCCTGCTTTTGCACCTTCTTCTAATTTGTCATAGTCTGGCTTGGAAACTTCTTGGTCTTCATCATCACTGTCAGCAGTTCAATTCTATGCATCAATGAATCCTTTATTATCTAAAAGGAACAAAATTATAAATAAATAAATAAACTATTGATGGTGGACATTTGTTTTTGGTTATAGACTTATTGCTTCAAAGACTAACCCCATCGCGGCCCATGAGTTGATGGATCACGTGGACATAACCTTGGACAACTTTCACCAACCAGTCCAGAAAAAAGGCTAGCCTTTTTTCAAACAAAAAGCTGTGCACCTGTTTTTCTCATGCACCAAAATCCAAATCCTTTTTTCTTTCCCTGAATGTTTTTACTGGTGAAGTCCATCCCTGGTTCCACTAGATCCATATTTTAACTTAAAATGATTGCACGATCTGTCTTCTGGGAACACTGAACACTAAAACACTGCTTTGCAGCAAGCAGCCTTTTAATCTAATGGCTCACTTTTTGTACCATCCACAATCTCAGGCCAGGATACAACGTTATATAGTATAGAATGTAAAATTTAGATTTTACTTGAGCTGTGACAATCTGATGGGTTATATAGCATAGAATGTAAAATATTTCATATTTGGTAGCACTGGCATCAGTACTTTTTCTTTTTCTTTTCTTTTTTTTTCTTTTTTTGAGTGGAAAAGTGACATTTGGGGGTGCTGTGAATTGTGATTTCTTGGTCCTACTTTCCCGAAAGCCTGACCATTTAGTGCAACAGCTAAGGAACTAGTTTTATCCAGCACTACTTTCCCCTGGTTCCTATGCAAAACTGCCCCCCCCCCCAAGTGTTTTTCTTTCAAAAATCTGTTCAAGGAATACCACATACATTTACAGTACAGCTTTCTTTTTCTGAATAAAAAAGGAGTTTGTGTAGTCATCAACCCCACACTACAGTGACCGTAAGATTAATAGCACGTATATCACTAAGATCTTGATGACGCTATTGTTGAGGATGCAACACATTCGTTGAAACACCACTACTTCAACCACTTAACTTCTGCCCAGTATTATGTGTGTTGAAAAATTGCCTCAAATTCTAATTGTGACTTGGAAAGCCAATTAGGTTTCCTAGTTGAAGAATGAAAAATTAATTTGGATTATCTTGTTATAGAAGGAAAGGTTATTTCTTAATACGGAAGGAAGTCTATTCTATATTAAAGAGGTAATATATTACTAGTCCAAAAGGGAATAGCAAAAGGGTCTTATAAATAGACAATACTACAAATAATTTGATGACTTTAGCCCAAAGGTCCTTATGGGGAGAGGGAAAATAGAGCATAAAATCAAGAGAGAGAAAAAAGATTTTCACTTGGAGGAACACAAGAGGAATGAGAGAGTAAGGTACTACCGCCTTCGAGAAGATACAAAGAGAGTATGTGCAAGAGCAAAAAAATAGGAAGCCACACAAGAAAGAAAAAAAAGGAAGAGAGAGCAAACAAAAAGGAGCCGCTTAGAGAAAAAGAAGACAGCCAAGAAAGAGCGGTGCATGGAGAAGAAAATAAAAATGAGAGAGTAAAGAGTTATTACCTTTGAAAGAGATAATTAGTGTGTGTAAGAGTAAAAAAAATAAAAGAGATTTTTCTTTAGTCGTGAGACATACACAAGAATTATTGTAATTAATTTGATAATGAAATTATTCAAAGTTTGTCCGTAATTTTTTCCTTTCAAAGAAAAATAATTTTTGACATAAATATTTGTGTTCTTATACATTATTGTTGTTTTGAACTGTTAATATTGTTGATAATATTATTTGAGACCCAATAATGTGAAGCACCAGGACACACCCAGTACAGCGTCTTGATAAGATTACACGTTGTGTTGCATTAGTAGAGTTATTGTGCTGTGACTGACAGGGCAGTAGAGTACGAGATTTATAAACAGATAAACTTGATTTTGGAAAACAACTTGATCGCATGGGTTAATTTGCTATTTGGAACAATTTATCGTCTCTCCTAACCACTAATTTTTCAATTTCTATGCGTCCATGATTAAAGGGGCGAAAAATTGGAGTGCAAATGATGAGATTGTTAATGGCCAAACTGAAAATGACAAGATGGGATAGAGAAGTCAATGGAGCCTGCAACCTCCAGTCTGATATGCCGTGCGATGGGTCCCATATGGACAGAATGTTTGGTAGTAATACACTGCTTATACCTCAAGCTAATCTAATGCATTTTTGTTTAGAGAAAATCTATAGACCACAAGCAATTTGAAAAACTTTTCACAACTGCTGTAAAGCAATATCAGTGGTAAGAACTTCTAAAAGCTTGTTAACCCAATTATCGTAAATGCTAACTCAATTATTATGAAAAACACTGTTTATGTGTGAATGTTAACTCAATTATTATGAAAAACATTGTTTAGGTAGCATCGTGGGTTAAATCCAAGGTTCACTTTGCCAAACTTACTGAGTTACCATAATTTGAGTCCGCAGACATTAGCGTAGTATTTCATCTTTCCAAATCCATAAATGCACAGAGACCCTGTGTGCCTGAAACTTGGCCCAAGTGGCAGCATTATGGTGTAAGTGTGAGTTTGGATAACAATAGTACGTCTGGCGTTTTTTTGGTCTCACAGCATTGTTTATAGAACCACTAAACTCAGCAAAATATATATATTCATGCATTTTTAAGTCCCACAATATTATTTACATTTTTAAAAATTATTTTGCTATAATATTTTTAATAATAAATTTTCAATTTTCAGCAAATAAGCGATATCCAAATACACCTTAATTCTTCTGAACAAGGTATTCTGGTGTATATGATGAATCTATGGGGCCTTAGTTTCAGAAAATTGTTTGCTTGAAGCAGATCAGGCTAAAAACCAAGCTCAATTACGTTAACTAGACAAGCTTGGGGTAAGGACCACACTAATAAATGTCCTAGTTTGTAGTCGTAGTGAGAAAAATTATTACTATTTCATGAAACGAAGTTCTCATAACGTGTGGATCTCATTGGTGGGAGGGTACCTCATGAGACAGTCTTCTTAGCTACTTTCTACACGATGCAGTAGCGGTAAATTAACCTCTCAAGAGCCATGCTTGTTCAACCCAGGTTTAAGTACTTGTTGGGCTTAAAAAATAATTGTTGAAATACAATTTTAAATTTTTTTTAAAAAGTAAATTTAAGATAAATAGATGTCCCTACACTGAATAAACTTTTAAAATAAAATAAATTTATGACAAACATGCCCTGAATCAGGTTTCAATTATCTTATCCTAATCTTTGTAAAGTGGTCTGAATCAAAGAAATTTAGCTCAAAAGAAAATTTTCCACCCTATATTTCTTATCTAATGTGAAATGGACGATGGATTATGTTCCCTAATCATCCTAAAATAAAATGTCCAAAAGCTTTAAGACAATGATCTGGTCACGTACCTTTCACATTTTAAAAATTAATCATAGAACCTTTAAACCATACTTTTCGATCAACAAATCTTTAAAAGTTGAAAGTATACAAGTAGTCAAAAATCTTAATTGCAATTCTCTGAAAAAAATCATTAATCATAGATCCTTTAGAACATACTTTTTGACCAACAAATCTTTAAAAGTTGAAAGTAAACAAGTGGTCAAAAATCTTAATTGCAATTAAAGGGAGCAAAGTAGCAAACTAGCCCCCATTAAAAAATTAAAATCCTGTTTCATTTTATTATTCTTTTTTTTTTTTTAGTAATCATATTTATTATTCTTTTTTTTTTTCTTTTTTTTTTTTTTTTGGTTTCCCGCCCGATATCCGGAGCTTCGCCCCGACTAATCCGGACCCAACCCGGGTCGCGCACCTGGAGTTGGTGGGTGAGTCTCCCAACGAAGACTGCTGCGTACACAAGGACTCGAACTTGAGACCTTGCTTAAGCTGGAACAAGCCGCTTACCACTTGATCCAACCCCTCGTTGGTCATATTTATTATTCTTTATACTAGAAGATAAACTCCAATTTATCAAATAGTCAGAAATATGAATATGTATTACAATAAGATGTGGGGGTCACCTCATAAAGGTATTATACCAATAGCTTTTTTTTTTTTTTTTCCTGAAATGCCTATAGCCTTTCAACCAACATTGAAGTTGGTCAGAGCATCAAAGGTGCTTATTATATTAATCAAAATCCCATTACCCCAAACCAGTCCATAAAGCAAAAGCAGAAAACACTGAGAACAGTCCCAAACTTCTAGTTCCATGAAATTTGTTGAAAAACAGACTGATTTAAATGACACAAACAGATAAAAAGTAATCAATACAGACAGCTACCCATGAGGAGTGGCAGAGCAAAACACAGCAGATAGATAGATGTAGATGAATACAACTATTTCATTTCTTTCAGCCTTCAGTGTACGACCAAACTTACTTGTTTTATATTAGCATAGAACCATAGAGATTCTCTCCTCTATATATATATATAGCTCCACATGTATTTTTTTTTTTTTTTTAATATTAAAAAAAAAAACAATTCAATTCAGCTGCCCAAAAATATTTTCAATTCAGTAAAAAAAAAAAAAAAAAAAAAAAGATAAAGATTATAATAATGGATTTAATCACAAAACAGGTTGTGAGTTTGAACCAGTGAGACCCAACCTTCTTCTTTTCCATAAATTATAGTCTGGAACAAGCTTCTCTCCGGTTCTTGCTGGTTCTGATTTACACCTTGTGAGTATGAGAGGACCTACAGAGACATCTACAGCTTTCAATTCTTCAACGTTTGAGGAGCTGAGGAATCCTTCTTTAATTGAACCTTCGAATTCTTTCAAAAACTCCAACTTTTTCTCGGTTTCGGGAGCTATCCTCGATTCTTGATCCGAAATTGACTCGCTTGCCGATGTGGGTTTCGCTTTATGCTCCGCGTGTTCCTCGTCTCTGTCGTTTTCTTGCTCTGTTCTTCTCCTCTGTTCCTCCGTTTCCTCTGTCCCGAGCGGTGATTCCCAGAATCTACTGGCCAGAGATGAAGATCTGTACGGAGCAGATCTGCACCTAGTTAACAAAAAAGCGTTCTTTGGTGGTGAACATGAATTAGACACAAAGACCTTAGCTACAACTTCTTTTTCAACATCTTCTTGTTCTTCTTCTTCCTCTTCTCCATCTTCTCGCTCTGAAAATTCAATATTACTCCCAAATTTCTGTTCAGATTTTGGTGAATCTTGTCGAGTTTCGCCTTTTCGTCGAAAACCCACTTGAAAAAACAAGACCCACTTGCGCCAAGCCGGCCCGCAACACCTGGATTTCCTATTCCAGGCAACATGGCGGCATAACAGAGCATTTTGGAGCCATTTGCACCTGCGTCTTGCCTTGGGTCGGACACGGCGGTTCCGAGCCTTGCAGGGTTGTTTGTTGGAGGAGCGGCGGACCCGGACTTGGCCCATGCATGTGACTTTTGGAGAAGTTGGTTCTTGAGTTTCAATGGCGGCGTTGGAGTTCCTTTTGTTGCGAACAAACATTGGGCTTGAACGTGCCCTGCCTCTGCTTCTGCTCCCCGCATTGGTCCTCAGAAACCTCATCAATGGTGGTGGGAACTTCTCAGTCCGACCCGGACTCGATATGGGTTTTGTGGATAGCTTCATTTTCAAACAAAAAAAAAAAACTCTCTCTATTTCAGTATTTCTCTCTCTACCGGACTCTGGTTTTTTTTTTGTTTGAGCTTTGTTTATGGAAGAGAGAAGAAGATATGGGGTGTCCTATGTTATAGCATATTGGTGTGGCTTTTATTTCCCATGTGTTGGGCACTTGTGCTTGTGCCAAAGAGATTTCTTTTATTTTATTTTATTTATTTAATTTTATTTAATCTTTGCACGGATGGGTAGGATCCACTGTTAAGATTATATCTATATTTCGAGGTTGTAATAAGTCTTGTTGTGTTGTGTTGTGTTGTGTAGTCTACTCTTCTGTTTGGCATGGCTGGCACTTGTGGTCAGTTCTAGAGTTCTATAGACTTCTAGTAGGAAATTTCTTCCAAAATTGTTTACCTCCAAATTTAGTTTTCCTTCCTTCTTGTTATTTCCTTTTTGACGAGGGTTAAGTTCATAATATTTTACAATATTTTTATTACAAATTATAAATGATACATTGTTATTGATATTTATTCGAATCTACAATTTAAATTATTTTGTTATTCACTCGTAATAACTAATAACAACCCACCATTTATGATTTATTGTGAAAATATTATAGACATAACATTTTTTTTTCTTTTTTTTTAATTTAGAACGTAATAAATGTTTAGATAATGTCAACAAGTTAAATTACAAGACTCTTATCTATTACATGATGGTTTAATCTTTTATACGAGCATCTAGGACTATTTACACATCATCTACTTATCCCAAAAAAAAAAGTAGATAGTGTGTAAATAGACCAAATTGGATTAATATTTTAATAATCTTATGATTTAGAGTCTATTTAACAAGATTATTTTTGTCAGTTTATTTTACTATTTAATTTATTTTTTTCTATTATTTATGAGTTTCACTGCACTTTTTGATACTATTCATAAGTCTCATTGTACTATTTCAAGTAACTTTTATCTTTATCTATAGTATTTTCAGTAAAAAGTTTTCAGTTTCAGCAAAATAAACAGACCTCAAATAGATATTTAATATTTAAAAATTTAGACTTGCTAAAAAAAAAAAATTAGACTTAAGTGGGAAAATCAGACTTGCTCAAAAATTAGACTTATAAGTTTCACCATAAATCAATTTAGTTCTATGAGTTCCAAGTTTATTCAATTAAGACATTTTCAAATTTATTTAATTAATGTCTTTTCATCATCTTCAGTTAAATTTTTTATTAAAAAAATTTGGAAAATATTTTCAATCATTAATTGGAATTTTTTTATAATTTGAAAAAAAAATTAAAAGTTTGGACAATTAAGCAACATTAAACAAAATTTGATAGAGAGACCTTAATTGAATTTACTTAAAACTTAGAGAACTAAGATAAACAAAAACAAAATTTGAAATAAATTCTACTTATATTTTAAGTGTAAGTTTTGTATTTTAGCCAAAATTTTAATATACTTGAAATTGGATTTTTTTAATTTGAAAAAAAAAATTATAAATTTGGACAATTAAGCAATATTGAACAGAATTCAATGGAGAGACCTTAATTAAATCTACTTAGAACTTAAAAGACTGAGATAAATGAAAACGAATTTTGAAATAAATCCTACTTATATAGTGTAAATTTTACATTTTAGCCAAAATCTTAATATAAATGGAATGACTAGATTGGTATGAAATCTTTATTCAGAAACTGCTATTTTGTTTTTATTGTTTTGAAGCACAGTTACTGCTATTCTGGGGGATTTGTTGTATCGTATGGAGTAAGACAATTGAATCGAGTAAATATTGTAGAGAGAATAACCATTAGATCTTTTCGATTTTGTTTGGGTTTTTTTGTCGGTTTTATTTATAGTAATTGTAACAGTGATACCATTTTGAGCCTTGGAAAAGTGACTGGTTGTCAACTTTTTTTCAGGCCTCAAGAGTCAGACTCTGGGATTGTCCACTCAGTCACTCAACAATCCATGATTGGTTTGTGATTGATGCACTTCTGTTACTACGTCATGAAGTAATTAACTTCTTTAATCTTTCTTCGACAAACTAAACTGCGTCTTGCTTAATCAAGTAATATTCTTTTTCATTTTTTCTTATACTTATTTTTAGTCATCGTATTGAATGATGATAATTTACCCATCCTTCTTGGATTGAGCCTGAAATGATTCTCCTATAATCCATTTATGTAAATGTCTAAGTTCCCCGTAGAAGAAAATCTCATTGTTTTAGTAGGGATTTATTAATGTGTACTTTTAGGACATACACTAATAAATCATTTTAAGAAAATTTTTATTAAAAAACAAAAAAAATAATTAATTTTTTTGACAATTTTTTTAATTTTTAATAAAAAATTTCTCAAAATAGATAATTAATGTATGTATACATTAATTGGACTCATTTTGGTATTACAGTGTAATTTATATTTATATAATAGTATAAAATAAAAGTTAAATTATATATATGTTTTTACCATTAGAATTGTTTCCATTTGGTCCTAAGACCGATTCTTATGTTAACCAAAACTTAGGAGGAATTAAAAATATAAATAAAAAAATTGTTTTGTTGGCACTTAACAAATATTTTTAAAACAAAATCAAACTTGAAGAGCAACAAAAAAAAAACTCAAATTTAAGAAACAAAAATAAAAAAACAACCTCAAATTTTAATGGTCAAGTTTAATTGATTCAAAATAAAATTTTTAAAAAAATTATATTCATTTAACTTTTTTTTTTAAATAACTCTCTCTCTCTCTCTCTCTCTCTCTCTCTCTCTCTCTCAATGTAGCTCTTGCAAACCGATCACCATAAAAGCACTTATGCATTTACTTCCTCCCTTTAACCATTACCATAAAACCACTCATACATAACTTCCTCTTTCATCATTGTTTTCACTCTTACTTATTAAATCATTTGCATCAATCACAGTTAAAATAAATAAGTTTATTTCATTTTTTTTAATATATGTTATGCTTTATATACAATTTATGTGAACAATTCTATTTATTGATTCTAAGTGAATATGTCTTTAATCATAAAAATTAAGAGTATTGAGTCATTTTATTGTTAAACCTTTTACTAATAATAAAAAATTAAAATCTCACAAATAAACATAAAATATCTCGCTTTCACCTTAGACCAGAGATTATATCAAAACAACCCTAACTTCTCAATTCATGACAAAATCCAACTCACTTCCCTTAAAAAAAAAATCCAACAATTAACTCTTGAGCTATTTAAGTTAGGTTCTCATTAATATTGACCCACCTTATTCAGGAAAGAGTTAAAATTATTGTTTTATATATGTTAATCTAATATTTCTTTTGAGATAAGCAGAATTATAAAACTTCTATACACTTTTCTTCTTCCTTTTCAAATTAATTCACAAATAAAAAATCGCTTGAGCTATAACTTGGCTAAATAAGTAAATATTTTGGCAATTTCTTCCAAAAAAAAAAAAGTTAATAGTTTGGCAAGTTCAAAATGCAGAATTTATTACTTGCTTGGATAAATTTTATTTGCTACCTAATTTTATTTATCAGTTTATACTTCAGAGCTTTGAGTGAAGGCATTAAAAACAACAAGACTCTTACCTTCTACTCAAAAACAGCAGTTGCTATACCTACAAGGTAAAAGCAGTAGTTAAGTCTCATAATGGTTTGATCAGTGCCCAACAAGCTAATTCATTTTTGCTTAAGATGTGGGTCTTGCCAGGGGGTCATGTTGGGGTCTTTCATTCATCAATGATCATAGGTTGAAGGGTGCTAGACTACTAGGGTAGAACCTAATTAGTTAAAAACCTTTGTGTATGTTTAGTAAAGCCTAATTTGATGAGAGTTTTAAACAAATAAATTAATTGATTTGATATCTCAATTAAATTGCAACAAACGGCACCTTACCACCACTCATTTGTAAATTTTTTACTCTATTTGTGTGTGTGTGTAGGTTTAACTTTTAAGTATCATTGAATTAATTAACTATAAATCAGTCAAATATTAAAAGTTCAAGTTCATTCATTTAGTTTTATTTCGAATGCTAGCCAAACTTGAGCTTCTAAGCATCAGTATCCGGCATGCTAAAACTCTAAATATGCTAAAATTTAGCATCAAACCCCATAAATCTTGCTTTACCCGCACTTCCAATTCTAAAAATTTTTACCATTGAGTTACAGTATCATCCTACTGTTATGATGGTACTGTAATAAGATGGTATTTTTTTTAAAATAATATTTTATTGGGTTTTGGGTTTTAATTTGGATATTGGGTTTTATTATTTTATTGTGTATATATATTATTTTAATGTGTTATATGGTAAAATAAAAACAGGAATGTTGGATGTATTGTAAAATAGCATGGTATAATAGATAAAGTAACTTTTGTGATAATAAAATGTGATATTTTTTAGATACCGAATGCTAATGCTCTTACCAAAAAAAATTACATATCCAAACTTAATTAATTTTCTTGTCAAATAAACTCGACATTATTAACAAATTACTTGTTTAATTTATTCTTTTCCATTATATATTAAAACCATGACTTAAATTTTTACCCTTCACAAATCTATGGATTTATATTTCGAATGATGGTTTCTATTATCAATAATTACAAATAATAAGTTGATAATATACCTATTTACAAATTTACACAATCTAATTTCAAAGGTATATAAGTATATTGAGTCTTATGTTCACAAGCTTGTTCAAGAACACATTATTATATTTGACATTAACTTGTTTAATAGTCAAGTCTAAACTTGAACTTGAGTTTGACTTGTTTGTTAAACAAAAAATAAATAAACAAGTTTTATTTTGAGTCAAGCTTAAGCTATTTATAAATAGTTTAGTTCATTTATAGCGCTAAATTTGATTCCACATTAATTTTTTATTTTTTATTTAAGTAGATAGTGAAATTATATGAGAGAGATTGGAACCACAAACATGAGACATCATAAAGAAAGCCATTAGAGTCTTCATATTAGCTTGTGTAAAATTTATTCTCTATTTTAAAATAAAACCTTTTTCTTTACTAAAAAAAGAAAAAAAGAATCAACTTCTTTTTATTTTAGCTAACCATTTTCCCAAACATCTACATATAATTCTCTATTCTAAACACTATTATATTTAAATATTATTTTTCCCTTTACTTTCCAAAACACCAACTTTTCCACCAATTTTCATTAAAAAAAAGCACTTAAACTGATTAGACAATAATCTTGCAAAAACAGTCGGAGCAACTAAAAAACTGTTCCACTTATAGTTGGCGAAATGCGAAGCAAGTGTAATTGTTGTGGCCTAATTATCAGATCAAGACGCTTTGTGTAGTATCAGTTCTTTATTAAAAAAATAAAAAATTACCAACTAATCAGCTGGTCTTTCATAAAATATTCGTCCGTGTCATTTTTTTTTTTAATTTCTTGGTATCAAAACCTTGGCATTGTTAGCTATTATGATACTTTCAAGCTCTTTTACGTTTTCCTTTGATACAAGTATAACTTAAAAATTTTACTCAAAAAAAAAAAGTATAACTTAAAGTCGTTAATCTCAGCAAAAAAATAAAACTTAAATTCATTAACTTATTTAACTTAAAAAATATGAAAAATTTTAACTATCAAATCTTGTAACTCAACTGGTTAACACTTCCTAATATTTTCCAAATGAAAAATCTAAAAATTTGTAACTATCAAAAAAATCTAATAGACAAACAAGAATTTAAAATTTTATACATAAAGTAATTTAAAAAATACACCAGCTTATATAAACTTCAAAATAACAGTCACCAATAAAAGGAACAAGCTGATGGCTCCTTTAATCATAAACAATAAAATGCTTATACTTTTAATATCAATCAAGACTAATTAATGGATACTCTTAGAATATTTGTTAATAATTTTTTTTTTAAATTGATATCATTTCGCGGATATCCGTTTACTTTCCCATATCAGTACCCACCAAAAAAGCAAACAAGAAAAAATCTAGGTGTAATTATTTATTGGAAAAAATAATAATAATAACAAGGAAACCTCCATTTTCATAGGATGGGAATCTTCACAGAATGGGAAACAGCAATTCTACCTAGTCCCAACCCCACAATGGCTGCAACTTTCTTCATGTGTGTCTCCCTGACTGAGCAAATAGCACTAGTTATTGCTACTTCCCACTACTACCCCAAGTGAATTCACACCACCTAATGATAGGTCAGTGCATTTTAGGAAAATATCAGTGATGTGAACGGAGTGCCTACTCATATTCTATCCAAACCACAAAACAAAAAAGTCAACTAGGCTATCAGGTTTCCTTACTGGCACTCAAAAAAGAGCTTGACTAAGAGCAAGAAGACCAGAGAGGTAAATAGGGAATCACATAGTGAAGAGAGTATAGCGGTAGACACTAGACTTAAAAATTAAGATTATAATATAAAATTATTAAATTACATGTGCAGATTGCAAGACAAGCAAACTACTACAAGTTTTTTAATACTATACTATATTTTGGGGGGGGGGGGGGGGGGGGTCAAGCTGTTTTTTTTTTTTTTTTTTGGCCCAAAGAAAGGAACAAGCTGATGATGTTTGGTAAATAGGCATTGTACAAAGATAGGAGGTGCTAACATTACTTTCTTACCTATATATAATACATTAATCATCTTACATAATGACCACACAATGCTGAGTCCATAGGTCTTTTCATCCCAACCACTGATTTATTTGATTCAGATTCAGTCTGGTTCTTGTAATCCCATTCACTGGTATGCTTTTGCTCCTCATGTACCTCAGTTTCATCATCTAGGAAACAAGCCACCAAGTTCAGTCATTTGAGTTAGTGAGTTACTACTATAATTGCAGCAAATAAAAACCACAAGTTTCTTTACACATTTAGCTTAAATGAAATGAGTTAAGTCCTACCGGAAACATGTGAAAGAGAGAAATTAGTTAGGCGTCTAACGCAGTCCTTCAATGCTTGGAGTTCAGCTTCCTTTGAATTAAGTTTGGATTGGGCTGAATGCAATTCAGATTCCAGCTCTACAATTTGGTTTTCCTGCTGTTCAATGAGCAAATGGCAAAGTTTCTGATCGAGTTCAGCTGGCACCACTCCATCAAACTGATTAGAATGCAAATTCTGGCCCTCCACTTCATGAAACTCCATATCTGAAACTTCAGTCTGGGAAACATTTTCAAAGTCAATCTGATAGAATCATCTAATTTAAAAAGATGAATGATTTAGCATAAAGGAGCAAAAATTGACTCATTTCATGAATTACCATGCCCACAGGCATATGGCATTCATCCTCTGCCAAGTCCTGTATGGAAGTATTCTAACATGCATAAAGATAGAACAATCCTATGTATCGTTTCCTGCTCCATGTACTAAAACTCTATTCTTTTGGATTTTTGCCAAGTGTAAGTTGAGAGGGATGAATAACTAAACTTGATATTAGGAGTGGAATGCATATTAGTTTTGGTGCACCATAATTGATAGCAATTGTCATAATACTTGACATTATTAAGTTTTTAGTCCAGCACTCTTACATATGTACATTTAAGTATAAAGTGCATCACAGACACAAAATTCCGTATCTGGAACTGACACAGAACTCTATTTAATAGAATCAGCATGGAACTCTACGTAAATGAAAATGGGGAGATGAACGTATAAGTATGAATGACACATCTTTATATGTTAAATAAATCTAATAGAAGGGCATAAAATTAAAAATTCTTTTAAAAAAATCTCACCTCACGGTCCTCACCCAGAATTGGTCTCATTTCTTCTTGTTGAGAAGCTTCCGTGATGCACCAAGGAAGTTTTTGCAGTTCAGACTCAAACTCAGCTTCCAGTTCATCCATTTCAAGTAGCCTTGGTTCTGGCTCTTCAGTAAGAACACTACTTGCATATTCACCATCATCAATAACAGGGACACCAGAAATTTTGAAATTATTAGGGTCTACATTCTGTGTGTTAAACTTATTTAACGCAAGTTGAGTATGCTTGCTATTATTTTTCCTTGACTTTGCATCAGCTTTACTAGCAGGACCCGAAATGTGCAGATGATGAGATGATTTTCTTTTGTAAAGCTCAGTTTTTAATTCCTGGACAACTTTTGCAGTCTCGTCCACGGCCATATTCAGCTTACTGATCTCAGTTTTCCCTGCTGACATCATGTACATGATCCCAACACCAAGTCCCCAGCCAAATAAAGAGCTTTCTGTAAAGTAGAGCATTAGGTGAATTTCAAAGTTAATATTAAGTAAAAGAAAGCACAAATTTAAAAACAAAAAACAAATACTGCAATTTAACAATAGACTTAACAAAATGAAAAGCATCCATTAAAAAGCATGGATAAGGACTTGTCTACAAAACAAACAAAAATGTTAATAACAATTGATTTTCTCTTCTTCTTTTTTGGGGGGGGACCCATTTTTTGGCTAGCTATCACTTTGGAGTTGGACCCCTGGAGCTTCATTACAGGACCATAAACAAAGTTGATGGACAATTAGTACAAATCTCTTTTGAAGCAATCAATCGTATGAAAGATTCTTCATGCAAAGATGAGGGTAATAATATACATGGTTTAAATTTATGGCACAAATGATTAGACATCTAGGTCACTTGAATTCTCTAGAAATCACAGAGGATGTGGATTTGAAGACTAAACATAAAATCATGGAGACAGCCTCTTTAGTAAAATGTCTTTACAAAGACACATTTTTTCTTTTATAAGTAACTAAAGACTTTATTGAAGTCTTTACAAAGACACATGACCCTACATATAATCACCCTGCAATTTTTAATATTGAGCAATCATTTTTTACGTTTGTGTTATAGGAAGTACGGAACTTCTTTAATTCAAGGCATCATTTTCTCTTTTATATAAAGTATAACAAGACTGCTTCCAAATCCCATGCCCCATTTCTAAGTAAATGATTGCTTTTGGATAATTTCTTTGCACGTAACCTTATCTATGCGTCCTTAGTATCAAACACTACACCCAGATCACTGGAAAAGGAAGCTTCAAAAATTCAGTTTTCTATATGTCAGAGATATATTAGCCTAATCCTACCTTGCATGCATGCCAAGTCTTCTACTTGTCTTACAAGCTTATTAACCATAGTTACTTAGTTAGTGTATGGTTAGTCTAGGATTTAGCCTATTATATATAGGATTTTACTAACGTGTGCCTTTAGGGCACACAATAGTATACCATTTTTTAAAAAGTTTTATTGGAAATTGAAAAAGTTTTGACAGTTTTTTCAATTCCCGATAAAATTTTTTCAAAAATAGATTTGTTAATGTATGCCCTAAGGGCATACATTAAGCGGACCCTTATATATACCAATTTTGAGTTTATTGTAACATAGGATTTGTACTTCACTTTTATAATAAAGATAGGCATGTTTGGATTGAGGGGAGAGGGAAGGGGGAGTAGAGTAGATAAGAATTGAGCCAATTCTTATCTACTCTAATCTATTCTCCCTCTCTCCCCCTTCAATCCAAATGGACCATAAGGTTTCCTCCGTGGATGTAAGTTGTCAAGTTGAACCACATAACGTTCTTATGTTGCTCACTAGTTTCTACTTCCACTTCCACTTCCACTTCCACGTCTATTTTAGCATATTTAACACCATAGAGCTCTATGTTGCTATAAGGAAACTCCTATTTCAATTCTACACATGGAATTCAGTTTTCTATGGATTATATTGTAATTTTTTATTTTGATTATTATTATTATTATTATTATTATTTTGGTAGTCTGCTGGTTCAGTGTACTTTGTTCAGCTTAATAAAATTCCTTACTGGTTTTTTTTTTTTTTTTTAAATGCTCAATTCCAATTTGGGGAAAAGAATGTCACAAACAGTGAGCCCAATTACAATTTACAAGCAACAATGATACTAAACTAAAGAAACAGAAAAAAAAGTGAACCTTAATTGAAGAAAACAACAGTTCGGTGACTAACCTTTAGAATTAGAAGAAGACGATCCAGACTTGTTAGCGGCATTCTTGTTAGTCTTCCTTCTCTTTAAGGAAACAGCGAATTTCCTAGCAGAGCTCTTCCTCTGAATCTCCTTCACTGCCTCTCCTTTCTCTTTCCCCACACGGCCAGATCTGTCTCCAGCCTTCTTAGCAGCCCCAACCAGTTTCCGGGAACCGGGTTTCTTCCGCGAGTTGCTCGATCTAGATCGAGACCCCGAACTCGAAAACCTGAAGATACCATCCCGTTCTTGCTTCTCGAAATCACAATCAATCGGAGTCGGTGGAGGCGGAGAGTCCAATTTGAAGCTTGAGGGTTGAGGCTGTGGGGTTGTTCGGTGGGATCGGAATTGGCATTGGGGTTAAAGAGGTGTTTGGCGACGAGGCTTGTGGATCCAGCTACTGCTGCAGCTAAGAGAACCTGCCACATCCGGTGAGAGAAAAAAAGAGAGATATCAAACGAAGTTTCTGTTTTTGTTTTTTGTGTTTTTGACAGTGAATTAAGAGAAAGAGAAGCGGGCGTTGAAGATAGTAGAGAGTATTGAATAAGGAGAGGGTGGGTTTGGTTTGGTACTCGTCACGGTGACGGACACCTTTGGTTTTTTTTTGTTTTGTTTTGTTTTTTCCCGCTTTCACCAATTTTCCAAAGGGAGAAAATAATAGGATCCGGGATTTGATTGTGATCAATTTTTTGAATTTTGCTGGGTGTTCACGTGTACGGCGCCCTGCAGGCTGTACCTTGCAGGAGCTCTTTGGTTTGTACATGGGCTAAGCCCAATTACATAAAGTAAGGTCTATTGGAAGAAACGTGGTGCTCTGGGGCAATGCTCCCTACTCTTCAAAATATTGCTATTAGAGTATGTAAGAATTACCTGGATCTATTACATACTTCCTATTCTACAAAAAAAGTATGTACAAATTTTCAAAATTAAAATGTGAGATTTTGGTTTAAATTACACACAAATTTTCCATTAAAAAGAAAATTTCTCTCTTTAATAAAATATAATTTTTCTCTCTTTAATCTATTGTTTAAATACAAAATTTGATAATTATGGTAGTTAGTACTTAGTAGACATTTATTATGTTTCTTAAAATAAAAAGAAAAAAATAAAAACATTTATTATGATTTTATTTGTGTATGGAACTTTTTTTTTATTAGAGAATATAATTATGGAGCTATCTTTTTTTTTTTTTTTTTTACAAGATAGAAATTCTACTTTAGCATTATCTGAGTGTATATGTGTGTGAAGCTCTCCCTCCTAGAGACTTGAACCTCAGTCTTTGCCCCCCACACTCCACAAGCACTTATACTTGTAGAGTGACCATCGCACCAAAGGTGTGCGGTGATAATTATGGAGCTATCTAAAGAGAATATGATGTGGCATGATTCGTGGCAAGCTTAATGGAAATTTTTTGGCCCAAACATGTTTGGAGCCTTATGTTTCAACTCCCAATAGAAATATGACATATGTTCATGTTATGTGCAATGCACTTTATTCACTTGATTGGTTTAAGTGTGGTTAAGTGAGTCAAGTGCCAATCTAACACTAGCTATTGCTAATACAGTTAGTTAACTCACTAACAAGATCATCCCTAGTATGGTAAATTAGAGTGGCTGCCCAACTAATTAACAGCTTCTAATAGATGGATTACTGTAACTAATTGTTCTTAAGATATAAGGTTGTCAACTTGTTGAAGTTGCTCTTATAGTCTTATGTGATCCAAATGACTCGGCACCATCTTAGACTCTTGGGCCACCCTCTAGAGCCCTTAAATGAGGTCTCCAGGAAAATCTGACTCGAACCGATTCGGTTTTGATTTCCTTTGTCACAAACTTATTGGTATCGAGCTCCTATATTTTCAAGGTGGGGTCGGTTTTCTCTCCTAGATTTGACTTTTCCTTGGTGGTCATGGTGTTTTTTAGGTGGGTCAAATTGTAATACTCTTCTTAGAGAGTATAGGAATTGTTTGCCAGATTGTAATGACATTTCTCATTAGCTTTTGGATTGGTTTCAGTGGATTTTCTCTGAGAGTCTGGTCTCTACCAACATACTGTCATATTTTTCTTGTAAGTTTTTTGTTTTTTGCAATAAAATTCTACCACTTTATCTAAAGAGGAAAGATACCCTATTATTTCAATTATAAGAACAAGTTGATTTTGACCCAAAGTTCAAGGGTCTTTTTGAATTTTTCTATTAATTCAAAGAGGAAAAAAACAAAGAAGAGCGTATCATAAAGGGGGAAAAAAGGTAAAGGGAATGAATAGAGGCATATACTATAATGAATAAGTAATACAAATCAACAAGGTTTAATATCTCAGATTTTAGTCTTTATCTTATATTTGAAACATGTTTTATTTTGGAGGGGAGGGGGGTGTTTATGCTTTATGCGTGTGTTTGTTTCTAAAATAAAATGTTAATCGTCCCACATTGCTTGAGAGAGTGCATTGTATGTAGTATAACTTGCCTCACTCTCCCTTAAAAATTATTACGATTTTTGAGCGTGTATTGTTGTGCATATTAACATGTAGCATCTAATAAACTTTACCTAAGTGTTACCCACAATATCATAGAGTTTTCGACAAATTTTAATTCAATTTAAAGTTCTTTGACTGAATCACGCCGGAAAAAAAAAAAAAAAAATCAATCAATCAACTCAAATTCATCAGTGAACAAAACTTGTATCTTTGTTATTATTCGAACTCCCTCCCGAATGCATAGCTCTAGCTTACATGAGAGTGAATTACATGTATAGCTAGAATTATTTAATTTTCTATATACTTAAACTGTGATAGTCCAACTAGGCTTGCAAGAAATCTCGACACAAAATGAGTTTCACTGAGATGCAATACCAACCTACCTTGTTTTGCTGCTGTAGCTAGTTACTGGATGCAGTTAAATTGATGACAAGAAATACATGTAACTGTTATCAATGACCAGGTTTATAGAACTCAGTAAGGATGCAAGTTGAAGCCAAAATGTAATGAAAAAGATAATACCCAAGCAAAATACTTCCCTTCAATGAGTTGAAACAATTTTTGAACGATCCAAGTGATTACTGAACATGGTAAATGTTGAAGTTTCTACATGAATCCAAAAATATATATTTCTACAATACTTCTTCAGCATGGTAGAATTTATGCAAGTATTAGAATATGTGGTCTTTACTAACATAAAACAATCTAGACTCCAGTATTGATCCCTCAAACAGCTGCCTTTCCTCGCCCCCAAATGAAGTGATCAAACCAAAAGTAACATTTATTGAATCATGTCATTTAATTTACCTGACAAAAGAAACAAAGAACAGTGATTTCAATGAAAAACATATATCAAGATCCAAAGAATTCTTTATCCTCAAATATAATTTTTTATTTACAATATAGACACATGGTACAACAGAAATTCATGAAATAGAAAAGACTTTTTCTTGAGAGCTTCAGAATAACAGGATCAATTTAACTTGTTACCCTGCCATATATTAAAGGAACTAAAAATAGTCAGATATTCTCCAAGCTTTCCATTGTTAGTCCTAGCTAAGTTGGGTTGTAATCAAGAAGAGGCTTTTGTATCTTATTCTAATCCTCCTTCAGTAATTCAACCTATTTGGATTTTGAAACCTCGGATGTAATAACTTTCCAAGTTATTCGGGGTTCTCTGTTTAGTCTCTATCCTTTTCTACCAAAAAATGGGGGACAGAATATTGCCCAACCACAAAGTCAGTTAAAATAAATAAATTTTCACTTCGTTCTCATCTTGGATCTTATGTTTAGTTTAAAGCATTATTTATATCCTCAATCTAGTATAGTACCTTTAACTCAAAAAAAGAAAAAGAAGATACATATATATATATGAAAATACTACTAATCTATATATGAAAATAGGAGTATGATTTTTGAAAATACTACAAATCTATCCTCAATCAGCATTATCTGTAACTAGTTAGAGGCACATGCTCTATTTATACTCATCTTGTTTCCCACATCCACTTCAACATCTGTCATCAAACTATGCTCTTTACATAGATATGTTATTTCTTAACCATCCGACACAGAGCATCAACCCAAAATTCTACTCATGCTTCTTCACCACATTTATCCTACTGTTCACTCCATGAAAACGTCCTTCAAATGCTCTTGATATCACCCCCTCCTCCCCCCCAAAAGAAAAAGGAAAAAAAAAAAAAAAAGTCCTTTCTTGTAGGATAGAAATGTTGCTTATTATCACCTTACTTTTTGGTATGGCATGAACTTTTAAGAGGACAGAACACCCATTTTAATGCTTTGTACTGCAGTAGGCTTATTTCAATGATGCCATCAAACATTGAAAAGACCATATCTAGTAATACCATTTTTTAAGAGTAAGTTACACATGCACTAAGTGGTCTTGAGTGTTTACCTCATCCCCTTCCCCTACCCTTTTTTGGTATGTGAGGAGGAATTATTATTTGAACTACAACACGTTTACAATATCCAAAAGCACCAATTGAGCATAAAATCATATTATATATATATATGTATGTATGTATATGTGTGTGTGTGTGTATATATATGTATGTATTAAATGAACATTAAATCATTCTTTAGATATATAAGCCTTTCCATTTTAGCTACGACATAAATGGAAAAGGATCACCTAGAAGCAGTAGAAAAATTGAGGTGGGTTCAAGTTACACCATAAGTAACTTCACAAGAGTTACACATTTTTTAGACCGTGGATTTCTATTAGAACTAATAGTTAGAAAAACACTGTTACCTATAAATATTTATTGTTTGCCACCTCAGCTAACCTATTTAATTTTACAGAGAGAAAGTGATACCTTGCATTAGGTTTTTTTTTTTTTTTTTTTTCTACTGTTTCTCTCTCCTTATATATTTAGGGCTCATTAAATGTTCAAAGAGAAAAGGAGACCAGGGGAATGGATTTAACCATGTCAAAAAAGGCAAGGATGAACGTCATGACCTGGAAGAGTGAAGACAATCCTGGTGAGCCAACGGACATTGTGTTGAGCATTGCCTAGTCGGTTTGGCCGCCGGTCTCTCTACGGAGACTCTGATTTTTTATGTGATGAGTGGCTCAAGAATGAGTGGGACATATTAGCCAACGACACTCCCACGTAGGAGATGACCCATATTACCAAGGGCCAATATCACTGTTGAAATTAAACATCAATTGCTCCCTTCTATGTGCTGGTGTAATTATCTCTTTCACTTGCCTCATTAAAATTATTATTTTGAAATTATAAGTAATTTATGATTTCACTTATCAAAAAAATTATTAATTTGAAATTATCCTTTCAAAAGCAAGGATTGCAATGTCAAAAAAGAGAGGAATGGATTCGGCAATGACTTATAAAGCTACGTTGTCAAAGCTTGAAATGTGACTTAACAAAGATTGGTTTTGCAATATGAGAAGCCAGATATACAAGGAAAATTCTTCAAATCAAAGAAGCTGTTTATGAAAGTGGATGACGAGGAAGGTTGACATTGTTAAAAGCACACTCTTAGGTTTATCAACATATTATCTCTCCTTATTCATTATTCCCATTTTTGAGGTAAGTAAGTTCGAGAGATTACAGAGAAATTTCTTGTGAGGTGTACCTCAGAAGAGGAGTTCAAGTCCTCTTTGGTGGCATGAGATGTTGCTGTTCACCCAATGCTGCAGCTGTTGGGGGTTACAAAGATAGGGAGCTTTAATTAAGCCTTATTAGGGAAATAGTTATGGTGCTTTGGCCCTTTGGGAGTGAAGAACACTTATGGCGAAGAGTGATGACTACGAAGTATGGGTTGACAGGGGGTGGCTGGATTTGAAAACCAATTAGAGGGTCTCATGGGTGTAGCCTATGGAAAAGTTTCATGACAGGTGAGGGCAGTTTCTTTGATGTGGGGCCATGGGGGATGGCACACGAGTGAGGTTTTGGCATGATAAATGGTGTGCAAAATATTCTTTGAGGGACTTGTAGCCTGACTTATACGCTTGTTCAGTTGACAGAGATGCCTTTTTTCACTCAATTTTGGAGTGCCAAATGAATTTTGGAGGGGGGTGGGAGGGTATGTGGTTATTTCTTTCCCTTGGCCCTTAAGAGGATCCCTTTTTTTGTTTAGACAGCAGCTTGGGGGAGGATTTTGACCTATGATAATCTTATCAAGAGAGGTTTCTCTTTAAAGGTTGGTGTTACATGTGCTCTGGTGTAGTGGGAAAACAGTGGACCATTTGCTCCATTGTGAGATGTTGCTTACATTATGTGCAATGTAGTTTCTAGAGCTTTTGGAATTCATTGGGTGCTACCAAAGTCGGTAGTTGATATTTTATTTAGATGGAGGAATTGTAAGTTGACCTTCCTAGAAGCAACACAACTTGAAACAAGATGAAGTGCCAGGATTAGGTTGCGCAAAGTCTTCAGATTCAATAAAGTTCACATTGGTGTTCCTTTTTCTTTTTTTTTCCCACCAAATGACCATGTATATGCAAAATGCAGAACCCTGTTAAAGTAATTATAATCGATAGAGCTAATAGGCTCTAGCTCAATAGCACCTTCTCCACTTATAAGAGCAAGATGTAAGGTGAGATCATGGGTTCAAAGCCTCTAAATGCATGTTAAAAAAAACAAAGAAAAAAAGTTAATATTAATGAATGACGTGATCAGACTGTGTTAAGATGTATTTACCTCTGTATTTTTTGTTTGTTTGTATTTTTATAGATACCACACAGGTAATAAAGGTTGGACCTGCCTAACAGCATTCACAAGCCCAGGTTTGTCCCATCTTCAATTAATTCTCTAACCCTCTATCCCCACACTATAATGATGTCTATGATTTGGGAGAAAAATAAATATATTTAGAATTGACCCTTGCTTTAAGACAGATACAAATCAAATAAAAAATTATTCAAATTAGAATTGAGTTTGCTTCTCTAGGATGCTTCTCCTCAAAAGTCTCTACACTATTTTCTTGATTAGGGAAAAAACCGTTCTTTCATTGCCGAACCGATATCTTCCAAAGTTCACATATACACAGGTATAGTAACAAGTAAGATAAATCAAAAAATAAAATATTCTTCTTTCACTGCTCATCTAACAACCCCAAAAGTTCCTAGGAAAGGGCATACACATTATGAAAAGGAGAAAACTCTAACACAGCCTTAATTATACCAAGAAATAAAGCAAGAGACTAATAAGAGGAAAAAATTTCCAAATCAGCAGTCATCCCAAAAAAAAAAAAAAATCAAATCAATTAATCCTATGAGCACAAAGCTAAATTATCGCAAATATTTAAGTGAAAAGCATGCTTGGATTGTTGCAAATAAAGATGGAAGGTTAAGGGGCAGGGTGGGATAACCTAAGACCATACAAGTTTGTCATAGTAGATGATCAAGCACCACCATAGGGATTTACAATCCTTCTATTTAACCCTTCACAAATATGACTTAATTCCCTCCATTTTACATTTTGGGATGAAAAGACAATAAACTATTTTCTGATGAGTGACAACAATAAACTATAAAAGAGTAAAAGTCAACAACTTTGTTTGCTCAGCAAATTACATGCCGCCTACAAAAAGCCAATCTTACCAAAAAAATGTGTACAATATTCATGAAGAATTTAGTTATCAAAGAGAGAGAACATAATCAAAGTCATTTGTTATATTAATTTCTCTAAATAAAGATCCCTTGAAGAACAGCTCAATGGCTAGGACAATTATGTTATTTGGTAGACACAGGCTGGGAATACTAAATGTAAGATATTTTCATTATATTTAGTTTCCATTTCTGAGCTTCCTTTTCAAAGTGCACTACCAAAAAGCTTCAAAACTGGATATGAGTTGAATAACACATTAGAAACAAGATTGCAGTGGAAAGGTCTTAACCGTTGGCGCATGATCATTGACATATTGAGAGCACCATTAGACAAGGATTTAATTCAATTTGTAATTGAAGCTTATTTTTCTTAAGACAAACATAGGGAATCCTCTTTTGAATGCGGAAATAAGCAAAACCTACAGTTCTCAAAGAAACTAGAAAGCCAAAAGCAATATTATTGATAGTAAAATTCAAGCTATCCTGTCTTACAAAGTTGTCATAACTTCTATTTATTATAAGATTGAACTATAAAACGTTCGTAACACTTTTTATTTTTTTATTTTTTATTTTTTTTTGATAAGTAAGAAGAGAATATTATTAATAAAAGAGTAGCAAGAGAAACACAAAGAGTTCACGGTAGTGAACAAAGGAAAAGAGAAAAAAGGAACAAAAAGACAGGAGCAGCCCCTAATCTATTCTAATAGATGAAAGAAAATCCAAAAGGTAGAACAATCCGAATAACCCCAACATCGAGACCAATCAAAGAGGGTCCGCTAGCAATACTCTAATAACTGAACCACAGCTTTCCCCTCATCCTCAAAAGACCACCAATTCCGTTCAGTCCAAATAGTCCACATTAAACAACCTGGAACCAAATCCCAAATATCAGAACTATGCTTCCCAAGCCAATGATACCAACAACATAATAAGTCCACAACTGAACCTGGCATGACCCATTCAATCCCAAACAACCGAAGCATATACATCCACAAAGAATGAGCTATCAGACAGAAAAGTAACAGATGGTCCACAGATTCCGCGTTGCTACAGCACAAACAACAACGATTCGCCAAAGGGCAACCACGAAGCATAAGATTATCCAAAGTAAGAATCTGACCATGGGTTGCTGTCCACATAAAAAAAGCCACCTTTTAGGAACCTTAACTTTCCAAATTCCTTTCCAAGGGAAAGTGAAAGGAGCTGCATTTCGAATCTTATGATAAAAGGACCGAGTATCAAACTTCCCATTGCCATTAAGATCCCAACAAAGTCTGTCACACCCCCCACCACTAGGAATTCGGGTTTGGATGAAATGAAGAAAGGAGTAGGAATCCACCAACTCCCAATCATTGAATTCCCTCTAAAATCTTAAACTCCACACTCTGTCATTATCACCCACTGGAGGGCTTAACACCTCAAAAATACAAGCCTCCTTATTGGCTGAACACCAAAATAACTGAGGATAAAGAATTTTGAGAGGAACATCCCTAGTTCACTTATCATGCCAAAACAAAATACGAGCACCATCCCCCAACATGAAAGAGAAATGCTTAGCGAAAGTTTCCCACCCTTCACTGATGCTCTGCCATAACCCACAACCATGAGCCCTACTACAAGCTCTAGTGCACCAACCCCCTTTTCCTTCCCCATATTTCATGGCAATGACCCTTCGCCACAGATGCGAGGTTTCATGGCCATACCTCCAAAGCCATTTCCCTAATAGGGCCTGATTAAAAGGCACCAACTTCCGAATTCCTAAACCACCCAACTCACGCAGTAAGCAAACCTTTTCCCAAGCCACCAATGGATATTTGAAACACTCAATTGAAGAACCTCACAAGAAGTTCCTTTGAATGCATTCCAATCTAGTCGCCACAGCTTTACGGATAGTAAAAAGGGAAAGGTAATAAGTCGGAAGGCTTGAAAGGGTACTCTTCAACAAGGTAAGTCTACCACCCTTTGACAAATAAAGCCACTTCCAGCCTGAAAGCTTCTTTTCCATCCTCTTAAGGATCGGATTCCAAATAGAGGCTGTTTTGTGCAAAGAACCCAATGGCATACCCAAGTAAATCATAGGCAAACTGCCCACCCTACACTGAAGGATATTAGCCAAAGACTGAATGTTACGCACCTCCCCAATAGGGACAATTTCACTTTTCCCCACATTCACCTTCAAACCAGTAAAAGCTTGGAAACAAGTCAAAACTAGCGTAATAGAAAGAATCTGCTCTCTAGAGGCATCACTGGAAAAGAATGGTATCATCAGCAAATAGAAGGTGAGAAACACGGATACCAGTCGAATTAACAGGACCCACATGAAAACCCTGAATTAAACCCCCTTCCTCAATTTTCTTTAGGATACGACTTAAAACCTCCATGATCAAAAGAAAAAGAAGGGGAGACAATGGATCACCTTGTCTGAGACCTCTAGAGCTACTAAAGAAACCAGCTAGAGATCCATTAACCAAAACTGAGAAGCGAACGGTAGAGACACAAGTCTTTAGCCATCTCCACTTTTTAAAGCTAAAAAGACTCAAATATCTTCAATTGACCCCCCCCCCCCCCCAAATCATACTCTTCCTGCATCAAACGTGCATGCTCAATAGTTTCAACCCAATGTGATAACCCCATCAACCCTAATTTTCTCTGTATTATTATGTATAGCTTTTCCCTCCCTATTGCATTGTTGTCATGAAACAATGCCAACCCAGATATGGAAATACTTCTATCATAAGTTATATCACTCTAGACTGAATTCATTGTTGAACTAGACTTGTTAATGTACTCCCAAACAATTTGAATTTGAGATTCCACAACATCGGAGGATCTGCTTTTTGACCTTACTATAGCTGAACTCTTGTCCCAAAAGCTTAAACTGGAAATGGTGAATTTAATCACTTAAACATCATCCTATTACCCCTTGATACGTGGGGCCCAAATATGGAGACATAGTTTGACTACCGCTCGTCCCAAGCACTTAAGCTGTTAGGAAATGGTGAGTTTAATCACTCAACCATTATTCTAACAGATCATACCAATGAATTCTAACTCAAATGGCACAGCTTCCCCTTGTAAGAGAAAGAGAAAGGTGGAGGATGAGGTCGTGTGTTCAAAACCATTAGGTGCCTATCTAATTACAAATCAATAAAAGAACTACAAGATCAAATTCCCAGATAGGCCAACCTCGTTGATTTATTCTAAACAAACAATATCCACCTACAGAATTTGAAACAAATCTAACACAAAACTAGCTTTAATCACACGTGTAAACGTCCAATGTCTAGATTATCATTAAAAAAAAGTGAAGAAAGATCGAATTTCCAACATACCCAGATGAATTCCACGACTCAATTGTTCTTGGCAGCCATGTTTTTCCTAGCAGCTCTGGCATTATCGTACTCGAACTTCAACACATTGGGTATATGAGACGTGTCCTTGACATAGAACATCCTCCCAAACGCGCTTTCCTCAATAGCCGGAAAGTAAACAAAGAGCACAGAATTCACAAACCAAAACCACACCGCCCCAAGAAAAGCTCCCAGAATAGCCCCAGCAAAGACCTGAGCAACTGTGTGGTAACCCAAATACACTCTCGAATACATGGTGAGAAACGCCATAGACCAGAGCCAGAAATGCACGGCCCACTTGCTCGTCGTGCGAAACAGCCCGTACCCTTTATAGGTCATGAGCGAGAAGTAAACGGAGAAGAAGAACATGTACTGAGAGTGGCTCGAAGGCCAGCCGTGCGAGTCGCACATCTCGAGGAGAGCACAGGTTTCGGGGCGAGCTTGCTGTACGGAGGTTTTGATGAACTCGTTGATGAATTGGGAGATTATGAGGCCGAGAGCGAAGAACATGCCTTGGAGTTCGCGGCGGAAGATGAAGTGGGAGACGAAGCCGCCGAGGCTGATGAAAACTGGGACCAGGGAAACCCAGGCTAGGAAGTGACCCAGCTGATCTCCTTTCCGGTACCGCACGTGGACCAGTGTCACGGCCTTCAGTGGCGGTGGAGGCATCGTCGTGTGTGAATGGTGCATAATTCTGGGTTTCAATTCAGGTGGGAAAATGGTGGATTTTGGTTTTGATGGATTATTTTTTGGTGTTTGTTTCTCGGGAAAGCGTTGACGCTAAAAAGGAAAAAGAGGCTTTGTTAAAGACCTGCACTATAATGGTCCGTTCACATGATGGCCGCGAGCCCACAACACAAGCGTGATTTTCGTGAACGGCAGACCTGCCTGGTTATGGATCTTTTGATAATCAATTTATTTTTCTTTTTTCTTTTTTTAGAGGCATTAGCATTACGAATCGTCATCCGTGGGATCCACTGGATTTGGATAATGGATCATGTAAAAGGAGTGTTATCACTAAATTTTCATGATATTTAAAGCTGCGTTTGTTTTCGTAAAATATTTTTCGAAAAATAAATATTTTTCAGAAATGTTATTTTTAAGAAAGAAAAATATTTTTAAGTGTTTGGTTGCATTATAAAAATTATTGTAAAAAATATTTTTATGTGTTTGATTCTATTTTGAAAATGTTATTTTCTTACAAATTTTTTACATTTTCTCAGCTATTTTCTCAGCATCCAAACAAATTTTATTACAGAAAATTTCAAAATCATAGTCAAATCCCAATCCACATAACAAATCGCAGCCAAATTTCAACACCACACACCACCGAAACTCCAATTCAACCCACGACAGCAAACTCCGGCAATCAAAAGCCACAACCACCAAAACACCACCACCCACACCACCACAACAACAAAAATCAAAATCACACAGAAATCAAAATCAGAGAGAGAGAGAGATCGGTTCGTGGGTTTCCGGCGAAGTCGAAGGCTTTGGGTCGCCGGCTCTGGGTCGAAGATCGGTGGGTCGACGGCTCGTGGCAGTGGGTCGAAGGTTCGTGGCGATCGGTGGGTCGACGGCTCGTGGGTCGCCGACGATGGGCTCTCTCTCTCTCTCTTTTTCCATGCGCGATCTCACTCTCACTCTCTCTCTCTCTCTGTTTTCCGGAAAATTGGATTTGAAGGTAAAATAAAAACGGAAATGAATTTACACCCGGTCACACGGTCAACTAAAATGCATTTCCGGAAAATTTATTTTCCATGCGCAACCAAACACCCGCATTTACAGAAAACCATTTCCTTAAATGGTTTTCCACCAAAACAAACGCAGCCTAAGTAAGCTCTTAGGTCTCATTTGGTATAGTAGTTTAACAATATATTTTCAATTTTTAAACATTATTATACGAATTTTCACATACTTTTTTACCCACACATATTTTCAAAAAATATAAACAACGTTACTAAACAGACTCTTAATGTTTTAAATAATGAGTTGTTTCTTTTATTGTCTTGGTTCTGTTGGTAAAATAACAATTTTTAAAAAAATATATAAAAAGGTTTCTTTTTAATTTAATTTTAATGTAACTATGTAGAGTGGGATATTTGGGGTTCGAACTACTAATAAAGAATGTCATTTCTACTAATATAATTTTATAGTACTATGTTAATGACATCAAGAAAGTAGGATCTCTACCAAGAAAAATTATGACACTAAATAATAATAAAAAATAGCCACATTGTACGTCCAAAGTACGTGAGATTAGACTAGTTTCTTTTATTGTTTTGGTTGCATTGGTAAAATAATAAATGTTTTTTATTTATAAAAAAGTTATTTTTTTTTTAATTTTAATTATAATGAATCTATGTAAGTACTAGGGGAGGGATATTTAGGGCTCATTTGGTTAGAAATTTCTAATATTATTGTTAAAGTGTTGTGGAAATATGCGTGGATTAAAAAGTGTTATGAAAATACGTGTTTCAATATTTAAATACTGAAAACTATTGTTTAAACATCCCTACGAAACACCCTATTAGGGTTTGAACTACTAATATTGAGGTATTAGAAAGAGTGTCATTTCTACTAATTTGTTACATGACATATAGTAACAAAAAATTATTGAAAATTATGTTTAAAAAAAAATAGACAATAACATAAGAATATGAAATAGTCTAATCCGCACCTCAATCTTGGTTCATGTAAAGCATTTTTGTGGTATAACTTATCATATCTCCAACAGAAATTGTATATAGTAAGTTGCAAAGAGGTGGGTGATAGAGATTGAGGCACAGATCTGATCACTCTCTTGAGACAATTCACACACTCTTGGCAGTATTATTGGTATAGAAAGGTTATTTGACATGTCATCTCCAAGATACAACAAGCCTAAACACCTGCTATATAACTTACAAAATTGCACAAATTTACAAGGTCGAAACTCCACAAATAATAAGGTTTTTTTTTTTTTTTTTTGATGAATGGAAGGTAGTAGGAGTGTTGGTGGCTATGGAAGGAGTTTAGGAAGAAACTTGCCTTTTTGGTGATGAGAAGAAGTCATGTAGTTGTGCTATTTATATGCCTAGTAGGAAGGAAAGAAACCTAAACCTTTTCAGTAAAAAAAAAAAAAAAAACCTATGTCTCAACATAAAGTTTCTTATGCATTGGCATGTGTAACATCTTTTTCTCACAAGCTCATATCAAGAAAAAGAAGAAAAAAATTACAAATTGATGGGATAGCAAAATTAACCATCTCAGGAGCCAGATCGCTCGTCCACAAGATCGTCCATGCAGGATACTACTGGCCAACCATCCAAGCTGATGCTAAGGCATATGTTAAGGTATGTGATCAATGTCAACGCTTTAGTAATATTCCTAGACAGCCGTCGAAATATCTTACCCCAATGATGACCCCTTGGCCTTTTGCACAATGGGGTTTGGATATATTAGGCCCCTCTCAACTGGAACCAGACAGATGAAGTTTTTGGTGATGAGAATAGATTATTTCACTAAGTGAGTGGAAGCTGAGCCCTTAGTGAAAATTACACAACAGAATGTCAAAAACTTCGTCTAGAAAAGTATTGTGTGCAGATTTGGAGTACCAAGAGTACTAGTATCTGACAATGGACAACAGTTCGACAACACACCCTTCAGGGAATTTTGTGAACAACTGGGAATCAAGAATCATTATTCCTCACCCTCCCACCCACAGGCCAACGGACAAGCAGAAGTAACAAACCAATCCTTGTTGAAAATCATCAAGACTCAGCTTGAAAGGGCAAAGGGAGTATGGCCAGACAAATTACCAGGTGTTTCGTGGGCTTACAGAATAACAGTGAGGACCCCTATAGGGGAAACCCCTTTTAAATTAGCTTATGGGAGTGAAACAGTTATACCTGCGGAAGTGCATATGGCCAGTCATAGGATAATGAAGTATTAAGATGAAGAAAACAAGGAACAGCTTCGTCTTAACCTCGATCTTATAGACGAGGTAAGGATGGACGCAGAGCAGAGGACGGCAAGGTACAAAAATCTTATGGCAAAGCAGTATGATACCATGGTCAAACCTAGACGTTTCAACATTTGAGATCTCGTCCTAAAAAGGGTTTCTTTGGCCACCAAAAACCCGGCCCACGGGAAGTTGGGACCAAATTGGAAAGGACCTTACAGGGTTATCAACTGCAAGAGGCAAGGATCCTACTACTTGGAAGCCCTGGATGGACAGAAGCTGAAACACCCTTGGAATGTTGAACATCTAAGAATGTACTATCAATAGAGGGTGACCATGGACGAACATTGCCGCAAGACGAAAGTCATGGATGGCTAAAGTAATTTGTTGTTTAGTGTTATTTTCTCGTGTTTGCTTACTACTGTTACTATGTGTTTTAGATGTATAAGTATTATATTACTCTTGGACGAAGTTGTGTTATATTAAGTATTTTTAATTCCCTAAAGGCACTGGCTATTAAGCATGTGCCATAACTGTGGACGAATGTTTACATAGTGTGGATTTTCAAATATATATATGATGCATTTCCAAGTATATGTATGATTGTATAAGAATCCTCCATTTTTGTATTTTCATTCAAAATGATCCACAAAAGGCAAAAAGCCAAGGACGAATAAAATCCTTGGACGCAAGGATGTATCATCTATAAGCTTTCCTCCAAATAAGGATGAAGCAAGAAAAATAAACCCAAGGTATATCCGTCCAAGCTTAAGACGAGATAAAACCTAAGGTATGATCAACTAAATCATGAACGAATAATGTGCATGTAAAAACACCACAAGCCCATAGACGAATCTAACCAGCCAAACAATCCAGCACATGGACAAGCATTCGTTGGAACTACTTTCGTTAAGGACGAATAAATAATCGTCCCAAGTTTGAATAACGGATAAAGCTGGCCAAAAGACGATGTTCATGGACGAATTGTACATGAATGGCAAGCGTCAAGGATTCATTTTACTCTAGTTTTGCAATGTAAGAAGAACTTCGTCCATAAGCTCAAGACGAGATAAAATGTTTTCCTAATTGGACGAACCACAGTATAGAAATGGCATGGACGATATTAATAAAGTATGTCCATAAATCCTTAAACATGTTCAAACATAATAAAGTGAGAAAATAGAAAACATGCATTCATTCATTCAAAGAATTCAAAGAAAGGTAGACGACCAACGTCCAAAAACCCTTTTAAGTTGTGAAAACAATATAACTGATTGTATATGAAGCTCGTCCATAAATTTGGACGAGATAATTGTACTTGAATAAATTTTAAAAGAAATAAAGCCCAAAACACTAGGCACCTCCAAACAAAATTAAAATATAAACTTTCTAAAGGGAAGATGAAATCACTTGGATGGACCACTGGGAGCATTGCCGGTCTTTGGATCGTCTTGGGTCACCTCGTTATTAGCGCTGTCCACCACATTGATGTCCTCAGAACTCGTCGCAAGCAAGGAACTCTCTGTAGCGAGGGGAATCTTGAATGTATCAAAGTTCAAGTCAAGAAATGCTTCCTTGGCATCAGCATAGAAGTCCTCATACCCAGTAGCATAGTGATTGTCTAGACGATTCTTGTACTCGTCAGACTTCTTGAAGGTTGATATGGCTTCTTCACGTGCTTTCTCCAAGGATGAGGCAAACCCTGAGACTTGTAACTCCAGATGAGCAATGCGAGTATCTTTCTCGTCGGCATCTGCTTTGAGCTCCTCCACCTCGTTCTTTAGCTTCGTCTCACTTCCTTGCAGATGATTGAAATCATCAGTCAACCTAATCACCTCCCCCTTTTTTTAATAGAATTTCATTGTTTAGCTGCTTAGCCTTCTCTTTAGTCGTCTTAGCCTCCTCGCAGAGCTCCTTGGCTTCGCACGTCGCTGTATAAAACTTTGACATAGCCTATGTGTGGACGAAGGAAAGTTAGACATTTTATTTTGAAAAATTTATTAAAAACACACGAGGATGAATGAAACTCATACCTTAAAGAGGTCATGGATACCAGAGCGTTCAAACTTCTTCACTGACATACTGTAGCATTCATTGACTTTATTATCAGTGATTATTCCTTTAAACGTCCTCCATGCGTAGCTCTCGTCCAACACCAAGTTAGAAGGACGATCAGATGGCTCTGACGGATGAGGCTTACGAGGAGTCTTGGCTAGAGGGGGAGTAGGATCAGTTTGAACGGGATGAATTGTTTGGACGGGCCCCACATTGGCTACAGGGTTGTCCAAATCTACCGTCGGAGGTATAAACTTGGGAACCTTGGGAAGAGAAGCCTTGCCAGGTTTTTGCTTCTTAAGACCTCAACGACTTGGAAGGTCGTCCAGATCCACAGCACTGGATATAGACTTAGATTTTTTCTTCCCTGTCTGGATGGAAGGTTTCTGGATGACTGGTGGTGCAGTTGCATCCTCGTCCCCACTAGTTATGGTTTTCTCTTTGATCTCTCTCATTGTAGTCATTCCTACGACGAGGAAAATTAAATTATAAAAAAAAAAAAAAAAAAAAAAAGAAGAAGTAGAAGAGAAAAGAGAAGTGTACGGTCCCCGCACCATGACCCGTAGTGGGCCTCGGGACCTGGCCTGGGTATAAGGCCCATAAGGCCGGTCTCCCTCTGCCTAGCGGCCCACCCCGAGCCCCGCGGGCTGCAGGCCCACGATCTGCTTTTACATCGTTTCTCGGCAGACCCCTTCCCGAGCAGTGATGAACACACAGCTCGCGGAACACCCCGCCCTGTACCTACTCGGTCATACCTCGGAGAGGCACCGCTGCCGGGAACTATCGTGGAAGTGGGAACCAAGTTCCAACGCCACCGTCACCGCTTCCCACTCCCACCTAACCACCCACTTACAATCGATAATACTGGACCGCCGGTTGTACCTACTGGCAAGTAATTATGGCTCTCCACTAAACTATGAGCTATAAATACAAGAAGTTTTGAGAAGACAAGGGTTGGTGAATTGAGGGAAGGAAGAGTGTAAACAGAGAGAGCAGAGTAAGGAATTGGGTCAGGTCCCCGAGAAGAGGAAAGCGCCACAGTTGAGCCTTGGTGTTTAGAACGACCCATTGTGGGAAATCCAAACCCACCATACAAATAAGTTGTGAGTCCAAGCAAGGCCCAGCCCAGCGGGTTTGAGTTTCTGGTGCGCACAACTGAAATTGACTGACGGCCTACCCGCCATCATTGCCTGACGGTTCGTGAACCGAGGCGTCGCGCGTGTGGCAGTTGAAGCGGCGGTCCGCGTGGTTTCCTTCCAACGGATCATTAATTGCCCCTCATTCTACTTCATCATGCCTATAAATAGTCCCTCTTGTTACTGAATCTCACTTTTGCATTCCTCACCTTTCAGTTTTCTCCTCTGCCGAGCATACCTCCCGTGGTTCATCTACTGGCCCAGAACACACCTACTCCTTAGAGCCCACAGTAAGTTCCTTTCCCTCTTCTTGCTTTTTCAGTTCAGCCATTTCAGTACATTCTTTGATAATCGTAGCACTTCTTTTCCCTTTTGTTAAGAAACTGTTTTGAAAAAAGAAAACATGAGTTACTCTTACCTCCTTACCACCGAGCATGCTTTGGCTAGATTTAGGGAAGCATATAATGTTCCGAGTGACGTAGATATCGCCTACTGCAATATGGGCGATGTCGACATTCAGAGGCGCCGAGGGGAGAACACGGTGTTCTTTCCCTTGATGGCCATTTTAGAGGGCGGGCTTAGGTTCCCGGTAGACCCTCTGATTCTCAGCACCCTTAGATTTTATGGCCTTTGTCCCGACCAACTTCCCCCCAACTTTTACCGGGTAGTGAGTTGCGTGAGTACACTGAACCGGTTGTACGGGTTGGAACTTAACCACCACGACATTAACCATATGTACAGTTTGTGCGGAAAGATTGAGTCCGACTATTACCTAAAGACTAGGGACGCGAGGGTACGGCTTATTTCATGCCTGCCGGACTCGAATCGTAACTCGGCCAAAGATTTCGTTCGGGTGAGCGGCAATTGGTTTGCCGAGGGGTTCCCCTGTGCGTTTTCGCCGCGCGACGTTGGTCGGTGACTAGCCTCCATTTACTTTGATGCATTTCTATATCTGTCCGGTTATGTAATCTCTAACCATTTTTTCCTTTGTGCAGAGAGCAAAAGATTCAAGCCCGACGTCAGAGTGGTACACGTTCGGGACTTGAACTTCGTACTCCGGTCGGAAATCTTCGTGCACACGGACGGGCAACTCCGAGCGTCCCACCTCATCCTCGGCGTCAGTCCCGTCTACTCAACTTGGCAGTCGTTCGGCCAAGCTTTGCTAGTCGACAGTCTTCTCATCTCATACATCGACGTTCGGCACGCAAATTTCCTCCCCCCAAGGCTAACAGTAGGCGAGGCGCGTGAGCACGGTCCTCGGTACATTTGTTCAGACGAGCGACCGCCCGTCCGTGACGAATCAGCCGAGCGCGTGTCTGCCGAGCGTAGGAGGCGAGCTCACGAGCAAATCCAGCAAGCTCCTGCTCAGCCCGAGAGAATCGTAGAGCCCGGGGCACCTGCTCGGGAAGGGGAGGTTGTAGCCGCAGAACTGACTGACTCTTCGGAAACAGGATCCGATCCAGGTAACGCAATGGTGGCCAGGAGGAAGATGACAATAGACCGCTTCGTCCCGAGTGCCCGGCCAACCGGGCAACAACAACAAGCACCCGCCCGAGATGCTTCCCCTCCCGCTCCCCCACCGACCCGAGTTCGAAAGAGGCCGCGCACCACCGATCAAACACAGACGGGCTCGGGCAATGTGCCCATCCGACCCTCGGCCGGAATCGTCATCCAGGAACCGGTAGCGCAAACCGGGATAGACCTGGCGTCTACTTCCCGGGCTCCGGCAGCATGGCGACCCTCCTTCAAACTTGGCGGCGAGCCTCTCCCGTCGACGGCCAGTGCCCGAGTGTGGGATAAGGGGCATGGAGGCTGCGTGGCGCAGAGTCTGGCGCGCGGCATCCTCTTGCCCGAGGACTTGCACGCCTTCACGGAATCGACGGATGAGTCCCTGGGGAGACGTTTGCAATGGCACACCATAGCGGTAACTGTTTCACTTTTCTCTATGACTCTCGGTTTCCCTTTCGATTGTGTATGTGTTTTTTCCATTTTACATCACAAAGCGGATATTGTGTGGTCAGGCTGCGCAAATGTCGTACGTGGTGGACGGGAGGATGAAGGAGCTGGCCGAGGACGTCGAGCGGGAAAAGGCTCTGAAGGAAGTTGCCGAGGCCACGGCGAAGGAGCAGTTGAAAATTGCCGAGGAGGCAAAGGATAAGATTGCTACAGCCGTGAAGGCCCAGGCGCTTGCTGAAACGAAGCGCGAGGAACTGGAACTCCAGTTGGGGGGCACCGAGCTTAAGTTGGCCGAGGCTCAGAGCTTGAATACAATGCTGGAGGGGCAGCTGACCGACTCGAAGGCGGCGCTGGAGGCCTGCGAAACCAAGTGGTATAACGAGGGGTTCGCGGATGCCGAGAATTCGGCGGAACCGATCATTCGCCAGGCCCATAAGCTCGGATATGAGGAGGGTTGGTTCGCCGCTCTCCAAGCCATGGGGGTTCCCGAGGATTCCCCGTTGAGGGATCGCAGCAGGATTCCTTTCCCGAGCATCCCCAACACCGAGAATCCTGCGCCTCTTGTCATCGACGAGGAGGAGACATCCAGCATGAGGGAACTGGTGAATGCCATTGACTCTCATGCAGTGCCGACCGACATGGAGGGGACCAGCCATCCCCATGCCGGGGACCGAACCGGGGAGGACATCCAGCCGCCAACTCCTCACGCCGACCAACACTCTCAAGAGGACGCATCCTCGGCCCATGCGGCGGACATCTGAAGCCGACAGCCAGCCCTTCTTTACTTCTCCCTTGCTTGAGAATTTTGAATAAACGGAATTGCCTATGTCACCGGGATGTGGTGACGGGATAATTTGTTTACGTTGTCTTTTCTTTATTTTGAGTTGCCGGGTTTTGGCAACAAAACGCTAATTTAAGTTTCACATTTCAATATGAATGCTTTACTGTGTTGCTTGTACGTATTTACCGAGTAATGAACTCTTGTTGCCTGCCTTTTTATTGTGATGTGTCCGACCATGGTAAGGCCTCCAAACGCTAATTTAAGTTTCACGTGCTTGGTGATAAGATCGAACCGAGGGTCGGGCTCCCGTCCTTAAGAGTTTATCGTCAGGTTTCCGCCTGCTCGGCGACTAGGGTCTAGCCGAGAGTCAGGTTTCTGTCCTTAGAATTAATCGTTCAGGTGTCCACCTGCTCGGTGATAGGGATCGAACCGAGAGTCAGGTTTCTGTCCTTATAGTGGGTCGTTCAGGTTTCCACCTGCTCGGCGATTAGGGTCTAGCCGAGAGTCAGGTTTCTGTCCTGGAGACGAGAAGGCTAAGGTTTCCACCTGCTCGGTGATAGGGATCGAACCGAGAGTCAGGTTTCTGTCCTTACAGTGGGTCGTTCAGGTTTCCACCTGCTCGGCGATTAGGGTCTAGCCGAGAGTCAGGTTTCTGTCCTGGAGACGAGAGGGCTAAGGTTTCCACCTGCTCGGTGATAGGGATCGAACCGAGAGTCAGGTTTCTGTCCTTACAGTGGGTCGTTCAGGTTTCCACCTGCTCGGCGATTAAGGTCTAGCCGAGAGTCAGGTTTCTGTCCTGGAGACGAGAGGGCTAAGGTTTCCACCTGCTCGGTGATAGGGATCGAACCGAGAGTCAGGTTTCTGTCCTTACAGTGGGTCGTTCAGGTTTCCACCTGCTCGGCGATTAGGGTCTAGCCGAGAGTCAGGTTTCTGTCCTGGAGACGAGAGGGCTAAGGTTTCCACCTGCTCGGTGATAGGGATCGAACCGAGAGTCAGGTTTCTGTCCTTACAGTGGGTCGTTCAGGTTTCCACCTGCTCGGCGATTAGGGTCTAGCCGAGAGTCAGGTTTCTGTCCTGGAGACGAGAGGGCTAAGGTTTCCACCTGCTCGGTGATAGGGATCGAACCGAGAGTCAGGTTTCTGTCCTTATAGTGGGTCGTTCAGGTTTCCACCTGCTCGGCGATTAGGGTCTAGCCGAGAGTCAGGTTTCTGTCCTTAGAACGTGCAGATAAGGTTTCAGCGTGCTCGGCGATAAATCGAACCGAGGATCAGGCTTCTGTTTGTAGAACGCATCGGCTAAGAACGAACATTGCTCGGTGAATGGGATCGCACCGAGAATTTTGGTTAGAACTGTGCGATTCTGCATGAAAGACATCATTAGTACAACTAGCAAAACATATGCAACATTACTAACAAAACATATACAACACGTTGCGGTTAACTCTATGCTCGGAGAACCGCCCATCAATGATAGTACTTCTTCAGGTTATGGACGTTCCATGGTCGGGGAAGTTGTCTCTCGTCCAGGTCTTCCAAGAAATAAGCCCCGGTGCCGGCCACTGCCGTGACCCTATAAGGTCCCTCCCATGTCTGTGCCAATTTCCCGGCACCAGTGTCTCGCATGTTGCCCACGGCTCTTCTGAGAACCAAATCCCCGGAGACAAACTCCCTCGTTCTCACACCTCGGTTGTATCTCCGGGCGAGCTTCTGCTGATACTCCGCGAGCCGTATTGTCACCGATTCGCGGTACTCTTCCACCTTGTCCAAATATCCTACCATCATTGCGTCGTTCTGGGCTTGATCGAAACCCGCTACTCTTGCACTGCACAGATTCACCTCGGTGGGGATCACGGCCTCCGCTCCGTACGTGAGAGAGAATGGGGTCTCCCCGGTGGACCGTCTAGGAGTGGTGCGGTATGCCCACAAGACTTTGGGAAGCTCCTCGGCCCAGTTTCCCTTTGCTCCCTCCAGCCTTTTCTTCAGCCCACTCACAATCACCTTATTCACGGCCTCGGCCTGGCCGTTGCCCTGTGGGTAAGCAGGAGTTGAGTACCTGTTCTTGATGCCGAGGCCACTGCAAAATTCTCGGAAGGCCCGGCTGTCAAACTGTAACCCGTTGTCAGATATGATAGTGTTCGGCACCCCGAACCTGGTGATGACGTTTTTCCATATGAACTTCTTCACTTCCACATCCCGTATGTTGGCCAACGCTTCCGCCTCCGCCCACTTGGTAAAATAGTCGACGGCCACCAAAACGAACTTTCGGCCGCCAGTCGCCTTCGGGAACGGGCCGATGATGTCCAGCCCCCACTGCGCAAAAGGCCAAGGACTGCTGATCGGGTTCAGGTGGCCCGCGGGCTGATGGATCAGAGGGGCGTGCTTTTGACACTGCTCACACTTAAGCACGTACTCGGCGGCATCCTTCTGCATTTGAGGCCACCAGAACCCCTGGGTCATGGCTCGGTGCGCCAATGAGCGTCCCCCGACATGGCCGCCGCACACCCCAGAGTGGAGCTCCGCCAAGAGCTCGCCCACCTTCTCCGGGCGTAAGCACAAGAGGTACGGCCCTCCGAAAGACCTTCGATACAAAGTCCGGTCTTCTGCCAACCAATACCGGGGAGCCATCCTACGGATCCTGCTGCCCTCCTTCTCGTCACTCGGCAGTCGGTCGTCGGCCAGAAAGTCGACGATGGGGTCGATCCAGCAATTGGCAGGGGCCGCAATTGCCGTGACGTTAATCCCTGTAGTTCCCGAGTTTCTCGTTACACTGATGCTCGGCTCCGAAATAAGCTCGACTTTGATTTGCCGTGGTATCTCCTCGGCCACTGAGGACGCCAGCGTGGCTAGGGAGTCAGCGTGTCTGTTCTGGGTTCGGGCTACGTGGAAAACTTTCACCGTGTTGAAGCTGGTCATAACTAGCCTTGCCTGTTCTAGGTATGCTTTCATCCGGGGATCTCGGGCCTCGAAACTGCCCTGCACCTGATTAACCACCAGACGCAAATCCGAGTATAGCTCAATATCCCGAGCCCCCAGGTTCGAAGCTACCCTCAGTCCGGCCAAGAAAGCCTCGTATTCCGCCTCGTTGTTGGATGCCCTGAAACTCAATCTAAACGAGTGTTCCAGCCGAATTCCTTCGGGGGTAATCATGACTACTCCTGAACCGGCCCCCGTGGAGCTCGAAGCGCTATCCACAAATATCTTCCACGGTCGAACCTCCAATCGGCAAACCATCTCTCCCTTTTCCCTGGGCGAAAATTCAGCGATGAAGTCCGCAAGGACCTGGCCTTTCACCGAGCTCCGAGGCCTGTACCGTATGTCGAAGGAACCGAGTCGAGTCCCCCATTTGGCTATGCGGCCCGTGAAATCAGACCTCTTTAATAACGACTGTAATGGGTACTCGGTCAAGACGTGTACGGTGTGAGCTTGGAAATAGTGCGGCAACTTCCTTGTGGCGTGTATCAGGGCCAGTACGAGCTTCTCCAAGGGCAAGTACCTCGTCTCGGCGTCGACGAGAGTTTTGCTGATGTAGTATACGGGTTGCTGGATCCCTTTGTCCCTTAGCAGCACGGCACTTACGGCGTGCTCGGATACCGCCAGATACATGAATAAGTCCTCACCTGCCTCCGATGCCGCGAGCATGGGCGCCCGCGCTAAATAAATCTTCAAATCCACAAAGGCCTGTTCGCACTCCTCGGTCCACCGAAATCCCGTCCATTTCTTCAGCAGTTGGTAGAATGGTCGGCATCGGTCTGCGAATTTTGAAATGAACCTGTTAAGGGCGGCCAGCATCCCGGTTAGTATTTGCACTTCCTTCGGGTTGCTCGGTGGCTTCAGTCTTCTCACAGCCTCTATCTGGTCCGGGTTGACTTCAATCCCCCGTGTACTGATCAGGTACCCCAAGAACTTCCCGGCCCCTACGCCAAACGCGCACTTCTCCGTATTAAGGCGCAACTTGTGCCGTCGGAGAACCTCGAAGACCTCCAGGAGGTCCCCCATATGCAAGGCTTCCTGTTTGCTTTTAACCACCATGTCGTCGATGTATACCTCGACCGTGCGCCCTATCTTGTCTCGGAACATTCTTGTCATCATTCGTTGGTAAGTGGCCTCGGCGTTCTTCAGTCCGAACGGCATCCTTGTGTAGTGGTAATTTGCCTCCGGGGAAATGAATGCCGTTTTCTCTTGATCCTCGGGCGCTAGGGCGATCTGGTGATACCCTTGGAAAGCGTCCAGAAAGCTCATCCTCGGGTGCCCACACGTGGCGTCCACCAGCTGATCAATCTTCGGCACGGGAAAAGGGTCTTTCGGGCAGGCTCTGTTCAGATCGGTAAAATCGACGCAGACCCTCCACTTGCCGTTCTTCTTCTTCACTACCACGGTGTTCGCCAACCAATCCGGGAAGATGATCTCCCGAATCACCCCCGCCTCCTTCAATCTCTGAACTTCCACTTTTACTGCCTCGGAGTGCTCCCAGGCTGATCTTCTCGGCCTCTGCTTTTTAGGGGTGAATGAGGGGTCAACTCCAAGTCTATGCATGATGAATTCGGGATCCACCCCGGGCACCTCGTACGGACTCCAAGCGAATACGTCCACATTCTGTATTAGGAGCAGCAACATCTCTACTTTTTTCCGGTCCTCCATGCTCTCCCCTATTTGGAAGTACTTGTCCGTGTCCGGCAACACCTTCACCCTCAGCATGTTCTCGGCACGGGCGACCTCCTTCTCTGGCGGGCCCTGTAACTGCTATAAAGGCGTCCCCGACGACGAACACTTGGGATCGGCCTGACCCTCCCGGTCGGTTTGCTCCTTTTTCCAATCGACCATGGCGATCAAACATTGCCTGGCTGCCTGCTGACTCCCTTGTATCACCGTGACACCATAATCAGTATGAAACTTGACCCTCATGTGCAGAGTGGACGGGACAGCCCCCATTGCATGTATCCATGGCCTCCCTAGAATCGCCGTGTAGGGGGAGTATGACGTAACTGCGAAGAAGCTTACCATCACTTCCTTGCCCCCCATGTTCACGGGCAGAGAGATCTGCCCCTCGGGCGCCACCATCTTCCCATCGAACCCAACCAGGGGGGTGTTGTTCTTCGACAGGTCCTCATCCCTCAGCCCGAGCCCCCTGAATAGGTCCGGGTACATAACATCCGCTCCGCTTCCCTGGTCTATCATTATCCTCTTCACAACGAAGCCGCCAACCCTTGCCGTTACTATCAATGCGTCGTCGTGCGGCTGAATGGTTCCTTCTAGATCACTGTCGTCGAAAGAGATCGGCTCCCGGGTAGGTCTGATCCTCTTCGCGGTAGGCGGCACGCCCGTACTCCCCTCTACCGATATCATCGTCAGCACCTCCTTCCCCTTTGCCGTTTTGATGCCCCTCGGGGCGACGTGGATGACATCAATTATCCCAAGAGGGGGCGGAAGGGGATTCCCTCTGTGCGGGGCGCCATGCCCCGTTCCTCTATCCCCGGCGTCCGTCACAAAATCCTTGAGGTGTCCTGCTTTAGCCAACTGCCCGAGATGGTCCTTTAGCACTCGGCACTGCTCGGTAGTATGCCCCCGGTCTTTGTGGTAGGTGCAGTACAGGTTCTGATTTCTCCTAGAGGGGTCGCCAGCCATCCGGTTCGGCCATCTGAAGTACGGCTCGTGCTTGATCTTATCCACGATTTTATGCACGGGCTCCTTGAACGTCACGTTCACCTCCCCTGCTGGTGCTGCTGGCTCTTGAATCCTCAAATTTCCCCGTGCCCTCTGTTGAAAACTGCTCAGCCGAGGACGATCAGCCACCTGTGCTTTGCCTTTGCTCTGTATCTTATCGTCTTCCAACCGCTTGTACTCCTCGATGCGCCTCATCAGCTGCCTCATGTCCTCGGGAGGCTTCTTAGTTAACGACTCTCTCAACCCCGAGTCGTCAGGCAATCCCAATCTGAAGGTGCTCGCCGCAATCTTCTCGTTCCCTCCGCCAATCTCGTTGTAGAGCTCCCAGTATCGGTTAGCGTAATCCCGGAGGGTTTCCCCTGCCCTCATCTTCATAGACAACAGCGCGTCCACCGGTTGTTGCTCCCGGCTGCACGTCACGAAACGGGAACCGAACTCCTGTATTAGCTCGGCGAAACTGTGAATAGAGCCCTTGCGCAACCCGTTGAACCACCTTAAGGCCGTGGGACCAAGGCTGGAGGGAAAAACCTTGCACATCAGAGCGTCATTGCGGGTATGCAAAGACATCATCTGGATATAGTGGCTGACATGCTCTACGGGGTCTGTTTTCCCACCATACGAATTGAACGGCGGGCGCGTAAACCTGTCCGGCATCGGTGCACGCTTGATATCTGCTGAGAATGGTGACCGAGCAGCCCTGCGCAATGCGCGGCTCATAGCATCCATGGCCGCATTCCTCGGCCGTCCCTCTGGAGACTCCGAGCCCCGATTCTCATATTCCCGCGACCGAGAGCGATTTCGCTGCCGATGAGACTCTGCTGAATGGGAACGGTCTCGGCGGCGACGGGACTCCCTCGAGTGCGAGCGCTCCCTGTGGTGGCGGGATCCTGATTGATTCGATCCCACCCCGCGTCTTTCTCCCTCGGCGCCTGGCCCTCTCTCTCGGTCGTCTTGACCGGCTCGGTGGCGCTCGTTTCGGGCTTCCAACTCCAGGTCTTGTACTAACCTCCGCAGCCGCTCAAGCTCTTCATCCCTGACGTCGTGCTGCCTATCCCGGGAAGCATGGGATGCCGTTCTCCCCGTTTGATACGACCCTTCTCCAAGGCCGGACCGCTCTTCCTGTTGATCGTGAAACGGATCCTCGCGTCTCTTCTGCCTCTGTTCTCGCCAGGTGGAGCCCCTGGAAGACCCTGCCGAGCCACTCGCGGCGTTACCTCCCGACATCTTTCCTGTATACGAGCCTTGGCAGAACCACTGCTTAGTAGGATTCCCCACAGACGGCGCCAATTGTGCGCACCAGAAACTCAAACCCGCTGGGCTGGGCCTTGCTTGGACTCACAACTTATTTGTATGGTGGGTTTGGATTTCCCACAATGGGTCGTTCTAAACACCAAGGCTCAACTGTGGCGCTTTCCTCTTCTCGGGGACCTGACCCAATTCCTTACTCTGCTCTCTCTTTTTACACTCTTCCTTCCCTCAATTCACCAACCCTTGTCTTCTCAAAACTTCTTGTATTTATAGCTCATAGTTTAGTGGAGAGCCATAATTACTTGCCAGTAGGTACAACCGGCGGTCCAGTATTATCGATTGTAAGTGGGTGGTTAGGTGGGAGTGGGAAGCGGTGACGGTGGCGTTGGAACTTGGTTCCCACTTCCACGATAGTTCCCGGCAGCGGTGCCTCTCCGAGGTATGACCGAGTAGGTACAGGGCGGGGTGTTCCGCGAGCTGTGTGTTCATCACTGCTCGGGAAGGGGTCTGCCGAGAAACGATGTAAAAGCAGATCGTGGGCCTGCAGCCCGCGGGGCTCGGGGTGGGCCGCTAGGCCGAGGGAGACCGGCCTTATGGGCCTTATACCCAGGCCAGGTCCCGAGGCCCACTACGGGTCATGGTGCGGGGACCGTACAAGAAGAATGGATGATACTTACTTCGATGGGTAGTTTCCTTGTGACCAAGATTCTCAGCAGTAGGTTCTGGGCCAAGCCTTCACGTAGCTAGACGACTGAGAGTGACTAGATTGTGAAAGGTTCTCCCAGGGAAGGCACGCACTTGGTCAATTCGGTCCAAGTGAAATTTGTCCAAGCGTGGACGAACAACAGTTGCATCAATAAAAAGAAAGAGGGGTTAGATGACTGAAAGTTAGAAAATATGTAAAGAGAAATAAAATAAAATGGAAGGAGACATACCCTCAGGACGAAGACAACCTAGAGGGCCGGTAAAAGGTGGGAATGGGGCATTACCCACATCAACTGGGTCCCCAGCCCAATTTTCGAAAATAATAAAAAATTCTTTTTTCCAGAGCCTGTCAGACGAGTTACGACCCTTTATTAAACTATAGTAGGAGCCTTTGGACGAGAACTGGTAAAAACCAGCAGACTTCTTTATCTTTGAGGGCTTATAACAGTAAAGGAACTTGTCCACTGTCAGGACAATCCCCTTCCAACGCCTCACGCCATAGCACTTGCATGGCAATTACCGTCCTCCATCCATTGGGGTTGAGCTGGTTAGGTCCAATACCCAACCTATGGAGAAGACCTCTACAAAAATAATTTAGAGGGAACTTAAGGCCAGCTAAAAGGTAAGACGTATATATTCCTAAACCAGAAGAAGGAGAACAACACCATTCTCCTTCCTTGGGTAGACGAGGTTTGAACTCAATAGGAATTTGGTATCTATCTACAAGGGTCTTCAATTTAGGGGCGTCTAGGGTGGACGCTACTTCAGGAGCACAGCTGTATATCACATCCTCTTCTTCCTCCTCCTTGTCTTGAGAAACACTAGGTGGCCCTCTGGACGAGCTAGTCCCAGCTCCAGATGCCATCCTACGTTGCATTTCCTAGAATTCCTCAAAGGGAATGCCAGGAACCTCAGACGAGTAATTCTCGTCTGAGGAACTACTACTATAGCTCGTGCTACCCTCACCACTCTCATAACTCCCAGAAAAAAGCGTCCTGGTACTTGTCTATATCTCTCTCTCTATACTACTAGACGAAGACATCACTAAAATAAAGATTAAGACGAAAAACCTAAAAAAGGAAGAGGAAATACCTGAGAACTAGGATGAAGAGCTAGATGAGACTCTTGGATGAGATGGCAAAAGGGAGATTATGAGAAAGGTGAAGGGCAGGAAAGAGAATGTACCTATTTATAGGGCCTAGAAGCAGGTCAACGAAGCGACGCCAACCATTCAGAAGAAGACACATGGCCGTCCCTTTGAAAAACGCAATCGACGTGATGGGTCAACCAACGAAATCACGACATGTGGTCTCGAAAAAAAAAAAGAGGAGGGTTGGATTAGAACCATAAAAATGTAAATTAAATCTATCCTTGGACGACCCCTGGACAAGGGGGCAACTGATGGGATAGCAAAATTAACCATCTCCGGTTCGTCCATAGGGATCGTCCATGAGCGTTAGTCAGCCAAATGTTTGAATAAGCTGTGAGCAAAAGAGTCGTCCATGGGCAAAGCACATGGACGATCACCTAACACCATCTATGAACAAAATAGTCGTCCATGAGCAAAGCACATGGACAACCATACAACACTTGGGAAAATCCTCAAGAATAGACTCACTCGTGTATGGAAGATTCGAGTCACAAAACCTTGTAGTGGTTGCCCAACCCACATTTATCGCCTTAACTTCTACCAGGGGTTGAAACTCCTATAACCGTTGAGGAAGTTATGTCCAGATTCACTGATTTCCACAAATCTTGGGGAAGTTATTAAGATTATAATCACTCCAAGGTTCTCTATATAAGGACCGGTCTGAATCAAATCAAGGTAAATGCATTATGATATTTTACTCCTAAAAAGTTGGAACTCCATTCTTGTGAGAAACTAACTTAGCCATCGGAAGGTGTTTGGCCGGTCCACCCCGGTCTCCTTTGATAGCGTGTTCATCCTTGCAGGCCTTTGCTACAACTATTAGCCCATCGAAGCCGGAGTGTTCAGTCTACTGATTTTGTGTAACATCACAAATCATGTGCATATATGATTTATAACTTACAAGTATGAATCCTACATACACATAAAAGAAGCTCCATATATTGTTTATACAAATAAATAGGGCAAAACTTGGATCTAGTACCTTCAGTGCACTAGATCCGTTTATAACAATGACACATAGTCAAATTTTAACACGTGTTGTGATCATAACAGGGTAATGAACCCAAGACAAGTTCTACATTATATAATGCCTTATAAAGTGTATTAATGGGACATTATATAATGCCTTATGTCTTATAACTTCAAGTCTTCAACCACTCTTCTACTTCATTATTTTTTTTTTTTCATCTTTTGTGTTTGTAGTTTGACTTCATTTCACCCAAATCCCTAGATCAAATAGTCTAAAATACATTTCTTAAAAATCTACTATAATTTTATTTTCCTTAAAAACCCCACAAGAATTATATTGAAAATGAAAATTGGATTATGTATTTAACATGTGATCAACAATATTTGAGGTATTAAATTTAATTCTCGAAGGAAAATATTGTAATTCCACTTCTACTATATAAGACTTAGAAACTAACTTTAACCAATTAAAAACCAACGTTGCCAAATGCCTATTATTAGTTTTTTCTTCTTATTTTTAAAATAAAAATTCCAAACCTAATGAGCTGTAATCAAAACAACATCACTTTTATATTGACTTATTATTATTGTTACTTTTATATGTATCAATCTTCAATCATAACGCGTGGTAGTAGTAGTTGTGGGAATTTTGACAAAGAGACTTGTAGTTCAACTAACACTTTATATTTAGGGTTCAAATCATCAATTCTCCATTGTAACTATTGAATTATTAAAAAAAATATTTTTTTTTTAATTTATAAATTTGTATTTTTATAATTTAATAGTTGGAGGTAGGTGGTATTTGTACATTATATGTATTTGTTTAAAGCACCAAAATATGCCAATAAGTTGAGTTACAGACTTACAGTACACTTGGCAAGCTGAAGAAGATAAAAAAGAAAAAGAAGTGGTCCTAGTCTTCCTAGAGTCATTATTTTCACTTTTCACTATGTCTCTAACCACTAGGCAGGGTGTTTATATAGCCAAGGGCCTTATAACGGAAAAGATTCAAGCGGTGGGTTAGAAAAAATACATATTGTAATTATTTCCAAAAAAGAAAAAGAAAAAAAAGAGTAGGTTGCTTCTTGTAATATCAAGAAACCACAGGGGAGTTTTTTCGAATTTGCCATAATAGAGATCAATCAATCACGGTCATACGGTCATAGTAGTAAGTACTAACGGCGAACATTGGCGCTTGCCCCGCGTGAGGCCTATAAATTAAAATCGCTCCCAAAAAATAAAAATTTCCCAATCTCACAGATTTTTCCGTCACGTTCAAAATCAAAAACCCCCACCAAAACTTTACATTTCTCCGCTCGAACATTTTCGAAGTTACTCTCAAAAGCTGTTTTTTTCTCTCTACAATGGCCGATGAAAGCTTGGCTTTTCACAGAAGAGACCCTATAAAGTCCTCAGGTACGCATATTAGGTTATCGTTTTGCTCTACTTTTAACCGTTGAAGAAATTAGCTCTTAAAACACTTTTCGTTTTCATACTTACTCATATTTCTCTTTGCATTCAAACGAGCTATTAATCAATTAATTGTTCAAGGAAATAACAAACACTGAATTAGGTTTATTTAATTGATTTATATGATTGTTGAATAAACATGTAATATTTGTCTAAGGGTTTGTTTGGCATATAATTGGTTTTTATTGTTTTTTGTTTGGAATGGTTCAAAAAAATCGAATTGGATATTTAAAAAAAAAAAAAAACTAGTCTATTTTTTTTTTTGTTATTTCAAATATTCATTCCCTCCACAATTGTGTTTTTAAAAATTTGAAAAATTTTCATGTATGTTAAATTGGTTCTGATATGATTTTAGACAAACTTTGATATAAAATAAAACGAATTTCAAATTTGAAATGGTTTTATTTTTGGTTCAGCTTGTACAAGAACTGGTTTATAAATTTGTAATTTACGAAACACCCCGAAGTAGTTTACCTTATTATAATATGAGGCTGTGATGTTTGCATGTGAAAATTGCTAATTTATGTATCTGGTGGTTAGTTGGGAATGTTGCTGCAAATCGAAGACGGCAAAATGCGGTTACAGTGGGAAAAGAGAGAAGGGAATCATTGGTGCGGGCAAAGCGTTTATGCAGAGTGGGGATTAGCGGTGATGGTGATGGTGATGTTTCTCTTGATAGTGAAATGATGATTGATGAAGAACAATCAATTTTGGAGGCTCAAACTTCTTCGGCAGTGGAAGGGTTGAAGTCTGCTGTGGCATACCAGTATGTCAATCTTAGATTTTGCTGTGAATAATATGTCACTTTTTATTTTATTTTATTTTTTATGATAAGTAATAATATGCGAACAAATTTAAGTTCTTATTTTGTACTGATTTGAATATGTCCAGTGTTAAGCTTTGGTCTACTTGTGTGTTTTCGCTATGGCTTTCATTGAGAAATGAAATTGGCATGAGTTGGAATTGTCTGAAGATTTTATTGGGAAAAAAGAAAAAGAACAAAGAGAGTAAGAATTGTCTGAAGTTTTTTTAGCATAAATCATATTCTATTGTATGATATAACAATTGGTTCCTCATGAAATTTAATGAAATGTGAGTATTTTTACTCCTCCACCTTGCTTAGTTGTTTCCCAAATCCTAAATATCTTTTCACATTCTTGTGTTTCATCTACGTTTCTTTGTCTATCTGCATGCAGAAGTTCAGGCTTCTGGCAGTGTCCACTTTATTATAGAAAATGACCAAATATGTTGTATGATTGCTAGGGGGAAAGGTGCAATGCAGAAGAGAGTGAGTGCCCTTCGTGATTTAAGGCGTTTATTGTCAAAATCTGAATTCCCTCCTGTTGAAGCTGCTCTTAAAGCTGGAGCAATACCCATACTAGTGCAGTGTCTTTCATTTGGTTCTCAGGATGAGCAGGTCTATCTCGTTCCGCCTTTATATATTTTTTGCATCAAAATATAATGCTAACCAGTCCCAAGTTGAAAGGAAAAGGGAAGAAGAAAATCCAAATCTCTATTACTGTTAGGTTCTAATTATCTAATAGTGAGCCTTTCCAAATTTCAAGTGTTGAGATGATGTTCAGTTGTTTTTAGGACACGTAATATTTGCTTATAAATTTTGCTGCGAAAGTAGTGCATCAACTAAGTAATGAAATTTGGAAGTAAACATACTGATTATTATGCCCTGTTTGTTATATTGCAGTTGCTTGAGGCTGCTTGGTGCCTCACAAACATTGCAGCAGGAAAACCCGAAGAAACAGAAGCCTTATTACCTGCATTGCCTTTACTTATTGCTCATCTCGGAGGTTGGCAAGGACCTGTACATTCCTTTTGATGTCAGAGAATGTTTTCTTCTCTTTTATTAGAAAATGCAATAACAAAAATTGTGGAAGGAACTTTTGATCCCGTGGTTTGTCAGCATTGTGGGATGATGAAGTGATTGTGAATACCATATATTAACTTTGAATGTAGAAACCATGAGGTTTGAACCTTGGTAATTCATGAAAAACGTTGTGCCATAGGTTGTTACTTCACATCTGCAATGGTTCTAGCAACACTGGCAGTTGATTGTCCAGGTTGTTTATTAGTAACTGCTTGAGCTTAGTCAGCAATTGTGGATGGCTGGATGCTGCTAACTTGGAGCACATAGAATCACTCTGGCCTGAAAATCATGGTCTGAGTTGTTTAAAAAAGAAAAGCTGCTAATATGAATCAGAGCAGTTTTCATCTAGAATTTCGAAGTGAGAGAATTAATGGCGATTTGTATACTTCTTTAGGTCCATTTTCACTTTTTGTGTTCCAGAGTATACTCTGTTAATGCTTTTATGGTTGAATCTGCCACTGTATAAAGATCTAAGATAAATAATTGTGGTAGTGGCTTGTCCTTGTTCTGTTCAAGGATCTGTGTCTTTCTCAAAGATGTTCTTTATTGTCTCCTCTTTTAGTGATTCTGCTTATTGTTTATCTACTATATGTGTATGATTTGTTTGTTTATTTAATCATGCTTGAAACTGTTTTAAATCATTTGCTGCTTTTGGTTCTAAATCTATAATGCATTGATGGTGCAGAAAAGAGCTCCTTGTCTGTTGCTGAGCAGTGTGCATGGGCATTAGGAAATGTTGCTGGTGAAGGTGAGAAGCTGAGAAGTGTCTTGCTATCCCAAGGGGCCTTACTACCTCTTGCAAGAATGATGCTGCCAAACAAGGGTTCAACCGTCAGAACATCTGCTTGGGCATTGTCAAATCTAATCAAGGTTTTAAACCTTCACGGAATAACAAACATCATGCATGCCTACATACATGCATATATCAAAGACATTCTTTGCAGGCCACGCTCTTTGTGTACACATATATACATGCTAAATATTGGAGATATTCTTTGCAGTCACCACTCTTTAGTGTTGGAGATGGCAATGACCTGGCTGCCCTATTTGCCTTGTTGATCATTCTGCCTGCCCCACCCGCCTCTTGCTAATCTTTCTTATTAAAAGTTTGACAGTAACTTTGATATTTTGTTTTTGTTTTCGTACTGGATTCACCATTCTGATGCATTTTTGACATTTCATTCTTCTCAAGCAAATGTGGTTTGACTTTCTACATTATATGAATACAAAGGCTCTGTATATGTATTACTTTCATAGTTGTTCATTATGGAAAATATTTAGTGTGCATGGTTGTGGGTGGGTGTGCAAGTGTGTGCTCTTTTTCTCAAATTTCATTTACATCATGACTTCAGTATGCTTGAATGTAGGGACCAGATCCTAAAGCTGCAACAGAACTCATCAGAATTGATGGAGTGCTGGATGCAATTGTTCGGCACTTGAAAAAAGCGTAAGTGGAGGTTTATTTCTTTTGCAGTTTTCTTAGTGAATTAGAGTCTTCTGGCTTTTATGCTATGAAAGACAGTGCAAGCGCATATTCTTCATTTCATAGGTAATTAAAACAGATGCTTCCAAGGCCCTAAATTTTATATAAAAAAAATTTCCAGTCAGTCCGTTGATTTGTTTATGAATACAAAATGGGCTGGTTGCTGACCAGTTCAATTTAGTTGTAACTGTTTTTAATGGTCACCTTCTTACTTGTTGGTATCACCATATTGTTGCACTACGTAATCATAGAAATTGAACACACAATATACTTCAAAAAAGAAGAAGATTAATAAAACATTATTGCTTCTGCTTCATGCTCCTTAGCATACACATTCTTTTGCTTTTTCTATTTTTTAAGAAATACCAATAGGGAAGTTTTACCAATAGGGAAGTTTTCCTGCCCAAAAAATAGCTAGTTATCAGTGTCTGTTTGTTATGGTTTATTGGTTAGCTTATTTAAGCATAAGTTTTTAAAGCCTTTGTTTTAAATATACAAAACAAATTAAGCTAAAATGGACACTAGTGAAGTGTTTGGTTTGGGGAATCTAACATGCCCTCTGGCATCTAGATTCCTACGAATGTGATGCCAGGGGATTTGGATGGCTAGGAATGTAATTATGTCCATGTTTGGTTTGATTATGAATCTGATAAGATTTTCAGAAATATGAGATCCACGTGTTTGGTTTATTCTTAGGAATCCTATAGGAGTTATTTATTCTTTCTAAAATATCCTTAGATTTGTTAAAAGTTAAATCTGAAAACAATTTCAAGCTTATTATCATCACTTTGGCTTCTTACTAATAAATAATGAGAAAAATAATATGAGCCATAAATCAAGTCAAATCTCCCAAAATGATAGACTAGTGTTTCCAAGTGACACATACAAGACCAAAATAATTATTTTAATTTCTTTTTGTTCATGGTTTATTAGGACATCATACCATGTCAATTACTATTATTTATTTTCTTCAAACATCAAAATGGTTCCAAGTACAAGATAAAAATAAAATTCTCTTTGTGGGTGTTCCAAATGTGAAGAGAGCAAAGAGATAGAGGAGAGGCATTTGATTAGAAACTAGTGTTGTTTTAGTTAGTCAAAGGGTATTAATTTAGGGAGTATAATGGTCACTTCAAAAAAGTACAACTTTTCCAAGCCATGGAAATGCGGAAACCCACCTTTTTAAGAGGGAATTCGCATTCCCACAAAAGTGAGATTTTATGGGAATTTGGATGCTTGTGGACATCTGGATTCCCTTGAGGTATTTGCAACCAAACGTGAGAATTCGAGGGATTCCCGAGAATTCAAAAATATTACTTGAACCAAACAACTGGGAAGTCTCCATTCCTCTTGGTGATATTATTATGCAACTTTCACAGAAAATTTTATCATGTGTCATCACTTTGCATTAAAATAAGGTTATCTTATTGCAGTTTTGCAAAAAAAAAAAGGTTATCTCATTGCTCCTGAAAATCTTATTTTCTTGGATTATTATTATTATTTTTGGGTTGAAAAGGACAGATATCTAATTGTAATTCAATTCCTTCTCAAATTCAGGGATGATGAGTTGGCAACTGAAGTAGCATGGGTAGTTGTGTATCTCTCAGCCCTTTCAAACGTCGCTACCAGTATGCTGGTGAAAAATGATGTCCTTCAACTGCTTGTTGATAGATTGGCAACATCAAATAGCTTGCAATTGCTCATTCCGGTAGTAAAATAATGCTTTATTTGTTTGAACTTATTCTTTCCGCAAATAATGCATTAATTATTTATTTGGAAACAGCTCAGGAATGTTCATTATAGGATGGTTAATGGTTTATATTCATATCACATTTTACATGCACTTTATAGTCTATACTTGTCCAAGATTCTCATATGGTAGCTATTTCTTGTGTTCTCAGTCTCATGGTACGTATTTGATAGTACAAACATGAATGTGTATTGGCTACATGAATGTGGATGGGGAAATGAATGAGAATGAATGGAATTGACTTAATTCGAGGTAGTCACCCTCCAAGAAGAGAAAAGGGAGAGAAGAGAATTTGAGAGAGAAAAGTGAGAAAGTTTGATCTTATTTCCTCAATGATGAAATGCTATGTATTACAAGCTTAATGATGCACATTTTTTTAATCCATCATCTCTTCAAGATTTGAAAGTAAGCTTTGAGTGGTACATCTAGCTAAATTGATGAAATGATTTCTAAAGTGGTTGTTGTCTTGTTTGCGGATTAATATTGACAAATTGTATTTCATTTAGGTGCTGCGAAGTCTGGGCAATCTTGTGGCTGGTGATTCCCACACAATTTATGCTGTTCTTGTTCCTGGACATGAAATTACAGGTTAGCGAGTCATGTTTTCTGCTTGTTGGTAAACCTCACCATCTATTTTGTGCAAAAATACTTGCGTTTATTCTTATTATTATTTTACATCATTTCAGACAGTGTCATAAAAGTCCTAGTAAAATGTTTGAGGAGTGAACACCGGGTCCTGAAAAAGGTATGTTAGTTTGTGTTAATTTTTATGATTCTACCTTATATCACTCGTTCTTAGTGGAAGCTCTATCATTTATGCAGGAAGCAGCGTGGGTGCTTTCTAATATAGCTGCTGGTTCTGTTGAACACAAGCGGTTGATTAATTCTAGTGAGGCAGTGTCTTTGCTATTGCGCCTTCTTTCCACAGCACCATTTGACATAAGAAAGGAAGTAGCATATGTACTGGGCAACCTATGTGTTGCCCCAACTGAAGGTGATGGAAAACCAAATTTGATCCAGGAGCACTTGGTTTCACTTGTTGGTGGAGGATGCCTGCCTGGTTTTATCGATTTGGTTAGATCTGCTGATACCGAGGCTGCAAGAGTAGGACTTCAATTCATGGAGCTGGTAAGCAATCTGATTGAGCTTCTATTAATTTAATGTTTGTTAGAGGATCTTGTTTATCTGCTATCTAGGATAATTGTTTTCTATGTATTTTGGTTTTATTTTATTAGTGTTATTAAGGCTTAGAAATCATGTAGATCGAGAAAAATTAGTTTTCTGTTGCTTAATAATTTGGACTCTTTTTATTGATAAGAAATAATAATTTGGACTCTTATTCCTTGTTTTGTGAACATGGTACATGCATGCACTAGCTCCACAGTCATGGACTGAGAGAGTTACATTTATTTGTAGTTTTTATTTTGCATATTGCCTTGAGTTGGCAAAATGTGAAATGATTATTCTACAAATGGATCAAATTGGCACATTTTTGCAAAAAGTCTATGATTTAATTTATTCTTAGCAGACGATCTGTCAGACACATCTGCATTTGCCTGTGGTTTAACATAGAATTTTGAGGAGCTAGGCCTGGTGGAATTGAAATAAGGAGATGGGCCAGATGGCTCCATATTCCCTGATCATCTTGTGTTAATCTTTATGTGAGGTAGGGTTTGCTATATAACCTTGTGAGCTGACATATGGGAATGGTTGATGGAAGGGGTACCTTACCCATGTAGGAAGGGTTGCTCACTTCTTTTCTATGGGTGTTTTTGGGGGCAAAAGGCAGAAAGATTCACTAAATTTTGAACCATTTTCAAACAGACCACCTGTAGTTTCAATTTTGTGTTATTCACTCACGAGGTTAGGGAATTGGTAAAGTTGATCCATTTGTCTCATTTCAATTAATTGAAGAGGGGAGGGAGTGATCACATGCAGGGCACCCGATCACTTTATTATATAATATGCATTTTAAAATAATGTTAGCTCTAGGAATTGGGTCTTATCGATCTGCTTTATTTCATTTGATTACTCATGCTTTTTTGAAAGAATTGTTGTTTTTAGGATCCTGATCAATCATCCCTTCATTGAAAATTTTTATTTTTTTAAAAAAAATTTATTGCACGTGATCACTTTATTATATAGAATTCATTTTAAAATAAAATTTTCATTTTTAAAAATCATCCTCCTCCTCTCTGTCCATATATTCCCTCTCTTACACAGGCTCACATGGGCATGGCCAGCTTTGACTCATTCCTCACCAAGCTTCCTTATTTCCCCTCACTGATCTCCTTCCCCCACATCTAACTTATTGTTACAGCAGCAGCAGATATTGTGGCGTGTGATTCTTAACCAAAAAAAAAAAAAAACTTTAATTTGAAAAGAAAAACCATTAATCCCTAATTTGTTGGAACCTTAATTACTTTGCCAAAATGACAATTTTCTTGCAACCTCATCCCCCTCTCGATCTATTATAATTTCAAAGCCCATTGCAACTACGTAACCCTATGCTACTCAATTTATCTCCCCTACCACCTGTGTATCGCAGCTGAATTCCCTATCAGTTCAGTCCAAAACCATTCGTTTAAAACTATCAAATCAATTCAGCCCTAGATCCCACAACAATCCAATATTTTCAAATACCCATTATGCCCCAATCTTAATTCCATGGGCTCTTCTTCTCTATCCCTATCTCCATGGCCACAGACGCCATCGCCAAGTTACTTAAAGCACACTTCTGCCTGATCCCACAGCCCCCAGATTTTCACCCAGAGCTCCCAGAGCTCACTGTCTCAACGATATGGCCATGCTCCAGATCAACACCATTAAGTCCCATATGCAAGCTCTTCTGTCGTGCTTGATTAAGTCAGTGTTCTAGTGAGCCTGTGGGTGTGCGTGAGAGAGAGAGAGAGAGAGAGAGAGGAGATAAGAAGGCAGAATGGGTCAAAAATAGGGTGATTTTGGTGTGGTACTAGTGAGAGAAGAAGAAAAATGAAAGAATAATAAATTTTGTTACATTTTATTTTAAAATCATTTTTATATAATAAACTGATAATATGCTAAGGAAGAAATAGAGAGTATGATTTCAAATATATAGAATGACGAAAAAGAATACTAGTGGCCAATCCCAAAAAAACTGGACTAAGGTTTGATTGTGTAATGCACATGATCACTTGCTGTCCATTTCAGTTAACTGAAGTGAGGTGGAAAGGATCAATTTTACTATTTTCTTAAAAACACTTAATTTTTTTTTTTTTTGATGACATAGGAGAACTTCACTCAGATTAGTTGCACATCGCAGAGCATACTGTACAACAATCCTCACTGTTAATCAAACTCCTACGGGCAACTGACCCCACCTGCCAGAACCAGTTACCGGGTAATTCAGGGGCTTTTAACCCCTATAATTCAAGGGGTCTTTTTGCATTTTACCCCTTTTTTGGGGGTTGGGTAGGCAAGGTTCAGAAAGATGTTGCATGATTACTCAACAAGGATGATCACTGTCATTTTTTCCTTTTTTGCTTCATTAAGTTGGGGGTGGGGATCGAACATTGGACGTCATCATTGGAAATGTCAGGAGGTACCAAGAACTAATGGATCATTGGCTGCTCACTGGCATGTTTTGTTACTTGTAGACTGTAGTCTCCTTTTTTTAATGTGTTTTGTTTCATCTATGCACACTTTTTTCCCGTTACGATGTTTGATGTGTCAAATATTGTTTTACCAAATCAATATTTGGGTGAATTCTTGTATAAGAATAGTGATTGCTTTTTAATGCTTTTGCTCTGACAATTTCAAAAAAAATTACAAGTTTGATGACAAATTTATCATGCAAGCAGGTTTTGAGAGGCATGCCAAATGGTGAGGGCCCAAAACTTGTTGAACGAGAGGATGGCATTGATGCCATGGAAAGATTTCAGTTTCATGAAAATGAAGACTTGAGAAATATGGCAAATGGTCTGGTTGATAAGTACTTCGGGGAAGACTATGGGCTTGATGAGTAGGGCAAGTGACGTGGTGATACAAGAGCCAAAAAAAAGGGCAAGCGTCTCCCATGACTTCCGGCTATCATCTTCTGTCCCTGTATGCTACAAATCCTCTGAGGATTCTTTGCCAATCCTCTCTCTGCAAATTATGAGTTGGCTTAAGAATTCATTGTCCAAGTGAATAGAATTTGGCCGGGATATGGGTTGGTTTAAACATGTAATTTAATGGGTGTTTATCACCAATAAAAAAAAAAATGTAATGGGTGTGTAGCTGTGTGGCCTCTGTTTGTCATTGTTGTAAGGAACCTGTTGTTCTAGATGTTATATTTTCACATGTATCTTGTATGGGTAAATTGTTTTGGATTGCTGCATAGAGATGATTATTTCATTCTGATGGAGCTCATTGAGTTCTTTTTTTCTTTTTTCTTTTTTTTGCCACTTCCTTTTTCCAGAGGATTTCAGGGTTTTGTTTATCCGCTGATGGTATATGTTAATTACGGGACATGGACCGTTGTATAAAATACTTTTCTCTTTAAATGAAAATTATCCTATCTTGGTAGTTGGTAATAATGACAACACATTATGGTGGATGTCTCTTGTAAATTGCTCTCATAGAGATGGGTTTCTTCACTCTTGTCTTCATCAATTCTAAATATACATTAGTGAACAAACTTATTTAAAAAAATTTGTAAAATATGAACGATGACCATATTTTTTGGTCAGTTAAATGAGGTGGTTGGTTTGGGATTCAAAAAACATTTCCAAAAGAAATGGTTGTAGGGTGACTTAAAATTACAAAGTTAATTGTACTCTAGTATAAATCAGTATTAGAATTCGTAGAGGAGCCATGTTATTCTACATTTTTACATTTATGAAAAATTAACTTTTTACTATAAAATTGAGAATTTGGGGTTCGTCTCCCAAACTATGTTTTCTAATTAGGTGTGGGGCTTACGTGTCAGTGAGACATATGTCTCATGTGATAGTTTAGAGTTTAATGAGCATAACAAAGTACAACAACTTTCATACAAATTTTTATCTTATACAATTATATATATTTTTCTAAAATCCTTACAAGAAAATATGTTATCTCTTTTTTTTTTTTTTTTTATTCTATAGAATCATTGTAAAACCCAACTAAAGTAGAGAGGATATGATAATGCGTCTTTTTTTTTTCTTTTTTTCTTTTTATGAGAAACTTAAGTAGGAAAATGAATTTGTTTGGATTAAAAAAGACTTAGAATTGGCCATAATTGAAAATTAACCATGTTTGCCAAACAATATAATTAGTAGGCACTATTACAAAACTATATTTTTTACTAACATCTCAAGTCTTAAAAACTCGATTTTGGGCCTATAAATCGAGTCTCAAAGACTTGATTTTAGTGTTCTGATCACGTCTGATTTGGCGTATTTTTCTCGTGGTGTCCATCTGGAAATCGAGTCTCTAAGACTCGATTTATAAGCCAAAAAAAAATTTAAGTGACTTCAATCCCAGCACAAAATTTTATATCATCCTCTCTCCTTTTCATTAAAATAATATTTCTCTTTCTTTCATCATATCTCTATCACTCCTCTTTCTTTTTCTTTTTCTGTTCAGTGACTTCAATCTTCACCATTTCTATCTCCCATTTCTGTCACTCCGTCTTCTACCTTCTTCTTTTTTTTCTTCTTTTTTTTTGTGGGTCGACTTCGTGGTTCATGGTTGGCTCAACTCGTGGGTCTCGCAATGGGTTTTGGTGGGTTTTTAATTAGAGTTGCGGTGGTTTCTGGTGGATGTTGATGGTTTCCGGCGGATGTGGCTGGGTTTTTCGGCGGTGATTGTGAGAGGATTACGGGTTTGTGATTTTGGTGGGTTGTTTTTCTTTTTGTTTTTCATTTTCCGATTGTTGGTGGTGATGAGGTTGTGGGTTTGGGTTTGTGATTTGGTTGTGATTTATACATGGCTCGTTATTCTTACTGGTGAGCTCTCTTTCCTATCTGATCTGGGTCTCTAGATTCTTTCTCTTCAATCTAATCTGGGTCTCCTCGGATTCTTTTCTCTCTCTGATCTGATTTGGGTTTTCAAGTTCAGTTTTTAGTCAAAATAGAAAAACCCAGAAAAATTGTTTCACTGTTGAATAAATAGCGAATGTGTTTCATTGTGCTGGGATTGTTGTGTTTTTGGGATTTCTTAAATTTATTTTTTGGTATTTCTGGGAATGGCCTATACATGACTTAGACTTAAATTTTTTTTGGCTTATAAATCGAGTCTTAGATACTCGATTTCTAGTTTGACGCCACGTGCAAAATACGCCAAATCAGACGTGATCAGAACAATGAAACTGAGTCTTTGAGACTCGATTTATAGGCCCAAAATCGAGTCTTTGATACTCGAGATGTTAGTAAAATATATACTTTTGAAACCGTGCCTACTAACTATATAGTTGGGAAAATGAGCTTAATTCCCAATTTTGGCCCTTAGAACTGGTAAAACAAATTAGAGTTAAATAGGAAAAAGAAATTGTTTGAATTAAAAAACACTTAGAATTGGTAAACAAATAAAAAAAATTAGAAGGTTTACTTGAGGTTACAAGAAGCTAGTCGATAATTTGAAAGTTTTGTGAATTTCAATTAACTTAATTGAAAAAGTTTCTTATTGTGTCAGTTGAAATAAAATTTCTTGTAATCGGTCGAATAATGGACCCATTATCGAATTTAGCCTACATTAAAAGAAAATCATTAATATCTTAACTTGATGGTAAAGAATAATAAATTAATCTGCAAATAAACAAGTTTTCTTGCCATTTTGATCAACTTTATCTAATGTAAAAAGCAACATAATAATAATAATAAGAAGAAGAAGTTTTATGATAACTACTTTTTATCATCAAATTACGAGTTCGATAAGTTTTTTTTTTCTTGTACGAGATTTAAACCTAAAAGTTGGACCATTTTATATATATATAACTGAAACCTCTGAAACTCTTACAATTTTCTACGTCACAACAATATTTAAATAAAATTATCATTTTATTTAAATAAATTTATTTTTGTTTAGTCCAAACTTAATAAAGAGCGAAACTCTATCTCTCTAACAAGTCCAACTTAAACTCAAACTCATCATTATCATTTTTTTCAAACAAAATTATTTTTGTTTAATCCAAACTTAATAATCAAAATAATAATAATCCCTTAAATTAAAATTTGATAGGTTTTTTAAAAGAAAAATTAGAAAGGGATGATGATAAGTTAATGAATAATAATTGTAGGGGCCGGATTTGAGCACTTTGCCCTGGGGATAAGTGGACTCAAGCCCAACAAGCCCAACACAATAAATTTATGGAGAGTGGGTAGAAGAATTGGGCTTTAAAGAGTGTAACAAAAGTTGAAGATGATTTAAAGAATGGATAAGTAAAACAAGTATGAGTTTAGACAAGTAATTCAATCCTCGGCACTAGTCCAAGGAGCTTCCACTTCTTATTTCTTGATTGATAGTGGCAATGGTTACAAAGCTAGCTCAGGTTGCTACAATGTTTCACTGGTCAAAATTCCGATCCCTTTCTCAGAGCTCTTTCTTCATTATATACTACTTTCCTCTTTCATCTCCACTGTACGGTCCCCGCACCATGACCCGTAGTGGGCCTTGGGCCCTGGCCTGGGTATGAGGCCCATGAGGCCGGTCTCCCTCTACCTCGCGACCCACCCCGAGCCCCGCGGGCTGCAGGCCCAAGATCTGCTTTTACATCGTTTCTCGGCGAACCCTTTACCGAGCAGTGATGAACACACAGCTCGCGGAACACCCCGCCCTGTACCTACTCGGCCATACCTCGGAGAGGCGCCGCTGCCGGGAACTGTCGTGGAGGCAGGAACCAAGTTCCAACGCCACCCTCACCGCTTCCCATGCCCACCTAACCACCCACTTACGATCGATAACACTGGACTGCCGGTTGCACTTACTGGCGAGTATTTATGACCTCTCCACTACTTCGTGAGCTATAAATACAAGAAGTTTTGAGAAGACAAGAGTTGGAGAATTGAGGGAAGGAAGAGTGTAAACAGAGAGAGCAGAGTAAGGAAGTGGATTAGGTCCCCGAGGAAAGGAAAGCGCTTCAGTTGAGCCTTGGTGTTTGGAACGACCCAGTGTGGGAAATCCAAACCCACTATACAAATAAGTTGTGAGTCCAAGTGAGGCCCAGCCCAACGGGTTTCAGTTTTTGGTGCGCACAATTGGCGCCGTCTGTGGGAAATCCTACTAAGCAATGGTTCTGCCAAGGCTCGTATACAGGAAAGATGTCTGGAGGTAACGCCGAGAGTGGCTCGGCAGGGTCTTCCAGGGGCTCCACCTGGCGGGAACAGAGGCAGAAGAGACGCGAGGATCCGTTTCACGAGCAACTGGAAGAGCGGTCCGGCCTTGGAGAAGGGTCGTATCAAACGGGGAGAACGGCATCCCATGCTTCCCGGCATAGGCAGCCCGACGTCAGGGATGAAGAGCTTGAGCGGCTGCGGAGGTTAGTACAAGACCTGGAGTTGGAAGCCCGAAACAAGCGCCGCCAAGCCGGTCAAGACGACCGAGAGAGAGGGCCAGGCGCCGAGGGAGAAAGACGCGGGGTGGGATCGAATCAATCAGGATCCCGCCACCACAGGGAGCGCTCGCACTTGAGGGAGTCTCGTCGCCGCCGAGACCGTTCCCATTCAGCAGAATCTCACCGGCGGCGAAATCGCTCTCGGTCGCGGGAATACGGGAATCGGGGCTCGGAGTCTCCAGAGGGACGGCCGAGGAATGCGGCCATGGATGCTATGAGCCGTGCATTGCGCAGGGCTGCTCGGTCACCATTCTCAGCAGATATTGAGCGTGCACCGATGCCGGACAGGTTTACGCGCCCGCCGTTCAATTCGTATGGTGGGAAAACAGACCCCGTGGAGCATGTCAGCCACTATATCCAGATGATGTCTTTGCATACCCGCAATGACGCTCTGATGTGCAAGGTTTTTCCCTCCAGCCTTGGTCCCACGGCCTTAAGGTGGTTCAACGGGTTGAGCAAGGGCTCCATTCACAGTTTCGCCGAGCTAATACAGGAGTTCGGTTCCCGTTTCGTGACGTGCAGCCGGGAGCAACAACCGGTGGACGCACTGCTGTCTATGAAGATGAGGGCAGGGGAAACCCTCCAGGATTACGCTAACCGATACTGGGAGCTTTACAACGAGATTGGCGGAGGGAACGAGAAGATTGCGGCGAGCACCTTCAGATTGGGATTGCCTGACGACTCGGGGTTAAGAGAGTCGTTAACTAAGAAGCCTCCCGAGGACATGAGGCAGCTGATGAGGCGCATCGAGGAGTACAAGCGGTTGGAAGACGATAAGATACAGAGCAAAGGCAAAGCACAGGTAGCTGATCGTCCTCGGCTGAGCGGTTTTCAACAGAGGGCACGGGGAAATTTGAGGATTCAAGAGCCAGCAGCACCAGCAGGGGAGGTGAACGTGACGTTCAAGGAGCCCGTGCATAAAATCGTGGATAAGATCAAGCACGAGCCGTACTTCAGATGGCCGAACCGGATGGCTGGCGACCCCTCTAGGAGAAATCAGAACCTGTACTGCACCTACCACAAAGACCGGGGGCATACTACCGAGCAGTGCCGAGTGCTAAAGGACCATCTCGGGCAGTTGGCTAAAGCAGGGCACCTCAAGGATTTTGTGACGGACGCCGGGGATAGAGGAACGGGGCATGGCGCCCCACACAGAGGGAATCCCCTTCCGCCCCCTCTTGGGATAATTGATGTTATCCACGTCGCCCCGAGGGACATTTCAACGGCAAAGGGGAAGGAGGTGCTGACGATGATATCGGTAGAGGGGAGTACAGGCGTGCCGCCTGCTGCGAAGAGGATCAGACCTACCCGGGAGCCGATCTCTTTCGACGACAGTGACCTAGAAGGTACCGTCCAGCCGCACGACGACGCATTGATAGTAACGGCAAGGGTTGGCGGCTTCGTTGTGAAGAGGATAATGATAGACCAGGGAAGCGGAGCGGATGTTATGTATCCGGACCTATTCAGGGGGCTCGGGTTGAGGGATGAGGACCTGTCGAAGAACAACACTCCCCTGGTTGGGTTCGATGGGAAGATGGTGGCGCCCGAGGGGCAAATCTCTCTGCCCGTGAACGTGGGGGGCAAGGAGGTGATGGTAAGCTTCTTCGCAGTTACCTCATACTCCCCCTACACGGCGATTCTAGGGAGGCCATGGATACATGCAATGGGGGCTGTCCCGTCCACTCTGCACATGAGGGTCAAGTTTCATACTGATTATGGTGTCACGGTGATACAAGGGAGTCAGCAGGCGGCCAGGCAATGTTTGATCGCCATGGTCGATTGGAAGGAGCAAACCAACCGGGTCGGGCCGATCCCAAATGTTTGTCGTCAGGGACGCCTTTATAGCAGTTACAGGGCCCGCCAGAGAAGGAGGTCGCGCGTGCCGAGAACATGCTGAGGGTGAAGGTGTTGCCGGATATGGACAAGTACTTCCAAATAGGGGAGAGCATGGAGGACCGGGAAAAAGTAGAGATGTTGCTGCTCCTAATACAGAATGTGGACGTATTTGCTTGGAGTCCGTACGAGGTACCCGGGGTGGATCCCGAATTCATCATGCATAGACTTGGAGTTGACCCCTCATTCGCCCCTAAAAAGCAGAGGCCGAGGAGATCAGCCTGGGAGCACTCCGAAGCAGTAAAAGTGGAAGTTCAGAGATTGAAGGAGGCAGGGGTGATTCGGGAGATCATCTTCCCGGATTGGTTGGCGAACACCGTGGTAGTGAAGAAGAAGAACGGCAAGTGGAGGGTCTGCGTCGATTTCACCGATCTAAACAGAGCCTGCCCGAAAGACCCTTTTCCTGTGCCGAAGATTGACCAGCTGGTGGACGCCACGTGTGGGCACCCGAGGATGACCTTTCTGGACGCTTTCCAAGGGTATCACCAGATCGCCCTAGCGCCCGAGGATCAAGAGAAAACGGCGTTCATTTCCCCGGAGGCAAATTACCACTACACAAGGATGCCCTTCGGACTGAAGAACGCCGGGGCCACTTACCAACGAATGATGACAAGAATGTTCCGAGACAAGATAGGGCGCACGGTCGAGGTATACATCGACGACATGGTGGTTAAGAGCAAACGGGAAGCCCTGCATATGGGGGACCTCCTGGAGGTTTTCGAGGTTCTCCGACGGCACCAGTTGCGCCTTAATGCGGAGAAGTGCGCGTTTGGCGTAGGGGCCGGGAAGTTCTTGGGGTACCTGATCAGTACACGGGGGATTGAAGTCAACCCGGACCAGATAGAGGCTGTGAGAAGACTGAAGCCACCGAGCAACCCGAAGGAAGTGCAAATACTAACCGGGATGCTGGCCGCCCTTAACCGGTTCATCTCAAAATTTGCAGACCGATGCCGACCATTCTACCAACTGCTGAAGAAATGGACGGGATTTCGGTGGACCGAGGAGTGCGAACAGGCCTTTGCGGATCTGAAGATTTACTTAGCGCGAGCGCCCATGCTCGCGGCACCGGAGGCAGGTGAGGACTTATTCATGTATCTGGCAGTATCCGAGCACGCCGTGAGTGCCGTGCTGCTGAGGGACAAAGGGATCCAGCAACCCGTATACTACATCAGCAAAACTCTCGTCGACGCCGAGACGAGGTACTTGCCCTTGGAGAAGCTCGTCCTAGCCCTGATACACGCCACAAGGAAGTTGCCGCACTATTTCCAAGCTCACACCGTACACGTCCTGACCGAGTACCCATTGCAGTCGTTATTGAAGAGGTCCGATTTCACGGGCCGTATAGCCAAATGGGGGACTCGACTCGGTTCCTTCGACATACGGTACAGGCCTCGAAGCTCGGTGAAAGGCCAAGTCCTTGCGGACTTTATCGCTGAGTTTTCGCCCAGAGAGAAGGGAGAGATGGTTTGCCGATTGGAGGCTCGACCGTGGAAGATATTCGTGGACGGCGCGTCGAGCTCCACGGGGGCCGGTTCGGGAGTTGTCGTGATTACCCCCGAAGGAATACGGCTAGAACACTCGTTTAGATTGAGTTTCAGGGCATCCAACAACGAGGCGGAATACGAGGCTTTCCTGGCCGGACTGAGGGTAGCTTCGAACCTGGGGGCTCGGGATATTGAGCTATACTCGGATTCGCGTCTGGTGGTTAATCAGGTGCAGGGCAATTTTGAGGCCCGAGATCCCCGGATGAAAGCGTACCTAGAACAAGCGAGGCTAGTTATGACCAGCTTCAACACGGCGAAAGTTTTCCACGTAGCCCGAACCCAGAACAAACACGCCGACTCCCTAGCCACGCTGGCGTCCTCAGTGGCCGAGGAGATACCACGGCAGATCAAAGTCGAGCTTATCTCGGAGCCGAGCGTCAGTGTAATGAGAAACTCGGGAACTACAGGGATCAACATCACGGCAATCGCAGCCCCTGCCACGTGCTGGATCGACCCCATTGTCGACTTTCTGGCCGACGACCGACTGCCGAGTGACGAGAAGGAGGGCATCAGGATCCGTAGGATGGCACCTCGGTATTGGTTGGCAGAAGACCGGACTTTGTATCGAAGGTCCTTCGGAGGGCCGTACCTCTTGTGCTTACGCCCGGAGAAGGTGGGCGAGCTCTTGGCGGAGCTCCACTCTGGGGTGTGCGGTGGCCATGTTGGGGGACGTTCATTGGCGCACCGAGCTATGACTCAGGGGTTTTGGTGGCCTCAGGTGCAGAAGGACGCCGCCGAGTATGTGCTTAAGTGTGAGCAGTGTCAAAAGCACGCCCCTCTGATCTATCAGCCCGCGGGCCACCTGAACCCAATCAGCAGTCCTTGGCCTTTTGCGCAGTGGGGGCTGGACATCATCGGCCCGTTCCCGAGGGCGACTGGCGGCCGAAAGTTCGTTTTGGTGGCCGTCGACTATTTCACCAAGTGGGCGGAGGCGGAAGCGTTGGCCAACATACGGGATGTGGAAGTGAAGAAGTTCATATGGAAAAATGTCATAACCAGGTTCGGGGTGCCGAACACTATCATATCTGACAACAGGCTACAGTTTGACAGCCGGGCCTTCCGAGAATTTTGCAGTGGTCTCGGCATCAAAAACAGATACTCAACTCCGGCTTACCCACAGGGCAACGGTCAGGCCGAGGCCGTGAATAAGGTGATTGTGAGTGGGCTGAAGAAAAGGCTGGAGGGAGCGAAGGGAAACTGGGCCGAGGAACTTCCCAAAGTCTTGTGGGCATACCGCACCACTCCTAGACGGTCCACCGGGGAGACCCCATTCTCTCTCACGTACGGAGCGGAAGCCGTGATCCCCACCGAGGTGAATCTGTGCAGTGCAAGAGTAGCGGGTTTCGATCAGGCCCAAAACGACGAAATGATGGTAGGGTATTTGGACAAGGTGGAAGAGTACCGCGAGTTGGTGACAATACGGCTCGCGGAGTATCAGCAGAGGCTCGCCCGGAGATACAACCGAGGCGTGAGAACGAGGGAGTTTGTCTCCGGGGATTTGGTTCTCAGAAGAGCCGTGGGCAACATGAGAGACACTGGTGCCGGGAAATTGGCACAGACATGGGAGGGACCTTATAGGGTCACGGCTGTGGCCGGCACCGGGGCTTATTTCTTGGAAGACCTGGACGAGAGACAACTTCCCCGACCATGGAACGTCCATAACCTGAAGAAGTACTATCATTGATGGGCGGTTCTCCGAGCATAGAGTTAACCGCAACATGTTGTATATATTTTGTTAGTAATGTTGTATACGTTTTGCTAGTTGTACTAATGATGTCTTTCATGCAGAATCGCACAGTTCTAACCAAAATTCTCGGTTCGATCCCATTCACCGAGCAATGTTCATTAGCCGATGCGTTCTAAAAAGAGAAGCCTGATCCTCGGTTCGATTTATCGCCGAGCACGCGGAAACCTTATCTGCCCGTTCTAAGGACAGAAACCTGACTCTCGGTTCGATCCCTATCACCAAGCAGGTGGAAACCTTAGCCTTTTCGTTTCAAGGACAGAAGCCTGACCCTCGGTTCGATCCTATCACCGAGCAGGTGGAAACCTGAACGACTCACTATAAGGACAGAAACCTGACTCTCGGTTCGATCCCTATCACCGAGCAGGTGGAAACCTTAGCCTTTTCGTTTCAAGGACAGAAGCCTGACCCTCGGTTCCATCCTATCACCGAGCAGGTGGAAACCTGAACGACTTACTATAAGGACAGAAACCTGACTCTCGGTTCGATCCCTATCACCGAGCAGGTGGAAACCTGAACGACTCACTATAAGGACAGAAACCTGACTCTCGGTTCGATTCCTATCACCGAGCAGGTGGAAACCTTAGCCTTTTCGTTTCAAGGACAGAAACCTCACCCTCGGTTCGATCCCTATCACTGAGCAGGTGGACACCTGAACGATTAACTCTAAGGACAGAAACATGACTCTCGGTTAGACCCTAATCGCCGAGCATGTGGAAACCTGACGACCAACTCTTAAGAACGGGAGCCCGACCCTCGGTTCGATCTTATCACCGAGCACGTGAAACTTAAATTAGCGTTTGGAAGCCTTACCATGGTTGGACACATCACAATAAAAAGGCAACCAAGAAGAATTCATTACTCGGTCAATACGAAAGAGCAGCACGGTAAGGCATTCATATTACAATGTGAAACTTAAATTAGCATTTTGTTGCCGAAACCCGGCAACTCGAAATAAAGGTAAGACAACGTAAACAAATTATCCCGTCACCACATCCCGGTGACATAGGCAATTCCGTCTATTCAAAATTCTCAAACAAGGGAAAAGTAAAGAAGGGTTGACTGTCGGCTTTAGATGTCCGCCGCATGGGCGGAGGATGCGTCCTCTTGGGAGTGTTGGTCTGCGTGAGGAGTTGGCGGCTGAATGTCCTCCCCGGTTCGGTCCCCGGCATGTGGATGGCTGGTCCCCTCCATGTCGGTCGGCACTGCATGAGAGTCAATGGCATTCACCAGTTCCCTCATGCTGGAGGTCTCTTCCTCGTCGATGACAAGGGGCGCAGGATTCTCGATGTTGGGGATGCTCGGGAAGGGGATCTTGCTGCGATCCCTCAACGGAGAATCCTCGGGAATCCCCAGGGCTTGAAGAGCGGCGAACCAACCCTCCTCATATCCGAGCCTGTGGGCCTGGCGAATGATCGGCTCCGCTGAGTTCTCGGCGTCCGCGAACCCCTCATTATACCACTTGTTCTCACAAGCCTCCAGCGCCGCTTTCGAGCCAGCCAACTGCCCTTCCAGCATAGTGTTCAAGCTCTGAGCCTCCGCCAGTTTGAGCTCGGTGCCTCCCAATTGGAGTTCCAGTTCCTCACACTTCGTCTCAGCGAGAGCCTGGGCCTTTGCGGCCGCAGCAAGTTTGTCCTTTGCCTCCTCGGCAATTTTCGACTGCTCCTTCGCCGTGGCCTCGGCGACGTCCTTCAGAGCTTTTTCCCGCTCAATGTCCTCGGCCAGCTCCTTCATCCTCCCGTCCACAACATACGACATTTGCGCGGCCTGGCCACACAGTATTCACTTTGTAAGGTAAAATAGAAAGAACACATACACAAGCGAAAGGGAAACCGAGAATCATAGAGAAAAGTGAAACACTTACCGCTATGGTGTGCCACTGCAAACGTCTCCCCAAGGACTCGTCCGTCGATTCCGTGAAGGCGTGCAAGTCCTCGGGCAAGAGGATGCCGCGCGCCAGGCTCTGCGCCACGCAGCCGCCATGCCCCTTATCCCACACTCGGGCGCTGGCCGTCGACGGGAGAGGCTCGCCGCCAATTTGGAAGGAGGGTCGCCATGGTGCCGGAGCCCTGGAAGTAGACGCCAGGTCTATCCCGGTTTGCGCTACCGGTTCCCGGATGACGATGCCGGCCGAGGGTCGGGTGGGCACATTGCCCGTGCCCGTTTGAGTATGATCGGTGGTGCGCGGCCTCTTTCGAACTCGGGTCGGTGGGGCAGCGGGAGGGGAAGCATCTCGGGCGGGTGTTTGTTGTTGTTGCCCGGTTGGCCGGGCACTCGGGACGAAGCGGTCTATTGTCATCTTCCTCCTGGCCACCATTGCGTCACCCTGATCGGATCCTGTTTCCGAAGAGTCTGTCGGTTCTGCGGCTACACCCTCCCCTTCTCGAACAGTTGCCCCGGGCTCTACTGTTCTCTCGGGCTGAGCGGGAGCTTGCTGGATTTGCTCGTGAGCTCGCCTCCTACGCTCGGCAGATACGCGCTCGGCTGATTCATCACGGACGGGCGGTCGCTCGTCTGAACAAGTGTACCGGGGACCGAGATCACGCGCCTCGCCTACGGTTAGCCTTGGGGGGAGGAAGTTTGCGTGCCGGACGTCGATGTAGGAGATGAGAGGACTGTCGACTAGCAAAGCCTGGCCGAACGACTGCCAAGTTGAGTAGACGGGACTGACACCGAGGATGAGGTGGGGCGCTCGGAGTTGTCCGTCTGTGTGCACGAAGATTTCCGACCTGAGTACGAAGTTCAGGTCCCGAACGTGTACCACTCTGACGTCCGGCTTGAATCTTTTGCTCTCTGCACAGAGGAAGTAAGGGTTAGCAATTACATAACCGGACCGAACTAGAAAGACAATAAAGTAAATAAAGGCTAGTCACCGACCAACGTCGCGCGGCGAAAACGCACAGGGGAACCCCTCGGCAAACCAATTGCCGCTCACCCGAACAAAATCTTTGGCCGAGTTACGGTTCGAGTCCGGCAGGCATGAAATAAGCCGTACCCTCGCGTCCCTAGTCTTTAGGTAATAGTCGGACTCAATCTTGCCGCACAAACTATACATTTGATTAATGTCGTGGTGGTTAAGTTCCAACCCGTACAACCGGTTCAGCGTACTCACGCAACTCACTACCCGGTAAAAGTTGGGGGGAAGTTGGTCGGGACAGAGGCCATAAAATCTAAGGGTGCCGAGAATTAGAGGGTCAACCAGGAACCTAAGCCCGCCCTCTAAAATGGCCATCAAGGGAAAGAACACCGTGTTCTCACCACGGCGCCTCTGAATGTCGATATCGCCCATATTGCAGTAGGCGATGTCTACGTCACTAGGAACATTGTATACTTCCCTAAATCTAGCCAAAGCATGCTCGGAGGTAAGGAGGTGAGAGTAACTCATGTTTTCTCTTTCCAAAGCAGTTTTTTAATAATAAAAGGGAAAAGAAGTGCTACGAATATCAAAGAATAGACTGAAATGGCTGAACTGAAAAAGCAAGAAGAAGGAAAGGAACTTACTGTGGGCTCTAAGGAGTAGGTGTGTTCTGGGCCAATAGATGAACCACGGGAGGGATGCTCGGCAGAGGAGGAAACTGAAAGGTAAGGAATGCAAAAGTGAGATTCAGTAAATGGAGGGACTATTTATAGGCATAAGGGAGTAAAATGAGAGGCGATTAATGATCCGCTGGAAGGAAACCACGCGGACCGCCGCTTCAACTGCCACACGCGCGACGCCTCGGTTCGCGAACCGTCAGGCAATGATGGCGGGTAGGCCGTCAATCAATTTCAAACGCGTCTTTTGAGACACGCATTAATGCTCCCATCAGTGGTCGGGCACTGACCCTTCGACTTCCCCAAACGGGCATTTGCCCCTCGTGATCCTTGATTCACCCCCGGGAATGGGGAGCGAATCAAGGGGGGGCTATTGTACGGTCCCCGCACCATGACCCGTAGTGGGCCTTAGGCCCTGGCCTGGGTATGAGGCCCATGAGGCCGGTCTCCCTCTACCTCGCGACCCACCCCGAGCCCCGCGGGCTGCAGGCCCAAGATCTGCTTTTACATCGTTTCTCGGCGAACCCTTTACCGAGCAGTGATGAACACACAGCTCGCGGAACACCCCGCCCTGTACCTACTCGGCCATACCTCGGAGAGGCGCCGCTGCCGGGAACTGTCGTGGAGGCAGGAACCAAGTTCCAACGCCACCCTCACCGCTTCCCATGCCCACCTAACCACCCACTTACGATCGATAACACTGGACCGCCGGTTGCACTTACTGGCGAGTATTTATGACCTCTCCACTACTTCGTGAGCTATAAATACAAGAAGTTTTGAGAAGACAAGGGTTGGAGAATTGAGGGAAGGAAGAGTGTAAACAGAGAGAGCAGAGTAAGGAAGTGGATTAGGTCCCCGAGGAGAGGAAAGCGCTTCAGTTGAGCCTTGGTGTTTGGAACGACCCAGTGTGGGAAATCCAAACCCACTATACAAATAAGTTGTGAGTCCAAGTGAGGCCCAGCCCAACGGGTTTCAGTTTTTGGTGCGCACATCCACCATACACATGCATGCTAGATCTGCTGTTGTTAATCTTTGTCACATCAACCTTCCTCCCAAAGCTCTTAGGTAGTAGCTGTGAGTCTGAAAAGCTACTGCTCAGGTATCACTTCCACATTTAATGCGGCCAGAGTGTTAGTTGTGGAGCATTTAATGTGGAGGCTGCAGCTTTTCCTGGAATTGCTCTGCTGTCATGCTCCATAGTGCTTGCTTGATGTACTTATATTCTTCCCTGGGGTACTTTGGAAGACTATTTTTGTTGATAAGTCTCTTTATATCAACCTCAGCCTTCGCTAGCCGAGGACAGGATTGTCCTCAACACGATTTCCTGGGCGGCCATGATTACCATTGCCTTTCTCATGCGCAACTATGGGCCTCGTCATGGGCTTCAGGCCCAGTATAAAAGGTGGATGCATATCTTTGGCCTTTATGACCCCACAATAGCCCCTCAAAATCCTGCTGTCTGGATTCTCGGACAGCAAGGAGGATTTTGATGTCCTCGGAAGTATTGTAGGCTTATCATGTTTTATCTTCTGCTGGCGTCAGTGCCTTTTTAACTGCCCAAGGCACATTCCTAACGCTTCGGCATTTGGGGCACGCCCTCATTAAATTCCAGCGGCTGGTTGTCCCCCCCACGTTCTATGGCGTGATGGTGATCCAATGGCGGAGAGGTCTTTTTTGACTCATGAGTGGGAAAATTCCGGTTGCTACTTAGACTTGGGGATAAATACCCGTTTAAATCAATTCGCCCAAATTACTTTTGCATTCAAGAGCTCCTACGCACTTACGTTGAACCTGTCAATACTTCTCACTCATTCGTGTCCCTTCAAAAGCCTGTCTGAGGACACTTTCCTCATTCTTGTAAGTTTTTCCAAACCTTTCAAACTCTTTTTACTTTCCCTTCTCTGTGTCTTTCTTCCTACACCTCTCTTTTTCAAATTTCTTTAGCTTTTTTAGATTCTTCCTGGGGATGGGTAGATTTAAGGATTTGGTAGAGTCCAAGGAAGGGATGGAGAAATTTAAGGCTGACTACAGGATTCCACCCAACGTGGGCCTGAGATATTGCAAGGAGGGTAAGTGGCATTTTCGAAGGGAAAAGGGTGAGGTGGTGATACCTATGATCGCCTTTATAGAAGGTGGCGTGAGAATCCTTGTGGGGCCAGTAATGAGGGATTACCTTAGGTTCGTTAGGTTAGCCCCCACTCAGTGCGTCCCAAACGTCTTCAGAATACTAGGGTGTGTAGACGCCTTAAACAAAAAAATGGGGCTGCAGTTGACCCATCACAATGTGAATTGGGTCTACAGCCTTCATTACTTGAAGAGGAAAGAGTACTATCTGAAGACAAGGAAGCCTGAAATCAGGCTCATACAGTGTCTTCCAGAGTCTAGCAAGGGGCTAAACAAGATTTTCTGATCGTGTTTGGGGAGTGTCATGATGGCATCCCTTGTCCGATGGAAGATGGGCAACCAGGTAGGGCTCTAGGGATAGGAGTAGGGTTTGTTCAACGCCTTAATGTGACCTGTGTTGTTAGGTTGCTAATATTTTGCTTTTCATGGTTTTGCAGACAGACGCACCATCGAGCCACATTTAAGTCTGGTTAACAAAGAGAGCTTGGACAAAATTCTTCAAGCCGAGGTCTTCGTAAACGAAGACGACGGTCAATTTCGGGCGGCTCATTTGATATTGGGGTATACACCAATATCTCGTGCTTTCCAAGCTCCGAAGTGTGTCATAAAGGCCCACGATCCACGCCTCCGTAGGATCAGCGTTGCAGTTGAGGGTTTCCTGCTCCCTGAGGGCGCTTCAGTTCCAAAGGGCGTGCCTTTGGTGGGTTCTTCTTCTTCTCGTCTTGAGGTTAAGGAAGAGGAAGAAAAAGTAGAGAAAGAAGAAGAAATCGTTGAGCTGGTTTCGTTCGAGGATGAATTTGAAGTATTCAACTGAGCCTTGTCGTCTGAGGACCCTTTTGGTGATCTCGGCGACCAGAATTTTATTGAGGCAGACTTCCCTTCGTCAGAAGCCCCCTTTGAAGAAGACATGGGAATACAGAGGAAGTCAAAATCGAAGTTGCTGGATTTGATAGAGTCTCAGCCGGGAAGGGAGGCATAAGGGAGAACAGCTCGGAGCAAATCTCCTTCCTCTACTCAGAGCAAACTCCCTTCTGCTACTTCCAAACTTCCTCCTCCTCCTCTTAAGCCAACCCTGCCGCCGAGACCTGAGCCTTCCGACCCCAAACGAAAAAGGGAGTCAAAGGGGAAGGAGGTGATGGAGGCTGAAAAATCTCGCCCCACACAAGAAGAGGAGGCCCAATGAGCTGCCAAGTAGCAGAAAGTTGAGCACAGGGGGCCTGAGAGAGGGGTCAGTCCTCCGTCCGAGCTTCAGGCTTGGCTCCCAACTCCAATGATTAATGGGGCCCCTCTGATGGACAATGCTTCCATCAGGGATTTCCAGGGAGGCACCGGTAGCCATGTGGTTGATGCTTTGGAGAGGGCTTTGCTACTACCCTCGGACATGGCCGAGCTTCAGTCCTTCAGGAGGCAGAAGGTATTCCTTAGCCTCAAGAGGTATCTGGGGATGATAAGGTTTCCAACTTAATTAGCTTTTGTTTTCTGTTTAACTTGAACTTTGCTCCCTGTTTAACTTGCATTTGTTCTCTTTTTTAGGCTGTACAGGCCACATTCAGGGCGAAGGAGATGGCCACCAGCAATAGCAGGCAACTTGAAGACGAAAGGAATAGGCATGTTACGGCTGTACAATCCTTCAACATTGCTGACCAGTCTGCCCAGGACCTGAGGAGCAAGCTGCAAGACGAGGAGAAGGCGAGGAAAAGCGCAGATGCGGCTTTAGAGGGCGCTCAGAAGCAAGCCTAAGACTAGAGGCTGCTCCTTCGCAAGGCCGAGGAGGAATTGGCTGCTGCTAAAGGACAGATTGAGTCCTTAAAGAAAAAATTGGAAAATGCAGAGAAAGCTAAGGCTTCTGTGGAAAAAGCCAAAGACGAGGCAGTGAGAGCTAGGACAGAGGCAGAGAAGGCCAAAGAGCAGGCGGAGGAGATCAAAAAGCAGGCCGAGCAGGATGCTTATGATCTGGGGGTGGCTGAGACTGAGGCTAACCTCAGATCCCAAGTATCTGGGGTGTGCAGGCTCTATTGTTCCCAAGTCTGGGTCGAAGCCCTTAATCAAGCTGGGGTTGAGGTTTCGTCTGAACTTAGGAGAGCAGAGAACGTGTACTACCCCCTTACTCTCCGAGAATCTACCTCAGCTCGCTTTGAAGCTGATACTGCCCCCGTAGCGGCAGAGGCAGGTCAAAACAGTTCCACCGATGCTCCTACTTCCATTGAAAAACCTGCCGAGGAGGCTGAGCATTCTGGGGTGTCCGAAAAAGAGAAAAACACTAAGCAGGAAGTACCCCAGGAGGTGATGAAGCCTCCAGCTGACCCCCAAGCTCCCCCAGCCGAGAAGGAAACCTCCGAGAAAATGAAGTTAACCTCTGAGCCCCTCAAAGTCGCTCCTCTGAGCCAAGCCTCTGATACAGCCTCCCAGCAGCCTTCCAAGGACAAGCTGACTATTAAGTTGAAGAAATAGACTGTTTTTGTTTATTTGTGTTGTTGTAGTTGTCTTTTCTTTCCCTTTTTTTTTTTGTGTACTTGAGCTATTGTAATGAAACTGCCTTTTGTAATGAAATGTGTGTATTTCTTCGCATAGTGTGGCCCTTTGGTTATGTGATTTGTATCTTTACTAACGTTTGAATGATCCCAGCAGTGTGACTCGTCTTTCGTTGAACGGACGATAAAAAAATACTAAGCCCATAATGTAAATTTCAGCTTAGGCTTTAATTGGTAATTGAGTAACCTTAGTAATGCAACTTGCCTTTTGCTGAGTGGGCCACAAGAGAATTCAAGTTTATAATGCAGACCTCATACTTTTTAAGTTCATAAGTCATGGTAGGTTGTAAAAACATACATTTTCCATAAACTTACTGATCTTGAGGTAACACCATAGTATTGACTATAAAGGAAAGATAAGTGATGATTTAAGTGAAATGCTTTAAGGGTACCTTGAAATGCTTTAAGTGATGCTCATGGATAGGTATGGCAGGCGATCTGGGGAGCCAGACTTCATTTAAGATCCTGTTTATCACTTAGATAGTTGCTAGAAGTTATTAGCTTCCCCAAGGTCTTGCATGGATCCTCGGACCACAAACCTTGGGGAAACTAAAAACTTCCAACAATTATTTAAGTGTTAGACAGAATCTAGGTCTTGCATGGATCCTCGGACCACAAACCTTGGGGAAACTAATAACTTCCAACAATTATCTAAGTGTTAGACAGAACCAAGGTCTTGCATGGATCCTCGAAGGATCCAGACGGCAGGATTTTGAGGGGCTATTGTGGGTCATAAAGCCCAAAGATATGCATCCACCTTCTATATTGGGCCTGAAGCCCATGACGAGGCCCATAGTCGCACATGAGGAAGGCAATGGTAATCATGGCCGCCCAGAAAACCGTGCCGAGGACAATCCTGTCCTCGGCTAGCGAAGGCCGAGGTTGATATAAAGAGACTTACCGACAAAAATAGTCTTCCAAAGTACTACAGGGAAGAATATAAGTAAAGCAAGCAAGCACTATGGAGCATGGCGACAAAGCAATTCCATGAAAAGCTGCAGCCTCCACATTAAATGCTCCACAACTAACACTCTAGCCGCATTAAATGTGGAAATGATACATGAGCAATAGCTTTTCAGACTCACAGCTACTACCTAAGAGTTTTGGGAGGAAGGTTGATGTGACAAAGATCAACAACAGCAGATCTAGCATGCACGTGTATGGTGGAGATGAAGGAGGAAAGTAGTATATAATGAAGAAGGAGCTCTGAGAAAAGGATCAGAATTTTGACCAGAGAAACGTTGTAGCAACCTGAGCTAGCTTTGTAACCATTGCTACTATCAATCAAGAAATAAGAAGTGGAAGCTCCTTGGACTAGTGCCGAGGATTGAATTACTTGTCTAAACTCATACCTGTTTTACTTATCCATTCTTTAAATCGTCTTCAGCTGTTGTTACACTATTTAAAACCCAATTCTTCTACCCACTCTCTATAAATTTATTGTATTGGGTTTGTTGAGCTTGAGTCCACTTATCCCTAGGGCAAAGTGCTCAAATCCGGCCCCTACAATAATCATAACCTAAAAAATAAAACTAGGCAAAAAAATAATAATAATGAATTTTGTAGGGAAAAAGTAATGAATAATTTCATGATGGTTTTCATTCCAAATTATATAGATTTAATAAATTTCAAATTAAAATGTTACCAAAAATGATGACCTTGGGAGATTTAAAAAATGAATTGGTTGAGAATTTGAAAAATATAGTTGCTAGAAATGAATAAATGAAAAAAATTTACAAAAAAAAAAAAAAATTACATAGTACTTGATTTCCTGAAAGTAAAGTACCATACAAAAAAAAAAAAAAAAGATAAATCACTGCACAGTCCACACTCTAAATACTAATTATTATTTTAAATATTTATAATCCACTTAATAGTATAAAATTTACAAAAGAAAAAAAAAGTGAAAAAAAAATTTACCGAATACTTGATTTCTTGAAAGTAAAAAACCAAAAAAAAAAAAAAAAGATAAAGATAAATCACTCCACTGTCCACAATCTAAATACTAATTACTATCTTAAATGTTTATAATCCACTTAATAATATAAGATTTACAAAAAAAAAAAAAAAAAAGTGAAAAACAAGTTTACCTAGTACTTGATTTCTTGAAAGTAAAGTACCATACAAAAACAAAAAAAGTTTATATTTAAATAAAATTATCATTTTATTTAAAAAAAAATTATTTTTATTTAGTCCAAACTTGATAAGGAGTGAAATTCTATCTCTCTAACAAGTCAAACTTAAACTTAAACTCATCATTATTATATTTGTAGGGGTGATAGGCCTAGGAACCTATATTTATGTATATATTAGGCTAGGGGCCCAATCTGAGGATGGGTAAACACTTTCATAAGGATTCGTGTTAGTAAGTGAAGAAGTGAAATCCAATTAAAGTCATCTAGGAGGGTGATCCGAGGAAGAATCCTTCATTGGTTGAGCACAGCCGAGTTCTGAGGGTGTGGTTTGCCATCCAGAGTAACGTTCTGGATCATTCCATGAATGAGGATAAGTATCAGGAAGGAACATGACATAAGAAAGTCATGAAATATCCCAAGGGAAAGCTGCTACTACCGCAAGAAATGCTTTGCAGCTAACTCTCTGGCCGCATTGAAGAGGTAGTAATACCTAAACAGTAACTTTCAGCCTTACAGATACTACCTAAAGATTTTAGGAAGGTGCTGATGGGATAAGGATCAAGACCAACAATTTGATCTGCACGTGGAAGGTGGAGATAAAAAGTGAAGATAGTATAAAATGGAAGGGATACTCTGAGAAGAGGGGATCGAGAAATTAAAAGAAAAAATACTGTAGCAATCAAGAACTGAATTTGTAATCAAACTTGAGAGAAATATATAAGAACTGATCTCTTCGGACTGTGCCAAGGATGATTTTCTTTAGTTTAAATCAGTCTATCTTCCTTTTTTTGTCATCTGAACCCGTTTTATTTGTTGTCCAACTCATTTAAGCCCAGTTTTCCAACCTACTCTCTACAAATTCATTGTATTGGGTTTTTTGGGCCTACATTCATTTATCCTTTAGGCTAGGGACTCAAACTGCGTCCTTACAATATTTTTTAAACAAAATTATGTTTGTTTAATCCAAACTTAACAATCAAAATAATAATAATCCCTTAAATTAAGATTTGATAGGTTTTTTAAAATAAAAATTAGAAGGGGATAATGAATAATAATCATAACCTCAAAAAATAAAACTAGGAAAAAAAATTAATGAATTTTGTAGGGAAAAATTAATGAATAATTTAATGATGGTTTTCATTCCAAATTATATAGATTTGATAAATTTCAAATTAAAATGTTACCAAAAATGATAACCTTGTGAGATTTAAAAAATACAGTGGTTGAGAATTTGAAAAATATAGTTTCTAGAAATGAATAAATGAAAAATATTTACAAAAAAAAAAAAAAAAAAAAAACCCAGTACTTGATTTCTTGAAAGTAAAATATCATACAAAAAGAAAAGAAAAGAAAAAGAAAAAGATAAATCATTCCACAGTCCACACTCTAAATACTAATTACTATCTTAAATATTTATAATCCACTTAATAATATAAAATTTACAAAAGTAAAAAAAAAAAAAAAAAATAAAAAAAATTACCCAATACTTGATTTCTTGAAAGTAAAGTACTATACAAAAAGAAAAGAAAAAACAATAAAGATAAATCACTCTATACTCTATAATCTAAATACTAATTACTATTTTAAATATTTATAATACACTTAATAATATAAAATTTACAAAAAAAAAGAAGTGAAAAACAAATTTACCTAGTACTTGATTTCTTGAAAGTAAAGTACCATACAAAAACCAAAAAGTTTATATTTAAATAAAATTATTTTGTTTAGTCCAAACTTAATAAGGAGTGAAACTTTATCTCTTTAACAAGTCCGACTTAAACTCAAACTCATCATTATGATTTTTTTAAACGAAATTATTTTTGTTTAATCCAAACTTAACAATCAAAATAATAACAATCCCTTAAATTAAAATTTGATAGGTTTTTTAAAAGGAAAATTAGAAGGAGATAATGATAAGTTAATAAATAATAATCATAACCTAAAATATAAAACTAGGAAAAAAAATTTAATGAATTTTGTAGGGAAAAAGTAATGAATAATTTCATGATGGTTTTCATTCCACATTATATAGATTTGATAAATTTCAAATTAAAATGTTACCAAAAATGATGACATTGGGATATTTAAAAAATATAGTTGCTAGAAATGAATAAATAAAAAAATTTACCCAGTACTTGATTTCTTGAAAGTAAAGTACTATACAAAAAGAAAAAAAATAAAAATAAAGATAAATCACTCCACAGTCCACACTTTAAATACTAATTACTATTTTAAATATTTATATTCTACTTAATAATATAAAATTTACAAAATAAAAAAAAAAAAGTGAAAAAAATAAATTTACCCAACACTTGATTTATTGAAAGTAAAGCATTATACAAAAAGAAAAAGAAAAAAGAAGAAGATAAATCACTCCACAGTCCACAATCTAAATACTAATTACTATCTTAAATATTTATAATCCACTTACTAACATAAAATTTACCAAAAAAAAAAAATGAAAAAGAAATTTACCTAATACTTGATTTCTTGAAAGTAAAGTTCCATACAAAAACCTAAAAGTTTATATTTAAATAAAATTATTTTTATTTAGTCCAAACTTAATAAGGAGTGAAACTCTATATCTCTAATAAGTTCAACTTAACTCAAACTCATCATTATCTTTTTTTTTTTATAATAAAATTATTTTTGTTTAATCCAAACTTAATAATCAAAATAATAATAATCCCTTAAATTAAAATTTGATAGTTTTTTTAAAAGAAAAGTTAGAAAGGGATAATGATGAGTTAATGAATAATAATCATTGTAGGGATATTGGGCCCAAGAATTCATTATCTATTTGTATATTGGGTCTGTGGCCCAAGCTGAGGACTAGGGATTGTACGAGGAGGAGGAATCTTTGTCAGAAGAAACTGTGTTAATAAATAAAGAGGTTAGTTTTGGTCATAATTGCTCAACAGAATGGGCCGAGGATAGATGCCTCCTCGGCTAGCCAAAGCCGAGGTCCGAAGAAGTAATCTGTTGACCAAGGTAACGTTCCAAGAAGTTCTGTTGGTGCGGATAAGCATTGTAGAGATATCAGACATGGAGGAGTCTTAAAATATCTAAAGAGAAAATTGTTACCTCCGCATTAAATGTACTGTAGCTAACTCTCTGGCCGCATTAATGTGGAGGTGATACTTGAACAGTGGATTTCAGCCTTACAGCTACTACATGAAGACTTATGGGAGGTGCTAAGGAATGGGGAAGAAAGTATAAAAGAGGGAGGAAGCAATGAAAGAGGGGGATCGAGGAACTACGAGAAAAATACTATAGCATTAAGAACTGACTTTGTAATTAAACTTGAGATAAATATATAAGAACAGATCTTCTTGGACTTTGCTGAGGACGATTTTCTTCAGCATAAACCTGTCTATTTACATTTTTTTGTCATCTAAATCTACTCTAGTGTTTGTCTGATTCATTAAAACCCAGTTTTCCAACCCATTCTCTACAAATTCATTATTTTGAGTTTTTTGGGCCTACGTCCATCCACCTGTTGGGCTAGGAACTCAAATCTGGTCCTTACAATCATAAGCTAAAAAATAAAACTAGGAAAAAAAATTAATGAATAATTTCATGATGGTTTTCATTCCAAATTATATAGATTTGATAAATTTCAAATTAAAATGTTACCAAAAATGATAACCTTGGGAGATTTAAAAAATATAGTGGTTGAGAATTTGAAAAATATAGTTGCTAGAAATGAATAAATGAAAAAAATTTACAGAAGAAAAAAAAAAATTTACCCAGTACTTGATTTCTTGAACGTAAAGTACTATACAAAAAGAAAATATATATATATATATATATATAAATCACTCTGCAATCCACACTCTAAATACTAATTACTATTTTAAATATTTATAATTCACTTAATAATATAAAATTTACAAAAAAAAAGTGGTTTTTTTTTTTACTTCATACTTGATTTCTTGAAAGTAAAACACCATACAAAAAGGAAAAAAAAGATAAATCATTCCACAATTCACAATCTAAATACTAATTACAATCTTAAATATTTATAATCCACTTAATAATATAAAATTTACAAAAAAAAAAAGTGAAAAACAAATTTACTTATTACTTGATTTCTTGAAAGTAAAGTACCATACAAAAACAAAAAAAGTTTAGAAATAATGAACATAAAAATTTTAAAAATATGAACAAATTACATTTTCTACTAAATAATATTATTACAAGACTTTTTAAAGAGTTAAAAAAAAAAAAAGAATGACTATAATAATATTTAAAATTATATAGGTAAGAATTATACTATACACTTTAATGTATATATTTTAAATATATTCATGTATATACATGGATTACAAAAAAAAAAAAAAAAAAAAAATTAAACCTAAAGTCTTGTAAGTGATCGATGGAGTTGGTTTAAAATCCTTTACTAGGAAGATTCTAAAAAAGAAAGAAAAAAAGAAGGTTTCCTTTAAAATAAAATTAAAAAGAAAATTCTTTTAACCAATAAAACAAATAAGAAAAGAAAAGAGTAAAGAGCAATCACATAATAGACATTGCGTAGCTCTAAAACCTCTGAGAAACCCTAACGAGCAAAACTTTGAGAGATCTTCTCGTCCTCAAACTCAATCATGGAAAAAGACCCATCTTTTTTGTTCTCTGGAATTCACTTCAACAAGAAGAAGTTCTCCAACGATTTCGCCAAGTTCCAGGTAATAATTAATTCTTATATATATTATTACCGTTTACTGTTCTCTGTTTGGTTTCTGAGAAAGTTGGGGATGTTAAATCTGTTTTGACATTGTGTGTGTTTCGTTTAGGAGAAGAAAGGGAGTGATATAAGCGAAAGTGAAGAACCGAGAGAGGATTCAAGTTTCATTGAAAGTGGAAAATCCGAAGAGAAGGAAGGAAAGCTCTCTGTCAAGAAGCGGAAACGAAAGGCTGTGGGTTCTGGTAATTCTTTTCCTTAATTTTCTCATCTGGGTTTGATTGAAATGCATTCAAATTAGCGTTATAAGCTAAATTTGTTTGTTTTCTTGTTGGATTTTGTGTTGGCAGGGGAAACAGTACAAGGATTTGATGTCTTTAAGAGTTCAAAATCAGCTGGAAAATCTGTAGATGTGAATGAAGAGAATGATGAGGCCGAAAATGGGCCCTCTAAAAAAATAAAGGAATTGAATAGGCAACTAGAGGTTTCTTCTTATTCTATGTTCATTTGCTGCTTCTTTTGGTGATATGTCTATTTTGTTTTCTTTTTATGGTTTTGAAGTCCTGTTATAATTTTGACTTCTTTATTGTTTTTCAGCGGGATTCGTTGTCGCGTAAGAAGTACAACATTCATGTTTCTGGGAATAATGTAGCCACCCCACTTCAGAATTTTGATGAATTAAGCTCGAGGTATTCTTTATTTATTTAATTTATTAATGATAGTTGTTTAGGTACACCAGGAATGTAAAGGGAGTATATATGGGTTCTCATGGTTTATGTTTGCTGCACGAAGTTACCAGCGCGATCTTCTTTCTTGCTATCATCATTGTTACTCATACAAATATGTTAATGTCCTTGTTCTTAACTTCTTTTTATTATGAGTGAGTTTGGCCTTAAGAGGAGGGTGAAGGGGGAAGATTTAAACTGGTAACTCTGCTTCATGAGACCTGGTTCCCAACCAAGTGTGCTATTACTTAGGGGGAAAATCACCGTTTTGTGGGGGGAGGGAAGGGGGTGTCCGTCAAATTTTACCTCATACAATTAAATCACCACTGTAATATGTTATATAGAAAATCTTATAGATTAATGCCATTTCTATTTCTTACAGCATTAGGTGAAAATTTTCTGAAGGGCATTCTGTTTCCAATTACATAAATGTTTAAAAAGTATTATTATTGCAGTTACTTTGTATTTTTTTTTTCTTTATGCAAATTGTTGTTGTTATAACTATTACTTAAAATAAGAATTTATGTGGTTTGTTTGCAGATTTGGGTGTGAGCCCTATTTGTTACGCAATTTGAAAGAACTAGGATTTAAAGAGCCAACACCAATCCAAAGGCAGGCTATTCCGATCCTTTTATCTGTATGGTCCACTATTTCCACTATCTTTCACTTTGGCTAATTTGACTTCTTCTTTTTCTTTAACTTCCGGTTATATACAAAATTAAGTGTGTAACATAAGCTTCATTAAACTTGATGAGTTGATGACCTGGTTGTTCTGATTGTTGTTAGCTCTCTTGTCATAATTTCATGTTAGGGCCGGGATTGCTTTGCGTGTGCTCCAACTGGATCTGGTAAAACACTGGCTTTTGCATGTCCCATGCTTATGAAACTTAAGGTATTGTTTTATGCCTTTTAACAACTTTTTCAAGAGATGATTCTGGAGTTTCCCTAATGAGCTTTATTCATCTTATCAGCATGCGTCTACTGATGGCATCCGAGCTGTTATCCTCTGTCCTACCCGAGAGTTAGCTGCTCAGACAACCAGAGAGTGCAAGAAATTGGCTAAAGGGAAAAAATTTCGTATCAAATTAATGACAAAACAGCTAGTAGGAAAAGCTGATTTGTCAAAGCTGCCTTGTGATATACTCATATCAACACCACTTAGGTTAAGATTGGCTATTCGGAAAAAAAAGATCAACTTAAGTAGGTGTGTGATGTTGATATCTTGTTTATGCTTACTAATACATGCTTTTAGATGGCTTGGTAAAAAAATCCTTTGACTAGTTTAATGTAACCTTTAAATGCCCTCCAATGTGGCCAATTAGCTCTAGCTCAAATGGCACTTCAGGACCCTTAATAATGGGATGGGGAATAAGGTTGTGGATAAGACTTGTGGGGTGCGTGTGTAATTTTCTAATAAAAATATAAACTGCTTCTAATGTGAAGAAGTTCCCTCTCTTTTGACACTACGAAGGCTTGAAACAAAAATAACAGATTTAATGTTAGTTCAGTTGAGAAAATGATGGATGTTTTATTTCTCCCTGCTGGGTTTCTGTTTAAATATTAAAAGATAAGAGGAACATGGGTGGAATTTTTTACTATAGAGCAATTTTATAGGAATCTATACTTCGTAGACATCTATCAGTTGTAAAAAGAAAGGTTTGAAATGCTTTCAATTGATTTTGGTGACATGCAGGGTTGAGTATCTTGTCCTGGATGAGTCTGATAAGCTATTTGAGCTTGGTATGTTGAAGCAGATTGATTCTGTGGTCAAAGCTTGCTCAAATCCTTCAATAATACAGTCCCTGTTTAGTGCTACATTGCCTGACTCTGTTGAGGAGCTTGCACGCACAAGAATGCATGATGCTGTTCGAGTTATTATTGGCAGGAAGTAAGATTGACCTACTTTATTATGAAGCTGTGGAGGATTCTTTGAAATGCATCTCTGTTAGTTTCCCTAATAATTGACATATATACTACTTTTTTGAAAATATGAACAGGAACACTGCTTCAGAATTGATTAAACAGAAATTGGTTTTTGCTGGAAGTGAAGAAGGGAAACTTCTTGCTCTTCATCAAAGCTTTGCAGAGGTATACCACATTCTGCTTTATCTCTCAGCATGTTTAGTATCTTTAAGAATGTTCTTTGCTTAAAAATGATGATTTTTTTCAAAAATTAAACAAAATTTGACTTAAAATGCCTATTAAGGCAGCAGATTGTTCAGAAAGAGTATTTTGATCTTCCTGACCAAACTGCTTGTTGTATCTTGTGCTTGTCAGTAGAGTTTGAATCCACCCATATTAATCTTTGTTCAAAGCAAGGAGCGGGCAAAGGAACTATATGGTGAACTGGCATATGATAAAATCAGAGTTGATGTAATCCATTCTGATTTGTCCCAATTGCAGGTAAAATCCTATTCCCATTTTTTTGTTATAAGATCTAACTTGTACGCATTCCTAAACTCCCTTGTCATTCTCTTTATAACTTTTTCACTCTACTGGGGCTTTGTGTCTTCTTTTTCTGTAACCTACTAGAATGGCCTAAGAAGTCAATAAACTACATTTTGGTGCTGAAGTCACATAGAACAGAATTTCCTCTTTTCTTTTTTAAGTTATCATGTTTTTGAGTTGTAGATTCTTTTATGTTCCAACAGTCATAGTATCCTTAATACTAATTTCTTAAACTTAATACAGCGAGATAATGTTGTCGATGACTTCAGAGCTGGCAAAACATGGGTTTTGATTGCCACTGATGTTATTGCCCGAGGTGTGGATTTTAAAGGTGTCAACTGCGTGATCAATTATGATTTTCCAGACTCTTATAACGCATATATTCACAGGATTGGTATGTGGCTTATCTCTAACTGCTCCTAGCTGTTATACTACTAATCTATGTGTATGGTTATGATGATGATTGTCAATAAACATTGCCCTTACTTCATGCACTTTTCAAATAATTCCTGAGCCCGTAGATCTGTTATTTACACGTGATATGACGAAATGCTTATCACTAGAATTGTAAGATTGCTTTGAAATGATTGAAAAAGTTACATGCCTCTGAGTTGGGGGCAAATGACTTTTTTGTGGTCCCCGTGACCAACTTTATCACTCTTCCATATAGGTCGGACAGGCAGAGCGGGTAGGACAGGAGAAGCTATTACTTTTTACACTGAGGCAGATCTTCCCTTTCTGCGGAACATAGCTAATTCGATGAAATCCTCAGGTTGTGAAGTGCCATCTTGGATCATGGCATTGCCCAAACTGAAATGGAAGAAGCACCGTCCACGAAGAGATTCAATATCAACCCAATCGAAAGATTAGGAAGAATAAAGAAATATCTCAAGGAGTTATCATTTGTTCATGGTTTCAAAATTCTAACATACGGAAGATTTTCCAAATTTTGTATTTGTAGCTTAATCTTCCAAATTTTGTATTTGTAGCTTGATATCTTCAGAAGCGTTTATCTTTTATCAATTAATTTTGGTTATGACATGGAATGATATTTACATCTTTGTTTCATTAAAGAGATGAGAACTACGTACAATAATATGATTTTTTTTAATACTTATTAATAAAACCATATTATTGTTCCTTCTGATGGAATCAATGGTTTGATGCACAATAGTTAACCCTTGTAGCAGGGCCGGTTTTTTATTGGATAGTTTGGGGTACTCCACATGGCAATATTAAATAATATTTCTAAATTTAGATGATGTTTATGATCATCATTATCAATATTTGTTTTTAGGCAATTAAAAGCTAACCTCTATGAGTGCAGTGTGTGCATCTGAACTATAATTCTGTAAGTTTCTTCATGGTCGTGTTGTTGGACCCCTAATGCCTATTACCTAACACTGGCGAATTAAAATCCCCACCCCCTTATTTGCTGTGAAGCACCAGAAAATGATGCTTCATTTTTCATTGGGTTTGGATTATTGAGTTTTAGTGCCGAGCAGAATTGTGCTACCCCTTGGAAAAAAGGATGCATCAATTAGTGCGTAGTTGTTCTTGATTCTTATTTAGTTCTGAACCCTGACTAGATTGTATTGGCAGAAACCATAAGACTAACTAGGTCCTCTTCATTGCACTGAGGTTGGGATTCAGATAACCCACTTAGTGCTAAGACTAGAGCAGCCCTTCTTGCAATCACAGAGGCAACTGACCTGGGTTTCAAGTAAGCTTTGCTTGAAGGTGATGCCTTATATGTGATTACCCCATTGGACGATTGAAACCTGTATTGCAAAAGTTAGATCACATTTATCTTCATGTACTTTTTGGCAAGCCAATCATGTAGTAACATTCAAATTATTTATCTCACAACAAGGCTTCTCTCCAAATTAGGTTGCAAAATGGGCTGATTGTAATTGGGTAGGAACTATCTATCACCCAACCTCAGCATTCAATTACATTTGAATTACAATTATGCCTTAACATTCAATGAATTATTGATCATTAGAAATTAAAAGTACAGTTTACACTTAGATTAGGCAAGAGTAGAATTTCTATTTTGTATTAAAAAAAAAGAGTACAGTTTACACTCTCAAAATAAGGATTGCTTTTAAATCAATCCATCAACTTTCAAAACTTGCAATTTACAAGTTGATATTATAATGATATCTGTAGGGTTAGGATTTGTAGCCCAAGCCCAAAACAATGAATTTGTAGAGAGTGGGTGAAAGAGCTGGGCTAGTTGTGAAGTTAGCAACGGTTAACTGTGATGTCTAGGAATGAATCAACGTAGAAACATGCTAAGAAGCTAGATAAACTGATGTCCGAAGAGGTTTATTATTGATTGAATAGTGAATACATTTCTCAAAGCTACAGTAGAACCTTTCTTTCTCTCCTATTATCTTTTTTCCGATCCCCCCATTATCAGAGGCTTCTTCACTTTATATATCATCATTTCTCATCATCTTCATCGTCCACTTGTTCTTCATCTAAGCATCCACTTGAGTACATGTCTCATCAGATACTTCTTTTAGCTCTCTGTGAGTGGTGGTAGCTAAGATTATACTGTTCAGGGGTCTTCTCCACATTAATGCGGCCAGAAAAGCAGCTGCAGTGCATTTAATGTGGTGGTTGTAACTTGTCTTCTAGATATTTTTCCGTTCCTATCATCTCCGTACGTGCCTGAAGCTTATCCTTATCATTGAAGTTGTTAGGAAGATCATTCGGACCTTCCAGACGTTTGATTGATCAAGACTATTCGTATCCGAGGAGAAAGACCTCTTCGGACCACTGGTGACCTCTTCGGACTACACTCCTCCTTCATTTCCAGGTATCTTTCTTCCACATGGACTCCATCTCAATCAATTCCTTCTCTTCGGACACACAGTAATCTTCAAATAGGGCCCTAGGCCCAATACGTAAGGTTGGGCTTTTACCCCCCACAATATCAATATGCCCATTTTGTTATGACATGCAACATTTTCACCACTAGTCCATCTAAAAGTGATGTGTTTCTAATTTCTATTCAAAATGTTATTATAATGGATGTTGACGAAAGGGACACCTTTGATATGTATATTCTATATTTATCTATCTTTATCTATATTTATATCTATTTTATATTAAAAGAAGAAAAAAAAATATTTATATCTAATATAAAAATAAACTTTTAATGCTCATAATTTTTTTTGGTCATTTGTAGAAGTTTTTTAATGTTTTTATTCTAATATATATATATATATATATGTGTGTGTGTGTGTGTATGTGGTTGATTTCAAATTCTATAAGAATTCCCTACAAAATCTCATTTTTACATTCTCTATTACAATCATGCTACATTATATTTGTATGTAGAATAAATAATGTCATATATAAACAAAATCATAAGAAATTATAAAAGTTTTGTAACTAAGTAGAATTATGTATCTTAAGAATCATAATTCGAATTCCCCTTACCCATCCTTATAACCATCAAATTATATATATAGTCCAAAAAAAGACTATATAATAATTATTAAAATCCATAAAGAAGATCATATTTTGACTAGTTGATATAATAGCAGGGATATAAATTGCAATTTTTCTTTATCAGACGTGGAAGGAATCTAAAATTGCAAGACTTGATAAAAAAATGAAAAAAAGAAAGTTTCAAACCCTTTGAAACATTTTATATTTCTTAGGAAATACATAAAAAAACTGAAGACTAATATTTATAAATTTAAATATAAAAAAAAATTGGTCCGATTCGGTCTTATTCAGTGCACTATGGTCCTATTCGGTCCACATTGGTTATGTTCGGTGCACTCAGTTCTATTCGGTCATCATATTTTGTCCACTTCGGTTATATTTGGTCCACATTAGTACTAATCGGTCCACTTCGGTCCTATGCGGTCCATTCTGTTCACTTTGATCTAGCTTATTCAGTCCTATTCAATCATCTTCGGTTCTATTCGGTCCATGTTAGTCTTATTTAATCCACTTCGGTCCAATTTGATCCTATTCGGTCTAATTTGGTCTTATTTGGTCCTATTTGGTCTATTCTGTCCACTTTGGTCTTCTTCGGCCCTATTCAATTCACTTCGGTCCAATTTGGTCCTATGCGGTCCACTTCGGTTTTATACAATCCATTCTGTCCATTTTGGTCTTGTTCAGTCCTATTCAATCCACTTCGGTTCACTTTGGTCCTATTCAGCCCAATTTTGTTCCTATTCCATACAGTTTGATCTTTTTCGATCTTATTTAGTCCTTTTTGGTACTATTTGGTCATATTTTATTAACGTCAGTTCATTTGATCCAATTTGCTCTATTTTGGTCCACTTCGATGCATTGAGTCTATTTTTTATGCACTTACATAATGGGAAACACGTCCAAATTTATTTTTAAAAATATAGAACTCAGACTCGTTTTATCTAAAATCTTAAATATAACATTTATTGTTATTACGCTAATGTTGAACCACATTATCATAGAATTTCGGTCCATTTCGATCCGGTTAAATTTAAGTGAAAGTTTTTCTAAATATAAACACAATGAATATGCAAACGTAATTTTTAGACCAATTACTCATTTATTTAAATCTCATTACTTTTTTTTATTTTAATTTTTATACAAAGAAGTCATTATTTTGAAATGAATTGCATGATATTGATTAAACCTTAAGCTACACACACACACACACACACACACACACACACGTGTGTGTGTATTATATACTATATAATAAAAGTTGGGCTTGGAAGTTGTGGTTGCTACAAGTGGTTACTCTCATTAAATAGTAAATTAATTATATATTTTTCATTAGGATGTATTTCCTCAATTAAGGGATAATATTTAACAACTGTTTAATTAGGTAAAAATTTATCATTTAAATTTCAACAATTTAAATTATATTCAAACTAAAAGTTTATTATAAAAAATTTATAAACTTGAATCTCACACAATAACTCATGTTTTCTTTCTTTAAAAAAAAAAAATATATATATATATATATATATCGTTTTGACTAAGGGATAACATTTAACAATAATTTAAAACAAATTTAAATTCTATTCAAACTAAAAGTCTATTATCAAAATTTTCTAAACTTAAATCTCACATGACCCACGTTTTTTATTTCATTTTTTTCCTCGAGTTGCATGTGTGGGGTTAAGAGCCCAAATTTAGATAATGGGCCTTGGGCCTTGTCCGAGGGCTAAAGTACGTCCGAGGAGGACTAAATGGCTTTTTAGGGACTTCAGGATCACGAGCTGCGTGGGAGACGAATGGAGAAGTGTTGTCCGAGGAGTATCCCCTCGTCGGATACGACAAATATCGATCAAGCCTGTAGTTAGACAGTGTAGGTAACTCTTCATGAAATTCCAATGATAAGGACGAACTTTCGGCACGTACAAAGAAGATAAGAATGCAAAAATATCTTAAAGAAAAGCTGCTACCACCGCATTAATTGCATCGCAGCAACTTTTCTGGCCGCATTTATGTGGAGAAGACCCCTGAACAGTACAATCTCAGCTATCACCACTCATAGAGAACTAAAAAGAAAAATGTTGGATGGGACATGTACTCAAGTGAGGGTTTGGATGGCTAACAAGTGTACAATCAGAACGGCTTAAAAGGAACTATATAATGTAAAAGACCTCCCATAAGAAAGGGGAGAGGAAGAAAAGAGAAAAAATGATAAGAAATGAATCACTGTAGCACTAAGAACTGAATGAACTTTCAAAAATATATTGATTCCATATATAATTGGTCTCGTCGGACGTTTGTTTGATTGATTTTTAAAGTGCCTTCTTGTATTTATCCATCGTAAAAATCCTTACTTGCTGTTGTCCCATTCGCATAAGGCCCAGCTCTTTCACCCATTCTCTACAAATTCATTGTATTGGGCTCATTGGGCTTATATCCCAGACCTTTTGGACTTGAGCTACAAATTGTGACCCTACAGCATGATTTAATGATAATTTAAAGCAAATTTAAATTCTATTTAAACTAAAAGTTTGTTATTCAAATTTTCTAAACTTAAATCCCACATGACCCACGTTTTTGTTTTCACTTTTTCTCTCAAGTTGCATGATTTAACAATAATTTAAAACAAATTTAAATTCTATTCAAACTAAAAGTGGTTTCTTAACTAATAAGTCATCCCTATAATTAAATCTCACACAATACACCCCACGTTGTTGTACATATTATTTTTTTCAAAAATCAACTTGTGGGGCCAGAATAAGTCAGCAACCCCGGCCCATTCCAAACCAGGCCCAGAGGCCTATGCCGAGGACGCCTCCAATGTCTGAGGTCCGAGGACGAAAGTTTAGAGCCCAGGGCCCCAGAAGCATTGCCGAGGATGGTTACATCCTCGGGAGATCGAGGTCAGAAAGTGGGCAAACAGCATACCTTTAAGGGGAGTCTCCCTAAGCATCCAAGGAGCAAATAGCAAGGACCAAGCACCGAACAATGAAGCATGGTGGAGGAACAAGTCCCAACTGAACTGTCACCTCCACATTAAATGCCCTCAACTAACGCCCTGACCGCATTAATGAGGATAGGACCTCTGAACAGTGCCGTCTTGGGCGCTGCAACCCACTGGAGGTATGGGAATGCGGCTGATGGGACAGGTTCTCAAGTGGAAACCGGGTTGATCAACAAATGTAGGGCTAGGATCAATTGAGAGAGAAGTATATAATGTAAAAAGTCCCTCTTGAGAGGGGGACGGACGGAAAACCAGTAAAAAAAAGGAATACTGTAGCAGAGTATTTTCTCTCAACCATTGTAACCTCACTTGAAAGAGATAAGAACAATTGGAACCTTTATAAACCCGTCCGAGGAGCCCTATTACGCATTCCGACCAACGTTTAGCTTAGCACAACCCACGTACAACCATGCATGGCCGTTGCATTCTTTACTAGGGCCTAGCTCTTGAGCCCATACTCTACAAATTTATTGGAGGGTTAGCTGGGCTTGGGTCCACTCTCCCAATCTGTGGAGAGCGCTCGAAAACAGTCCCTACACAACTTATGCTTATGTTTTAATTTAATAAATTTATTTGACCTATTGTTATTTACTTATGAATTTGCATGCAGAATATAATGCCAAAGGAAGTTTTTTTTTTTTTTTTTTTTTAATACAAGATAGAAATTTTATTGTGGTCTAATCTAAGTATATATGTGTATGAAGCTTCCTCTTAAGACTTGAACACTGGCTCTTACCCTCTACACCTCACAAACACTTATGCTTATAGAATGATAATCACACCAAGAGTGTGCGGTGGTAAATGAAGTTTACTATAAAGAAGCAAAACAATGGACACCCATTTAAGTTATTGGTTTTCTTATGTAAGTTTTTATTTATTTATTTTTTTATATTCTCAAATTTTGAACTCTTTTTTGTATGTTTTGATTTTTAGTTTTAGTTATTGTATTTAATTTGTGAATGTGTTGATTTTTTCAATTAGACTATCACTAGGAAAAAATTGGTATTGAGAAACTATTTTGTTTATTATTGTTTGCATTGACTAAGGTATAGATTAAACATAACCCAAATAAGAATAATCAAACTCATTATGTATCTCATATCAAGCAATTAACACAAAACACAAAGAGAATTTTAAAATATAAAAATAGATAAACACGGGTAAAGGCTAAAGTCTAAAGTCTAAATAATCAAAACTTAAAGTAATTTTTTTATTAAAATTATTTACTTATTTTATAATTTATTATTACTATTTATTTAATAATTTAGTTTTAATTATTTAAAAATTTTGAGCTTATAAATTTTCATCAAGTCATGCATCACACACGGGAATAATACTAGCTTACCTATAGCGACCTCAGTTTATCTAAAATTGCAAGACTTAATAAAAAAAGAAAAAAGAAAAAGGGTTTCAAGTTTCAACGGCCGAGACGGCAGTTTGGTTGGGCCACAGGATTAGACAATCCAACGGCTAAAGAGAAACCCTAATCGCACCAAGAATAAGAATAAGAGAAAAACTTCACTACTTAAACCAAAGTAGGCCAAATAACTCTTCCTCTTTCGCTTTCTCTCTTCACTCCCTTCTTAGCTACTGGTATAATCTCTTGCTCTCTCTCTCTCCTCACAGTTCTGTAATTTCGTATTTTTATTTTGTGCTTAACTGTGATTATTGATTGTGATTATCTAATAATTGGTTTAAAATATCGATCTGCTTCACTATCTGCGTTTGTTTAATTGACTGCCTAACTTTTCAGCAATCCATGCCTTAAGTCTTCTAAGTGGTTTTTTTTAGATAAAAAAGAAAAGAAAAATTGAAGGGGTTTATTTTTATTTTTAGAATTTACCTTGAAGTTTGACGAGAATTACTATTCTCCAAGTCAAAGATAAGAAATCTTTAGCTGAATATATTTAGAGCAAGGTTTCTCGTAATCAAATGGTTGAATTGCATGTTTTCTATGTTTTAAACAGGCACCCATGTTAAATTTCGTTCAAATCAGATGTTATTTAGATTAATAACTTATAAAACATAATTTTATACTACAAAAGCATGAAATTTAAACATTTTATTGATGACATAAAGGTTGATCTTGAAATGTTGCAAGCATGAAGAATATAATAAGAACATTCAATCTAATGGATAGATTATTAAAATTTATATCTAATAAAAAGATATATAGAGAGTTTGAAGGGTTTCCGCTTTTCCTACAATATTAGGAGAGAAATGGTAGATTTTCTATGCAAAAGAAGTCTATGGAGAGATGGTAGATTTTCTATGCAGAAGAAGTCTATTCTCTCAAGTAAAGGTTTTCCTTATTTATTCCGTTGTCGTCCAGCGGTTAGGATATCTGGCTTTCACCAGGAGACCCGGGTTCGATTCCCGGCAACGGAATTATTTTATACGTTGAAGTTCCATTTTTTATTTCCAACACTCATTAGGATCTTCCATATAATTGTTTGTGATTTTAATACTTTGTGTTCATCACGGTGAACACAAAAATCTTTCTATTTCTCAATAAAAGTTCATACTTATATTAAAAAAGGTTTTCCCTGGTACCTGTTAGATGTTTTAGTATTAGCATTTTAAGTTTGTAAAGCTTTTGTTCTAAAATCTTTTTTGGAGAAACATTTCTTGAACAGAAATTATTTTTTGTGGATAAATCTGCTTGTTCAAGGATGTTATGGGAGGCAATTTTTATTTTGTGTTTAATTGTATTATCTTATAGATTTTTTTTTTTTGTTGTTGTTGTTGTTGGTATAATAATGGTAATTGTTCTTTTTTTGGAGTGATATCATGCATTAGATTTTAGTTAGCTAGTAATTGATCTAGGATTTAATCATTTAAATAACCTTGTATTGATTAGAAGTTTAAATTTTATTTGTTTCATTTATTGATATATGATAATTTAATATGTTCCTTGCTTGCTATTTGTTCTGATGAATTAACTTTTTGCTATTTACTTTAGCTTCTTGCTCAGATTTTAGAATGGGTAAGGAGAAGGTTCACATTAGCATTGTGGTCATTGGCCATGTCGACTCTGGAAAGTCGACCACCACTGGACATTTGATTTACAAGCTTGGAGGGATTGACAAGCGTGTAATTGAGAGGTTTGAGAAGGAGGCTGCTGAGATGAACAAAAGGTCATTCAAGTATGCATGGGTTTTGGACAAGCTCAAGGCTGAGCGGGAGCGTGGTATTACCATTGACATTGCACTGTGGAAGTTTGAGACTACTAAATATTACTGCACTGTCATTGATGCTCCTGGACATCGCGATTTTATCAAGAACATGATTACTGGTACCTCACAGGCTGATTGTGCTGTCCTTATTATTGACTCCACTACTGGTGGATTTGAAGCGGGTATTTCCAAGGATGGTCAGACTCGTGAGCATGCTTTGCTTGCCTTCACCCTTGGTGTCAAGCAAATGATCTGCTGTTGCAACAAGGTAAATTTCTTACCTTGTAATTTCATACATAGCAATAAGTTCTTTACTGATTTTTATTTTGTCTTCGTGTTAGATGGATGCAACAACCCCAAAATACTCTAAGGCAAGGTATGACGAAATCGTAAAGGAAGTTTCTTCCTATCTTAAGAAAGTAGGATATAACCCTGACAAGATCCCCTTTGTTCCTATTTCTGGGTTTGAGGGTGATAACATGATTGAGAGGTCAACCAACCTTGACTGGTACAAGGGCCCTACTCTCCTTGATGCTCTTGACTTGATTTTGGAGCCAAAGAGGCCCTCAGACAAGCCTCTCCGACTCCCACTTCAGGATGTCTACAAGATTGGTGGTATTGGAACTGTCCCTGTGGGGCGTGTTGAAACGGGCGTGCTCAAACCAGGTATTGTTGTTACTTTTGGCCCTACTGGGCTGACAACTGAAGTTAAGTCAGTTGAGATGCATCACGAGTCTCTCCTAGAGGCTTTGCCTGGTGACAATGTTGGTTTCAATGTGAAAAATGTTGCCGTCAAGGATCTCAAACGTGGGTTTGTGGCATCCAACTCAAAGGATGATCCTGCAAAGGAAGCTGCTAACTTCACCGCCCAGGTCATTATCATGAACCATCCTGGCCAGATTGGCAATGGTTATGCCCCAGTACTTGACTGCCACACCTGCCACATTGCTGTGAAATTTTCTGAAATTTTGACCAAGATTGATAGGAGGTCGGGCAAGGAGCTTGAGAAGGAGCCCAAATTTTTGAAGAATGGAGATGCTGGTTTTGTTAAGATGATTCCCACCAAGCCAATGGTAGTGGAGACTTTCTCCGAGTACCCACCACTTGGACGATTTGCTGTGAGGGACATGCGTCAAACTGTGGCTGTTGGTGTTGTCAAGAGTGTGGAGAAGAAGGATCCAAGTGGTGCCAAGGTCACCAAGTCTGCTGCTAAAAAGAAATGAGTGTTTTATTTTAGGAAGTCAATAGCAAAAGAAATGGGTTGGTTTTGTGGCTTTTGTTATTGCAGCCTCTTATATAGGGGCCTTGACTGCCTGGTGGTGGTTTTGAGCACCCACGCCACCTGGGTGGCTTGACCGTCGGTGGCAAAAGCTGCATCTATCTGGTTGATGCTGTTTTTAGTAGTATAGAGCTTCATAGTTGCAAGTGAGAGAACAAATTGGTATTTAATTTGATTTCCAAATTGTTGGTTTTTAAATGTATTTATGAGACTCAAATATTTTACGTCTGAAATGTCACCCCTAAGTAGTGGTGATATCTCATATCTGTTAGGACTTTTGTTCTGTTTTGTTTTTTTTTTTTCCTTCCAAAAAAAAAAAAAAAAAAAACAATATTGTTTCTCTTTCGATTTTTGGGCTTTGCATTATTTCAATAAGAGGGTTCATACGTTTCTGGGCGCTTTGGCCCTTAAAGAGTAAGGAAGGATACTATTCTGAGGGCAGAATTCTGCCCAATTAAATAGGCACGCGGGCTCATGGATACTATGGAAATTGTAAAATTTTCTAGTAGGAGACTCTGTTCCTTTGTTAGGAGCTACACAGGGAATGTTTATTTAAGGAACTAGATTGCAAGGTCTAACATAATTTATGTCCTGTAATTCAATAATTTGCGTCCTCTACAAGGTCCATATCTGCTCTAGGCAAGAGTTTTATGGCCGTTTGCCATTTCATTTTGGCACCCACACAGTCACACAACACCCCCCCCCCCCCCCCCCGGGGGGCGCATATCCAGACATCTTTTCTATGTTGAGAAGGATTAGAAAGGCGATCATCTGTTCGTGTCTGGTGAAGTGATTCAGGGTCTTCAAACAGTTGCCAATCTGGTGAAGTGATTTCTTCAAACAGTTGCCAATGGGCAATTCTATTGCACCCTGTTGTCAGGTGGTTGGTTGAACTTCCAAAGGGTGACATGATGAAACAATCTACGAGCAAATCCTTAGAAACAGATTTGCAAAAAAATTGTGGTAGACTGTCTTGAAGCTTGATGTGGGGGGGGAGGAGAAGAGGAGAGCTTGACCTTGCCTTGCCATCTTCGGTGAGCGCCAAGGACAATTTAATTAAATGTAATACTGTGTTGGTCGACGTATTTTCGTCACCTTAGCAAGGTGGAGAGGTGAGTGCCTAGAAGGCTAGAACAATCTAATTAAACGTAATGCTGCATTGCTCGACGCATTTTCGTCACCTTAGCAAGGTGGAGAGGTCGAGATGTTGAGCAATGCAATATTATCTTTCACTAGAATGTCCTTGGCACTCATAGCAGACAATAAGGTTAAGGTTCGCCACATCAAATTTCAAGACTGTCTTATTATAATTTTTTGTAAAGAGTAATACTAAAAATATTACAAACTACATAAAGCTTAGAAACTAACCGTATTACAAATAACTTCTTTCACTAGAATGTCCTTGGTACTCATAGTAGACAATAAGGTTAAGGTCCGCCACATCAAATTTCAAGACCATTTTATTATCATTTTTTGTAAAGAGTAATACTAAAAATATTACAAACTACGTAAAGCTTAGAAACTAACGTATTACCAATAACAAAAAAGTTATTTATTATGTTATTTAAATGACACCGATTATATTCTTAATAGAATAGTTTATAAGATTTTTGTAGTACAATAAAGTATTTTAGAATTCTCCCCAAACTTAAAAGAATGGCTGTTTTCATTTTAGTCTCAATTAAACTATATAATTGACTACTCATTCATATCATGAGCTCAGCACCATAACATCTTATTAATTACGCAGATCTATTAGGTGCTGATTATGTATCACAAAAAAAGAAGAAAACTGTAATGAGTCAGACATACCAACCGAATGGGGTGCAATTATGCCAGACCAATTGGCTGAGAATAAACACTACAACAAGTCATCGATCACTTAATTTCAACTTTTTGCCAATATCTATGCTCAACAAATCCTAGTAGTAGGGATGTTTATCCCATATTGGTTGTGTGTGTCTAGTGCCTGCTGTTTATAATTTCAGTCTACAACTACAAAGGTTAGGCCATTTTGTAGTTGTACTCTGGTTATGTAATGTATTATAACCCGGATAATAAGACTATTATTATTTTTGTGTGTATTCTAATAAGTATTACTGTATACTAAAAAAAAAAAAAAAAATCCTAGTAGTAATATTCTTGCTTTGAATTAGAACATAATTAGTCAACATAGAAAAGTGAATTCTTATAAATGTTTCGAAAGATTAGCAAAAGTTGTCTTGTAAACTTTTTAAGTTGCACTCGGTTTCTAAAAATCCTTAGCCTAATGCACTTCGATAATAATTACTATATAAACGGTATGCATCTCCACGCAGTTCTTGATTTTTAAGTTTATTTCCAATTTTCCAGATTCTTCATTTATTTAATTTTATTTTCTATAGGGTTGGTGTAATTTTGGACCCACCTTGTGCAAAATTCTTATGGCTCATAAGCAGGTTTACTTCGTGGTTATATGGGTCCGTCCCCAGTCCTTATCAACCTTGTGACTTGTGAGTAATCAATTTATTTTTTGAGAAACAACCTTGTGACTTGTGAGTAATCATTAATTAGTTAGTTTGTTTGTTTGTTTTTTTTTTTTTTTTTTAAATTTTAAATCTTAGAATTTGTTTTTTATTACCTAATGTTCTTTTGTTGGGGGGATAATTCAATAGTTGCTAGTTGAGGGATGAGAGATTTGAACACTGAATATGTCTCTATTAGAAATATCAAGATGTGTCAACCAATTGAGTTACAAGAGCATGAAAATACATCTTGTAAGAATAATAGACTTCGTATACTCCATAAATTAAAAGTTTATTTCTCTACTTACAAGTCCTACCAATCTAATGCACACAGCATGAGTTATTGACTTGTTTCTAGGTAGAATTTGAAGTTCTATACCATGACATATTTAAATCTCAACAAAAATTAGAGCATACTACATGCCTAATTGCCTCATGAATCTTCACATAAATTTATTATTATTATTATTATTTTGTTGATAATTCAATAATTACAATGGTGTTAGAAACATCAAAATGTGCTAGTTGAGTTACAAGGCTTTTGGCAAACATCATATAAATTTTTTGATATATCAGTTACAATTGGGAAGGAAGAAATTTGAACCCTGAATGTTTTTATTAGAAATACGAGAAGATGTCAACTAGTTGAATTATAAAACTCTTGGCGCAAATTGTCATAAAATTGAATGAAAAAGATTCCTCCTAAAAGGAAAACTTTGAGCTTTTTATCATATTTTTTTTTATATAAAAAAACATTTATTCTATTTTCTTGTACAACAAAAATTATTGTATTGGTGCTTTTTTTTTATATTCTATATTCTACATTTCTACTCTACATGACATAATAGATCATACTTATGGTTTGATATATATTAAACTTCAAACCAGCCAGTTGATGGGTTCCATCCCAACAACTATATGGTTGGTGCAGACAGCAACTCAAGCTCTCATGTGTCTTCCTCTCCATCTTCCTTTTACTTCAAGATATAACTAATGAAAGCAACTCCTTCACCAATGAACCAATTCCATAAAAAAACAATTAATCATTTGAGTTTGCCTGTGCCTATCATAGACCTTACCTTTTTTTGTAACCAATATGACCTTCTCAACATTCAAATATAACTATTGGCCATCGTATACAATATAGTCTTCATTTCTCATTTCCTATAACAAGAACACCCACCCAAGTCAGTACTAACTCTGACTGATATTTCCACTCCAAATTTTGTGATTCCAGTCCTTCTTCAGGGTGTAGAAAAAGAAAAAGGAAAAAATGGGGTCTTTGGAAAGGTCAAAGAAAAAAGTTCAACTATGGAAAAAAGCAGTAGTCCATTTTTCTTTGTGCTTTGTTATGGGGTTCTTCACAGGCTTTGCTCCAACGGGTAAAGCTTCAATGTTCAATAACCATGTTGCCTCATCAAATAGATCAGAATCTTCACCACAGCCTATTGAAATGTTGCACCAAGCAACAAATATTAATAGAAGTTTGATAGCTGAAGCTCCGGTGACCATTCCTCAGAGGCATAAAGACTTGGAACACACATCACCACCAGAAGAATTACGAGTAGAAGAAGAAAAACAACCCAGGTTGACACCAAGAAGATTTGTAATAATTGTCACGCCAACAAGCACAAAAGATGAGCTTCAAGGTGTTCTTCTAAGGAGGTTGGCTAATACCATAAGATTGGTTCCTCCACCATTGCTGTGGATTGTGGTGGAAGCGCAGAGGGATTCAAATGAAGTGTCTGAAATCCTTAGGAAAACAGGTATTATGTACAGGCATTTGGTTTTCAAGGAGAATTTCACGGACCCAGAAGCTGAAATGGACCACCAAAGAAACATTGCGCTTAAACACATCGAACAACATAGGCTCAGTGGGATCGTACACTTTGCCGGGCTCTCCAATGTTTATGATATCGACTTCTTTGACCAGCTCAGAGATATTGAGTATGTAACGCTTTACTCTTCTCTTATCATTGGTTTAATTTGCAGTTCGCTATGAACTATCATGTTATTTAATTTAATGTTCCTTCAAACTACAAAATTTTAAGCGGTTTATTTCAATATTAACATTTTATGGAAAATGAATTATCTTTCAATTTTTTTTTTTTGGTAGTAATTTCAAAATGAGTTGGACAACTATTTTTTTAACTTTTCTTATTTAACTTCATTCGAGATAAGGTTGTTTTCTAGAAAATTTTAATGGAAAATAACTTTTATCTCATGTCAAGTAAAATAAGGGAAGTTTGTTTTGACATTAATATTTTTTTTGGAGAGTAAATCATTTTTCAGAAATATTCAGGATTCAAATCCTTCCCCAAATATTGAATTATCAAATAAAAAATCTAAATTTTTTTAGATCAACACTCTAATTTGAGGTTAGTAAGGTGATTGGATAGATCAATGCACATTAATTTGTAATGTGATCGATCAACACATTAATCTGTTCATTTTGATACTGATTTATATGGTCCCATGCATGAGCATTATAAATTAACCTCAAATATAATAATAATTTAAAAAGATATTACAAATGTGACCCATAATCTATAATGCATAGCTCTACATTTTGAAAATTGAAACTAGGATTTTTTTTTTTTTTTTTTTTTTAACACGTAAAGTTCCTGATAAGCCGATAGAATAAGAATGCCATAAACGGGCCAGTATAAAAGTACAAAAAATATCGTTGGTGAAAGTTTCGAAGTTTCTTCTACAAAAGTTTTCAGACAAATTTCTACATTGTTGAGTAAGTCGGACGCTGCAAAGCTTGCCAATTTGTTACGAAAATTGTTATAATTATTATCAGTTTGTTTCTTTCACTTTCACTAATGATGGCGATTAGTAGTTAGCACCACACTATCAACATAATAAATAAATATTAAATTTATTTATTTAATAATATTAATATATCAATTTGTAAGATTTATATAATAATTGCATTTTTGGTTATATATATATATATATATATATTTTTTTTTTGTGTAAACTGTAAATTACATTTCTTAAGTTTGGGGGTATTTAGATTTTATATCCTCAAATTTCAGAATTTAGATTTTATTCCCTGAAGTTTGAGAGTGTTTAGATTTTACACCCTAACATTTTAGAATTTAGATTTTACCCTCTAAATTTTAGGGGTGTTTGAATTTTAATCCCTAAAGTTTGGGAGTGTTTGAATTTTACACCCTAAAGTTTCAAAATTTGTGGATGTAAAATTCAAACATTTCCTAACTTTAGGGAGTAAAATCCAAATTCTAAAAAGTTAGGATGTAAAATCCAAACATGCAAAACTTTAGGGAGTAAAATTCAAATTCTAAAACTTCAGGGTGTAAAATCTAAATACCTCAAAACTTTAGAGTGTAATTTGCAATTTACCTTTTTTTTTTTTTTTGCTTTACATTAGAAGTTTATTGGCTTAATGTATTACATAACAGGTGGTAACTCTATCCTTTCTATTAAATTTTTCATTCTGTGGCCAAAGGGTATCATTGTTTTTAATTTCCTAATCAACAGTTTAGTAAATTTTCCTGGTGTCGGCAGGATTTGGTTATGCCTACTTTTCTCATTTACAAATAGCTCTGATTCCTAAAGCTACATGCTTCCAAATGTTATAGGATGACATGCATAGTTGGTAAGAAAAAAATAATCAACAATGCATCTGATAATAAATTTCCAAAACTTTTTGATTTTAACAATTTTTTTTGTTCCAACCAGTTATTTTACCTCGAAAAATTAGTAGGAAGTTAGTTGAATGATTAAGATCGTTAATCTAATTCTCTCCAATTACCTTTTCTTAAGATATAAAATTTTCAACGGGGAAGATATGTAGCTTTCTGTCATACTTCAGTTCAGGTAGTAGTTTGATTCAGTTTAGGAATATTCTATGGCACTTAGGAAGATTTTGACCCAAACTTTCTAGTTTATAGTAAAGATTATTTATTATTTATTTTTGTGGGTGCAGGGGTTAATTATTAAAATTCTTTTTTAACATGGGAAACATTTTCTATCGGCCCTTTAAAAGAAGGATAAAGCTTGTATCCAGTGCTTTTTTGCATTGGACCCGATACAATTCGGATACATGCCTAGTTTTAGACATGTACTCAAATCATATCGCACTCATTGCAAAAAGGCAATGGACAAGCTTCATCCTTAAAAGAAATCTTTTTTTTTTCTTTCTAGTTTTCAAAATGCAATTATTTATTTAGTTAGCATTATGTTTCAATTGGAATACTAACATCATGTTCAAATCCCCAATTTTTGTAACTATTGAATTATAATTTATTTTTTATACATTCGTGGCCCCACAATTGCTACCTTAAAAATGAAAATAATAATAATAATATTTGCAATATAGGATTTGGTTCGGATCAGTTGGGTGAGATTTTGTGATTTGTCATTGTCTTAATTCTTATAGACTCATAGTAATCCCCATTCATTGTCGGATAAATTGCAGTGTGTTTGGGACATGGCCAATAGCTTTACTCTCAGCAAACAGGAATAAAGTGATGATAGAAGGACCAGTTTGTGATTCTTCACAAGTTATAGGATGGCATCTAAAGAAAATGAACAATGAATCAGATACAAGGCCCCCAATTCATATTTCAAGTTTTGGGTTCAATAGCTCCATTCTCTGGGACCCTGAGAGATGGGGTCGCCCTTCAGCTGGGCAAAAATATTCCCAGGTATCTCAATCTTAATCAAACACTGCAGTTTATTGTTGTTACAAAACGAGGTGGAGATTTGAACCCTGAATGTTTTTGTTGTAAACACCAAAAAATATCAATCAATTGAATTACACGACTCTTGGTAGGAAATAGAATTTTAAGCTCTGAAAGTTTTATGATTTAATTAAATGAAAAAAAAAACTATAATTAAAAAACATTTTAAGGTTTAGACTTTAGAGTAGTATTTGACAAATTCTAGTCAATAACCAAATCGTAAAGAGATTTTAGATGGGATGTGAGAAATGACCAAAGATACATAATAAAAATACTTTTGTCATACTTAAATCCAACTAATTCAATCAAGAGTCAGTATTTAATTAATATTAATAATATGATTGTTATATTGTTAGTGTTAGTTACTGTTATTACTTAGTATTATTATTTTATTATTACTCACTCTCTCTCTCTCTCTCTCTCAAAATGATTGGGCATTGGGTGTCATTTTGAAAAATAAAGATCTAACTAATATTTTTTTATTAAAACAATGTACTAGAGATCTTTATTCTTTAATGCTAATTTTTTTTAATAGATCTTTTTTTTTTTTTTTTGAGAAGATTTTTAATAGATCTTTAATGCTAAAGTTAAGGTTTGGAATCTCCAAATTGTTGAAGGGAGAAAAACTCTTTACCAAATTGTTGGTATGGGTGACAAATTTTGTTATAGAGTTTTGAAGGGGCTTAGCTCTTTAGGGTTGTCTAACACAATCCAAGGCCCTAAAATTGGTTCTTTTATATTTTGAAGTAATTTATCTATACAAATACATTTATGTGTTAGCATCATTTTCTTCACAATAAACTACAAAGTTAATATTTTCATAATATTTTTTTTAAACAATAATTTTATAATAAAGCCTAGGTGACAGATTTTAATGATAAATATCAAATTGATGTTAATGACATATCTAAATAAAAACTAAAAAAATCTTATTACCTAAAATTTATTACGAAAATATTATCAAAATAATCTGCATAACTCTGTTTTTTATATTTCTTTTTTCAAAGGAGGCGTGGGATTCTTCCGCACCTTCCAATGACACATGATGCAATCTTGTTCAGTACTTTTAAAATTTCCTTTTCAGAATTTTTTTTATGTTAAAAAAAAATCAATGAATAATTGAATATACAATTCAAAAAAGGTCTTGTGTTTATGAAGCTAATCATAACTTTATGGGTGTAACGGGGTCCCACTGTACCAGCTGCAAATAAGATGTGCTTTAAGTTTTGTTCTGGTTTGGCCAACCTCCAGCGTTAGGTAAAGAGATGATAATTAAAGCTTTGATTGTTCAATTAAATCATTATTACTCAATATGTTCATGAAAATATAAAATCAAGAAATAGATTTATTATTATATGCAACTCCATGCCATTATTTAGCAATTAATTTTTTTTATAGATGATAATCAATTACTAATTACTAATAGTAAAACAAAAACAAAGAATATGTGTGTTTGTGAGTAATATTGATTTTTTTTTTTGTCAATGTGTGACAGAATTCAATGAGATTCGTCAAACAAGTAGTTCTTGAAGATGATACCAAATTGAAAGGAATCCCACCAGATGATTGCTCCAAAATCATGCTTTGGAATCTTTATTTTCCAAGTGAGACATCACCAATTAATCATCTTCAAACCACTGCATTAGATGGTACTCAGAGGAAATAAGAGGGATCAAGAAACTGTTAAAAAAGAGAAAAAGGACAGGTGTGATTAAGAGGAGATTTTAAACAGTGGAGCAGTTGCGATTATATACATAGTTGTCAATTTTTTTTCTTTTTTCCTTTTTGTCATGTATTTTTGTTATAAATTTATAAATTCTTTGTAATAGTATATTTTGAGAGTAGTCTTTGCATGTGAGTATGACTCAAATCTAAAGCATAAATCATTACAATCAAATGTTCTTTGAATTTTTTTTTATTGCAAGTGAACCAAACTAAATTTGCTTACAATGCAAGTTAATCTAGTTATGAAGAAGCATGATCTGAGGTTCGGCAGTGAAATAAGTTAGAGATTTTTTTCCCCTTTCAGTGAAAAGGGAAATGTATTAAAGAAACAAAATAGTAAATAATACAAAGTCTAGGGTATAAAACATTCTAAGCGTTAATTATAAGCTGGTACAAATTAAAGCACGTGAAGGAGAAGATGAATAAAACACAAAAATATCTCTAATAGAGCTTCCTTCTTTTGCCAAAAGATCCGCACAATGATTCCTTTCATGGGGATATTATGCAAATGAGCCTCGTCAAAAGACTAGAGTAGTGCAATAAAAAACCAGAGCACTATAAGGGTGAGTAATTTCAGTTAAAGAACAATGCAATGAAACGATGCTAACAACAGAATTAGTTTCTATTTTGATGAGCAACTTCCAAATGTTAAGTCGAACATCACTCATGGGAGAAACACAAAGGCAAAAACAGTGAGCATTTCCATGTTTAATAGCATCTTCAACAATCTCTTTAAAGGTCTATTAGAAATTACTTTCATTACTTAATTGGATTTGATTAACGTGAGGTCGGTGTAAGCCTTGGATTGAAGACTGAATTATGCAGGCATTTTGGTTGACCTAGTCATCAATTTTCAAATCCCTGCTCCCAGCTAATCAGACATTTTAGTCATCTTCAAAAACAGTACCTATTAACTCACTTCATGTGCCTATATGTACCACTTTCACTCGTTAAATATGGTTCCTTTTTCTTGGTAGAGTGTCTATCAAGTTGCAGTGACTTATCACTGTTTGGTTGCTGTCTATGTCCTCATTGCGATTCCATCTTTTCCTTGAAATTTCACCACTCACAATAACCTATTTTTAGAGGGGGTGAAAATTTGTATTTATAGGAGTTGGAGAACCTTTTTGCCAAAGACCCCCACACAAAGTGAGGCCCAATGCCTTTCGAGCCTGTTATCTCTATTTGTAATATTTTATTTTTATACATGATATAAGCCAATGTACTTTTTATAGAGAAATTAAAGGTATGTAGTATGGAGGGCAAAGAGTGAACACGGTTAAAGTTGAACTTCCGCAAAAAAATAAAATAAAATAAAAATAAAAGTATATATACACACATATTAATTCGATAATTAGAATGATAGATTTGAATCATGTACGATTTCGTTAGAAATATAAAAAATTACTATAAAACTCTTTGGAAGCATGGCCAAAGTTAGTTATGTTTTACTTTTACATAGTTTTATTTTTATTTTTCAAAAATAAAAAAGTTAGGTTTACAGAGTTAAGATTTTTTTTTTTTTTTGCATAAGATCATTAGTTAGAAAAATGAACCTGTGCGCGCCCAAAAATGAAGCCTCTTGGGCTGGGCCTCACTCGGACTCACAACTTACTTGTATGATGGGTTTGGATTTCCTACACTGGGTCGTTCTTGGCACTAAGACTCAATGAGATCACTTTTCTCTTCTCAAGGGTCTGGATTATCTTGTTCTCACCCTGCTCCTTATCTATCTCCCCCTCTTTTACAGTAAATTTTCCAACCCCAATCTTCCCCAAACTTTTCGTATTTATAGTTCAAAGTTAGTGGAGAGGTCATGATCACTTACCAGTTAGTGCAACAAGCGGTCCAGTATTATCGACCATAAGTGGGTGGTTAGGTGGGAGTGGGAAGCGGTGAGAATGGCTTTGGAACTTGGTTCCCACTTCCACAACTATTCTCGGCAGTGGCACCTCCTGAGGCACGGCCGAGTATGTAAAGGACGGGGTGTTTCGAACGTCGCTTCTTCATCATTGCTTGGGAAAGTATTGCCGAGAAATGATGAAGTGGCAAAGTTTGGGCCCGCAGCACGTGTGGCTTTGGGATGGGCCGCTAGGTAGAAAGAGATTGGCTTTATGGGCCATACATCCAGGCCAGGGTCCCAGGCCCAAATATGCCCTGGTGCGGGGCCGTACAAAACCATATTGAGCTTAGTTAAAGGTGTGTGCCCATCTGAGGAATTTAATTGAATGCCACCGAATAGCAAACTCTTCTGTCTTCTCTTCAGGGTCGGTGAGTCCTTGTTTTTCCTTGAAAACAAAAGAACAATTATGTGTCATCATAAATATGAAATATCCCATTTTACCTACTACTACTTCTTTTGTAGTTAGACATGTGCAAGTAATAATGGCGGCGAGAGAGATCTTACGATTTTACATTTGTGGTACCACTAAAATTAGTAAAAATACATAGAGCTTAAAGTCTAGTAGCACCTTTCTCCTTTTTATCTAGGATTAGATTAGCCACCCAATTCTCAAAAAAAAAAAAAAAAAAAACCTAAATTTTTTTTTTTTTTTTTAGAAGTAAAATTTTAACCTATAGCGTCTGTTTCTGATAATTTTTTTTTATCATCAGACCAAAACATTAATTGGTTTTTGTTGTAGGCAAGGATATAACCTAAATCTCTTATTCAACGACAACAAACTTTTTTTTATTAGTTAAGCTAACTAGAACCTACTTTAATTTTTTTTATAATAAAAAACTGAATAAAAATGTTATGAAAATAGTGAATTACTCACGGGAATCAAATTAGGAGGAACCAGATAAAAGTTCAATAATATATTTTGTTGACCTTCGTATTATTGGGTTGCTACAAAACCATGTCTTATTCAAGACAAGCCGAACTACTTTATAATCAGGAACAAGCATCTAGGCCATATTTTCAAACCTGCTCCAATAATTGATCAGTTGTAAGATTCAAAACACTTAACGGCTCTGCCTTAGAAGTTTGGATATATTATCAGTACCCAACCCACCCAACCCCACCACTCTATTTGTTAATTAATCAGCTAATAATATGATTTTCATACCAATATCCAGAGAGGAAAAAAAAAAAACAGCAACAATGAAATGCAGCCTGGTAGAGTGATTGGGTTGAGTTAATTTTGATTATTATAAAAACAGAAGATTTTGTTAGCTTGATGACCAATTAAGTGGGCAATGTTGAGTATAAATTGGTGGGTTCCAGTTAATTCAACTGGTAAAAAATTTTCCTATCAAAAAAAGAAAAAAAAAGTGGGCAATGTTGGACAAAAAAATAATGGATTTGCACAAGTTGCAATAAGTAATGCTCAAAAGGAAAATTACAGTGGTCAACATATATTTTTATTTTGGGAAATGTTAATGAATGTTTTTAGGGCAACTGTTAACAATTCATTTAAAAAAAGTTTTTATGGGAAAAAAATTAATATTTTGACAGTTTTTTTCATTTCTCATAAAAATTGTGTCAAAACTTTCCTAAAATAGATTGTTAACTATTGCCCTAAAGTACATTCATTATTATAACTCTTTTATTTTTATTTCTATTTTTTAATAAGTAAAATTCAATTAGCAAGAAGCAAAATCCTTCTCCACCTGTCCTATCAGTCTATCACCACAAACACACAAATTGATTATAGAGATGAGGATGGATCCACAAAATTACGAAGTAGCCAAAGAATGGGTAAGGTAGTTGAGTTCCATTAAGACAAGGGAAGTATAACAAAAAGACATGGAAGACAGAATAGACCGAATGTCATCTTCTATACCTAATTGTTGTTATAGACATGGTTATTTCTTCCTTAATTCTATTTGAGAAAATTATAATTTCAATTTATAGTTTGAGTGTAACAAATTAAACGTAATACTTTAGTTGCCAAGAGCTTTATAGCTCAACTAGTCAACACTTCTTGGTATTGGATTCAAATCCAATCATTCCCCATTGTAATACCTTGTAAGTAATCAATTAAATGGTGAGGATATGTTCTATTATCTATAAGATCTTACTTCTCTATCCTTAATCACTAAAATTATGTTTGAGATTTAATTAAACTCTAAATTTTCAAATAGTAACAAATTAAACGTTATAGTTATCAAAAGTAATAAATTAAATCCTGAGATTTTAAAGGGCAATAAATTAAACCTTAAATCATTTAATTAAACTATGAGATTTCAAAAAAAAAAACTAATTAAAAATTATAATTGTTAAAATAATAAATTAAACCTAATATTTTAATAATGAAAACATATTAAACATCAAATCATTTAAGTGGACAAAATTATGCTTTAAATTTAATTAAATTACGGTGTTTTAAAAAGTAGCAAATTAAATTTTATAATTTTAAAAGTAATAAATTAAACCTCATCTCATTTAAGTGTAAACAAACTATGTTTGAGATTAGGTGAGGCCATCATGCCCATGTATGTGAAAATGCAGTACACAAAGACTTTGTGAATTGTGAAAATTCTTTGTGTCATTGAGGAGTCAAGAGCTTAAGGAGCTGTAAAACTTTTACAGCCAGCCAAGGAAAAGAGAGAGTATTACCAAAAAGATTAAAGAAAAGTGAGTGTGGGGAAGACTAGGGGGTGTTTGGCAAGCTAGTTCTAACACATTTTCACACATTTTAAATAATATTACACACTTTTTCACACATTTTTTCACCCACACGTATATTAAAAACATCTAAACAACATAACTCAAACTATTCTCCCAAACACCCCCTAGAGTACCCGCATATTATTGTAACGCAGTAGTAAAATGTGTGGTACTATAATTATTCTCAGTACAACTTTTACTTGCAGTAAAAGAAAAAATAAGAGTATTACCAACAAGATTAGAGAGAAGTGACAATTAAGTGAGTGTTGGGAAAACTAAGATGAAGGGTATAATATTAAACCGACAGTTGTGGCAAAGTGCATACTTGAATTATTTGAAGTAAAACTTTTACCTGCAGTAAAGGAAAAGACAAGGGAATTACCAAAAAGATTAGAGAGAAGTGAGTGTCCGGAAGAAGAGTAGGACTAGGAGTATCTGATCCCTTTCACCAAAGAAAAACAGCGAGTGTTTGTTAATGAAGTGGGGTCACTCTTTAAGCAAAACCAGCTGGTCTGGTCTGGTCTCCCTCATATTCCCTCATCATTCATTTTTTTTTCTTCCCAAGATCTCATTTTTCCCTTCTTTCTTGTAAACAAGGAGGGGTTAGGAGAATCCGTTCTTTTTGTTTGTTTTGTGGATGAAGGAAGCAAAGAAAGAAAGAAAGTGAGAGATATAGATAGAGGGCCTCCTGTTGAATAAAGAGAAGCTCTTTGAGATCTGCCATTTTGTTCACTCAGGTACTTTCGCTTTCTCTTTTCCATGGACCCCAATTGAGCAATAGTGGCAAATTTACTTCATTCTGTCCTGCAATGAAATTTTTTTCCTTTTCCTTTTATTATGTTTTTTTTGAGATTTTGTGTGTAGATTTTTCTGTTTTGGATAATGGGTTTTGCTAGTTTTGTTTAAAAAATATTGCAACTTCAACGTATGAGTGATACAGTATTTTGATTGGAAGCTGTTAGACATGTTGAATTTGGATTCTTTTGCTTTTGCTTGTTGAGAAAAATGTAAGAAGAGAAAATATAGAAATGGAATGTGTTGTAGATTTAGTGTCATTTCTAGAATAGAAAATCGCCTTAAACGGTCAAACCTTTGTCTTACTGTGCTAAATTAACTTTTTTACCTTAGTGGAGTGGAAATTTAATGTTATGGTGAATCGACTCAATTTAGAACATAAGATTCATGAAATTGTTGTCCTTTTCTTCTAAGATTTAGAGTTTTTCTTTTTGTTTCGTCTAGATTTCTATTCATTAATTTGAATTCAAGCGTTGCTTATTTGGAAGGATTGTGTCTTAGGCCACTCTTTCCTTCCTCTCTTAGATTTTACATATCCAAAAAATGACATTTATCCAAAAGGGAATTTAATTGCCTTTAAAATTTTCAAACTTTTGAATGGTTTCCATGAAGGATTGAATTAAGGAATGATAAGAAGATGGGCAGGAAGGGAAATTGGTTTTCTTCTGTAAAGAAAGCTCTCAGCCCAGAGTCCAAGGAGAAGACAGGCCAGGTTTGGAGAAATCCCATTATAGTCAATTTGATTTTCTGGAAATTTTGTAAAATTAATTGGGTTTCTCATAGTGTCAGTGACTGTTTTGCAGAAATCAAATAAATCAAAGAAGAAATGGTTTGGAAAGCAAAAACACTTGGGTTTAGAATCTACCTCTTCGGAAACTGTCACAATCCCCCCTCTTCCTCAGCAAGAAGAGGTGAACTTAAACAATGTGGAGAATGAACAGAGCGAACATGCTTACTCTGTTGTGGTAGCCACTGCTGTGGCTGCTGAGGCTGCTGGGGCTGCTGTTGCTGCTGCTCCTGCAGCTGCCGAGGTTGTTCAACTCCCTACAGTTACTCGGTTTGCTGGCAAATCGAAGGAGGAAGTGGCAGCAATCAAGATTCAAACAGCATTTCGAGGATACCTGGTATGTGTTACACTGATTTTTTGTCTCTTCCCTTTGTTGTCTTTCTTTTTTTCCTCTCTCTCTCTTTCTTTTATTATTGCAGCTGTTTGGTTCAATACAAGCTAAATCTTTAAAAGGGCTCCAATATAAGTGGATTTTTCATGCAATGTCCACCAGTGGCAAACCTAGTGGTTTTCTCAAGATGTGCTTGCAATTTTGATTGATTATTTTCAGGCAAGAAGAGCATTGCGGGCATTAAGGGGGCTAGTCAGGCTGAAATCATTGATGGAAGGGCCTGTTGTGAAACGCCAAGCTGCAAAAACCCTCAGATGTATGCAAACTCTAGCTCGTGTGCAATGTCAGATCCGTTCCAGGAGGGTCAAGATGTCAGAGGAGAATCAGGCTCTCCAGAGACAACTCCTACAGAAACAAGCAAAAGAGCTAGAGTGCTTGCGGGTCTCTGTTGCTTCTCTTTAATTTTGTTGAACTCTAGAAATTTTACTAATCACTTATAGCATGTTTTATCATCTAATTTATTGCCACTGAATTCAGTAATTATATTTGTATGGACATGAAAATCTCAGGGGTTCTTATTGAGATTAGAAATGTGGAAGTTAGGTTTATTTTGGGCCCATATCCCTGAAAACTTGTTCTATATATTAACAATTGAGGGTAGGTTCAAAATTATCCGCAAAAAGAACATCAAAAGCATGTGGAATTTCATTCCGGTGCTGACATAGACTGTACTAATGGGGCTTTACCACTTTAGTAGTGTAGTTCTGTTTCCTCATTGAATCCCTTTTTTTTATTTATTTATTGTTATGTGAATACTTTTTTGTTGTAGAAATACCTCATTTAGCTGCCTTTAACTTCTTTAGATATTATAACAGATTGGAGAGGAATGGGATGACAGCATACAGTCAAAGGAACAAATTGAAGCAGGTCTACTTAGCAAGCATGAGGCAACTATAAGGAGAGAAAGAGCACTGGCTTATGCTTTCTCTCATCAGGTTAAATATGTCTCTTATTACATTACATACTTCAGCTCTACTAAAAGATGATATAAATATAAAAACAAAAGGACAATGATCATAAAATGCATGGTGTAAGGCAAGAAGAAGAATGAGAGGGAATTAACTTATGCATTTGATTTGCAAGTTATGTTTTAAAAGTGGCTAATGAGACATGGCTGAAATGGCACTTCCTTCTCTCACAAGCATGAGTGGAGAGTGAGGCTGTGGGTTCAAAACCCATTGAGTGCATATATGACTTACCAATAATATGTATATTACGTCTTAGGGTCCGTTTGTTTTGGCTTCAAACGGTTTCCGGAAATTATTTTCCGGAAAATTTGGTGTTTGGCTGTTCCGGAAAATTTGGTCAAACTGAAAACCATTTCCGGTTGACCGAAAATAAGGCCAAAAACGGGTGAAATTGATTTCCGGCCTTATTTTCACTTCAAATCAAATTTTCCGGAAAAGAGAGAAAGGAGCACACAGAGAGAGCTTCGACCCAGAGAGAGCACGAACCGGCGCTCCAAGCCCAGAGCCCATCGCCGGCGACCTTCGAACCACGAACCCACCAGTCGCACCGCGTCGGCGAGACCCACGAGTCGCGCCATCACACCTCGTCGTCACGCCTCCTCGATCGCGCCATCGCACATCGTCGACCAGTCGATCGCGCCATCGCCTCCTCGATCGCATCGCGCCATCGCCTCCTCGATCGCATCGCGCCATCGCACGTCGTCGACCAGTCGATCGCGCCATCGCCTCCTCGATCGCGCCATCGCACGGCGTCCTCTCCTCGATCGCGCCATCGCCTCCAAGCCCAGAGCCCATCACGATCGCGCCATCACACCCATCGCCTCCACGCTCTCTCTTCCTCGATCTCTCAGATTTTTTCTTTTTTTTTTACTTGATTGTTGTTGTTGTTGTTTTTTTAATTTGATTATTGTTGTTGTTGTTTTTTTTTAATGAACTGGTTGTTGTTGTTGTTGTTGCTGCCGGAGTTTGGTTGTGTTGTTGCCGGAATTTGCTGCCGGAAAATAGCATTTTCCTAATAGAACCAAACGCATAAAAATATTTTCCACAACAATTTTCATAATTCAACCAAACACTTAAAAATATTTTCCTTTTCCGGAAAATAGCATTTCCGGAAAATATGTATTTTACGGAAAACGTTTTACACGAAACAAACACAGCCTTAGTGACCGATATTGCTTTTTTTATTTCATATTGTAATAGAATCTTGAGGCCCCTTGTATTATGAAGCCTTAGAAGACACCTGGCTACCGTTTTTTGTGAGAGGTTCCTGTTCATAGAGTGAATAGAGCGAACACTGATGGCATTAGACTGCATAAATATTTTTATAGAACACTGTCAGGACTCAGAATGCATGAAGGTCTTTACCGTATATTTTCTTTTTATCCTTCCTCTTTGTGTTTGTGGATGAATAGAGATGCAAGTTTGGTTAGTTCACAAACTTTTCTGATATAGTGCATGTTCAATTGGATAACTTGGTGACTTGTAATTGAGGTTGAATGTTCTAACTTGATGTCTATAAGGTCAAAATGTTAGCTGATCTAGGCAGAAAAACACTAGTTGTTGACCTTTTGCATGTTTATCCGGTCCGGTTAGTAAAATTGAGCTGGAATTAGTTGTCAGTAATATATTTGCAGATTATTAACCTTATTTGAAAACACTATGATGCATATCACCTATTATGTACTATACCTTCACATGTGATCTGTGCTTACTATTTGCTAGTCCAATAGTCTTTCGAGCTCCAACTTAAGTTTTCTGAATGTTGAATGAACCAATATCTGAGTCCTGACCCCTGCAATGAATCACTCAACAGCAAACCTTGAAGAATTCTTCAAAATCTGTAAACCCAATGTTTATGGATCCAAGCAATCCCTCCTGGGGTTGGAGCTGGTTGGAACGATGGATGGCAGCCCGCCCATGGGAGAATCGTAGTTTGATGGAGAAGGAATTGAACAATGACCACTCATCTGTAAAGAGCGCAAGCCACAGCCTTATTGGTGGAGAAATCAGTAAGTCTTATGCTCGCTACCAGCTCAATGCTGAGAATAATTCCCCAACAGCCAGTCAAAACCCAGGCCATCCTAGCTTCCAGTCCCCTTCAGCTCCTTCTAAGTCAGCTTCTTCAAAAGTAGCTAAAAAAGTGAAGGCAGCTAGCCCAATGGGTGGCTGGGGCCCAGAAGATGACTCGAAAAGCATGGTCAGTTTGCAGTCAGAGCAGCAGTTCCGAAGGCATAGTATTGCTGGGTCATCAGTGAGAGACGATGAGAGCCTGGCAAGCTCTCCGGCAGTTCCAAGTTATATGGTACCCACTAAGTCTGCAAAAGCTAAGTCCAGGGGGCAAAGTCCATTGGGGGTGGAGAAGAATGGGACGCCAGAAAAGGGGTCTTCGGGGCCTACAAAGAAACGGCTATCATTCCCACCCTCACCAGCCAAGCCAAGGCGGCATTCAGGTCCACCAAAGGTGGACATCAGTCTTAAATCAGAAAACAACACGAGCAATGGGGTGGCCGGTTGATCATTTCTAGTCCATGAGGAATCAAGGGAAAGAAATCAAAATGGATTTGGACAGTTTCTGGAGGAAAGGAAAAATAAAGGGTCTATTTGATTTGTGAATTCACTATGTTCTTAAAAGCTTCAATTCATTATTGCTTTGTAGGTGCTCCATTGTGGTTGATATTCATCTCCATTGGCAGTCATGCATTTTATTGATTCCTAAATTTTTTATTTTTTTAAATTTATTTTATTGGGTTCTCTATGTAGTGATGATAACAAAACCTATCTGAACCCAATTCTGCCTCTTGAATATTTTCTTCATGAAAAACGGTTGATGGTCTGTTAAATTTATTGATTCCACGAATTGATGTAATGGATATTCAATTTCTTATTTACTCAATTGTTGGTGCTTTTAGTTATAGCTGCTGTCTTTATTGATTTATTTCTTTGTTGTAAATTTAGAGCTAAATAAATCAGAAGTTACCATTGATGACTAATTTCTAGACATGTATCTCCTAGTTACCACCATAACATTTTAAGCACAATTTATTTGTGGCAATTATGAATGTACATGATGAGGATAATCCTTTTTTTTTGGTGAAGTAAGAAGAATGAGATTCAACTCAATGTAAATGTGAGATTTGTGAAGATTTATAACTAAAATAAGGGAATTAGGGCTATTAGCCTATTAATAGTACATATGTCTTCATGCACATATTTTAAAATATATATTTCCCTTCACTAAGAATTATGTGGCTGGAGAAAAAATTAATTTGTGGCATCTGTCATTTACACTGACACACCATCTCATTTTTTATATGTATAAGTGCGTAAATTTATATATAATGCCGAAGTTTGAATATGAGAACTTCAATAAACCCTGTTCTCACAATAGTCTGGGAAGAAGAATAAATTTTCTATTTTTGGCTGGAAAATAAATAGATTATTTCATATATATGTTTACTGATATATCTACTATTAATTTAATTATAGATGAGAATAAAAAATAAGTATATAAAATCATAAACCCTAAACACTGACAATTACCTCCCCATGCCCAAATGCAAGGGTGAACGCACAAGCCTCAGTTCGAGCTTGGGGAAGGTTGGAATATTTATGTAGTATATTTAACCAGTACAAAAATAAAAAAGTAAAATCTAACAAGTAATTCAATCGACTTGGTGCATAGAGCAAAGTATAGGTTTTTAAAATAAACAAAATTATCTTATGAGACGGTTTTATAAGACATTTCTCTCACAATATGCGTGGGTCTCATATGTTATTGTGGATGGCTCGGCCCAATGGAACGAAGATTTTGGGCTAAGTTCCCCAATTTACTGGTATTATGGGTTAGGAATATCCAACAATGGGAGCCCCAAAGATGGCAATGCGGTTTTTATAGGAGGCAAACGAAAGCTTTTTTCTTTTTCTTTTTTTCTTTTTTGTCTTCCTTTTTCATATTCCTACCCTCCCTGAGAATATCACAGTATAACTAACCCCTCTCTATGAAATCTGGATTGGACTTCTTTCTCCCCGAGATGTGTTTCTCCTCACTACTCTCGTGTTTCTCTCCCCTAATTTTTTCAACCCCCTTCCCTTTATCCATCGGTCTTTATTTATAGACTTCCTTTAGTGGGATCGTCATGATGAGAGGGTTGTTTCCCATGTTAGTAGGTCCCTCTGAGCTATATTCCTGACTAGATGGGACCCGCTACTCGTGACTGACGTGACTCTCTTGGAACTTACACTAGGCGCCAATTGATGCTAGGCGGGTGGATTCCCCCAGGGCATTATTCCTTGATCTCGGTAAAATAGAAGATGTTCGGTTAAGCCGTGAACTTGGACCAGGCCCGTCTAGGGAATGGGCTAGGTGCTCGGTTAGTAAGTAGGGTGGGAAGGGCCCATTTAGGAATCCTGTCATGGGCTCGGTGCAGGCCGTTAGCCGTGGCCCGTACAGTTATTATTATTATTATTATTTTGTATGAATAAAGATAATTATATGGATAGAAGACAAAGAAATGACCCAACCCATCTCAATCTTTTGGAAAAAAAAAAAGAGTGAGAGTAGTAATTCATAAAAAAGTGAGAGAGATAATAAGACTTTTATTCCTATAAAACAAAACTATAGAGTATGTATAACTCAAAGAACCGTAAAAAAAATATAAAAATATAAAAAAAAAATATAAAAATGAAGAAGAAGAAGGAGTGAGGGTAGTAATTCTTAAAAAAAGTGAGAGAGATAATAAGACTTTTATTCCTACTAGCCTCTGAGCATCTTCTATTTAAAATTGTTGGATAGAAGTTGAGAGATGCTACGTCTACAACAATTTTACAACAAATCACAGGTGGTTAGTTGTTATTGGTTCAAATTTGAAACTAACACTAAGATTACTTTTTTGCCCCAACAATAACAACCTGACACTTAGGATTTGTTGTAAAAATGTTGTAAACATATCATTTCTCATAGAAATTTGGAGTTGTGTGTGTGACTAAAATGTGGGTGTAAGGAATTTTTTTTTTTTAAAAAAAAAAAAAAAATTAGTACTGTAGATGTATTCTTACAAACAAATGTGTGTTTGTTTAAATTTGATTTTTTTTTTTTAAATGATAAAGCAATTTGAAAACTATCAGGAAAGTGGTTTTGTTTTGTAGGCAACATTATAGTGGGAGTTAATGATGTATTTTTACTGGGTTACCCTTTAGTTTTGTCTCTACTTAAACTAAAAAAATGTCCAGATCAAATAGGAGAAGCCTATTAAATAGTAAGATAGATAAAATCATAAAACAAAACTACAGAGTAGGGGTGTTTACGGTGTGGTGTTGTGTGGTTTTGAGCCATTTTTAGCATCGCACTTTACGGTATGGTTTAGCCAAAATCATAATCACACCACACCTTATTTTTGCAGTCATATGTGCGGTGCAGTACGGTTTAGAGTTTAGCCAAAATCATAACTGCATCGCACCACATTTTTGTAGTTACATGTGCGGTGTGATGTATAAAATACGATTTAAAGCTGTAATATTTTTCAAATTTTAGGCTTTTCTTGCCCAGCCCAAAATTGATTTTTCCCTTTGTTTTGCGCTAAATTTTAAACTATTGAACTTAGTTTTTCTTTTTTTTTTGTTGGCTTTCCTAATCAACGCTTGCTTGGGTTATTAAACTTTTTTTTTTTTGGTTGAAAATTAGGGTTATTAAACTATTAATAATATATTTAATATTAAAAAATAAATATATTAATATATAGAGGGGGTCTAGTACGGTGCGGTTTTTTTAATTATAAAACTGCAAACTGCATTGCACCATGCGGTGTAGTGCATTTTTAGCTGCGATGCAGTGCAATTATGCCATTTTACAAGCAATTTTAGTACAATTTTTACTGTCTGTGCAATTTGGTAAACACCCATACAAAGTATGTATAACTCAAAAGAACTGTAAATACTAAATGTATCTATAAACATTCTAAAAAAAAAAAGTCTCTATAAAATTATAGTATGAAGAATTGGCCAATTGGCACTCAGCTTTTGTGGGCGGTGCTTTTCTGGACTGGACTGGAGTCTCTGAGAAGTCACAAAACCAAAAACCCTATAAAGCGTAGTGCTCACATTTTAACATAATAATAATCAAATCAAATACCAAACGCCCTGCGATTCTTCATTTCTGCTTCTCACTCTCTTTTACATCACGCCAAAAATGGTGAGTCCTCTCTCTCACTCTCTCCCCTTTTATCTGCTTTATATATTTACATATTTTGCGTAATTTATTTTTTAATTTATTTTTTTATTATTGGTTTTTTTTGGGCAAATGGAAATTACCATTATACTAATTTCTTAGGGCAAACGATAAGGATTCCGATTTTTAAGTTTTTGGGTACGATTCCGAGATCAGGGTTTTTGTTTTTTTCTTTTGCCTTAGGGTTTAGGGTTTTAGCTTAACCCTCCGTTTGGGTTCCGAGAAACGATTTAGTTTGGACTCAGCTAACAAAATGTCTAAATTATGCCTGATGTGTTGAAAGCTTTTTTTATTTATTCATGAAATTCATTCAAAATTATTTTTTCTTTGTTTGTTTGTTTATTGGATTGAGAAATTGAGGTGATCATCAGGTCTGACTATCAAAATTATATGAAAAGTTGAAAACTAATGAAGCCCAAGTGTTCAAAAACGTAACTCATCCTTTTAAGGGTTTCCTGCTTTTGGAACTCTTTATAAGTTTGTAATATACGAGTATGTTGATATTTTGGGTTCATTTAAGGGATCATAAAGTTTAAGAGTGATTTTGATTGAATATGACCATTTTTCATTGATGCTTAAAATGCTGGAATATGAACATATTCCAGTTTAAAGTTCCCCAAAGTTGCACTGTCTCTGTTGCTTGCTTCCAAGGCAATATTTATAGCTTCATGGAAAAAAAAAAATTATTTTGTGGCCAAAACTGCTCAGTCTGCACCTTTCCAACATTCTCGACCCGCTCTTATGATTTCGATTGGTGTAATTACCTTAGCTTCCATTAATTACTTAGCTGTTCCCCCACATTCCTATGCAAAATCTGAGCCTATGTATCATTACGCCACTTTGCAACATCTTGGAGACCACTAATCTATCCTTGTTTCTAAGAAAACCTAGAGGCCACACCCCTACATTTGACCCGCATATATGTGCCTCATTTGTTAAACAACCCAAGTAGCTTTAAGATTTGTTCAGAGTTCTCAAGTGCTCTGCCTTCCCTCTAGACCCCAATCCTCCCACCTTTGTTATTGTTGCTGTGTGATGTATTTGGAAATTCTGGAAAAACAAAGATTCCCACTTAGACAAGATATGATTGATTTATTATGCTTTTTCTATGAAGAGTTTCCTGTTTTATGCTAATATTATCCATTACACATGTTGCCTAGCCTTCATGATTTACATTTGGCACTTTAAACTCTCGACTAAAAAGCCTAAATATAAAACCTGCATAGGCTGTTCCATTTGTAGCTGGACTTGCAGTTGCAGCTGCTGCTTATGCTGGTAGATATGGAATTATAGCTTGGCAGGCATTCAAGGCAAGGCCACCAAGACCTAAATTTCGCAAATTTTATGATGGTGGTTTTCAGTCTACTATGACTAGGAGGGAAGCAGCTCTAATTCTTGGAGTCAGGTATATGTTATTTATTTTTCTCCAATATATGTTCTGTGTCATGTTTGATGAGTTGACATATTTATTGAAATAGAGTATAAACTGAAAGTCCATGTTTCTTGATGAGCTTTAAAGCAAATATGATGTTATACCTTTCTTTTAGCTTTTGTGTTATCTTTTATATTGTCTTTCTCTAATAGAGTGAATAATAAAGGTCCTTCCTTGGGGTGAGAAACTCATTGAACCTCATTTTAGGATGGTAAATAGCAATGGTTGGGGCTAAATTGTGGTGGTTGTTCATTGCAGTCTCAAGTAGAGCTGCATACAAGCAAGTTTACTGAGCATTCAGTTGTCTAGAGTGGACTTCAGTTATGTCTAATGGTTTTCCAGCTCCGCTCAAGCTCAAGTGATGCTTGAGTTGAAATTGCTAGGCTGTCTTGAATCTCGTGTTTTCTCTGCCTGATTACTTCTACAAATCAAAGCACACAATAATCTTATGTCACTTTCTCATCTACAGTAGTCTTTGAACTTACATTACCTCATTTACTGAAACCATTCATGAGAGTGATTTTTAAGAAGAATGAACACTTAGAAAAGTATTTTGAAAAAGGGCGAAATTAGCTACTGATAAACAGAACTTGAGTATCATGTCACTGACCTCTTGAAGCGCACTAGGGGAGCTACTTTTACTGTTTTTAGGTAATCTGATTCTAGTTTGCATGTTATGAGGTGGATTACTCCCCTCCCTCTTGAAGCGCACTAGGGGAGCTTCTTTTACTGTTTTTAGGTAATCTGATTCTAGTTTGCATGTTATGAGGTGGATTACTCCCCTCCCCTCCATTCCACTCGCATGCGCACACACAAAAATCTCACCCCTGGCTTTTTCCCCCTTAATAACTCAACATCACTTTGGCCTTGCCTCTCGTCATGCTGGTCACTAATTATTCAGGAAGTTCATTCCTTGGAAGTTGGAAGGTTGTATGGATTTGATTCGCTAAAGAATATTAATATACACACCACTCTGTCCAAAACACGAGGTGTGAGCATGTTGAAGAATGCATTGTTCTAATAGCAAAGTCAACTACTGGTTTTCACAAATTTCTAGACCATAACGTAATTAGTGATGCAAACATGTGGTTCTTTCCCTCCTATACATTTAACATGAAGGCATTATCAGTTCTTTTGTATTTGTTATTGTTGATCCTCTCTACCTATTTGTTTCACAGGGAAGGTACTCCACTAGACAAGGTTAAGGAAGCACATAGGAGGGTAATGGTAGCAAATCACCCAGATGCTGGTGGTAGCCATTATCTTGCGTCTAAAATTAATGAAGCAAAAGATATGATGCTTGGAAAAATCAAGGGTGGCGGCTCGGCATTTTGATGGCACTACCCCTTTCCATATATACAAGGCAATTCTGAAAAAGTTATGATGAGTTTTAAGAGTCGTACATGCTCCAATTACAGTGTTAATGTTTTTGCAGATGACCCTCTTGGTTCTATAGTATTCGTGCACGACATTTAGAGTACAAAAATCAGAATATGGAGGATCTTTTCTTAGTTGATTCTTGATAGCCCTCTAGTTGCGCACAATTTGAAAAAATTGTGGTACATTTTGTTATATGAAGGACCAAACCACCTAGTAATTGACTCAGTAGCTTTCTTCACTTTGACATTCAGTTCTGCCATGGCTGCAAAACTTTCTGTCCAGGGATCTGACATGCAGAATTTTCACTACTTCACTACTACCAACATACTCTTTTCTATTCCCTCTCTATAGAATCACAATATCGATATTTGTTTGGTGGCAAGAAACCTTCTGGAACGTGTTGGCAAAAGTATGGACTTCCATACCTTTGCAGAATGATGCAGGCTTCTAATGAAAACAAAATTTATCGAGATGGGGTTTTAGAAATTGTAAATTGAGTTTGGACAAAATTTAAGGAAAGTTTCTCTACAAAATCACCTTTAAATAAATTCCACACCACAAAATACTCTCAATGACAACATTTCTCTCTTCACTGCCCTGTCATTGATCTTTGATTGTTCAGTTGTTGGCTTTGCTAGATGACAAACCAATTATTCTCAAATTTTAACATAATTTCTGATTTGGGGTCCATTCTCCATGTGAGACTCTCATTTGATGTAAAAGTAAGTTTTCTTTCTTCTTCTCTCTCCTAATCATTTGGGGTCTATTGAATGAGAATTTTGTTCATGATTTTTGTGTGTGAATCAAATAAAAGATACTGTTTTCTAACTCATTATTAGAGGTGCAATCATATGGGTATATCTAAGTTGCTCGTGTATACAGCAAAATGATTCCTTCCAACCCCACATTTGAATATGGAACAGAGTTTCCCATTTGGCTGTCGACAGAGTACGAAACCAGAAGAACAAACGCACTCCTTCAACACACAATTTTGGGCCCCCTAAGTACTTTGTTCACTTGACCTAAAAAACCCATTCCTTTCGGTCATTCCAGGTACAATTGTTAATGGCCACAGCCCACATGATACGTTAAGATCAATTATCTCAGAAGCTCACTTCTGCCTCTGGACATAGTAATGTAGCCACTGTTCTCCGGACCAGCCTAAAGCATGTATCCACTTCAGATGGATTGAGTATTAGTTTAAACTGATTATAGGAGCAACCCCAAAGGACAACAATCAGATGGTAGGGACCAATTTTGGTTGATTGTTTGCTACTCAGTTCAAGGTTAAAGATAATTTAACTGAGAAATTGTTACAACTAATTAAAATGACAATACCACTACAGCAGAAAACAATAGGATTTTAGTAAAATTGCTGCCTTCATGCGTTTCGACATCTCTCATCACAAGTGCTTATGGTCAAATTACAAATTGGGAAAGTAACTAAAATCTCTTCTTTCACGATCCATGAGCAGTGCAGCTAGGTATGGTATTTACACCAGAACTTCGGGAAAAAAAAATAATATATTGCTAATAAGATATCATTAATAACCATACCACTACAGCAGAAAGCAAAAGGATTTCAGTAAAATGGCTGCCTCTGTGCTTTTCTACACCTCTCATCGTAGTGTTTATTGTCAAATGGGATGAGATCTAAAATCTCTTTTCTTTCATGCTCTCCCTGAGCAGAGGAGCAAGCTGTGGTATATACACCAGAATTTCTTGTAAAATCTAATATCTTAGTTATTTTGTGATAAAGTATCATTACTAATCATTCTGTTGTAGAACCAGCTACGGTTGACACCACTTCTGTACCTCCATTAAATGGAGTTTGATCCATTTCGACCTTCCTGTCAATTGGACCTTTAGAGACTCCAAAAAGAGTGGAAAATATCCGTCTGTGACATTCATCACAGAAAAAGAAATAGGAAAAATGGCCTTCGTTTGGGAGCTTATGCACAATGGCCCCTGGTAAAATCCGGCCTATGTAGTCAGTCATTGATGGTGGGACTGCCTGATCATCCATTCCCTACTCAGCATTCATAAACAAAACAAAATCAATCAAAATCATAAAGCAAGAAGTATAAGAATTTAAATAGCTGAGCAAGTATTCTTAAAAAAAAAAAAAAAAAAAAAAAACACAAACACAAACACAAACAAACAAGTTATGTAAGTATTCTTTTGATATAAATTAAACTTTAGCAAATGTCTTATCCTGGCTACTCTTACAATAAATCAACGGTGGAAAACCAGTCAGTAAAACCACTTGGAGTGAGGAATTGAATGTTTTATATTATTCTTTCGTGGAATTTCCAGAACACGACTTTGGCTGTTTAGGTATCTCTTTAAAGAAAAGGGCACAGTTCCTGATTCATTATCATCAGATCCCTTAAAAGAAATGTTACAAACCGTTTGGCATTATTGAATTGAATTGCTTTATTCCAAATGGCTGTGCAATGATGTGTTTAAAATTTTTGTTAACCTTCTGAATAGATCCACAGACTGTTGGGACAGCCAAGACATAATACATACATGTCTATTATTTGTGAAGTACTTATTCTCAGTGTCCTTATGAAGAAGGTCAACCAACAATATATTATAATTGATTTTCAAAACCAAAGAGTTACACTAAAAGCATCAAAGTATTTTGTTTAAAAAAAAATTAACCAAAATTGAAGCAGACACAAAGCAACTAAAAAGCAAGAGGCAAACCTGCCATATGTGTATTGGGCCTAGGAACCCTGCCAATTCACATTCTGCCTCACTGTACAAGGACTTGAGCCAAGAAAGAACACCTTTTCTCTTACACTTCTTGTGCACCTGAAGATCTGCTAATCTAAAACCCCAATCTGATACCTGTAGCACAGCTTCCTCTATGAATGGTTTTGTAGTTCCCTGGCGGATTGACTCCTCCACATCCCTATGCCAAAATTCTTCAAATTTTGGCTCTTCAATCAAAATTTCATCCTGTACACATCAAGATTTTGTCACACAAACCATCAAAAAAAATATCAAACCCTGCTTTACGATAGGAACTATAGCTTTTTTTTTTTTTTTTTGATAGGACAATAGGAACTATAGCTTATGAAGGCTGCCACTTGAGATTGTCAAATATAGAAATATTGTTTTGAGTTGTCTCTAAAATTTTTAATTGAAACAGGACTAAGTCATTCATTTTATAATTTTACAAAAAGTTCAGTTTTGGGAGACACTGTTAATAAATTCATGGAGCATGCTAAAATGAAGGCAAAATTTGTGTGTACCAGCAACAAGCATGGATCCCACCCCAATTCCTTACGTATATATTTTTAAGTTCATATTTGTGGAAGTTCTACAGATTTAATCAAAGATGACGACTCACCTTCTTTCCTAGTGACAGAAACAATCTATTATCAATTCGATCATGCTTTCCAGAAAGAAAGCTTCGGCGATAGAAATAGGAGAGAAACTTCGGAAATCTATGAGCTAAGAAATACAATAATCTTCTTCTTGGCACCCACTTTTCCCAAATTCTTTTTATCTCTTCTTTTGTCATACCTGGCGCATATGGGTTAATCATTGGGGCCAACATGGCCGCACCTGCATATTCAGTGATGACGCATCACAAGTCAAATTATATTCGATTTTACCTACTTATTATGTTTCCATTAAAAAGAATGGACAAGTGCTAATATAAGAGGGTAGACAACAAATATTATCAAGTTGAATGCCAATTATTTGTTAAAACATATCAATTGGTAGAACCGTTAATACTCTACACTTCAATGCATAACCTCCATCAAAGAATCAATTCATATGCATCAACAAAAGTGAACTATAAGTTTATTGGCAGAATAATATTACTATAACCAAATCACAGACACAGATAATTCAAATATATAAATTAAGTATGTCATAAGCCCAGAAACCTTGCCATAAGAGTTGGACTATAAACTAGCAATGATCCCTGAGGACTAAATCTGCCATTCATGTAATTTTGGGGCAAGGGTTGGAAAAGGCCTCTCTGCATACTTCAACCAATGTGTCCATGCTGTTCAGAAATTTCTTTGTAACTATAAAAAAAAAAAAACACTAGGCTTCATCATGCTTATCATATAGCCCAGACCACATCAGCTTTATGCAAGTGTCCTTACTGGATACACAAGTTTAACTAGACATTCATTTCTTGATATATGTCAAACATGAACAAACAATCCTAAGGAAAAAGTTTTACCATAATCATCAGCATATGAAGTTTAAGGACATAAACTTCAAATTTTAAGAATCAATAATAAAACTGAATTCACCAATATCACAAAACCAAACAGAATTAAAACATAATGATAAATGTAAACAAGAAAGGGTTGATATACCTGCAATTCTATCTGGAATGTATCTGAGAGCAGCCCAAGCATGCATGGATCCACTCGAGTGACCCAGCACCCAGAACTTGCCACTAATACCAACTGCATTAGCTAGGTGCAACATATCAAATGCTGATGAGTTCAGATTTCTGTTGGGATGAGGATCGCTCTCCCCAAAACCAGGAAGATCATATGAGACCAAGCGAACACCAAACTCTTCAAGCAATGACATTTTAACTCCCGGTATACCTTTCATACATAAATTATTTAGAAAATAGATGTCAAGTTTCCATTAGTTTGGAACCCACCTTGGCAGATAAAAGATTTATTAGTCTTTTACCTGCAAGTCGTGAGGAAAGAAAAGAATGTGGAGCAATTAGGGAAAATCTAGCTCTGTCAGCTGGGACACCTTGCTCACAATAAGCCATGTGTCTACCATCCGGAAGTAGTATGCGGTTAGCACTAGGAGGATGTATTAGCACCATCTTTACTGGTGTGACCAAGCTGTCATCTTTGGTATTTAAACCTATAGCTGCACATGGTTTTAACAATATCAATTAATAAACTTTACCTATCATATACCACAAAAGAAAAAAGAACAGAAATAAGATTGAATGCACAATTGGGGCATTCAAGTTCTCATTTCTCAAAAGTTTTATACTTTGTAAGAACACTAATTAGTAATTCTGGGAAAACTTTGTAGGACCATTGAGAATAGAAAACAGAGAAACGAATAGAGCAGCACAGACGAAGGATAAACATAGGATGCAGAGCCATCAACTTAGGCTAAATTCCACCACATACGTAACTCCGACACATAGTTAGCCACATAAAGCACATATGATCCAAATGAATTCAGTGATGAACCAACTTTATGGATGCCATCACTGCCACATTTCTTTACATATGCATATATCCAAGGATGTCATTATGATTACATAAAGTTATCTTATCTACAGTTGCTACTATGGCACCAGAATGTAGTACTTAGATTTCAAGATAAATAGTGACAGAGCGACTAATTGAGAAACATAATGACAACCATCACACTTTCATGGAGCACATATGAATTAGGTACTAAAACCTTATCGACAAATAGAGTGGAGTCTGCTCGCTAATATGCCCAAAAAAAACAAAATCCAGTTTTAATATTGGTCATTGAACATATAGTAGAAATTGTAATTTTCGATTAGTGATTGTATTTCAAATCAGATTTCTCTCTCAACATTTTCCATGCGCCTTTTATAATTAGTTAGTTTGTTAACTAGTTGGTTAGTCTTGTTTAGTTAGTTTTAGTTGTGTAATTAACTTACAATCAATAATACCAGGAAATTTATTTATCAATCTCTCTATCTTTCAAGAACTGATCAAAATCATGAATCCCGAATCACAAACTCATAATGACAAATAAGGCAAGTGATTTTTCACAAAATTTTCCAACATAAACAACAATAAATAACCAAATTACATACAGATCTTAATAATTAGCACTACACTAAACTCAAGAAACACCAAAAATTGATTAACAAATCATATTGCATTGAAATTCATGTCACCTGCAAGTGCAAGAACAAAAACGAAGAATATGACCGACCACGAGTGAGCCGGGTCGCGATCCTCGGGCAAAAACTCATTCAAGTACTTCAACCTGCCGGAGACCTTAGCGCACGGCTTCCGAAGCTTCCGACCAACGTAGGAATCCTCACTCAGAAGGCTCTGCTGAACAATGTCCTTACACCCTCTTCCCAATTCCACCACTATTTCCCCCCAAGCCATAGCGAACCCCTTCACCTGATCCTTCAAGCTCTCCGGCTCCACCGCACTGCTCCGAGACTCGCCGGACACGACGTACGCCGACGAAACCCCGATCGGATCTCCGGCGTACCGTATCCCCGTGTCGTCCACCAAGCTCGCCAGCTCTTCCCGCCACGTGTTCGATCCTCTCATTTCTGACATTTTCGCTGAAAAAAAAAAACTCTCTCTCTCTCTCTCACTCTCACACTTCAGAGTTCACACCCATATATACCAGAGAGAGAGAGAGAGAGAGAGAGAAAGAGAATATGAGTAATAATGACTGAGGCAGAAGAAAACAGAGCACGAAGTTCAACTTTCTAAGCGTGAAATTCAAGCTTGATTTGTTAAATCCAAAAAGAGATAAAACCCTAACCGACCACCGTTCAAAACCAAACAGAAACTGTCGAAAAAGAAAGTTTATAGTACTAAAAAAAAACACTTACAAATACAAAGTAGACAAAAGGAAAAAGCAGCACTTGCTATATTATCATTGTTTCTTTCACTTTACGACACTGAAACCGTTGGGTTTGAGTGTGCAAAAAACTGAGCTATTAGCATTTTATGATGTTTATGCTTTGTACAAACTTATATAGGAATTTGACTAATCTTCTTCGCCATTATTGGACTTTACCAAGTCACTAGTGAGCTGGGAGTTTATATGTTTTTTTTTGGGTTTGGGTTGGTACGAGAGAGACTTGACGATGAGTGGTAACCGTGGATGAGGTCATGTTTTAACGGTTTGGATGGGAGCCACGTGGATCAACTACTTCTGAGGCGGTGCATGATGTACCTTGCTGCTGACGAGGATCTTTGTCAGTGATATGCGGTGCGTGCATGTGACTTGGGAATGTTCTTTTATTTCTTTTTCTTTTTTTTTTGAGAAGAATCTATTTTTGGTTTTTTAAATGGGATTTGACGTGGTTTTGTTCGTTAACTTTATTTTACACTTTTCAAAAGAATCCAAAACATACAAGTTTATCTACGGTACAGCTTTAACTATATTCAATTAAAAAAAAAATTAATTTTTTTTTCTTCCGACACATCAACTATTATTTACTCTTCTTTCATTTTTGAAATACATAAAAAGAATAAAAAATCAAATTTAAAATACATAGTGTCCATATAAATTTACACTATTAATGTAATAATTTGACGTAGTTTAAAATATGAATAAATTTTAAATTTGCTTAATTAAAATTTAATGCTTTTTCTATTATACAACAACCAATACAATGTCATGGCAAGTGCTCTAAAGAGTGGAAATATGAATAAATTTTAAATTTGATTAATTAAAGTGTAATGCTTTTTCTATTATACAACAACCAATACAATGTCATGGCAAGTGCTGTAGAGAGTGGATGTTCTTGGATCTTGAACGTTGTTATTGACAAGGTTGAGAGTTGGATCCGGATTTGTAGTGTAATCGTACGGTTGTTATTTTAATGGAAAAAGGTGATTGCGAGTGAGAAGATGATTTGCACTTTGCTAAAACAGTGAAAGGAAAAGTAGGAATGATGATGCCGTGAAAGCGGTAGTTGGTGAGAGAGAGTACAAAAATGAGACAAATTGGTTGGCTCCGTCGGCAAACTGCCCTCTCTTCACCACCACTCTTTCCATATCATAAAAAGGCATTACAAAAATTGCAACGTTAGCTTCACCCCTTTTTCAACCTTCTTTTTTTTCTTTTTTACCAAAGAAAAGCATTGAAATTTCAATATTTTTAGCAAAAATTAGAGATTTTTATTCGGTTCAAACTAATCACAGTACATCAGCTGCAAATGTGGATGTGAATCTTCCAATCATACAGATACTTACATTTTCATAATATACAAAATCGAAGAATCCATTAAAAAAATTATTGTTTGTTTTCTTTAAAAACTTCATTTTAATAATATTGTATACAATTGTAATGAATATGGCACACCCTTACACGTACAATAGCTTCCCATTTGGTGGATGATGTTACTTCATAGATGTAGTGACTTGAGTTTGTTGAGAGAGAAATTGTACAAATTGTGTAATTTGTCCCAAATAATTGTCTTAGGGTATTTGTATAAGTATGCATCCATTAGTAAAAGACATGTTTGTTGTGGATATGTACATCAATTCTAAGAGTCACACCCTTCAACAGTGGCGACTCCAGGAATTTTTATCAAATGTTCCTTAAAAAGCAAAAATTACACCGTCTAATAAAAGATATTGGTCTTGGGCTTTTTTCCCGGGGTCTATTGGGCATTTGGGCTTGCTATGTTATAATTATTATTATTTTTTTTTTTTAGATTTTAGTTCAAAATTTTTTTTGGGCTTCTTTTTGCTTGAAAGCCCCAATATATTATTAAGTAGAACAAATTATGGCACAAAGTTTAATTTTACTGGCATAAAAAAAACTGAAGGTGTTCCCAAATTTTTTTTAAAGGGTAGAGAAATATAAAATTTTAAATTATTATATATATATATATATATATAAATTTAGGTCAGGGTGGTCCTGTGACCACCTTGGCCTTCAAGTGCCTCCGCCCCTGCCCTTCAACTAATACATTTCTATATAAACAAATTTCATGTCTTTTGGAGCAACATCATCTACCAAATGGGGGTTATTGCACATGTGAGGGTATACCATGTAGTAGGAATTGAAAAAGTAGGTAGAAATACAATTATTGTCACTCTTCACCTCACCCACCTTAAGATTATTTTTAAACTTTTGGGACCCCACAACTATTCTATAAAGGAAATAACATAAACTAAAAAAATTGAAAGTCTTATGCTTTAATATTATATGTCCAATATATATTTTTTTTAACTTAAAAAACCAATTAGTTTTGCCAAGTAATCAAAAAAAAAAAAAAAAAGAAGAAGAAGAAGAAGAAGAAAACATAATAATAATAATAATAAAAGCATCAAAAAAATCTTTTAAGTGTAGTCAGACACACGACATCACCCAAAACTCGAAGTCTCAAACTTTTAACTATGGATTTCAAATATAAAACACTCAAATTATAATGACAAACAATATTTTTTAGATTATTTAGACAAACATTAGTTTGTCATGGTTAGTTTTCAGTTTTAGAAGGGTTAAATATAAAATTTTTTAAATCCAAACTTAAAACAATATTTACATATACTAGTAATATTAATATTTTAAAAAAAAAATATTTCAGGGGATCATGGTCCCTTTGGTCTAAACAACTCCCCTTGAATTGCATCACATTACTTGGGTTGAAATATTTTTCAATTCAACCCAAGATATAAAAGAAAAGAAAAGAAAAGAAAAAAATATAGTCTAACCCAACCCGTTAACTTATGAAAAGCCAACATAAGGCATTTAGTTGGCTTGGTAGGTTAAATGCAAACTCTTGGTTCTAGTAGAGCCAATCCAAACAAATCCTTAATTACATTTTTTTTTTTCAAATTATCTAATTTGAACATATATTTAAATAAGTATATATAAAAATAATTTTGATAAAATTAGCAAACTAGTACTTATAAATAAGTTATTGAACCAAGTCCAAGACATCTTCACAAACAAACATTAGAATTGGGCTAGCCAGTTAGTCCAGCTAAAAATTTAAGTGAAAACCAATAGATGAGCCCATGGGACATTTGGACCAGCAACTACGGATCCAAAAGAACCGCCAATCCTCAGCTGCTTCTCTTTTTCTCTCTTCAAACGATACGACTTGCAGTATAGGAGTCCATAGAGGCAACAGCAGCGGCGGTGATATCATTGGAAGCAGAGTTCTCTTTGGGTTTTTCCGGCCGGAGCTCGGATACCGATTCGGTAAGAAAATTAAATTTGATGTACTTTCATTGAATCTCATTTTATTCAATCAATACTTTGTTGCTTCAGCATAAAGTTAAACCTCTCGTGTAAGAATGCTCTAAAATTCGTTGATTTTCGTGTTTTTTAGACCAAGTTCTTTTCTGGGTATCAATAAAATTCACTGAACTTCTATATATATATATATATATATTAGTTGAAAGTTGGGGACTTGTTGATTTCTCCATTGTTGTACTTTGCTTATGTGTTTGTTTGAGATTTAGAAGGGTATTGGCAAATTTAATGTTCATGATCAATTGTCTAGAATTCTTACATATACTAACATAGTTTGCCAATATGTTTCAAAAGTGTTTATTTTTAGGATTTGATTTTAAAAATAAAAAAATTGCTGAAGAATTCCCTATTCACAGTTCAAACGTCTTCTCTAGCAATTTCATCTCAAAAACCATAACCCAATTTTGCAATGTGGCTTAGGCATAATCAAAGTTGCCAAGAGTTTCCATGAGTGTGTCTCTTAAGTGTTTGTCTATGTGACTATGTGAGTTTCTCTCTCTCTCTCTCTCTCTTAGACTTGATTTGAGTATGCGTGAAGGTGTTTAATAAAAATTTCAGTGATAATGCAATGATTCTCATCTGATTTTGAAGTTTGAAGTATTTTTTGTGTTTAGAATTATAATAGCTTTAGTGATGATGTTCTTTCACCATAAACCGGTAAATTCTAAACACAAGGAGCTATCAGGTCATGCTTAGCTCTAGATTGGCTCTGGCTTCAAGAGTAATTTGAATTATTGACTTGAGCCATTGATGATAGAAGATTGTTATTGAGATGTGTGATTGTGTCTATAGGTTGAGATGGTAGCTTTCTTATGAGAGAGAGACCCATAACTACATTGTTCAAATCTTGAAATTTTTTAATTTTCAAATCTTTAATTTTAAGTTTCTGAACAAGCTCATTTTTCACATCCTTTTAGGTGGCTCCTTTTTCTTCATATTGTGAGGAGGAAGGCTGTGAACTATTCTAGCTACCATGGCTACTGAAAAAGCTATTCAAGATCCAAGAAAACATGCATTGGAGGCATTGAAGCGGAGGTTTGCCTTTGTCGAGGCTGATTTGCTACAACAAAAGAACAAAAAGAGTATAAAAGAAGGAGATGGAAAAGAACCTCATAGGACAACTTCTTTAGCAGATAAAACTAATGCAGCAGTCACTCCCTCATTTGATGCTCAACACAAGAAAGGTATTTTTTTTTAATTAAAAACAAAATTCTTGTATGCCTAACTTTGGTTTTGAGGATCTCCCTTCTATTAGGGAAAAAAATTATTCATTAAGAAATAAATATCATCTTGTAAGGCTGTCTCAGAACAGTCTCAAATTCTTCATTTTTGTATGTCCAATGTCTAACAGACAACCGTTATAAATAGTTTGGCTACTCGGGTGTCCAGATTGGCTCCCATTTTTTTTTTTTAATACCATACACTTTTTTGGTTTTTGTCTAGCTAGTTGTTCTAGAACCAAACTTTGTAGTTCTGTTATAAGGGAATGCATTTGTTCTTTCTGGAGTCACCCTGCTTAACAAGGTACTGCTCTAGGCATGCAAAATTGCATATAGTTTTTGTTTTATGAATTGTATTAAAAAAAGGAATGTAACGTGGTTCTATATGTACTGTGTGTCACAACTCACAAGGTATTGCTTTAGGCATGCATATACTTGTTTTAGTTTTATAAGTAAAATTTATTTTAAAAAAGGAATGTAATGTGTACTTATATCCTTGTGCTTATATATATATATTCTAATTGATTAGATGGAAGTCAAATTTTTTGTTTTTTTGTTTTTTTTTTGGTTTTTGTTTTATGCAGATCCTGAAGAAAATGCTCCAGCATATTTGCAGCTCTCTCAAGCTGTACATGAGAATCTGCTGGCAACCAATATTAAGGTACATCTTTTTTTCTGAACCATGAGCCTTTGATCATTGGAGCTGCTTCAATTAGTGAGTTGACTTTACAGAATTAAGAGATGATATATTCTCAGCTCCTTGGCTCACGTCTGCCTGGCATCGTGCAGCTTTCTAGTAGAAAAGGAGACATGGTCGATAAGATTTTACACGAGCTTCTTCAGAATGGTGATATGGCTCAGAAGTACATGCAGAAGTCCAGAAAAATAAATATTGACCATTTCGTCCTTCTTGATAATTATGTACAAGGACGTGGCGTATCTACTGGTTCTCATATCAGGGCTTTGCGGATGCATTCAAAGCGTTCTAAAAAGCACATGTCCATGAAACAGCATAAAAAATGTGGATCATTTGATTTGCCCCAAGAGCTTCATAAGTGAGTTTAATACTTATCTGATTTGTTCATGGTTGTGACTTAATGATTTTTCTTCTTCTTCTTCTAAGTTAATTTAATGCTTCTCTTCTTTGTTCATGGTTGTGACTTTGTGGTCCTTTTCTTCTTCTATACTTGCAATCTAGATATTATTATTCTCACTGTATATCTGGTGGCTACTTTATTTCACGAACAACTAAGTATTTAGGCTACCCTTCTCAAAAGGACATAGCCTTATTTTTTGGAAAGCATACTAAGCTGGACTAGGAATCTGGGGAAGGCTGTATCAAGTTGATCATCTATCTCTATCTAATGTTGAGCCAAAACTGCTCACTCAGACAGTTGAGTTGCAAGCTTGTAATTTGCACTGCAGTAGTTGTTTGAACTGGTACCATGACTTTATCCTATTAAGTAGTCGGGTCAAACCTAGGTAAGCAATAATTTTCAAGACATAATCCCATCCTGCTGGTTGAACTGGTTATACTCTTCAGAGGGTTGATGTTTTATGAGAGGCTTTATGTGAGGGATCTGTTTTTCCCTGTTCCACTCTTGACTAGTTTGATGCTTGCCAACTGTTTTGAATTTTCAGCTGTAGTTTGTCCAACAATTTGGAGGAAGAGATTAGGAAAATAACAATTGACTTACTCTTGAATGTTTAGATGATGAGAGAATACAAATGGAAATTAAAGTTTACTTCTATATATGATGTAATCCAAAGAATAATTGTTTTTATGCATTTCAAAGTTGATTCTCCCTTTAAATTTTCTCAAACAGTTTGTTCTAATTATTATCGGATGTGTTTGGATAACAGGTATGATGTTTTTAGACCTATGCATGAAATGTGGAAAGGCTACATGATGCAACTGCTTAAAACTGTCGGGTGGGAATATTTTCCTTCTATGCTGATATTGCAATCATGCAGTTTCTTATCCTTCGTTATTAAATTTTTTTGGATGTGTTTATCTTTCTTTTATTTGCTTATTATCATTCAGTATACAGGTTTATAATTTTTTTTGATCTTACAGGAAAAATCAGTTGGCTCAGTGTCTTCTCAACGCAGATCTACATGGTGCTTTCATTCTAGGTAATGCTATGCTCTTTTTACAGCAATCTTTGCAATAAGAGTGCTTGTGGAACCTTTAGTAGCTGTTTGCTTCTAGAGAACGTAGAAGTAATTTTGGTTTGTAATCTTGTTATCCGCCTTTTACTATCCCTATTACTTTCTACATCATGCCATGATGGATTGGTCTACAATGGCAACAACCTACTACTTGTGTTATTGCTGGGTTGCATGTAAATATCCAGTCACTTGTGGGAGACTTTTTTTTTTTTTGATAAATAACGTAAGAAATTTTATTAAGAATAAAAAGCCAACCAAGTACACTGGAAATGTACCATAGTGGCAAGAATCAAGAACCCAGATTACAATGATCAATAAGATTAGGGAGGGACAAACAAGAACAAGATGGTAAAACTAAACTTCAATCAAGGAGAGTACATAAGAAGAAAGACTTTATATCAAGGATATACCATTCACAATCCTCAAAGCATCTAGCATTCTACTCCTGCCATAAGAACCAAAACAAACAATGTGACGCAAACCTCCATAAATCTATATTTCGATGTCTATCGAACTTGCTCTGCCAAGAATCTAACAGCTCAATAACTTTATACGGCATAACCCAATGGATACACCAAACATTTACCTGTGTGCTCAGTACTATGCCTGTGGAAAGAACAACAAAAATTGTCCTATGGAACAAATATAAGATAGTGAGAATATAAAAGCAAACCCTGGTTGGAAAAAGATACACTGGTAGTTCCCCCACCAGTGTCCCTTGATGACTTGTTACTGGCAAGAAGTCCAAAATTCAGAGAGAGGTACACTTTATGACCCTTCAAGTTCATGGGGATATCCTTTTTGTCCGTTTGGTATAGCTTATTTTTCAGCCTTTTGATAACAGGGTTGTTTGAAAAAGCTGTACCGACAAAAAAGTGAAGTTTAATAAATTTGTAGTTGAAAAAGTGTGTTTTGAAACCTCCTTACTGAAAGGGCACAAGCCTTTAAGTCGCCCCCTCCTGCCTTTCATATTTTTTTCCTTTGAGTCATTTTACTTTGAAAGGAACGTTCAATGATATCTTGTCTGTGCAATCTGAGGGCCATGGATAGTCTATTCAAATGTTCACCAGCTTATTAAATTATATGGATTGATGCACACATAGACTTAATCTGCACACTAATCAGCAGTGTCAGCTGCAGTAAAAGAGATTAATAAATGAAAGGACCCCCCACCTTTCCACACCAAAAAAAAAAAAAACCTAAATATATGCTCAAAATTCCTGCACTTCTCTCTCTCTCTCTCTTTTATTTATTTATTTTTATATTTTTATTATTATTATTATTATTATTTATATTTAATTACTTACTAGTTACTACAATTTCCTTCCAAATTTCTTGCAGTTGCTGAGTGTAAAGCAACTTCTTTCACTGGAATGAGCGGCATCATGATTCGTGAAACTGCAGAAACATTTGGGATAATTACACAAGATGATGTATTCCGAGGTAATTCATCCACCAGCCCCAACTTCAAACTAATTTTACCATAATTAGTTATAGTTTTGATGATTTAAATTGAATGCATTGTGTATATGCTCTTGTATAGCCTTTTATACGATTTATCTTATATGAAGTAATGGAGCTCTGCAGCTGGCAAAATAAAAAGTTTTACTAGTATATTTTATGTCCATGATTTTCCAGTATTTATAAATTGACAAGGTAGTGAAATAATTATCTTAATCAGGGAAATCTCTTACTATTTAGCAAAACTGAAGGAGTATGCCTTACTATTTAGTAAAACTAAGAAACACAAAGGGTTCAAGTGATAGCCCAGTAGTAATGGTATCCTTTGTGGTGCTCCATGTTTGTGGCTCGAACTTCAACTCCCATCTCCCCAACTATCTAAAGGGTTGTATCCAGTACACAAAACTCCCACTTTTGCGGGGTCTTGAAAAGGTGAAGGTAGGCAGCCTTTACCCCCAATTTTTTTTGGAGACTGATTTCCTAACTCAAACCCGCTACTTCTCGCCTTTGGTGGAAGTTACTTGCCATCGCACCAAGGCCCCCACTATCTCCCCCCCTCAACAAAAAAGAAAAAGGAAACAGAAGGTCTATTTTAAAGTCTAAATATGTGATGAAAGTCACCGGATTTTGGGTGGTTCATTTGCACCACATCTAAATTAGGGTTTAATTTCCATGCTTCACAAGAGCCTAACACTTTAATGCATAGTAGAAAGCAAAACAAACTGAGTGTGCCCCTGAGGTAGAAGCTCTAAAGAGACACTATTTCTATATTTATTGGATCAATAATTGCTCTATGTGTATTTACATTCTCTTCTTATCTTCTGACTTCATATTGGAGGATGCTGATGGTTAAAGCTTAATTTTATAATATATTTTGCAGTTGTTCCCAAAAAGATTTCTGTCTTTATTTTCCAAGTTGATAGCTGGAAAGTTACATTGCATGGGGACAAACTCACTTCAAGAAATTTGGGCTTGTGATTGATATTCATCATTGCAACCAAGGTGATTTTTTTTTTCATTATACAAGATTTTGCCACAAATTATCAAGAACTTGTATTCTTACTTAGATTTTTGGCTGTGAATATGGTTAAGATGTGCTATTTGTTGGTGGCACACCTAAGATTTTCCATTTCTTTGCATAAATTTCATGTTTGTCTGAAAATATCCCCCCCCCCACCCTCTCTTAGCAAGTCACACACACACCCGATAAGTTTTGAACTCATGATGACCCTCCACCTTGCTCTTATAAAGGGAGGAATTGCCAGTTGAGCTAGAGCTCATTGGTATGGGAAATGTTTTCGACAGTGCTAGTACTAGGCTTCAAGTACCTAACTCCAAAATTGCAAATGGGCAAAATGCTTGAATTTATTCTGTTGGGAAGGGAGTTTTTTGTACAATGCCAGTACTAGGCTTCAAGTACCTAATTCCAAATGGGAAAAATGCATAAATTGGAAATTTCTCTGGAGAATTTAGTCTCTTGGTTGTTCAAACACGATATATTTCATGTGTTGGTGTGTCATATTGCGAGACCATGGCTTGGTATAGGTCTATGTGTTTTAGCCTAAATCCCAGTTTATTTTCATCATCAACTTATGTACAGCTTTTAAAAGACACATATTTTAGGTAAAACTGTATTTTTACACATTTTTAAATAGGAGAATCCAATAAAAATAAGCTCATCTAAACAGACTCATCAACATATGGGAAAGCTAGATTTAAGATTCTTTCTTCCTTATATTTATTTGATTTTTTGGACTGTGGTGGTTCAAACATGCTACCATTTCATATTTTGAATGAAAGATTGATACTTTGCTTCATTCATATTGGGGGAAACTATTTCACTCAATATAGGTTTTCTTTTTGTATTCCAGAAACTCAGAGAATTTATTTAGGTCCAACTTTGATGGAGCTACAGGAAAGCACAAAATGTGTATCAAGTGATATCAGTGATGGCCCCATTCAGAGATTCGTTAAGATCAAGTTCTATGAAAATGTAGAATCTAGTGGTGAGGAGTTCACCATGTCATATCCTATTCTTTCATTTCTATGCGGAGATGGGTCTTAACATGGATGATTGATGTGACAATTTTTGGCTGGCAGGCAGCTGAGACAGTTTTGGTTTTACTTTTTAGACAGAAAACTATGACAGGAAGGACAAACCTATCTTCAAGGTGATTGCACTGCCAGGTGGTCTAGCCTGTTCTTTCATTTCTATGTTGTGCTTGACAGTACAAAATAGGCATGAGAAATGCTGTTTATGATCGGTCTGGAAAAACTTACGTAACTTGTAATATTTATTTCTCTTTATATTTAAGTGATTTAAAAGGATGTGTTTTTGATCAAGTATTAATCCTTACTTTCTGTTAAAAATTGCAACTCTCTTCCTCTAGTTTTTGATTTATAGAATGCTGCTTTTTACATCTGAAGAAGGCTATGGTAATGCATAGCTCCCTAGTCCTGGATTTATACTAGGATGCATATCTGGATGTTGTTATTGAGGGCTGCAGATGCTATAGGGGCCCCATAGTAGAAAAAGGCCATCACTTAGTGCTGGTCCCTCAAGGTGGGTTGGGTGGTGGCAAAGGCCCCAGTCATGGTTTTGTTAGATTTTCTGTTGCATAGTTAGTGAGTGGCATATAGTGCACTGAAAAAATGATTGTCAAATGCCAACAAGCTCTGCTATGCAGATGCTAGAATCCCCAAGTCTGGTCCCTCATGGTGGGTGGTGGCAAAGGCCCCAGTCATGGTTTTATTAGATTTTCTGTTGCATAGTTAGTGAGTGGCATATAGTGCACTGAAAAAATGATTGTCAAATGCCAACAAGCTCTGCTATGCAGATGCTAGAAACCCCAAGTCTGGTCCCTCATGGTGGGTGGTGGCAAAGGCCCCAATCATGGTTATAATAGATTTTGTTTTGATAGATGGTTATAATAGATTTTTTTTTTGATAGATGGTTATAATAGATTTTCTGTTGCATAGTTAGTGAGTGACCAATAGTGCATTGAAAAATTGATTGTCAAGGACAAAGTTTGGCTCCAAACCAAATTGGAGCTATATTTTCCAATATTTTATGTGGCGATTTGTAAGACTATCCATATGTATTATTTAAAAAAGTCACATGACTTATTAAAAAAGTCTTGCAACTAAAAATACACATAGATGGTCTTTTCAATTGCCACATAGTAGGTTAGAGGGAAATAGCTCCAAACCAAGCTAGAGCCAAACTTTTTTCTGATTGTCAAATGTCAATAGACAAAAGGGTATAGGGACACTAATTGTTGTGTTTTGCACTTGAGCATCTTTTTCTTTTTTTTCTTTTTCATTTTCCACTTAAATTTGGAGGGAAAAAAGTCTTTTTTGTTATAAAAAAAAAAAATTATACTTGCCTTTTTTCAGATAAACTCCAACAGACTATCTTTCTCTATTCCATTGAAATATTAATTCTTCATCATTTCTACATTCTTTCCCAATGGACACAAACACCCAGTTAGAGAGAAATTATTTGATTTGGATTAATAAAATAATGGGTTAGAGAGCTACAGTGCTCTCCAGGTGTGTAGAGTCTGAGTCACTATAGATCTCTTCCCCCCCCCCCCCCCCCCCCCCCCTTCTTTTTAATTTTCCAAAAAGCACCCAAGTAGAGAGGCTGTTGGAGAGAGATCTTGCAGTTTCACCCTCTAAATTTTGGAGAAAAAAAATCGTGTTGGAGATGCTTTGAGCATACCTACAGGTTTTCTTTTATTAAGTTCCAGTAATGCAAGTTGACGATGCAATAAAGGTTTATGATGCTGCTAGTAAATTCTACCAGTACACGCTCCACAGGAATTTTGTAGGAGAGGTTTGGCTATAAAGTGGGAGTAATGCTACATACACCAAAAAAAAATTGACATCATTTTTTTACTCCAATTGAGTTGCTAAGTTTTTTCTGGTTCTCGTATGAGTCCACCACTGACATCACTTATTACCTATCACCAACAGTCTGCCACATCAACATGTGTCAAACTATTTGTACTTCTAGACTTTCTCATAAAGAGGTTTACGATACCATTACTCTGTTTGTAATGGCAATGCCAAGGTATCAAGCATTTTTCATTAGTTTCGGGGTCTAACAAGGTTTGAAGATATTGTCACAAGTCAAACAGGTCTGTTTCAGGTTAATATTATTTATAAGGATGCAGTATATTAGATTCTATCGTCAAATCAATTCAACTGTAAATCAGCCCGGGAAGATGCAATTCGAGTTGAATGGCAAAAAGTGGAAAGTTGGCAACTAATTTGGTTTTTCTGATGTTACTTCTAGGCATGCATTTGTGACTTGGTTTAGCTTGAATGCAATAACCACATTTTCTTTGAATTTCCCTTAACTATTTTAGAGTGTGGTTGCAAGTGTTCAAATTTGTGCCACTGAAAAGATTAGTTAGTTCTTCAGCTGGGATGATGTCAGGATTGGGATGTCCATGATTTGAAAGATGTTTTGCAGGCTTAAATCTTGTTTTTATGCTGCCATTGTGCTGCGTGTAGCTGTTCAGTCTTGGTTCTCAATATAAATTGCTCATTTATCCCAAAAAAAGAAAAGAAAAGAAAACATGCACTATTCTTCAGTAAAACTCAGATCTGAGAATTGTATAGGAGTAAATTGAAATAGATTGTTGTCATCTATGACATTTTGCTGCAAAGAAAACAAGATTTCCTACGACTTCCCTTTCCCAACAAAAGAAAACAAAAAAGTCATTAGTCAACCGTTAAACAATCATGGAAGACAATTGACTTCATATATGACCACAAAGCATGGAAGCACAGCCCTTGGATTCAAAACCATAAGCTTCTCCGAGCCATTTGAGTCATCTCCACTTGATGCCACCACAGAATCAAACCGACCATCTTCCTCAATATCTATGAGCTCATGTCTATGGTAACCACCAACACGCCCTGCAATTACTCTGCATAAAATGATAGCCCTCCTTGCACATATCCTTTTGGCAACATAATCATTTGTCACCTTCTCATGTGCCTTCCAACTGTTCTCATGGACTAATTCTGGTGCATCTTCAACCGTAAAGCTGAAACGGATCATTCTGCATACCCCACAACATTTCTTGTCACAAATGCTTGAATCTCCATTAGTTCCTAGTGAACAAGTTATAAGGGCACCTTGGAACCTTAGGAGTTCATTCCCATCAACAATCAGTCTCTCCATTAGCTGACTATCACATGAATTTGCAGCATTGAGTTTCACTTTGTTTCTAAACTCTTCAAACTTGTTTAGAACACTTTCACTGTGATTAACCTTCAACACCTTCTGGACTGTGAGGCCTATCTCCTTAGGCCATCCCGATCGGAATATGGTTTCCACAATACCTATTGAGGGATCTCCTTCTATGAGTTGTGTGACTCCTTTGACAAGTTTGCCAGCTCTTGATGTGGAACGAGAAAGAGGAGAGGCTGGAGGTGATGATGGTGTGTTTGTGTTAGACTGAGTTGAAGATGATGAAGAATCTAAATTTTCATGGGGGTCTAGTTTTTTCTTTGATTTTGAATGCACTTTCTCAAAGCGTGGATGGGAAACATTTGGCTTTGGTTTTTCTTTCTGTGGGGAGGTTGTGCATGGCTTAGGCTTGAAACACCTTATGGTTGCGCTGGGATGGCATACTAGAGCTGCCAAAGAAGCTGCTATTAGGCATCTTTCTACCATGGGTGGTTTTGTGAGAGTGATTTTTCTTACAGAACTCCATTAAAAAAATCAAGTTTCCAAGGTTTTGGTCCCATATTTACCTAATCTTTAATGCAGTTCATCTAAATTTGGAAATTTACATATTTGAAAGAGCTTAAATTATGGGAAAATTTACATATTTGTCTAGGTGCCAACTGCCAAATCTTGTAGAGTAAATGTTGGGATTTAATTAATGTAGGCATAAATTTGATTTTAGTCAAATGGACTTTATCTGGGCTAGAGATGGACTCTGTTTTTTTTTTTTTTGTGGGGGGGGGGGGGGGGGGGGGGTGTTAACTTATTGTAAAAATTATTATTATTATCACTTAAAAAAAAAAAAATAAACCGTGTTCTTTTTGGTAAGGAGGAAGAAAATAAATATATCGTTGTTCAAGCGCTTTTTTAAAGAGAAAATCTTAGTGCAAATACCATATGAAGGAGTTGTTATAATCTATGGCTTACACTTCATATAACCATTTGATAGAGATCATAGGTTATTTAAAGGTTAGACTAAGGATCCCTCTTTTTTTTTTTCTTTTTTTTTTTCTCATGGGAAGGGACCTCTTTTAATTAATATACAATAAATATTTTAGAAAAAAAACTAATTCAAAATGATGTTAAAACTTTCTGCACATGTATTTTAGTTAGCTCAATTTATAAAGTTTCTTATTGTCAAATAAGAAATCTAAGATTCGTTTTTTGCCTATACCAAAAAACCAATTAGTGTTTTGATATAAGGATAAAAGACAATTATTAGAAGCAACATCATAACAAAACTTTCTGCACAATTTTCGCAAAATGCAAAAGTGGAAGACTGCATAATTAAAGGATACGTATAATTGATGCATGTCACGTGTATTTCTCTCTCTACTACGTGGCCTTCTTGGCTGCTTAAGACCAAGCAATTTACCGTGTAACTAATCGCTTCATTTTCTCATCTCAGACAAGAATATTAAAACACCCCTCTACCACAAATTAACACTAGCATATTTTTTTTTTTCTCTCTTTTGCTGTGAAGTTAATTAAGCAGACAAAAAACATGGGCTCACAGACCTTCATAGAAGTCTTGCTGGCCATTCTTCTTCCACCAGTGGGTGTTTTTCTTCGCTATGGCTGTGGGGTACGTAATTCTTTATCGCTTGCAAAATTGTGCTTAATTTGTATGTGATCGGTTCGGTTTTTAAAACTATGATATTGAGTTTAAAAATGCAGGTGGAGTTTTGGATCGATTTAGTGCTCACGCTGTTGGGTTACATCCCAGGAATTATATATGCAGTTTACGTGATAGTTCGATGATCATGTCCCTTTTGAATCAAATCAGCCGACATCTTAATCTGTTCATGCGATGGTCTTTCTTTCTTTCTTTCTTACCATTGGCGTTTTTAACCCTTTGGTTTTTGTTTTTTAAATTCTTTTGTTACTTTTATGGCATGGCATAGTATAATGTCTCTTCCATTTTTCATTTATATTGGATCACATTGGTGGGATTATTTATAATTAAATCCAAAACTATTTAATTTTATTTATAGACGGTAGAGGTTGACATCAATATATATTTTTATTTTTATTTTTCTAAACTTTTATTGACACCGGGAGCCTTTTAACTAGGAGCAAAAAGAGAGAAGGAAATTAAAAAAAAAAAAGTTTAGCTACAACAATTCTATATATTGTTCAAGTGTATTATCAACATTGATGGATATCTTATCCAAAAAAAGAACATTGATGGATATCAATATCATCTTTTTTTTGAAAGCCAATATCAATATCATCTTTATACCTTATTATTTGTACCATTAATTAGGGTGATGCATGCATTTCAACCCACCAACCCCAATGAATCCGACTTAATCTACCTAATGAGACGCCCTGGAATTTTTCATTGGGCTTCTTTTCTTTTTCTTTTTTTAAGTTTGGTCGGACTTCAAGTAGAGCATCCACAGCAGATGTTGCAAAAAAAATGTCATTTTGACACACCAAAAGCTTACTTTATTATTTTACCACATCATTTTACAATATCTTATTTATCAGATGTTCTATCATTTAATTCTATACATTAAAATAATATTTACTACACATTAAAATAGTATATTAGCATTCAAAAAGAATGAGCGAGAAGAGAGAAAGTCAAAAATGATGAGAGAGAATGAATAATTTTTTTTTTTTTTTAGCATTCTCATCCGTACCATTGCAAAATGCAACAGTACTGTTCATATGTGGCAAAAATTATAAGATTTGGAATATCTAATAAAGGGAGTTTTTTGATGTTTGATGTGCCAAATATTTGGCATTTGGCACATTTAGTGTGGATGCTCTAAGTAGTAATTCAACCCAATTCATATTACATCAATAGTTAAATTTATATGGATTTTAAATTCGTTACATAGCAAACTACAGTTCATTTTTATAATATAATAGGTTGGAAGGTGAGGTTGTGAATTAAAAATATATTATGTTTTTTTTTTGTAGTTTATCAATAACAAGATTATTAGTTAATTTTTTAAGTCTGAGTTTAAATTTGTTACTTTGATCTGTATTGGTTAACTGGACTTAATTGTGTAAATTGTAATTATTAATTGAATTATAGGTCTAAATAATGAATGAAAGTCAATTTTTAATTAGGTACAAAATTGGCCGAACCCGATGACCCAATATAACCCAATTCAAACCTACAGGTTAGTTTGTAGAGTTACTATGAAGCTTTTTTTCTTTTTTTCAGAAAAAAGAGTTACTATGAGTATGAGTTAGGTTAGGATTTCTTAAACCAATGAGATTAGGTTGGTTGAAAAATATCTCAAATTTGACTTAACCCAATCCATACACACTACTAATACTATTTATAAGATACAAATACCTAGTTTGAATATACAACTTATTCATTTGAAAAATAAGAGATGAAAATTACATAAAAAGTTTAGAATTTATATTTTATACATATATAGTCTATATATATATAACCGAAATCTCTGAAACTCTCACAATTTTTCACGTCAGTACAATATTTAAATAAAATTATTTTTGTTTAGTCCAAACTTAATTAGGAGTGAAATTCTATCTCTCTAACAAGGCCAATTTAAACTCAAACTCATCATTATCATTTTTTTTAAAACAAAATTAGTTTTGTTTAGTCCAAACTTAACAATCAAAATAATAATAATCCCTTAAATTAAAATTTGATAGGTTTTTTAAAAGAAAAATTAGAAAGGGATAATGATAAGTTAATGAATAATAATCATAACCTAAAAAATAAAACTAGGCAAAAAAATTAATGAATTTTGTAGGGAAAAAGTAATGAATAATTTCATGATGTTTTCATTCCAAATTATATAGATTTGATAAATTTCAAATTAAAATTTTGCCAAAAATGATAACCTTGGGAGATTTAAAAAATATAGTGGTTGAGAATTTGAAAAATATAGTTGCTAGAAATGAATAAAAAATAAAAAAAATTACACAGTACTTGATTTCTTGAAAGTAAAGTACTGTACAAAAAGAAAAAAAAAAAGAGAAAAATATAAAATTACAAAAAAAAATTTACAAAAAAAAAAAAAAAGTGAACAAAAAAAACTACCTAGTACTTGATTTCTTGAAAGTAAATCACCATACAAAAAGAAAAAAAAAATAAAGATAGATCATTTCACAGTCCACAATCTAAATACTAATTGTAGGGTCAATTTTTGTAGCCCAAGCCCAAAAAGGTATGGATTGTGAGCCCAATGAACCCAAGACAATAAATTTGTAGAGAGTGGGTGAAAGAGCTAGGCTAGTAATGAATTAAACAGTATTGGACTGCAGTGCTTGTGAATAAATTAGCATTCAATCGTGCTCGGACAAATGCAAACATAGACGTCCGAAGAGGAATTTGTATTGAATGAACTTGGGTTACAATTCTTAGAGTTACAGTAATGGAGTTTTCTCCTTTCTAACTTTCTTTTTTCGATCCCCCATTATCAGAGGGCTTTCCCTCTTATATAGTACCCCCTCCCTTCATCTTCATCGTCCACTTGTTCATCATCTAGACGCCCACTTGAGTGCATGTCCCATCATGTATCCTTTTTAGCCTTGTGTGAGTGGCGGTAGCTGAGAGTGCACTGTTCAGGGGTCTTCTCCACATTAATGCGGCCAGGAAAGTAGGTGCAGTGCATTTAATGTGGTGGTTGAAGTTTGTCTTCTAGATATTTCTCCGTTCCTGCTATCTTCATGCGTGCCTGAGGTTCATCTCTATCATTACACCTGTCAGGAGGATCATTTGAGCTTCCCAGACGCCTGTCGGACCAAGCTTCTTCGGATCCGAGGATAATGGCCTCCTCGAAAAACTGAATGTCTCATCGGATTATGACCATGCTCCTCTCCAGACATGCTTCTTTTACATGGGCTTCTTCTCGAGTGTTTTCATCTCTTCGGACCAACAGTGGTCTTCAAATAGGGCCTTAGGCCCAATATGTTAGGTTGGGCTTTTCACCCCCCACAATAGCCCCTCAAAATTTTAGTTTTTCCCTCGCATCCGAAGAGAAAAAGTAGGATTTTGACTTGTCACGGAGTAAAAGCTTGAGAACATACAAAAATTTGAACTGGCACGTGTGTAGGCATAGAAGTAGGCGCTTCATTAATGTCGATGTCGTTTCAGTCTCCCCGAGGCACTGCCATTTGCTCCAGGCGACGTTCTGTCTTTGGCATCCAACGGTGGGCTACAAATCCGACGGATGTGATTTTTCCCTCAGAATTTGGGCAAAATAACTTCTGCCCCTTCGTTTGACATCGTATAAAATCTCAGAGGAAGTCATTCCTTTCTTACTTTGCAACTCCTAGACCATCCAACAAGAACAAGCACACAACTGCTCTGAGCTCTTTCAGTCGCCGATTTTAATCTTTCCCAAAGTCATTAAGAATCCTTCTGCGCGTTCGAAGATCGATTTCCAGTTCAGTTCCTGTAAGTTTTCATCTTCTCGAGCCTTCAGTCCTCTCTTCGGCCAACTTTCTCGCCCTTTGAACGGTCACTCCCTGGTTGCTACACTCAGTGCTTCCATTTTTCCGTTTAAGCGTAATGGGTAAACTCTAGTATCGGGTGGACAGTCCTTCCCAGTTGGAGGAATTTAGGGCCACATATCGCATACCTCCAAACGTAGGGGTGATGTATTACCCTCCAGAGAAAATACTGACTGATCGGAAAACGGGAGAAGTCATGATCCCCGTCATCGCCTTCCTAGAAGGGGGGATGACAATCCCCATGGGTCCCATCACCACTAGCTACCTTCGAAACCATAGGCTTACTCCCTGGCAGTGCGCGCCTAACATGTTTAGGATCTTAGGAGCAATTGAGGACCTTAACCGTCACCTAGGATTGGGACTCACCTGGCTCAACGTGGTACATATGTACGAGTGCCACAGCCAGCAAGGGGCGGGATATTATTTAAAATCCCGGTCCGACATTGTTAGGCTCATTTCCTGCCTCCCCAAATCCAACAAAGGGATGAAAGACGACTATGTGATCGTCTCGGGCGCATGGTATGACGGCCCTCATTGCCCAACCAAGCATGGAGAGCCAGGTGGGACATGTTAGATTTAGGCACACTAACCATAGGCCTAGGATCCTCGTCTTTTAATGGTTTTTAATTCTTCTTGTGTTGCTATTTTCGAGTCTCTAACAAAGTTCTGCTGTGACTTGTAACAGATAAAAACCGCGTTTCTCCTCGGCTCAACCTTACAAACACCGCCGCCCTTAATTTTTTATTAAGATCAGAGATTTTCGTGAGCGAGGACGGGCAGCTCCGATCGGCTCCCCTTATTCTAGGATACACAGCAAAGCCAAAGAATTTCCAACCAGTCGGCAACGCGATAACCCAGGGAGATCATCGCCTTAATCGCATTGACGTTGCTTGGAAGGGTTTTTTGGCGCCATACGAGCTTGCACCCGTACCCCATCCAAACCCTCAGGCTATACCCCCTCTCGTCCAGCCGCCCCAGCAAGTACCCCTCGAACAGGTGGTTGAGGGTGAAAGGGTCGGCTCTTCCACCTCCTCGCTAGAGGAGCAAATAGACAAATTCAAGTTCGGGGGAGAGGCTTCGGGAGGAGATCGAGTGATAGAGGTCTCAGACGCCGAGGAAGAGACCGACAGGCAATCAAGCATTCACCATACTTTGCTAGCTGCTCATTCTGAAGACTCCTCGGGCGACGACATGAATTTGAGGAGTTTAATGAAGGGTAGGGGCAAAAAGGCCAAGCAGAAAAGCACTGGGACTTCCCAACCAGTGGTGAATCTGCCTCCAGTGCCATCCCAGGTTCCTGACCCCGGCTTAAAGCCCGTTCCTGATCTGAGGAAGAAGAGGGCCCTTCTTGATACTGAAGAAAGGCAAGCGCTGCCACCCAAAGGGACCAAACAACAGAAGGTGGTGAAAGACCACCGGAACCAGAGGGCCTCGTCCACTGAAAGCCGAGATGAGGTCTTAGTGGCAGATGTCCGTCGAGGAGGAGGACCTCGAATCTGGTCTCCAAGGTTGGAGTTGGATGGCGCTCCAATCTCCTGGGACACCTCCCTCAGGAATTATGATGGGGGAACGGCAGGTTATGTTGCTGAGGCCTTGCAGCAGCCACTCCTCCTCCCCCATGACATGGACTCCTACAGGCGATTCAACCAACAGGAGCTCTTCCAATCCCTTAAGAGGGACTTAGCCATGGTAAGTGAGCTCAGTCTGCTTAGCTGAATTGCTGAAACTTTTGCTTGCTTTTTTTTTCCTTTCTGTGCTTTATATTCGAAACTTCCGTCCTGTAGGTTACCCAGCAGGTCTTTGTGGCCGAGGAGTGGAATAAGAAGAACCATCTGGGCCAGCTGAAGGAGGAATATGCCCATCTGTCTGAGCAGTTCAAAGAGATGACCAACCAGAAGAAAAGCCTCGACGCTGGTATTAAAAATGTTGAAAAACAGGCCGAAGAGCAGCGCAAGCTGCTGAATACGGCCGAGATCAACTTGGCAACCGAGAGGGAGTTGGTGAAAGGGCTTAGAGCTGAACTTAAGAAAGCCAAGGAGAGCGCCCGATTGGTCGAGCAGAATGCCCAATTGGCCAAGGAGGCAATCGAGGCTGAGAGAAAAGCAACATACCAGCTGGGGGTGGATGAGACCGGGTCCCAGCTTATGGAGCAATTTGCCTCGGTTAGCCGAGATTATTGCGACATAACCTGGAACAAAGCATTAGACGCTGCTGGAGTCCCTGCTGACTCGGAGCTGAGACTGCCTGGGAGCATATACTACGATCCTGAGATCCGAGAGATCCCGGTGGATGATCCTCCTCCTACACAGCTCCCAGAGGCCTCGGACCAACCCCTGGCCAGCCAAGTCCCTCCTGCCAACCTTGAGGCCTCCAAGGAGTCTGACCAGCCAAGTGACAAGGGCAAACAAGCTGAGCCACCTAAGGATAAGGGCACAGGGCTGGAAAAGGGGAAGACCTCCTCTGAGCCCAAGGACCAGGCCCCAGAAGCTGCTGCTACTCGGACAGGACAGGCTGCCGACCCTGTGGGCCCTCAACCGAAGACTTAGATATAGGGGCTTTTGTTTTGCACTTGTACTTATTTTTGTTTTTATGTAAGGAATTGTAAACCCCTTTCTTTTTATTAATGAAATGGCTTCCCTTTTGTTTCTAGTGTTTTTGATACATGTCTTATGACTTATTACTGCTGCATATAACTGTACATTGCAATTATAACATAACAATGCGAATAAACTTGATTAATATATCATACTGATGGTATGAGTAATTGAAATTGATACTGAAAAGAACAGTCTGTATAAGAGTTATTAATAAGTAATGATTGTAGCGAGTAATTATGGAAGTTTCACATGTCTTTCCAAATATACAAAGAATGCTACTACCCTCAGCTTTGAATTAAACATAACGAAGGAAGCCAATCGTAAATTAGAATCAATTTAAGCACAATCAAGAATTTTAGCACTAAGCCCCAGTGACAATAGCTGTGTGGGGGTGTTGACTAACCTGTGTCATTTGGTTCAAGGACCATAGGGAACGAACGTATTTGAGTGTTAACTAACCCAAATCATCTGGTCCGAGGACTACAGGCATGACTAGATTTAAGTTTAAACACCTGGAGGACTGCAACGGAGTGTTAACTAACCCTAATCATCTGGTCTGAGGACTACAGGCATGATTGGATTTAAGTTTAAACACTTGAGAACTGGAACAGAGTGTTAACTAACCCTAATCATCTGGTCCAAGGACTACAAGCATGATTGGATTTAAGTTTAAACATTTAGAGAACTGTGAACGTGTTAACTAACCCTAATCATCTGGTCCGAGGACTACAAGCATGATTGGATTTAAGTTTAAACACTTAGTGAACGTGTTAACTAACCCTAATCATCTGGTCCGAGGACTACACGCATGATTGGATTTAAGTTTAAACACTTAGAGAACGTGTTAACTAACCCTAATCATCTGGTCCGAGGACTACAGGCATGATTGGATTTAAGTTTAAACACTTAGAGAACCGCAACGGAGTGTTAACTAACCCGAATCATCTGGTCCGAGGACAACAGGTGTGACCGGATTTAAGTTTAAACACTTGAGAGAACACTTTACGTAGCAAATTGGCATATCGGCTGAAGAAAAGATTCGATTAATAAAAGTACCTCTTGAGGTTATTTACATTCCAAGGACGTGGTATTACATGACCATCCAGGTCTTCTAAGAAATATGCCCCAATGCCAGCTCTCGAAGTGATGCGATATGGCCTTTCCCAATTGGGTCCTAATTTTCCCCAAGTCGGGTTCTTTGCAGTGCCCACAACTTTCCTCAGCACCAGATCACCAGGCTCTAAGGGCCTTAGCTTTACGTTAGCATCGTAGCCCTGTCTGAGCTTTAGTTGGTAATGTGCCAGCCGAACCATTGCACTCTCCCTCCTTTCCTCAATCAGATCCAAACTCTTTTCTAGTTGCTCATTGTTGCCGGTCGGACTAAACGAGCTAGTTCTTAATGTTGGGAACACGGTTTCCAAAGGAATGACAGCTTCAGCCCCATAGGTCATTGAGAAGGGGGTCTCTCCAGTAGACCTGCGAGGCGTAGTTCTGTAAGCCCAAAGCACATGTGGCAACTCTTCTACCCATTTGCCCTTTGCGTCATCTAGCCTCTTCTTCAAGCCGTTCACTATGACCTTGTTGACAGCTTCTGCTTGCCCATTACCCTGGGGATAGGCAGGAGTGGAGTATCTATTTATAATTTCTAGCTCGCTGCAATAATTCCTGAATGCCTTGCTATCGAACTGTAGGCCATTGTCCGAGATGAGAGTGTGAGGAACTCCAAACCGAGTGACAATATTCTTCCACACAAACTTTTGCACATCAACGTCTCTGATATTAGCTAGCGGCTCGACTTCGACCCACTTGGTGAAATAGTCTGTGCCGACCAGAAGGTACTTCTTGTTTCTTGCAGCTTTAGGGAAGGGTCCTACGATATCCAAGCCCCATTGGGCGAAAGGCCATGGGCTAGATAGCGGATTAAGAGTTCCCCCTGGCTGGTGAATGTTTGGAGCGAAGCGCTGACATTGATCACACTTTTTGACATACTCGTGGGCTTCTTTTTGCATGTTAGGCCACCAATAATCTTGGGTGAGGGCTCGGTGAGCCAAGGATCTGCCTCCAGTGTGGCTCCCACAAATTCCTTCGTGTAACTCTTCTAGTAATAGCTCAGACGCTTCAGGATGCATGCATAACAAGTATGGTCCTGAATTGGAGCATCTGTATAATTTATGGTCCTCGGATAACCAGAACCTGGTCGCCTTCCTCCGAACTTTGTCAGCTTCCCCCTTCTCTTCTGGCAATATATCTTCTTTGAGGAATTTAATTATAGGGTCCGTCCAGCAGGGCCCGGCCCTGACTTGGTGAACCTGGATTGCCTCTCATTTCGCCTCTATAGGCCTGTGCAAGTCCTCAACGAGGATGATTCTCAGCAGGTTTTGCGCCGAGGAGGTAGCAAGCGTGGCCAAGAAGTCAGCATGTGAGTTACCACTTCTGGGGATGTGTAGCAAACTGAAAGAGTCGAACCCCGATTGCAAACATTTAACTCGGCTCAAGTACCCCTGCATTCTTTCGTCCTTCGCCTCAAACTCGCCTTGTACTTGACCTACGACTAACCTTGAATCCGAGAACAACTCCACGGACTTTCCTCCCATTCTTCAGACCATAGCCATTCCCATCAGTAGGGCCTCATACTCCGCCTCATTATTTGTTGCCGAGAAGTCTAGCCTTAACGACTTCTCGATAATGATCCTTTCGGGGGATATCAACACTAGCCCAACTCCAGAACCTCTTTGGTTTGCCGCGCCATCAACGTACACTTCCCAATGGGAGGGATTCTGTTGGGAGATCATGCCAACTGATTTTTCATCCATGTTTGACGTGGGCTTTGCTTCTTCTAGTTGGGGCTCCGTGAACTCAGCCACCAAATCCGCAAGGACCTGACCTTTGACCGATGTGCGGGGCATATATCTTATGTCGAAAGCCCCCAAGATCGTACCCTATTTGGCAATCCGCCCAGTGTAATCAGCGCTTCGGAGTATAGCCTTGAGTGGGAGTTGAGTGAGGACAATGACCGTATGGGCCTGGAAGTAGTGAGGTAGCTTCCGTGTACCGAGCACCACTGCTAGGATAGCCTTCTCCAGAGGCAAGTAACGGATCTCGGCCTTATGCAGCGACTTGCTTACGTAATAAACCGGTCTTTGCACACCACAGTTTGATCGTACCAACACCAGGCTCACCGCACAGGGAGCTACAGCGATGTAGGCGAACAATACCTCATCTGGCTCAGGACTGGACATGATTGGTGGCCGAGCTAGATAATCTTTGAGTTGCTGAAAGGCCAAAGCACATTCTTCAGTCCATTCGAATCCCTTCCACTTGTTGAGCAGAGAGAAAAAGGGCCGACACCTGTCTGCTGATCTAGAGATGAATCGATTCAGGGCAGCAGTCATTTCGGTTAGTTTCTGAACCTCCTTGGGATTTCGAGGAGCTCGTAGATCGTTGATGGCCTTTATCTGGTCGGGGTTAACTTCAATCCCTCTGTGAGTCACCATGTATCCTAAAAACTTGCCAGACCCCACCCCAAATGAGCACTTAGAAGCATTTAGTCGCAGTTTGTACTTTCTTAGAACCTCAAAGGTACTTTCAAGGTCCTTCACATGCTCGGCGACAACCTTGCTCTTTACCACCATGTCATCTATGTAGACCTCGATATTTTTGCCCAGCTGTGGCTCGAACATCCTCGTCATCAACCTCTGGTAGGTAGACCCCGCGTTCTTCAAGCCAAATGACATCACTTTGTAGTGGTAATTACCAATAGGGGTGACAAAAGCGGTTTTCTCCTGATCATCCAGGGCTAATGGTATCTGGTGGTAGCCTTGGAAGGCGTCTAGGAAGCTCATCCGAGGATGGCCGACAGTGGCATCCACTAGCTGGTCAATTTTCGGCATAGGGAACGGATCTTTGGGGCAGGCCTTATTCAGATCAGTGAAGTCCACGCACACTCGCCATTTCCCACTCTTCTTCTTTACCACCACGGTATTTGCAAGCCATTCAGGATAAAAAAACTTCCTTAATAGCCCCAGTTTGTTTGAGTTTCGCAACCTCTTCTCTTACGGCATCAGCATGTTCCTTGGACGGGCGCCGATGAGGCTGTTTCTTAGGGGTGATCAGTGGATTTACCTTCAAGTGGTGACATATGAACTCTAGGTCTACCCCTGGGGTTTCGTAAGCACTCCAGGCAAATACATCAAGATTTTGCTTGAGGAACTCTATTAGCTCATTCCTCTCTTGAAGAGGTAGCTGAGATCCGACTTGGAAGAACCTATCAGGATCATCTCCAATAACCACCTTTGTTAAATCTTCACATCGAGTGCCTTCGTCTGAACCTTCAACGGGCAATTCCCGAGACTGTAACTGCTATAAACCCCTTTCGGCTCTAGATGAGGACTCGGCTTGGGGCTCATGTTGAATGGCAGCCACTAGGCACTGTCGGACCACGGACTGGTCTCCTCGGATCTCATGAATTTGCCCTTCAGATGGGTATTTGACCTTCTGATGCAAAGTAGAGGAAACAGCCCCAAGTGCATGAAGCCAAGGTCTGGCTACGAGTGCCGTGTAGGGTGAATATACGTCCACAACTATAAAGTCCACCTCTACCACTTCGGAGCCGGCCTGCACAGATAAACGTATCCGGCCTTTCGGGGTGACAGCCCTTCCTTTAAAGCTTATGAGGGAGGAATTGTATGGTGTCAGGTCTTGGGGTTTTAGGCCTAGCCCCTTGTAGAGGTCTGGGTACATTATCTCCACAGCACTTCCCTGGTCCACCATCACCCTCTTCACATCGTACCCTCCTATTCTGAGGGTGATGACTAATGCATCATCATGGGGTTGGATGGTGCCAATCATGTCTTCGTCCGAGAACCCTATCACCAGCGGGGTACCAGACTTAACTCTCTTCGGACCTCGGCTTGACTCCCCTGCTGATGGTCGGCCTACCGACATAACTTTCAATGGCCAGGATCCTGTTCTCCCCAGCGCGGTGAATGCGACGTTAATAGTCCCTAGCGGCGGCTTTGAAGGGTCATCTCTTCGTGGCCCTGAGCCCGTCTGCCCTCCTCGGCCGTTGGAGGGGTGTAAGAGGTGTCTTAGTCTACCATCACGAACCAGTTGGTCCAAGTGATCCCACAGGCTCCTACAATCCTCCGTGGTATGCCCATGGTCTTGATGGTACTGGCAGTAGAGATTATGATTGCGCCTCTCGGGGTTTCCTACCATCTTGTTTGGCCACCTGAAGAATGATTCATTCTTGATTTTTTCCAAGACCTAGTGCACTGGCTCTTTGAACACAGTGTTGACCGCTTGAGGATTTGTCGATCCTGATTGCCCAGCAAAATCTCTCCACGGTTTACTGTGGTTGTAACGGTCCGACCTGAAATCCCTCCTCTCCTGGGGGATAACCTTGTCCTTTCCCTTGCCTTGCTGCTGATCTTCTTCAACTCTCTTATACTTTTCTATGCGGTCCATAAGTTGACGCATGTTTGTGACCGGTTTGCCAGATAAGGACGTCCTCAAACCGTGGTCAGTAGGGAGGCCGAGCTTGAATGTGCTAAGGGCCATTGCATCAGAGTTGCCCTCCATATCATTGAACATCTCCCAGTATCTATCTGAATATGCCTTCAAGGACTCGCCCTCCTGCATGGTCAAGGATAGCAGTGTAGAGAAGGGTCTGACCACTCTTCGGCATGTGACAAAACGGGAGCCGAATGCTTGAGTGAGCTCTTTAAAGGAGTTGATGGAGTCTGCCTTCAAACCGTCAAACCACCTCATGGCAACTGGCCCAAGACTGGAAGGGAAAACCTTACACATCAGAGCTTCATCTCTGGAGTAGACAGCCATCCTTTGGTTAAAATGACTCACGTGCTCCACGGGATCTGTTTTATCATTGTAGATGGTGAATGTTGGTTGGTTAAAGCGCCGAGGAAGTCTCGCCTCCTCAATCCTGCGCGTAAAGGGTGACCTAGAAATCTGGTTCAGAGCCCTGCTCATGGCATCGTTTCCCATGTCCCCACGTGATGGGCTTCTGCGTTGCCTCTTGCGATGGGACTCCTCTTCATAGGTGTAGGACTCGCTGGTGGGTGTCCTAGATTTATGTTGATAAGTGATATCCTGCTCGTCATCAAGGTCCTCATCAGAATACGAGGAAGCCTGTTTCCTCTTTGCATGGCGCAACTCCCTTTTTAGTTTTTCTACTTCCAGTTGCAAATCCCGGTTCTTCTCTGCATGGGACATGTGACTTCCGCCCTATGACTAGCTTTGGCCAACACGCACAGTGTGTACACTGCCCTCGCGATCTTGTCTCCTTTCTAAGTTAACAAAAGGGTCCACGTGTTGGGATGCCCTGGATTCTGCTTGTTGTTGACCTCGTCCTGCCATCATCAACTGTCGTTTTCACCCTTGCACAAGCTCTTCCCACAGACGGCGCCAATTGTAGGGTCAATTTTTGTAGCCCAAGCCCAAAAAGGTATGGATTGTGAGCCCAATGAACCCAAGACAATAAATTTGTAGAGAGTGGGTGAAAGAACTAGGCTAGTAATGAATTAAACAGTATTGGACTGCAGTGCTTGTGAATAAATTAGCATTCAATCGTGCTCGGACAAATGCAAACATAGACGTCCGAAGAGGAATTTGTATTGAATGAACTTGGGTTACAATTATTAGAGCTACAGTAATGGAGTTTTCTCCTTTCTAACTTTCTTTTTTCGATCCCCCATTATCAGAGGGCTTTCCCTCTTATATAGTACCCCCTCCCTTCATCTTCATCGTCCACTTGTTCATCATCTAGACGTCCACTTGAGTGCATGTCCTATCATGTATCATTTTTAGCCTTGTGTGAGTGGCGGTAGCTGAGAGTGTACTGTTCAGGGGTCTTCTCCACATTAATGTGGCCAGGAAAGTAGATGCAGTGCATTTAATGTGGTGGTTGAAGTTTGTCTTCTAGATATTTCTTCGTTCCTGCTATCTTCATGCGTGCTTGAGGTTTATCTCTATCATTACACTTGTTAGGAGGATCATTTGAGCTTCCCAGACGCCTGTCGGACCAAGCTTCTTCGGATCCGAGGATAATGGCCTCCTCGGAAAACTGAATGTCTCCTCGGATTATGACCATGCTCCTCTCCAGACATGCTTCTTTTACATGGGCTTCTTCTCGAGTGTTTTCATCTCTTCGGACCAACAGTGGTCTTCAAATAGGGCCTTGGGCCCAATACGTTAGGTTGGGCTTTTCACCCCCACACTAATTATTATCTCAAATATTTATAATCCACTTAATAATATAAAATTTACAAAAAAAAAATATAAAAAAAAAATTTACTCAGTACTTGATTTTTTGAAAGTAAAGTACCATACAAAAACTAAAAAGTTTAGAATAAATGAACATAAAAAAACAAAATTAAAATTAAAAATATGGACAATTTACATTTTCTACCTAATAATATTCTTACAACATTTTTTAAAGAATTAAAAAAGTATAAGAATTACTATCAATAATATTTAAATTATATAGGTAAGAATTATACTATACATTTTAATGTATATATTTTAAATATATTCATGTAAATGCATAAAATTACAAGCTAATTTTTTATTTTGTCAATTAAAAACCCAAATTATGAAATTATAACGTGACATTATAGCTGTGATTGTTGTTTTCGTACAAAGAACTCATTTTCTTCATCCAAAAGACATTGGTCGTTTTTTTTTTTTTTTTTTTCTTCAATTAAACGGCAGAGCTTTAGAGGTCGTTCTTTTTTGTTAAATCAAATTTCAAATTTATTTTTAGATGTCCTTATTGTTCTTGTAAACAAGAAGTCGTTTCTTTCGTTAAACGGCACCTTCCTCTTAGTCGCTGGCCATCTTTTGTTTATTACAGTATTTTACAATGAATGCTTCTTGATTTCTCAATTAATTACATTGAGATGCTTCCTTATTTTGTAATTGCATGCAGTTTATGCGTTTAGCGAGAGGTTTGACCCAATGAAAAACAACAACAAACAAGCAAACAAAAACAAACAAAAAAGCAACAACAAAAAACACCAAATTAAGTCCTATATATATTGGTTGTGTATATATAGATTGGTATCTTTCTTCAATTTGATAAAATAATGGAAATGATTCCCTTCTGTGATCTAATGCTGTTAGTTGTTAATTAACAATGTTCTCTATCACCTCTTTTTAGTTTCACTATTCATTTGATTTTTTCCTTGCATATATATGTTTCATAATTAGTATATGAGAAATGTTAACAAGCACCGTGTGCTGCTTGTTAAGATTTCCCTATATGGGTCTCACTTAATAAAAATGATAAAAAGTTACTAAAATAGTTGTTAAAAATGATTAAAAAAAAACTGCTAAAAATTGTCAAAAATGACAAAAAGCTGCAAAAAAAAAATAGATAAAAAGTTGCAAAAAAATATATAAGTTAACACAACCTTTTGTATATATAAGTGATAATCATCCGCTATATATTATGTACATTTTTTTTATAAGTAGAAATATGTATGAAAAAAAAAATATTTATACAAAGGCAAAGGGGCATCAACTAGTGCAAGAAAAGGGAAATATTTTGTTCATGATTATGAAATATCCTAAGATATATCTTGGGATAACTTAGAATTCCCATTCGATTTGAGAACCTAAATATTCTTTTTAGGGGGAAAAAAAAAGCTGAAGCTTTTGCTTCCTGTTAATGATGCAAAAGCTTAACTATTAATTAATTTGTTTTACCTGTAAAAAGTTTACTTGATAATTAATCAGTTGATCTAGATGATTATGATTTCCAACCTTTAAGGAAGTTTCTTCTGCAATATATTATGGAAATATATCCATGCAGTTTTTTATGTCGTACTTTATTCTTTATATTTAAATCACTAGCTCCATCTCTAAGCAACCTAAAATAAATAAATAAAAATGAAAGGATAATCTTTTTTTATGTATAGAATCTTCAGGATATTCTAGTGAATGTGACATTAAGAAGAAAATACAATATACCATAATATTATATGGGTGTCTGAGTTGTTTAAACAACGAACAATTCCCATAAGGAGATCAAATAATGGACGTAGTCATATTATATGATGAAGCATATTGAAGCTTATTGGCCATTTGAGAATAAGGTCATCCAGTGATGAAAATTATTGCACTCCTACGTCTCATTGGCTACGTACCCTATACTTAAAATCTGTGGGCCAAACAGTGTTGAAAGTTGAAACTTAAAAATCCATTTTTCTTCTTTAAAATTTTCTTACGAGTGACTTTTGTCCAACTTAAAAGAGGCTCCTCATCTTAGCTTTGTATAGTTGTTCTATAGTTGGTTTGTTGTACAAGGGAAATGATCAAAATCACAAGGTATAAAATAATTGCTTGCTCTTTGCTTACATTGTAAACAAAGCAAAGGCCTTGAAACATATATGTCTATGAAAACATAGTGCTTTCTTTCTTATACGCTTTTATTGATTTGGTTTTTTGTATATTATCCTCTAAAGGTAGTAAAATTGGTTTCATTATTAGGCAAAGGTACTTCTCAACAATTGGGTCCCAACAATAATAATTTTCATTTTCCATTCTTAAACCCCCCAACTCCCTAGTCATCATTTTCAAAAGATCATTAATACAAGTATAACAACTTTTTTTCCCTGCTCTAGTGGGAATGTGTGGCTTTAAAGTCCTCAATTTAATGGATTGGTTTCTATCACCATTGGTATGGGAGCAACATTTAGACAATGTGTTATTTTCAAATGGTCCCATTTGTGCAATTTCGGTGACCCTATCAAACAATGACTTAGCTCAACGCTATCAGGCATGATTTGTTAGTGGGACAATGCCCCAAATAGGAGGGCTTAGCACATGCCCAATCGACTTGGAAGATGATCATACTTATATCTCCATGTCCCACTAGGACTATATACTACTTGCATTGGCTACCATTAGTCATTAGTCATGAGTCTCAAGTGGAGAGATTTTCCAAATAAAACTTGGGGTCCTACAAAATTTTGGGATCTACAAATTTGTGATCCTATTTAAGAGTCTTGAAATTAGTCAAAAATCCTAAAGAAACCGGAAGGAAAACCATTAAGAATGCCCATTTGTGCATGTAAACTTGTGCCTTAACAGCTAATGTGTGGCTAAACCCAAAAGATGCTTGATTCATCCATTAATTGTACCAAATTTGAACAAGGAAACCTTAAGTTATGATTTTTGGGTTTAATTGTGTTTCGGTATTCAGTTATTTTCTAATGTTAATCAATGCCTTTAGGGCATTGATTTAGAAAGATTTTATTGGAATAATAAAGCAATTAATTTTTATGATAACTTTTTATATTTCTCATAAAAGTGGTATTAAAGCTTTTTAATTTAGTTTATGGGTCATGCTAACGAGTGTCCTTAGGGCACTCCTTAATAATCAATTTTAGGAAAGTTTTGATATAACTTTTATGAGAAATAAAAAAAGCTGTCAAAATATTAATTATTTTTTTTTCATTTTTCATAAAAACTTTCTTTATATTGATTATTAACCAGTGTCTTAAAGACACTCGTTAGCATTTCTCTTAGTTTATTAACAATTGTCTTAAAGACACTCGTTAATATGACCCAGTAAGTATAACAAGGAAAACATCTTCTTTTTTCTTTTTTTTAATCCAGGAAAACATCATATTGAGCAACATTATAGGCAAGAGTTTCCATATGCTAATTAACGCTGTAACGTTAACTTCCACCAATAGATCCTGAAAGCACTCTCTGCATCATTGTACCTAACCAATGATTTAGTATTGGCTTTAGCTCTCCAATATCTTTAATCTTATTTGAGAACACCGATTTTGACCCCCAATATTTATTATGCAGAGGATCTATGAATAACTTATTACCTATTAAACCAAGGGAAATGCTAATGAATGTCCTTAGAATATTGGTTAAATTTTAAGAAAATTTTGATATCACTTTTATGAAAAATGAAAAAAACTGTTAAAACATTATTATTTTTTTCTTTTCCCATCAAAACTTTCCTTAATTGAATTGTTAACAAATGCCCTAAAGGCATTTGTTAGCATGACCCTTAAACCAATTACGTGAACCCAAATTTAGTGATATAACCAATGAAACTAAGTCATCAAATCCGTACACAGTAAAATCAATAAACAAATAAAAAACAATATGGTGACAAATTGGAAAAATCAATAGAAAACATTTCGAAAGGGAAAACTAGGTGACACACGTTAAATAAGGTAATGTACTTTGGAAAGAATGAGTAATTGAGTATACAATCAAGAATAAAACCTTTATTATCTAAACTTTACAATCCCAGTAAATGAACTTACTGTTGTGACCCATAGTTGCCTCAGAATTTTCAAACTTCTTGTACATGGATCCCATCATAAATGACTTGTCCAAGTTCTGTTGAATTGGCATCTCCTCAAAGATTTGATATCGCAATGAGCTTCGTTAGGATGTTGTTTCAAGATCTTTGATCACAAGTATGGATATACACCTAAAGAATATCTATAATCCATACTATGAGATCCTACAATGCTCTCTTTGATTTTCTATCAGTCTATGCCTCTCCCACTACCGCATAGAAGTCGAGAATATAGATCCTTTTATGCGTATACTTAAGTAGGGTTTAGAAACAAATCCATCAACTTCAAAATTAAAACATGTCATTATGTCTACAATTCTCACATTCGATTGAGTAACTATCGAAATCCATATCTTGAGTGATTGAATGTTAATCGAGCAATTGTTGAATCCTGCATCTCGATTGATCAAGTTTCGATCAAGTCTTATAACTTTGGACATAATGCACTTCTTAAATTGGTTTGACGCACATTGATCTTTAACATTTGAACAACTTGATATCGACATATTGTTGGTACTCGGTTCCATGTTGAGTACAAATGACAATTGGGCAAGATGAAGTTAGATCATGAGTGCTCAGTCTCATGCCATGCATAAATCAAGTTTAAGTGGGGTGGGGGGAATAATCACACTTACGAGCTCCATTTTTTTTCCTTAAAAAAGAAATTCCTAATGGTTATAATGAAAATGTTGTAATCATAAAAAATAATGGCATTATAGTAAATATAAATAGAGCATGGCAATGAAAATTCTTCCCAACCCTCCTGAATGGTTGGGGCAAGGATTTTACCTTGTCCTTACCTCATTACTTCTCTGAGGTGAGCATATCAGTGCAAGGCGAAATGGGTTAGGGTGAAATTGTCATTCCTAAAATATGGCCTTTTATTTTATTTTTTTTTTATTATTATTATTTTATAAACAATAAAAGGCTTCACATGTATGATTATTGACCTCGGCCACTTAAACTCGTTATTGATGGCGTGTGGCACCCCTGGGCACGTTAGGGCTATCTGCATCGTGGCACATCATTTTTGCGAAGTGCATGACTTGAATCTAGCAATTCCTGAACTCACATGTATGATCAAGTCCAGAACTCTTACCAATGCGCCATGCCCAGAGCCAGAGGTCCTAAAATATGGCCTTTTGAAAACTCAATGGACACAATGTTAATAATTTTCCCAGCCATATATTTAAGTTTACAATAGAGAGAATAGTTTGGAAAACCTCAACCTCCTAACTTAAAAACAGTAGATTAAATAATGTTTTTCGTAAAACGTTCGATCTTCTAATAGAACCAACAATATGAGACAAAATTGGATTTTACATCTCAGAAAAGAAAGATTCACTACATGCTTTTCTTCCACATGAATCCAAACAAGATACGGATTTATGATTAAGGCCCCGTTAGTTTCAGCGTAAAACACCTTTTCTTTTTTTTCTTTTTTTCATTTTGGTAATTTGAATCAATGGAAAATTTTGGTCAAATTGTAATCAATTTTTTTTTACTATGAAGAACACCCTCTTTGAGTTGAAAATGTTTTATGCCCTCAAGGAGCATAAAACATTTTAAACCTTAAGAAGTTAGTTAAGAGAACATAACCCTCCATTCTCTTTCTCCAATAAAAAATCTAATAAAACATCCAAAGTGATAAAAATGCCTCATAAATCTCTATTTTTTATTGATAAATTATATTATTACATATTTAATCCTTTTTTTTTTTAATGATGTGGTTGTTGGTGAAGGGGGGATTTAAACCTTCCACATCTTACTTAGAAACTTCGAGACGGATCAATTGACTTACAATACTGTTGACTATTATATAATTATTAAGTATTGAAATACAACTTCACCTTTTATCCTTTTTTTTTTCTCCCCCTGATTACTTCACATTTCATCTTACACATTTTTTTCCTAGATCCTGTGGGGGCTTGGGCCGGGGTGACTAGGAATGGCCCATCTAACCAAGGCCGGTCTAGATAGCAAAGGCTACCCCAGGAAACTAAAGTTGGACCAACACTGTAGGGATAGCCCCAACCCAATGACGAGTATGCAAGGATCTAGAGATTGTCATTCGAAGAATCCCATCATGTTCGGGCCGGGCTAGGCCTAATACCGACTAACAAGCCAGTGGGAGACTGGCGAGGAAACGGTTAAATTCAAGTCAGTCCTCGAGTACTGTTGGTACATTTAGGGAGTTCGCTGCTGAACGCTATTTGGCGTTTGGAACAAGTTTCAAGAGAATCCTTAAAATGAATGACTTTTCCTTAGGATTCTAGGCGAAAGTGGGATCGCATGGGAACTGATGAAAAAGTAATATTTTGAACCCCCACTAAGGAGAGATTATATAAGAGAAGTGAATAGAATAGGGGTTGAAAAAAAAAAGAGGGAGAAGAGAGACAAGGAAGAAAGGGGAGGGTAAGTTGAGAGAAAAGAAGAAACACCAGAGGGTAGGCGAGAATTGGGCTGAGAACCACAAAGATAAAGGGGGTTGGGCTGTTAAGGTAGCGTTTGAGGCAACAACCAGTAGGAGTGCGAGGAAACCCACGAACAAATAAATTGAGAGCCCAAATCCTTTGTCCCAGAAAGTATCATTCCCATGTTTGAGCACCACAGATCCCTTCATCTTACACTTTTATTTTATTTTTTTATGAATTGAAAATTTTATTCAACAAAAAGCAAATTACAAGGAAACAATAGAGACAGTCTCTCTTTCTACATAACTATACACATTGGGAGGGCAACAACATGGACGAAAAGAACCAAATCAACCTTGATTCCTAGACTATGTAGTTAATTCATGAGCATAGCCTCACAATAAACCCAACTAAAAGAAACTGAAACCAGGGAAGAACATGCCACTTGGACAATCTCTACAAAATGATTTAAAGCCTCCAAGAAATACCATCCCAAGTAGCTAAGATGAAATTTATACATATTTATAATTACTTTTTATGGCCACATGCAAAGCATCATAACAAGTTACAAGCATCATAACCAAAGAAAAAAAAAATACTAACTTCCCTCTCCAATTTTTATCTACCGATACTGTACTTGAGAATTTAGTTCCAACCGCTGCATTACAATTCAACTTAAAAAAGCTTGAGTTGGCATCTGCTCTTCTTGAAGAAGTCATAGGCTGGTACATTCCTCTACCAAAGCAAGGAAATGACATTGAACAACCTGACTACTATTTCACTTAAGCATCAACATTAAGCTTCAGCACGACAAAAATTTAGCTATTTGACACTTAAAAAATTATTTTATTTACTTTAACATTTCACTTTACAAAATACCTAATACCAATAATTTTATTTTAGTATTTAACATGATAAAATAATATAAATAACTTAATAAAATATTTTTTTTTTCACATCTAAGCTATAGTAGACGTGCAAAGATAGCTGTAGGCTATATCTCAATAACAAAAAAATATTGACTTTTCCTCCACTGATGCAGCCCACTTTTGTTATATTTATTGGTAAATTTAGGACCCGTTTAGTACATGTGTTTAAAAATTAAAAATTATTATTTGAAAATATTTGTGAAAAAACGTGTGAGTGAAAAAGTGCATTAAAATGCGTAAAATTCCTCCACTGATGCAGCCCACTTTTGTTATATTTATTGGTAAATTTAGTACTTGTTTAGTACATGTGTTTAAAAATTAAAAATTATTATTTGAAAATATTTATGAAAAAACGTGTAAGTGAAAAAATGTATTGAAATGCGTAAAATGTTGTTTAAAAACTGAAAATAATTGTTTGAAAATACTAACCAAACACCCCATTAATATTTTAGCAATTTGCTTCTACCGATGCTAATGCTCCCACAGTTAAAACCAGAGATTTTTAATTCAATTATTGTAAAACATGAACATGAACAACAAAATAATAAGAAAATGAAAATAATAAGCGGGAATATAGGGAAACAGTACATTGGATGCCCAAACTCAAGTGGGTTTTGCCCTTTCCCAAAGCAGTAGATGTAGATCATAATAGTAGTACGCCATCCCCTATTCCTCAGGGTACCCTACCCAGCATCTCTCAGCCATGTGATTGACTGAGGTCTGAGGAGAGGAGAGTGAAAACGCGCGTGTACAAAGAGCGTAGAGTATTTTATTTGAAAACCCAAGTCAGAGAAAGAGCGTAGAGTTAGTAAGAAAATAAACCGATGCTCTGTATATAGAAATGCACAGTAGCTTTCGCTTGCTTTAGTAGTTGCCTGTGGCAGCAACGCTGACAAATACACAAAAAGGTAGATAGCGAAAGAGACTCGGGAACAGAGCTACCCTCTTTCTCTCTTCACATACACAAACAGCTGAGCTGAAACACAAAGCTTATAGCCTATAGTAATTACCACCCTATAGTCCTATATACCAATCCCACACCACGCCATACAATACAATACAAGTAAACGACACAAACGAACCCAAATCAAAACAAAACAAACCTCTTCTCTTCCTTCCTTTTTATTAGGGCTTTTAAAACTCACTCTCACAGTCTCACTCCTTGTTTTACTGTTTACCCCACTATACCAAAAAAAAAAAAAAAACATAGCTCAGTTACCTCTTTCTCAGGGTTCACAGTTCAGAAACTCAAAGACCTTCTGGTAAGACCAAACGACATTTCTCTTCTCTGTTTTGTTGTTCAACAATGTCCCTTATTAAGAAAAAAAAAAACTTGTTTAGTTTTTGCTTCTCATTTTCGAAGTTAGTAGTTTTTGTGTTTGAGGTTTTTTGTTTAGAAGCTGAGTTTTTTTTTTTTTTTTTTCTTTAACCTTCTGAGTGATTTTGGAGAAAAAAACTGTTTCTTTTTTTGTGTGTGGAACTTCTGCTTTGGATGATAATGTATGTTTGTGGTTGGGATGAAAGTCTTGAATGTTATGAGCTTTGGTTTTTGATGGGTTTTCAAAGAAAGTTTGAAAGTTTTAGTTTTCTGTACTTTTGGTATTTCAAAAGAGTGATTTTTGGTTTGTTTGCTAAGCTCATGCCTCTGTTTCTGCTTCCTCTGTTTTTGTTGTTCACGTCATTATGTGCTTCAGATCAGTGATTTTTAGACCCAGATTGTGATTAGATCTAAGCGCTTCATACACAAAAATAAACAATAAAAAATTTTGAACAAGTTAGAAAAGCCCAGAAAGTCTTTCTTATTTTCAAGCTTCTTGTGATTATTTTCACTTTTTTTTTATTTTAAATTTGTTTAAAGAAAAAGTGCAAAATTTGAGAAACAGATATGGCTGGTTTTGTGAATTAACGAAAGTTGTAGAGCTCCAATTATTTTGTTCTTATATTTCCAAGCTTTTATTTTTTTTCCTGTTCTGGCTCATTATTTTCATTATTGTCTTTTTGTGCTATATTGGGTTGAATATACATGCGCACACAAATATTGTTGAAAAACAGTATGATTTGATTTCATAAAGAGCACAAATGTAAATTACAATTAAGACATCGTGATCTTCATGGGTTATTATTGTAATTTACCTCTTGCCGGCCCCTACTGGCTTTCAATGATATGTTTGGTCCACAATGCAAAGAATATTTAAGTACTGGAGTGAAATGAAAGGAAAAGTTGGAACGATGATTAAATAAAAGTGTGAAAGATTGTTTGCATAATGATATTTAATGGGATCTTTATGTTTCAACTTTTTCATTTTTCATTTTTCTTTTTGTCTTGTGGCTTTGGTTGGTGGTAGTGCTGGTTGTTTCTGTGGAGTTTCTTCGAAGCGATTGTGTGTCGTTTGTTTGTTAGGCTTTGTGCTTAATACTGATATGAGGTAGCTGTCTTTTTATGAACAATTGCTTTTTTTTGGGTACATGTATATATTCCATTTCATGTTTCTTTCTCAGCCAAAAATTTCTTTGAACTAAGGAAGGTGTTGTGGGTCAGGGGCCTTTGAAGGAAAGGTCATTCACCTTTTGCTTTAATACCACTTTTACTCAAGGAGATAAAAAAAAAGATATGCAGACGCCAAAAGCAAGGTGAGATTGTCATTTTTGTTTTATGCAGTGTTGTGAATAACTTTATCTACTTCATTGAATTTTGTGGCTTGTAGCTTTCTTTTGTAGTATCTTTTAAATTTCAAAGGTGCAATCCTCACCCTATGCAGTTATGTTCCTCTTTGTCAGGAATAGAATTGAGGTCCTATTAGATTAAAGCCCACCAAGTGGTTACATACTTGGGGGCAGTATTTTCTTTGTCATTATTTTTTAAGTTCACTCACATTTTTGGGCTGCCTTTTTTAAAAAATTTGGAAAAATAATGGAGATATACATAAGGTGAAAGACCTAAGTGTGAAAAAAAAACTTAAAATTAAATCTGTGGATTCATCTAACCAGATTGGGTATAACCGGATTCTGGAAAGTATCTGAAAAAATTAAACTATGATTTACTGTAAGACTAACTTTCAAGTAAATATATTTTGGAAACTTGTCCAAATCGCATTTTATATGAACATGCATCAAAGTATAAATACATATTAGAATTTTGTTGGCCAACTTGCATCAAATGATATGCATCTTTGTCTGCCAAATTGAAAGAACTAACTTCTCTATTTTGTTAAACCTCATAATCCCATTTCAAGCAGTCAATCTGAGTGCTTTATCTGTATCTGAAAAATATTCTCTCAAAAATGCCGAATGTTTCTTAGCATGTCAATATCATTGTGGTGGGTAAGATTAGCAGATAGCTGATTCTAGATATGGTTGGTAGTCTATCCAAGAGGTGGACCACTTGCTATATTTTATAAATTGTCAAATGCAAAACCTGAAAATATGGTGCACCTATGCATTCAATTCAGAACAAATATTAATGCCTACCAATACATTAATGGCTGCTAAATTACAATTGCTGAAACTATAAGATACCAGATATATACTTTTTAGTATTGCTTTGCATCAGATTCTTCAAATGCAATTTTTTGTTCATCTTTATACATTTTTTGCCATTCTGATTGTTACTCCACTGAATTGGAGGGCAGGGCTAGCTCTTTGGAAGTGCCACAAAGAAAATCTCCGGCAACACCTCGGACTGCCCGGCAACTCAAGACGCCAGGATCAGAATCTGATTCAGTTTCCTCTCCGCATCCAGCCAGTAAGACGCCAAAAGACAAAAGCCCTAAAACCATTGAACGCAAGTCAGCACGAAGTCTAATGTCTGAGGTATTTAATGATAACTCATAACTGAAGTCAGCTATTTTAAATAAAGTTCACCTAAAGACACCCATACTGCCATTAGCAATTTCATGAATGCTGCTTATCATATGCAACTATAACAAAAGCATCATATGAGTTCTTTTATCCCCCCCTCTTCCCCCCCCCCCCCCCCCCCTTCCCTTTTTTTTTTCTCTCTTTTAACATTTCTTTGCGTACCAAATTCTGAATGTTTTAGTTATTTTGAAGTCTTTTCTTGATATCTATCCTCTCCCTTTGTTTTTGTGAGCTCCAGAAGAAGCGTCCAAGCAGAGTGTCTGAATTGGAGTCACTGCTTGCTCAACTCCAAGAGGATCTGAAAAAAGCAAAGGAACAACTGAACTCATCTGAGTCATTGAAAAGAAGAGCACAACAGGAGGCTGAAGAGGCCAAGAAACAGCTCTTAGCCTTGTCAGAACAGCTTGAGGAATCCCAACAGCAGCTGGAGGAGATTTCTGCTTCTGAAGAGGCTCGGCTTCTAGAGCTTCGTAAAATCTCCCAAGATCGTGATCGAGCATGGCAATCAGAACTCGAGGCTGTCCAGAGGCAATACTCAATGGATTCAGCTGCCTTAGCTTCTGCCATGAATGAAATTCAGAAGCTCAAAGCTCAGCTGGAAATGGTGGCTGAATCGGAAGCTACCCAAGCTAAGAAGGCAGAGTCAGCACATGCTGATATTGAGGGCTTGAGAATTGAACTTTCTGAAACCCTGTCCCTGGTTGAAAAGTTGAAAACCGAGCTGAATGATTGCAAGGAATCTGAAGCTCAGGCCCTAGAAGTTATAAGTAAAACTCAAAGGCAATTGGAAGAAGCGAATGAAACTGCAGAGATGCTCCGGTCAGATGGCATCAAAGCCACGGAGGCTCACAATTACTTGTCGTTGGAGTTGGAGCAGTCAAAAGCTCAAGTGAAATCATTGGAGGGACTTGTGAGCAAATTTCAGGCAGATCTGGTTAACAGCAGCAGCACAAAATTGTTGGATCCTACAGACAACAAAATTGTTCAAGAAACCGAAGAAAATGAGGAAACAAAACAGCTAAAATCTGAGCTTAGGTTTGTGAAATTTGAAGTGGCTCAATTGCGAGCTGCTGTAGATGCAGCTGAGATCAGGTACCAGGAAGAATATATTCAGAGCACATTGCAGATTAGAAGTGCTTATGAACAAGTTGAACGTATGAAATCAGAATCATGCCAAAGAGAGGTTGATTTGGAGTCAGAATTAAAGAAATCCAAGGCTCATATTGAAGAGTTGAGGGCTCAGTTAATGGACAAGGAAAATGAATTGCAGAGTATCTCAGAGGAAAATAAGGGATTGAGTTTGAAGAGTGAAAAAAACATATCGAATGAAAAAGAATCTGACCTTGCAATAGAGTTGAAAAAGTTGGAGGCTGATTTAGCAGACTTGAAGGAAACTGTGTTGGACAAGGAGACACAGTTGCAGAATATAGGGGAGGAAAATGAAATGCTCAAGATGGAAATTAAGAAGAGAGACATGGAGGGAAGTAAAGTTAATGATGAGGCTTTTGCTTTGGCAGAAGAAGCAAAGGCTGCAGAGCGAGAGGCTTTGATGAAACTTGGTTCTTTAACAGAGGAAGCAGACAAAAGTAGCAGAAGAGTGGCACGGGTGACTGAGCAGTTGGATGCAGCACAGGCTGCAAATTCAGAAATGGAGGCTGAGTTGAGGAAGTTAAAGGTGCAGTCTGACCAGTGGAGAAAGGCAGCAGAGGCAGCTGCTGCTATGATTTCAAGCGGAAACAATGGGAAATTTGTGGAGAGAACAGGTTCTCTTGACGTCAATTACAATCCTATGGATTCACCTTATTCAGAAGATATGGACGATGATTCTCCTAAGAAGAAAAATGTGAACATGTTGAAGAAGATAGGGGTGCTATGGAAGAAGGGCCAGAAGTAGGTGCAATTGTGGCAGGTACTGTATTGTTCCTTACAAATTATTCTGCTGCTTATGTTATATTCTGCATGGTTGTCAGTATCGTACGATGTATCGTGTATCGTACGATACGATATTGTAAAAAATTCCATATTGTATTGGCGTATCATAAGTGCTCATGAATCGTACGATATAGTGTACGTATCGTACGATACATAGACAAATGCTTTAAAATGAGATTTTTTATTAAAATTTGTACTTTTATTTAAATCTAACAAGTTGTTAGACATGTTTTCAACACAAAATTATTAGGTTACTTAATTTGGCCTAATAAAATCACATATTCATAAGTTTTTTTTTTCTCTCTCTTTCTCCTATAAAATTTGGATTACACATTACACACTTCACTTTAATATTTGCAAATTTATTTTCTATACTATGAATAAGATATTAATTGACAATATAATTATTTTTTATTTTTGTCATTATTGTTGTAAGTCCAAGAAACTAGAATGCAAGAAGAAATTTTTTTTTTTTAATTTTTAAAATAAAAAGAACAAGAGATAGTAAATGTTAATGACGATGAAGAAAATTTTAATGAAGAAATAAGTTTGCAAAATGATAAACATGATGACAGCATTGACTTAGATGGGGTTTATTAGGCAATATGATGAAAATAAATTATGATTTTTGAGTCATTTGTAATATATTATCACTTTTGAATTTAAGCAATTTGAATGTGTATGCTATAAACACATGCTAATTTGATTTATTTAGTTAGCTTGTTAAATAAGTGATGAATAAATTAGTCATCAGTTGAATATATTTAAAATTTATAATGAATATACCATTTACATACATATATTTATAAATTTTTATAAATTTTATTAAGTGTTTGTGTATTTTATGATACATGATACGATACGATACACGATAATGAAAAATTAAAAATCTATTCATGATACGATTCATGTACGATTTATGTTTTGACAACTATGATATTCTGTTTTACACAATTCACTCTTAATTCATTCTTGACAGGTATTTTGGTGGGTGCACACGGCTGAATCTCATTGTTGTGAAATATGTATTGAAAAGACTAAGTTCTTGCAGACTGTATAGTAATGTGGAACTGGTGAACTTTGATAGTTCGATTTCATTTGGTAGATGCATTGTGTATTTTGTCTTTTTCCTTTTGACATCTTTCTGCCTATGTTTTGAAGCAGTGGGTCATTGTGCCATTACATCAGGGGGGATTATGCATGAACATGGGACTAGCGATCTGAAATCATAACCATGTTATTTGTTATTTGAGAAATGATATGAACCCTTTTGGTGTATAACATGGGCCAATGAGTTTCCTTATCTTGTCTAAAAACAAATTTTCCATCCCATTATCTCCACCTTCATTACTGTTGCTACACTATGCAGATCAGTCTAGTGTGGAAAATATGACCGGAAAAATTGTTTGGCAAATGCGGAACATTGAAGAAGCTATCTGTCATGTGAACCTGAATCAACCTGAAGAAAAATCTTAATAGAATTTGATTACCTGTAATTTTTTAGACTTAGTTTTACATTGATGACTGCCACTATCCAGCCGAAACTGTAGCAAATCCTGTACAAATTCACAGCATGCAACCAGTGTGTGCATGGATGTACTCTTTGTGTTGAATTTTGGTGTCGTCCCACAAAGCCTTGAATTGAGATGTATTTTGTCTAATTTCGCATTTCACATAAACGTGTTTTTTATACCAATTTGTGTGCATGGATGAACTATAGCAATTGGCATTTTAACACTAAGGGTCTGTTTAGATACTGCTTATTATTAAAAACTAAAAACTTATTGCTGAAAACATTGTAACAAAATAATTTTTTAAACTATGAATAGTACCTACGGGATAGTTTTAAAGTTATTGTTATGTTTTTCCGTATTTGTTGGTTCTCGAATAGTGTGTGGGAATCCAAGAAAAAAAATGCAAAACGCGCACCATGCCGCTACACAAATTCACACTAACACTCAACTTTCCTTGTAAGCTTTCCTCCCAAGGATAGAGCCAGAACTTGGAGTTAAGGGGGGCAACTCTGCTGCTAGTTGCGTGCGGTAGCTCTGGCCTTTGAGTCTACTGCTTTATTACTAAAGATTTTTGTTTCGGGTAAAATAGATTCATTGGGCTTAATTTTTTTAGTTTTATTATTGGTAATTTTTGTTGTGGGGCTAATTTTTTTGGGTTTGTATATTTTATTTTAGATTTAATATTAATTTTTTATGTCCTTTAAAATGAAAAAAAAAAATGCTAAAACTACAAATTTTTTTACAAATTATTAATATGATGATTGGTTATTGATAAGTAAAAAGTGATGCAAATGTACGAACCAATAAGAATTTGCTACTTCAATAGTTTGTATAAACATTGAAAAAATGTTTATGGCTATAATATTACTTTCAAAAGAATTGATGGCATTATTAAGGGGGCAAAGTATAATTTTATTGAACAAAATTACTAAAATTAATATCTATTAATATGATAATATTTTATAAAAAAAATTTAGGGGGGGCCATTGCCCCCTAGTCCAATAACAGCTCCGTCTATGTTTCCTCCAATTATATCATGAATATATCATGTACATGTTTCCTCTATCATATGTGGATCCCACAGATATCTTCTTCCCTTGTCTATTCTGAAAACCCATGAGAAAAGACAAGAAACAAAGATTTCAAGGAATCATTGCATGTTTTGGAGATGGGGGGAATCTTATGGAACAAAGGTTTGGTATGTGCTTTGTCATGGAGGGATTGAAAATAAATAGATGAATAAGTAAAAGAAGGGTACGTTACATCATCATCCTTTGAGATTTTACGAGAGGACACATTCCAATGTTTTGAGAAATGATACTTTTTCCTTGAGACTTTTATAAATATATCAAATAAGTTCTAGTCTTCTCACATTGTGACTTCTTTACTGAAATATTCTATTCTTTGTACAAAAAGTTTCAATTCATCTTTACAAATACAAATCTCATACGGAAGCGTCATTCGTCCACATACATTAAGGAGCTTGTTATTTCATTCATGGTTTGGGTATGAATTTTTTCTAAAAAAAATAGAACATTATGTAAAGTAGCAATGTGAGAGGTCAGTGACTGATCTAATGCTATTCATACAAACCTCAATTAGGGAGTCATTCTTGGAACATTTAGGGAAAGTACATTTTGTAAAACATTCGAGTCTCCTTGATTCGCACTAGTAAGCGCATTGGTGTCTATTTTCCTTTATGTTACCCTATCCGTGTAGGAGTTGCCACCCTCCCTTTCTACGCAATTTTTTTTTTTTTTTTGATTGAATGAATATAGTTAGCAGATAGCAATTTCTTCATTATATTATTGTTTGACTGCTCTATGCTCTTTTTTTTTTTTGGTCTGTCAGCCTCATTGAAAAGAGATTTTAAATTGTTCATACTTCTTTTTATTTATTTTTAATTCAATAGTTATAATAAGGAGGGAGATTTAAACACTAATGGCCTGTTTGGATGTTTAAAAAAGGAGGGAGAGTAGAGTAGAGGGAGGAAGAGTAATCTAATTACCTTGTTTGGAAGTTTTTTAAGGAAGGAGGGGGAGAGGTTTGGAGGGGTTTCAACTCCCTCTAGCCCCCCATTTTTAATTCCCCCAAATTGGAGAGATTTGGAGGGGGAGTAGAGTACATAAACTATTGGCCAAGTAAATTACCTAATTTACCCTTATTATATTAACAAAATTACACAAAGGGAAGGGCTAATTACTCCCTTCCCCCTTACTAATTTTAAAAACATCCAAATAAAGTGGAGGGGAATCATTCTCCTCTACTCTCCTCCTCACTACTCCCCTCCCCTCTACTCCCCTCTACTCTCCTCCCTTTCTAAACTTCCAAACAAGCCATAAATGTTCCTATTAAAAATACCAAGAGATGCTAATTGAGGTACAAGACACTTGGCTTAATTGTTCATACTTCATACTTTATAAATCCACAACTTTAAAGTACTATTCATTGTAATTTGTTAAACACTCAAAACATGGTAAAATTTTTCAATTAAAACCAAATATTGCATACTCTACTACTAAAACTTTATAGTTAAAACTATACTTCATATGGTAATGCCAAATGGGAATTGTAAATAAATTGCTTCAATTTCCTATTTAAATTGTTTAAAAACTAGTGGCTCTCCTTTTGCTTTTTTATTTTTTATTTTTTAAATAATTCAATATTCACAATGGAGGATGAAGATTTGAATACTATATATTTTCATTGAATATATCAGAAAGTAACAACTGAGGTACAAAACTCTTGCCTCCTTTGGAACTTCTTCATAGTATTTGACTTATTTAAATCCACAATACTAGTCCTTTTTTTGGGCCTAAAACCAGTAAAGGTTTTTATTAGGCTCAAAATAGGCCCAATGATGAAACAAAACACTATCTTGCTATAAAAAAGCCCAAATTAAGCGTAGCAAGCTGGGCCCAGAGAGACCTCCTTGGGCCAATTCGGCTATATACCCAAAATAATCTCTCTATATATATATGCACCATCTATTTCATTTCTAGGGTTAGGGTTTTACTTTGCGGCAGCTTCAACTTCTTCTTCGTCTCCAACCTCTCAAACCCTCGTCGCTGTCGAGCAATTTCTCTCAGTCACCATGGGGTACGAAACCGAACTCTCTTCGATCCTCGCCGATAATATATAAATATATAAGCTTTGTTTTTACCGTTTACTTATAGTTTCAAATTCTAGGGCTTCTGGGTTTTTTTTTTTTTTTTTTTTTTGTGTTTTAAATCCTGAATGATATGCTTAGATCTTGTGTTGTTATGGGTTTCCTATACCATGTTTGGGTGCTGGGAAAGTTGAAGAATATAGATGTTATGTGGAATTATGAGCTTATGATTGCTGTTGTTTTTTGTTGGGTTTTTTTTTTTTGGGGGGGGGGGATAATTAAACTTGTATCAACTGAGATGAATGGTTGTGTTAGGCTTGTTGGATTGAGTGGGATAAAGGTAGGTTTTTGGTTTCTGCATTTTCTCTGCAACCAAACAGTGAAAAAGGTTGTCTTCAGTGTTGGAAGTTAGCTGGTGCAAAATGCTTCCTTTTCAAATTGTTATGGGAACTTATGTTTGGTAAATTTTAAAAGAAAAGTGCTAGGGATTCTAACATGCGAAAATCGTCTTATATGATTTGATTTGGGTTGATATAATTCTTGCTAGATGTGAAGACTAATGTGGTGGTTTTGTGTAGAAACTATTTCTCTTACAATATTTTTCCTGTATAGGAATATTAGAATCATAGGATTTCACTTGAATTAGATTTTGGGAAATAAATCAATATATATGTTTGGAATGTAAATGAATATTTTCTTTAAACTAAATTTATTGTTGGCCTGGTCAATGGAGTAAAAAGTGGCTTTATTCAACTAGTAAAATATTGGGGAAAAAGGAGTGAGCTTAATTATAATGTCCTTCTGCTTTGTTAAATTACAAAGCTGGCTGTGCTAGACTGCTAGTTACTGAGGGAACATACTGATTTATTTCTTTCTTTGACATGTTTCTTGGCATGAAAACAATTATAAATATATTGAAAACTGGAATTATATTACAGGTTTTGGTTTGAGTTTTTCAATACATTGCCAATCTTATTAGAGCAGAATTGAATTTTTGAATTTTATTAATAGCCTGCCTTTATTGGGGTGAATGAATCATGATCTGAAAAACTTTTGTATTTCAGGAAAACACGCGGTATGGGATCTGGTCGGAAGCTGAAGTCCCACCGTAGAAGACAAAGGTGGGCTGACAAGTCATACAAAAAGTCTCACCTTGGTAATGAATGGAAGAAGCCATTTGCTGGTTCTTCCCACGCAAAGGGAATCGTCCTAGAGAAGATGTAAGATTACATGCTTTATGTTTTCACTTGCTGTTACTCAGTGATTAAGCATTTGATGTCAACTCATTCAAATGTTTTTCTGAAATGTGCAGAGGTATTGAGGCCAAACAGCCAAACTCTGCTATTAGGAAATGTGCTAGAGTTCAACTAATCAAAAATGGGAAAAAGATTGCTGCATTTGTCCCCAACGATGGTTGCTTGAACTACATTGAAGAAAACGTAGGTTTTCTTGGTTTGGAAGTTTAGCGTTGTCTAGTCTGTTGGTTACTAATTTATTCAACTAGCAACTGCATCGTATTTTGTATCTAACCATTGATGTGTGATATGTGATATGTGAATGCAGGATGAGGTGTTGATTGCTGGATTTGGACGAAAGGGTCATGCCGTTGGAGATATTCCTGGTGTTAGATTCAAGGTTGTGAAGGTTTCCGGCGTCTCCCTGTTGGCTCTCTTCAAGGAGAAGAAAGAGAAGCCCAGGTCTTAAGTTGTGGGGAAAAGAGCGTATCTTCTGTTTTAGATGGTTTTGTTAAAGGATGTTACTTTATATTATTGAGTGAATTTTGTGAACAATCTTTATTAATTTTAAGCTTTTGTTTTGAGTTTGGGACAATGTTTTTTTTTTTACTCCAAGATCTCCTTTTACAAGCCTGTTTAATGGATTCACTCTGTCTCTGCTCCTTATCACGCACACATGCATGCATATATTCATACTGAGAATGCCAATAGTTTTTCCAAAGATTTTCTTTCTAAGACTTAATGATCTTCCACTTCTTCAACCTGCCTTGATAGACTTGTACAGATCTGCCAGTGGAGTCTCTTGAATATCCACTTTTTTCTGTATTTTGATTGGTCTTAATTTCTTTATGCAGTAACTAGTGACTGTCCAATCGTTCAGCATGCCATTAGTTGTGAAAATAATGGCATGAAAAATGTTACGCCCATTTTTAAGAGCCCAAATGAATCCATATTTAGAGATCATTGAGCTTGTTGCTTGATCTCTCGCTCAAAATGAGCTTAGGCAACACCACTCCCACTCTGCTCTCCACAAACGCATCATGAGTGCACCGATACAGTATGTTGTTGCATCATCGAAACAGGGGACCAATGGAGCTGTCTCTTATTTAGGGTTTTGTTATTTATACTTGTTTAAATTTATTATTTCTTTTGTTTTCTTTTCATTTTTCTTTCAAAAGTTTTGAAAATGCATTTTACATTTGTTTAAAATACCTCAAGATTTTTACCTTTTAAAACATTTCACTTTGATAGTTGAATTTTTATATCATTGTTACTAGTTTTTTACCTTTTTTTAATAGTTGAATTTTTATATCATTGTTACTAGTTTTGTTGGTATATTTTCTCCAGCACGATCCATATGGGTGAATAAACCCGGCAACTCAACAACAATGTAGATTAAGTTTTTCGTTTTATGGGTTTGAAGAACAAAGCAAGGCTGTTTCCACACAAGCACTGGACAAACTCACCTTACCCTATGACACTCAGACAAGAAAAAAAATGTTGAATCCAAGCATTGGTTTGGTCAATAGCAGATTCGAACTATTTCCTATATGGAAATTTGATGAACCTAACCTATTCGAAGTGCATAGCCAACAGTCTTGCTTCCTTACCACCTTCGTGAAGCCATTCTTCGTCCTCCATTTTTCAGCTTGAGTTTCACCTGAGATTTGATGGAGATCTTGGGATCTCCACACAAAAATCACGTTGATGGCCAAATCTGTTGAAATCTCTGCTGCTAGATTGCCGCACACCATTATATCAATAAAGGACTTTGCAGGCTGAAAAGCACAGGTGTGCCGATTGGGTGTGTTCGTGGCCATATATATATATATATATATATATAAACGGTTGAACCAAAGAGGCAGATGACCAGTGAAACTTTTATCAAAGTTAACAAACCAGGAATGAGACATGTTTTCATTCTGGGGAAGCATAAATCTTGACCAAAAAATTCTACAATGATTACTCATACTCTATTGTGAAGTCCCATGCTCTTCTGACAAGTCATTTGGTATATAGAGATTCTTTAGGCTCATAATTATGTTCTTGGAAAAAAGAAAAAGGCGTTTACTCTCAGACTTTTGGTCTTCTCAAACTCTCTTTCGGCAAAGACTTGGCACTTTAGATTGAAGAAAATGACAAGAATTTGCTGCTGATTTTTGGAGTCAAAAAGTGAAAAAAAAAAACACTATTCACTGATTACTGTTCATGACACTATTCACTCCGAATTTTTGCCTATTTAAGGGGGGTTCTCCCTTAAGTTTAGGACATAATTCTCTTCTGGAAAAACCTTCTTTCTTTTAGAAGCTTTCCTTTGAGTAAGAGAGTTCCCTACTACCACTATTTCCCTACAAACCTTGTAACTAGAACTAGTACAAGCTTTGTAATTGATAACCTGTTCTATTGAGATCTTGTAACTACTACTATCTGCTGTAAGTGTTTTATTCTATTTTCAATAACAAGTATTTTCAGCTTTCAGTTTAATATACTACTTGTTGCTACCGCCATCTTGGACGGTTCTAATTTTTAATTGCTTTGATATATATACTGCTTGGCCAGTTCTACCGCCTTACTATTATTTTAAATTACTTTGATTATAACTGCAATACTGCCTTCTTAGTTGGTTCTACTTTGCTTACTTTACTTTCAACATATATATATATATATATATATATATATAATTTTGCAATACAGGCCGATATGGTCCTATTCAGTTCAAAACGAGCTGAAACATGACATTAAAGGTTCATTATACTTAAATAATTAGTGCATCACTTAAAATAATTAACATAACAAAATAATTGAATTTATCCTATTAGTAATCTTTTTAACTATACAGAATAAAATACTACAGTGTTGGTTCCAATATGTATACATTACATGTCACTAAAAGAAGTTGGGAAATCTAAATAGGTAAAGACTAATTTTAGTGAATTCACAAATATTCAATTTTTATAACTTTTGTGTCAATTGTTGTCAAAGCAACAATGTCATATTCCTCAATTAATAATAATAATAATAATAATAATTTATCTATTATAAATAATTAATGTACAAGTATAAAAAAATTATATGTATATATATATATATATATATTTTTTTTCCCCTCCACTTTTAAGAAAACCCAAAGGATTGAGTAAAGTTAGAGATAAGACAAATTTAAATACATAAATCTTACAAATAGATGTGTCACTAAACACAAGTAATTCTAATAAGAAAGCCTTAGAAAATACTATAAATTCTATTGCATAGTTTTTACAAATTGATGTAACAATAAATATGATTGGTTGACTTCAACAACATATATTAAATGCACTTTTTAATTACTTTTTGTGATTGATTATGCATTTTTGAAATTCTCATGTTGCAAAATTTATAATCCCTATCATCATTCATTCAAATACTTTTTGTGATTGAAGTCTCACTGATCACACTCATTGCTACATTAATTTTGTAAGTTTTTGTAGTAAAATTTGCTATAACTTTAGCATTTTTCCACCCAAAAAAAAATCATAGTAAAAAGTTTAAAGAAAGGATTTTTTTTTTTAATGATATAAAACACTAGTTAAATATTATTTAATTAATAAAAAAAGGCTCCATTTGAAAATATCACCTTAGGCATCCAAATCTATTGGGTTAGTCTTGGGCTAATTTAATGAATTAATACTTTGATATAAATGTAAACTTTGTTGAGGTAGAAGTCTGAATTTTTTTATAAAAAAAAAATTAGTGTTATAACTACAAACTATTTTGCAACATTTTTACAAATTATTGATATAGCAAATTCTTATTGGTTCTCATATAGGCTTACTACTTATATCACTTTTTCACTTATTAACCACTTGCCATATTAGCAATTTGTAAAAAAAAATTGTAGCTCTAACATTTTCCTAAAAAATTATAAGAAATAAATCACATAACAAAACCTCATGTTCTCTCTCATGAATTATCTACTTTTATATATATATATATATATATATATATATGTATGTATGTATGTATGTATGTATGAAAAATGCTAAAAGTACTACAAATTTTAGCACACAAAACTTATGATTGGTAAATTCTAATTGTGGGTGCCCGAGGACTGAGGATAAAGCTGAAGGGTCGTGATATTGGCCTGAGGACCGAGGAGGAAGTTGAAGGGTCGCAGTAATGACGCGAAGGTGCTATAAGCCACAGGCCCAAGGGAAGAAGCCGCCCGAAGAGGGGAAGAAACGAATCATGGTACTCTGAGGCATTCTGAGGGGAAGTTAGGATCAAAAGAGAGTGGAAGACAGTGGGTACTAGGGAAGCTTTAGGCCTAGTGTAGCCTATTGCATCCACATTAATTGGAAGACAATAGTTTTATCAGCCGCATTAATGAGGAAATGACCTGAACAGTGTAGGCCACAGGTAAGCAGATTCCTGCCACTGCCTTCTTCAGATGTGAAAGGTAACAAGTGTCGGAAAAAGAGGGGGGTAAGGTAGAAATGGATGATGAAGATGCGATGGAAGAGAGCTATATAATGAAAGGAAAGAGCATTGGAAAAAGGGATCGAGGAGAAGAAAGAGAAAAAGAAATAGAGAGGAGTGCATTGGAGAAGAAATGGGAACAATATCATTTTCTATGTGAATTCTGCCTCCTCGAGAGCCTTTGTGTAAAGCTTGATGCTCATTTATTTTTGAATACAAATCTGATTCTTCCCTATAATTTTCCTCAGGCTGAGCTCATTGTTGTTGTTCTTTCCCATCTCTTACAAATTTCTATTAATTTGGGCCAAGTTTGAAGAATGCAACCCATTACTCTAAGTGAGCTTGGGCTACAAACATTTCTAGTCCTTACACTAATCAACTCAAAACTGAATTTTGAATTGCCTCTGTTTATTTGATGACACATTAATTTGTAAGTCCAATGTAACATAGCTTGTAAAACTTTTAGTACTGCTCAATTGATATTGATTGATTAGTCAACACTTCCTAAGGTTATCAGCAATTAGAATTTTACCCAAAGCTGGTTGTACTTTCCTTGATTTCATTGTTGGGCACTCCAGTTTTTTAAACTTAAAAGATTTGATTTCACTTTGGAAATGTAATAATCCATTACATACCAAAAATCATATCATTTCCTTGAAACCTGAGCCTTTTCTTTAATCGGTTGTATCCCAAAGCATTCACAAAATAATTTGAGTCTTGAAAAAATGTAAATCCACGTTTTTTTTCTTCCAAAAAAGGTTCCTAGACTAGAATACCACCCTATCCAAATACACCTCATCAAGAGGATTCCAACGTACATGAGAATGAGATAAACTATCAATAACTTTTAACATGACATAAGCTTAAATTACACACACACAACTACATTTTTTCTTCCCTCAAAAGCATGCAACACCATCTTGTAATGCGTGGTTGAATTTGTACTTCAAATATAATTTAGAATGCGAACACCAGGCCAATCCAATTGTATAGGTCGCATGAAAATCATACACTAGTTTCAGCCACCAGCACAGCTGCTCCTGCAAGCAATCAAGATAGCTCATATCAGTGGACAACACAATACTAGAAAGAGTTCTTAAATCCTACATTAAGTATTTGGAAAAGATAAGATCCTTCAAATAACATAAAGTGAAATATTTTATGTAGCATCAGTAGGACAGAATCTACGAGGCTCAGCATTTCCCTTACTAACCAATTCTAATAATTTCAGTAGACTTGAAAGATACACACTGACCTTGAAGAAAATAAACTACTATGCTGTTACTCTATCTCAGCTGTTCTCTTTCAGACTGCTTTCTAGCAAAGTCAAGTTGGGCGTCTTCTCTGCCTCTTTTACCACCGTAGATCCTGTTGAAACATCAAACAATCCATCCATATTGCAATAAGAATCCTTAACAGAAAAAGGTATCCTTGGACTAACTGTAACTTCAAACATGCTGGGAGAAAGAGAGGGGGTTGGTTTCGACGAACATTTCAAATTTTCATCCTGTTGAGAGAAGTCATGAAGCTCCCTCTGACTGGACAACTCCAGAGAATCAGAATCATCTTTGCTGCCAGCATTTAACCGAGAAAGAGAATCACCAATAAGATTGTTCTGAATCTCCTTATTTATATCCATAGATCCAACTTGTCTGCTCAAACCATCAACTTGATCTTCAAAATTTAACTTTTCCTTCTCATAAGTGCTATTATTTAAATGCAAATCATACTTGGGATTGTGTAGGTCATATATTGCATCTTCACCCACTTTCTCACCTGGGTTTATATTTACAATATAAGAAATGGTACCTGAATCACTAGTATTAAGTCCTCCATTAATAGGAGTGACCTTCATATCCAATCTGTAGGCACTCCCCTTGGTTTCTGAATCACACATACCAACATCACATCCTTCAGATTCAATTTTCTCTGCCTTCAGCTGACTTTTTCCAACAGTTTTAGGAGATATTCTGTTTTGAACTTTAGGAGATATGCCAGGACAAGTTTTGACATTCCTTGACGCACTAGAGCCTTGGATTGCAGCAAATGGTGATTCCGGAAGAGGTGTCGGAGATTTAGGTTTCATATTCAAGGAAGTTGGCTGAGGATCAGGTTTTATATTACTGATTGCAGTTAGAGTTCTGACAGGTTTTCCAAACTTTGCCTCGTTTGGGCCTCCATTTGGTCTAACACTCCCTGCTCCAATTTTAGGCAAGCCACTAGGTACCACAGGATGAGATGGTATTCTTCCTGGTGGAGTGCGTCCTGCCAGTTTTGCCTGCATTGGATGAAAAATTGATGGAGAATAAGGTGATTTTGCCAAAACAATTTCCACAAAGGACCTGTAATTTTTTTTAGTTTGTATAGCTTAGTCATTTTTAAAATTACAACTTTTACCTCCATCTTGAAAACTGCCACCATAAAAAAACACTTCCCAACTAGAATACAAAAATTATAATAGGAAATGCAAAAACTGACCCCATCAAAGAAGCCAATTTTAGGTGATGGCAACCGAAGACCAGAAGGTTTTGCAGAGGCTGGATGAAGAAGTGCACCACTTCCTATTGAAGCTCTCTTTACACATTGACCGAGCAATCCAGTCATGTGAGTTTCGTGCCCAACTGAACCTTGCTCATTACAATGCTTCTGAGACTCCAAAACATGAGTTGCATCACTATCTATGGAGATCCCTTTGCAAGAAGTAGTGTCAAGGCTAACTCTTGAATTATTTGACATTTGTTTAACAGTAGAACATGATGATGATGACTCTGAGGACCATTCACTGATAGAGCTAGCAGGTGAAGTATTAGGGGTGAGCTTGGGCACAGACATCAAATGAGAGAGATGAGAACTGCCAGACTGAACTTTATTTATTGATGGTGTTCTGGATGGTGTTCTGGATGGTGTTTTGGAGGTTGAACCAAATGAAGGTGGGTTACCACTTCCAGATTCAATTTTTCTTTTCATGGAATTTTGGGTAGATATACAACTGTTGTCAGAAGAAGCACTTCCAGAACTATCAAACGAGGAAGAAGTTGGTAGTGTCTTGGTTGCATTTGATGAACCCAAAGAAGAGAATTTAGAAGATTCTGTGGGCCTAGGAACAACATTTCGTAAACCACCCGACGCAGGTAATTTAGGCACTAAAGCCCCTCTACCTGCAACGATGAAATAAGGTTTAAATGTACTTCAATTCAAATAAGAGTAAAGCTAATCTGAATATAAGAAACTAAATAATCTGACTAAATAATGCTCATAATTACCAATTGCACTTCTTGCATCATCCTTTACAATTTTAACATGGTGACCACCCATTGAGGCCCTCTTGGTTAATGTAGTTGAGCTGGGACTGTCCTTGCCTACCTTTGGTCGCTTTGCAAGAGATGTAGGCTCTCCCCTCTTGGCAAAGGACTTCATTTTAGAAAGGATAGAAAAAGTGTCAATTAAAACACATCAAAGGTTAGAGCTTAATTCATGATATCTGATTATTTTTATTCCTGCCTATGTATTAGTTAGCACAAACATGGGCCAAAAATTCTCTCTTCATTGTATTGATTTCAAATAACATATAAAATTTCAATCACCGAATTAGCAATGAAATAGAAAAACCAATGACTAGATCAGCCAAAAGATGGATGCACACCTGAGATACATGTGGACCACCAAAAACTGGCTTTGTCATTTTCCCTGGTCCTTTCAAACCTACATTTGGCTTGTTGGAAGTTGATTTGGCCTTAATCTGAAAATTCATAACAATATTCTTTCATATATTCCTAAACATTATAGAAATTATGACAATTACCAGCTGCCAAGCTTGGAACTTACCTTATTTCGAGACACAAAGTCCACCTTCTTTGAAGCTGAAAACAAAAGCCAACGTTAGTCTGAGAATAAGTCATTCCTAAAATAGACCCAGAACTTTAGCTAAAGTTATAAGGGTTTGGATGGGGTTTGGCTAGGGCTTAATTCAAATCTTCTAAGCATAACCTGCCAACTCCTAGCACTTCAACATGTGCAAGACAAAGGGAATGACTGCTGAACAAGTAGAGATGTAGCAACTGCACTTACAACGAATACTTTGGATTCCAGTCACTGCTGGTGCAGCTATGCTTCTTGCATTTGCCACATTGGATGCAGCACTGGATTTCTGGATTGAAGCTCTTACGTCTTCAAACAAATCAGCCTCAAGACTTTCTAATGTCAAAGACTCGCTTTCTAAGCTTTCCAAAGTAGAGATTGACTCCGCAGATCTATGTATCTCCTCTTGAATCCCAGGTAATTTATGTTTTTCAACACTCTCAACTCCTTCGATGATGTTAGTCAACTCCTCCGGTTCCAGAACACCTGTCATATATACCAACAAAGTCATGCTCCTCACAATTGAACTTTAAACAAAAAGCTTCCATATTTTCGAGTATATGCAGAAAGCATACCTGCACTTGTGAAGAAAGCACTATCCCATGCTAAACTTTTGCGCAAGTTATATTTGCGATTTTTTGTTGTCATTTCTGGTTCCTTTGATTCAGATGGTTGAGGCACCTGTTCCATATGTTCAAAAGTGCCAAATGTGTCCTCTAATGTGTTCGCATCCGCAGACTCCATCAACTCAACACTTCCATGTCCCTCATTTTCTGAACATTATATTAAATCAGATTAGATTCAGATCCATTTACCATAACTTGTTTTCATCTTATTCGGCTTATGTACAATTTATTAAAGCTTTACTCTTTCTATGAATAACTGTACTTTCGCTCAGCCTATTTTCTAAGAACCAAAGCAAATGAGCAATCTCAACAAGCAAAACAAGATAGATTATATGACCAAAAATTATCGACCAGGCAGCCCTAGAATCTCGAAGGAAACACTTTTATTTCATTTCAAAACAACTAAATAGAGTACGATCAAGAACAAGTTGCACAATTTTTGTGACTTCAGCCACCGAATGAAAAAGCTTCCTTTTGGCGAGCTCGATTCAAAGCTATTCAAAAACTCAATTTCAGTGAAAAAAGCAAAGATCAATTTGGCATCTGAAACTTTTTTCTCTTTACATAGGTTTAGTATGAAGCAGTAAGTTTTTCAAAAACCTAAATCACGCTTTCTTTATAAACCAACAAGATCAATCAGATTCACTCACACATACAACCAACAAAAAAAAAGAAACTTCATACACACTGATTCGAAAATGAAAAAAGAAAGTTGTGGATTTAGAACCTGAAAATGAATGGTGAAGCGATTCAGAGTAGAAGGAATTGAATAAGAGAGAATCGTCCTCTGAGGAGACATCGATGAGACTGAGGCGTCTGCCTTGAAGATCGTTGTTTCTCTTGACGAAATCGGCGTCCATTACTAGTTTTTGAGCAGCGGATCTACTCGAATTTGAGGCGGCGGAGACGGCGTTTTGATTGGTTTTGTATGAATTCGAAGATGAGAGCGGAAAAAAACTACCGGTGTTGGTGTTGAGATGGGACTTGAGAGTTGAGAAAGAGAGAGAGAGAGAGAAGGAGGAGGGGGAGTTTTTTGAACTTTGGAGAAGCGGCGGTTTTTAAAATTTGGGACTAAATTATTAAAAAAAAAAAAAAATGAGAAGGTAAAAATGGAAATTTATATATACGTGTGCAAAAAAGAGTGAGAGCGTCTAATTTGTCCTTTGCTCTGACTGATATATATATTATACAACACAACACTTTACGGTTTACACACCAAAAGTACACAACTCATTTTTTTAATTGAAAATGTTAAATGAGTTAAAAAAAAAAAAATGTGTGCAATAATGTGTGTACTAATAATAGACTAATTTTTATGGTCTAGTGTTGGACCCTAATCTAATTGGGGTGGATTAAATTAAAACTCATCATGAATAGGTAAGTTTAAGACTATTTTAATTTGGTTTTTACTATTTTCTAGCAATATCTTTCTGATCATTTACCTAAATGTAATTTTTCAGATTATAAAATATATATATATTATTTTATTTTAACAATCATGAAAATTTTACTTGAACGTGACCATAATAACTTTATATCGGTTGAGAAGTCACGTATAATTATTTCTTTTATTGACATGTCATATATTTTCACTTAGGAGTAATGGTAAATTGGTAATGTTTCTAATAAAGCAAGTGATCAACCAAGGCATTATAGTAAAGTTGTAAATCTAGTTTCCTAAATGAAGAGAATTTATATTTGAATGCTTTCACTGTACCTGTAAGAAAAGAAAAATAAATTAGGCAATCAATTTAAGATTATATAATTAAAAAGGTAGGTGATCAATTTAGGATTTCATTACTTCTTTTATCCAATTTACTTATAAAACAACCATGAGTGTTAGAATGTGTTGCCCAAAGTATTAGCAACCAAAATGATATGATCTTGAAGCTTGTCAATGAAGATCCTAACACTCCATTTGGAAATGAGGGAAATAAATGAAAGAATAAAATACTGGGAAATAAATGAAAGAATAAAACATTGGAGATATTTAATATATACTCCAACTATTCCCTTGCTTAAGAGTAAAGTAATGGAATGTTTATGAGCAAATGCACATTCATTTATACTCCCTCCTAACTATTCTTCCCATAAATAAGAGAACAATGAGATTTTGATATAGGTAGTGATTGGGTTTTCATGAAAACTATCTCAACGGTATCATTTTCTAAAGGGCAGAGACCCGCCGACATCAGTTCGGCCAAAATGGTTTGGGTGGGTGAGTCGAGTCCACAATTTGGTTGAACGCCCCTACTTATTATTTTTAATGAAATAGAAAATGCTAATTTTTTTTTACCTATTTTAGAAAAGTTCCTTCTTTGATAAACTTCCGACATGGGGAAAACAAATGTAATATTTCATTCCATCGTCATGCTTCATTCCACTTCATTTTTTTCTTTTATAGATTTTTTTTTTTTAATTTAAAAAAAAAATAGATATATATATATATATATATATATATTTATATAGATTCACAAGTATAGTGGAAGTCTACTTCAATACTTAACTTGTAGGCTTATGGCTTCTTACCGTTGGCCCGGTAGTGAAAAGTGAGAAATTGTTGCGGACTCATTTACCATCAACCATCAAGTGTATATGCGCGCCAGGACATGATAAAAAGTGAAAACCTGACATGCTAGGACAGGCCACCACCATAATATGTTTATTATGAGTTTTGACTTTTGAAAAAACACTCTACTAGACTACTATAATATGGATGTTAATATTATCTTTTCAGCATACAGTGGCAAGGAATATGCTGAGAATAAAATGAAACAGATTTGCTAGAACGTAAGATGAATCAAAAACCAATGCTCCTACACAAAATTTAAATCAAAACAGTTTATGATTGCAAGATATTGTACTAGGATTAATGGTGTAATTCTCATAAAAATGTGATTTTAGAAATGAACAGGATCTCGTAAAATAAAAGAGATTGGCCAAATCTCATTTTTAATCCATCATAAGGAACATGATATCATCCAATCTCAATATCTAGAGTAAACATAGAAGGCATAATAACATAGAATTTAATTTGAATGAAATTGGCAGGGACATAATCACATAATAATAAGTACTCAGCCAAATCATATTTTCCTCTCTGTTTTGCCACAATAGAGATAAATGATTGTAATGAACAATATTAAGATCACAGTTTTGAGTCTTGACAGTCAAAAGAACTTCAGGGCATCACAAACCATTGAAGTTAGTTCGACTAGCTTGAATTACAAACATCTGGCCATGATCCTACTCAGAAAACCTTATATTACCATAAATCTGCTCAAATATAATTAAACATTGACAAATAAATAAATAAAAGAAAATAAAAATGTTTTTATTCATCATTTTATAACACCCAAAAAGAAAAAATCTTCAACATTGAATGCAAATAATCATGCATGTACAAGTCAGACATGGGAAGGGGAGATCCGACTCCAAACGTCACGGTTGGAAACCAAGAAATGTCATTTGGCCAAAAGATCATTAGTGATTGGCCGCTGATCCTGTATCCTTATATAGGGTCAACAAGAAGAAGGAAAATGACTAACTGAGATAATATGGTGTAGCATTAACTCCAGAAAACAAAACCAGTTGACAAATTTATGTTGACACAAAGCATTCATCATAAGACAAGATGGACAAGACTATATTATAAAACCTTAAATTGAGGTATACTGAAAAATCTAAACAACCAATGAAACCCGGAATCTCCAAAGCCTTGACAGGCCCCAACATCATGGCCTAATAAAATCTCTCAGGCAAAGAACCCAATTACTGAAAATGTAGAACTTTCTAAGAGTCAATTAAAAAATAACCAACTGGTTAGATACATTTGATTGAGTCTGCTTCCTACACATTTTCACAATCATATCCAAGTCAACTACTCACCTATTTGCTTGCTAACCGCATTTCAGTTAACCAACAGTACATTCATACTTGATTCATGATGAATACCTAAACGCTGAATCAACATCTAGTTAAGAGAGTTCAAAGCATCAAACCGCATTGCCTTCCTCTGATGTTGTATCTTTTCTGCCTCGCTTTTTGGTACTGGGAGAAGCTTTACTTGGTGTAGAGGACAAATACTTGAGTCGATAACTGACAAGTGAAGGTCCGAAAATGCTGAATTTCCCAGCACTGCTAAAAGCCGTCTCTGCATCAGAACGTCTCTTGAAAACCACCTTGGCTCGGTTACTCTTCTTTATAACTTCAGTCTCTGATTCATTCAATGACCCAAAGCGGCTAAATATCTTATTAAGATTTGCTTCTGAAGGAACAGCATCCATGTCCATAAAGTTCAGAATAAGAGCCGTTGGTGAGGGATCCGGCCTAAAGCTCTCCTCCAAGTGAGCCACTGGCTTCACTGCATCTGATCCAAGATTTTCACCAAAACTTTGTTGCTTAGAATCCATATTCAGACTCATTTCAAAAGCTACTAGTGGTTCAATAGCAGAACAATCCTTTTCACTTGGAGTCTCAGGCAGAATCTCTCTTGCTTCATTCTGATTCTCAAGTGACGAGTGCTCTTCAGGTAGGCTTTGAATAATCCTGTCAGTCCAGTAAGAGTCGCTCGTCTCCAACTTGGATTTTTCATTGATTCCTCGCTTTCTTAATCTTTTTCCAGTTTTCCCACCGAAGACTCGTTTCAAACACCATTCACGCTCCATGAAATTAGAATCATCCCGGCTAACAGAATTCCGGAATCCTGAGAAAAAGCTAACAATAGAAACTAAAAAGTTGTATCCTTTCATGGGATCTCTGGCAGCCAAGCAGAGCTGTGACAGCATCTCTTCAGGAGAGGAAACCTCCATTTTTGTGAGCTCACTAATGTGGGATCTCCCCAAGTTAGGATTTTGTTTGCTTTTATTCTTGTCCGCAGTATCTTGAGAAATTCCATCGCCATACTTGAGTATTGGACTAGACCCATTCAGTTGGCTGGCAGCCCGACGAATGCTATCTCCAACTTTAAAAGTTTGCCTGGTCTGTACAGGCTTATTGGCAGACCCTGATGACAGATGCCGCTTCTCATCTTTCACAGAAGAGTCATCAGACATACCATCAACTGCCTTACGTTTCTTTCCAGACAATTTTGAAAGCAACTTACCAACATCTTTCTTTTTTGATCCATTTTCACCATTTGAAGTACGCAAGCTCTTCTCAGTGAGCAAATCTGACAAACTCTTCTCTTTTTTCTCTTTTTTACTGGGGGACAAACTCTTCTCTTTTTTCTCCTTTTTACTGGGGGACAAACTCTTCTCTTTTTCCTCCTTTTTACTGGGGGACAAACTCTTCTCTTTTTTCTTTTTTTTACTGAGGGACGTACCATCCCCAGAGATGTGCTTTCGCTTACCAGAAGAGCTTAATTGACTCTTCGACTTTCCTCTTCCAGAAGCCAGCGGCTTCTCATTGTCAATATCCGGAATAGCATTCTCATTCAACTCACTGTGATTTTTCTTTTCCCCAATTGGTAGAATGTCCGCATCACTCTCCAACAGAGCACCAACCATATTGAACTCAGGCAGCTGAGAATAACCCTTCCAACGATAGAAGGCTGACAATTGAGCCCGTGCTATTACAAGTTCAAGTCTGTTAGCTTCACCACGTGGCGATTGAGCTAATTCTTTAATATAATTGACAAGTTCAACAGGTTCAAAAGAATCAGCAGTCAAAGAATAGTCCCCACCAACTCTTCTACTCGATTCTTCCCTGATTCCGGCATTAGCTATTATCTGAGTTCTGAGTTTGGCATACACTTCTTCTGATGTGCAGGAACAGGCCAGCCCAAACTCTACGCGTCTGGAAATCTCTTCCAAAGCACAGACAACAGCATAGTGGAATTCTTCCTTATTGCTCTGCTTCTCCATTTGCAAGAAATGCCCCCTAAAAGACTTTATCCGTGCCTCTTCATTCCAAGCAAATGTTTGATCTCCAAAATACGCTATCAGATAACCATCTTTTCTAAAATACTTCTTTGCCTTGTCTGACAAATCTGAAGGATCAAAAATCTGCCCAGGCCACCAAGGATGGCTCCTAACTTTACCCCATACTAGATCAGAGACATGAAATTCCGGCCTTGAGGCACCTGATTTGACATTCACATCACCTGATACATTCTCATCTGTTGTCGTATACGGATTCAAATCTACAACAAGATTGAAAGCATTAGACTCCTCTCCAAGAGTCTTGCTAACCCCAGCTTCCATAACGTGAGCGTCTGGGGACTGTTTCTCATCGGTCTCTACAACTGCATCCATTTTCACATCCTGGTTTTCTAATCCCTCTGAAGTTAAAACCTCAGAAATATGAGTGTCTGGAGATCGTTTCTCATTGGTCTCTACAACTGCATCCATTTTCATATCCTGGTTTTCTAATCCCTCTGAAGTTAAAACCTCAGAAACATGAGTGTCTGGGGATCGTTTCTCATCAGTCTCTACAACTGCATCCATTTTCATATCCTGGTTTTCTAATCCCTCGGAAGTTGAAACCTCGGAAACGTGAGCATCTGGAGATCGTTTCTCATTGGTCTCTACAACTGCATCCATTTTCATATCCTGGCTTTCTAATCCCTCTGAAGTTAAAACCTCAGAAACATGAGTAACCCCCGTCTCATCAATCTCTGCTACATTTGATAATTGGCTAACCGACTCTACACCCGGCTCTCTATCACCCTGCCTAGAACCTGAGGCACCACCATCTTGCAATTGGTCGATACCCGAGACCTCGTCAACATGAACAAGCTTCCCATTTTGATCCCCATCACTTCCAACTAATCCCTCTGAAGTTAAAACCTCAGAAACATGAGTAACCCCCGTCTCATCAATCTCCGCTACATTTGATAATTGGCTAACCGACTCTACACCCGGCTCTCTATCACCCTGTCTAGAACCTGAGGCAATACCATCTTGCAATCGGTCAATACCCGAGACCTCGTCAACATGAACCTGCTTTCCATTTTGACCCCCATCACTTCCAACTACTTCCTCCTCGGCCCGATTTTGCAATGGATCATTCCCTTCTACAAAAGGGTCTCCATCTACAGTACCAACATTCTTTTCATTAAACCCTGAATCCCCAACCATAGTCCCAACAATCCCAACACTATTTTTCGACTCCAAAACCAATTCTTTATCGCTTTTCACTTCCCCAACAACAACTTGGCCCCCCACTAAACTCTCAGCACCCTCAATCTCACTAAAGATCCTAACTTTCTCCACTAAAGAACCCTGAACCTGACTCTGACTCTTCAAAGGCTCCTCCTTTACCGTTAGGGTTTCAGTTTCAGAACCAACGGGTTTAACCGAAGGCTCCGAATTCTTAACCCGAAGAGACCCGTTTTCCGGGTCGGCCGAAACGACGTCGGAGTTCAGGTCGATATGGGAAGAATTTGCAGACATTAAGGAAAACCCTAAAAAGAATCAAATAGTAAAAAAATAAAATTACATTATTACGATTACCATAACGAGCCCTAATAATAATTATCACATTCGCACAATACAATAGTAAAACATTTTAAAAAAAAAAAACAATCAAACAAGAACAAAGAAAAAAAAGGAAAGATTGTATTTGTTACCTTAGTTTTTGCTATGCCCTGTGAGAGTTTTGATGAGAGAGTTGAAACTTGAAAGTGTGAAGAAATATTTGAGGGTTTTCTGTTGAGAGAGAGAGAGAAGGGTAAGGTGGTCAAGATTTGGTGCGGTGCGGTGTGGTGGTGGTGGTTTTGTACTTGTAAAGAGAAACAGGTTCTTCGTTTTTTAATCACGAGACGAAGACAGCGCAAAGGGGATTCGATGCCACGTGGCGGAGATCAGACGGGTTTTATTTTTTATTTTTGTTTTTTGAAGGGGTAGTGTTTGTCTTGGAGGCGATTCATCGGTCTTGATCTGATCAGAATCATCAGATAGGAATTGAAAACGCTTGCTTACGTGTCAGGAGTGAAGAAATTTAAGGGTATGGTTATTGTGGGTAGGGGCCAAATGGGATTTTGGGCCGTTACAAGTTTCAGCAACGCCTGTGTTTTCATTGTCAACCCATCAATCCCACGATTCCCACCAACATGAATATCAAATAACTTTTTCAAATGTCTTATCTTACTCAAAGCCTATCTATACGCTAGTTTTCCTTTTATTTTTCTTTTATTTTTTTAATTTAAATGGTTAGAAATACTTAGATAATACAGGGGCGTTTGGTATGACATTTTAAGCAACCGTTTTCAGTTTTTTTAAAATATTATATACATTTTTACACACTATATATTTCTAAAAAATACAAATAACGTTACTAGAACAATATTACCAAACGGGCCCATAGATGCTGCGACTCTAATAACTCTAATTCACTCCTCCGGCTTCTCCAAGCGCTTATGACTTTGAGAGGTATCAAGGGCATGTTTGGTAAAACATTTCTAGTAATGTTGTTTAAATGTTATGAAAATACGTGTGGGTGAAAAAATGTTGTGAAAATACGTGTTATGGTGTTTAAATAACAGTATCAAACAAGCCCCCAACTTGCTCAACTAGTTTTATCTTCTTCTTCTTTTTTTCTTATTTGTTTTTGACATTATTTTTACTTCCTCTTGGGACAGGGATGGACCCAGGTGAGGGCCTGGGCCCCCTCCAGGTCCAATTTTTTTTTTTTTTTTTATATATTAGTTATAATATATTTCATTTATGTAATTAGGCCCCATTCCAAAACCTTAGATGCTCTTTCTCCTCAATAAGGCTAACTAGCCTCACCTTACTAGCAACTTATCAACCCAAAAACTTAAGAAAAACAATAAAAATATTCACAACAGTGATTGTATTTTAGCAAAAAAAACTATTTTACTACTAAAGAATCAAAAAATTATATGTTATTGAAGAAGTTAAAGCTAAACTGTTTGCAACTAAAATAAAACGGTATAAATACCAGTTGACTGTAGTAAGTTGTTAAAAATAAAATACAATATTTTATTAAGATTATATCTCTTTCGTCAATTACAAAACTCAAATTCTCTTGCTTCCTTTATTATTTTAATGAGTTGTTTATATTATTTTAAATGAAGTGATAACAAAAAATTAGAATATTTGATATTGGATGTATTGTAAAGTGATGAAGTAAAAACTAAAATTTTTAGTGCCACCGCTATGAATACTCTATTTATTTATTTTTTTAATCCTAGCTAACCTAGTATTAAAAAAAAAAATTATTTTGTTTTTGTTTGTCTTTGTTGGTAAATGATTACATTTTAATGTATTTAGAAATAACGATTTTGAGTATTTATAATTTTTTTTAATATTATATGGATGTCTATTTAGAGTTTTTTATTTTCTTTATACTCTGGCCCCGGCTGGCTTAAAATCCAGGGTCTGTTCTGTCTTGAGAGTTAGTATTTTGGATGGAGGATACTATTTGGATAAAATAAAATAAAAAATTAATCCCTGCCATTTGTGTAATTATAAATTATTGACGAAATAGTGATGCAACATCTATGAGGCAATAAGCATGAATAAAAACGTCATGGGAAACACGGATGTGATAGTTTTCATATCGATTATTAGTTTTTGTTCAGCGATAGAAATTGAGACAACTAACATCGAGACAATTTTAGAAGTTACAAATAACTCCTGACAAGTGACAACTATCATCAAAGCCCAAAAAGAGGGAGAAAAATTGAAGGAATAACTATCAATAACTATTAAACTATCTTGTGGCATGAAAGAAACTCATGGTTGCAAAAGCATTTTTTTCTCCAGTAAGTCTAGAGTAAACAAAAAAAAATTACAGCTATCAATATGACAAGTTTTTATTGATAAGTAAAAAAATGAAGTTAATGGTGAATATAAATGAAAACTAGAAAGAACTTGCTAATTCAATTGTTATGTAGCATTACATGTGTTTTAACACAACACACTTTTCCCACTAATAAATTGTAGAATTTGCCACTATTATTTTGATTATATGATACTATTAGATGAAATAATAAATTCAGCCCCATCACCCATGCAACAACTGATGAAATCGAGATGTGACATCCATAAGGCAATAAGCATGAAAAAAAAAAGGAAAAATTTACCAAAAAAGAAAAAAACATGGGAAACACGGACAACCGTTTTCATATAGTTAAAGGGTCATTTTCATAGCAGTTATCAATTATTGTAACAGTGCGCGAAATAAAGACAATTGACATTAAGAAAACTAGCCTCTGAGTATGCGCGTGAGACTCTTCTATTTTTTGGGTAAGGATTAATTTAGAGCATTTATTATAATTTATGATTACTACATTTTTCAATCACAAAATACGTGATGAAAAAAATATTTTATCCACAAACGCATAACACTCATCACACCCCTAGGTATTTTTGTGATTGGAAAATGTAGTAATTCTAAATTATAATTTATGCAAATTATTAAATTTTATCCAAAAAATAGAAGGGTTTTTCAGCACGCGCTCACGCTCAGAGGCTAGTATTTCTTTAAAAAAATATCACAACACCAAATATCACAAATAACTAAACATGAATTTATGAAATTAGTCAAAATTAAAGCTACTAAAAGTATCTGATAGACTACCACTTTATTTGAAAACTCAAAGTAAAATACAAATTCTACAAACTCAGTGGAAAAATACCGTGTGAAATAAAAAGAGCCTCTATAAATTATTACGTGTGTGCAATGGGGCTTTTTTTTGGGATTTAGTGTCATAAATTAATTCAAAAAAATGATGTAAAATGAAAACTTATCTCGCATTTCACTTGAAATGTGACCAACATCACCCAATGCAATGGACTAAAGCATCATTTAGAATCAATAAATCATACATCCCAATAAGTTAATTTTTGCACATTGAAAAACATAAAAGTAAAATGTTGGATTAATTTCCAACTAGATACAGTGAGCAATGAGATATGTAAAGCCTTATCTTTCAAACACTTAGATAGTCAGATTTATTACAAAAATCAAGTGAAAATGTAATGACCAAATGGATCAATAGGAGGCAACAACCGAAGTTAGTTTTTTTGTTCATTAACGTTTAGACAATTTTTTATACCGTTGTATAACGCAATCAACGAACAAAAGCAAATATTAAATGCAAAATTATTTTACTTTTTAACTTTTCTAAGTTCTAATTAACCACAAAATACAAATATAATCCCAAAGATATTGAGAGTGAGAATTTTATCTTGTATAGGAAGGAAAAAATTAAAGAAAGAGAATGTGTGAGAGAGAAAGAAAGAGATGTAATACTGGATGCAAATTGCTTTCTTCGATCACAGTCTTTCCTTCAAACTTAATAAAAGAGAATCAAATAGACACCAATTAACTTCATATCAGAGGAGAAAGTGAATAATTAAATTTTTTTTATTAAAAATGAGAGTTATCAACCTAGATTAGAAATGTAAGCCTCAGAAGTTTATTTGTAGGCTATTCCTTGTAGAGAAAGAGAAATAGATGTCCATTAATTTTTTTTTTTTTTTAAAGGAGAGAGAAAGAGAAATAGATGTCCATTAAAAAAAGAAAAGAAAAAAGAAAAGGAGAGAAATAGGTCAATCCGTGGGGTTGGTGACTTTTTTATGGGATAAGTCTTCAATTTGTGGAAGATATCTATGAGTAGTTTTGATTAATTTTAAATTTTGAATAAAGAATGGTGAGACATGTGTAGATTTATGGAACAAATTCTTACTAAGAAAAACTAAAATTTATGGAATAAATATTTCACTCTACTACCGAAAAAAAGAGAAGTGTTATGTCCACAACATTTTCACAACAAATCATAAGTGGCACTTAGGATTTGTTGTAAAAATATTGTGGACATAGCATTTCTGGAAAAAATATGTACAGCATGACTCATAACTCCAGTCATAACTTCTTTGCGCTTGAGATTTCCATTCCAATAGACATAGACATAGAACAATTGAAAGACTTAACACCTGCCAATATAAACAATCGATTAGCAGAATCAAACATATGACATAATCATGAATATGTAGTTTACTATAATTCCAATGACACTCTTTTATTAAAAAAAGAAAAAAAAATCATTTGAAGATAACTTTTTATTCACCTTTGCATGAGACTGTAACTTTATGTACCATTTTTTATTGGCATGTACCCAAGGCTAGAAACTAAATTTGCTAGAGGAATATCTTAGCACGAATGAATTTATCTTTTGTTGCAATAGTATCATAATTTCTGGCATTTTCATTAAGAGCAGGTCATTTCTATTCAATTTGAAAAGGCTACATGGAAAAGAACCAATAACACATCAACATAAAAACAAATACGTAATAGTTAAATCAAGTTCTACGTCCTAGCATGTAACTCCATGCAAACGCATGGATACATTTAAAATTACCACAAAATTTTTATTATAAAAATATAAATAATTAGTCAAATTAATTTTTTTTTTAAAGCATGTAACACTTGCATTCATGCATACATATAGATAATTTTAAAATTAAACACAATTTTTATCATAAAATATAGATAATTAGTCAAAATATTTTTTTAAAGTAAACATAATTATTCACATATTAAAATTCTTATCTAAATTTAATACTACTTATGATCATTTTTTTTTCTAATTTTTAATAAGATAGAACGTGTGGTGGGTTTAAAGTGGTTGTTATCTATATTTTTGTCATTTCTTCTATTTTGTGAGTAAAATTTAAAATTTGCATTCATTATAATTTGGGATTATTATATTTTCCAATCACAAAAAGATCTAGGGGTGTGATGAAAAAATTATTTCACCCACAAATGCATAATACTCATCACATCCCTAGATTTATTTTTTTTTTTTTTTTGTGATTAGAAAATATAATAATCCCAAATTATAATGAATGCAAATTATTAAATTTTACCCAAAAAATAGAAGAGCCTCTGAGCACGCGTGTGAGCGTGTGCTCAGAGGCTAGTAAATAGTAATTGATGATTTATATTTTGATCATTAATAAGGGAGTATTGTGGTAACTATTTTTATTTCAATTCAAAAATTTTAAATAAAATGTAAACAAAGGCTACTAAAGGAGGTAAAGGAAGTCATACTGTTTAACTGTTCACGAATGATTTTGAATGCTTCTTTTGTAGCATAAAGTAGCCTTGTTTTTGGATCACAATACCTACAACATGAAATGACAATTCATTAAGAAGTATAGTGGTAGAGTATATGAAGGAACCATTCATTTCAAAATTACATTTAAAAAAAAAAAGAAAAAAAAAAGAGTTAACATGATACACATAAAAAAAGAAAAAAAAAATAGAGCTCAAAGAAAGTCAATCATAAATAAAAGAAAAGAAAACAAAGAGGAACTTGCAAAAGATAGAACCTGAAAATTTGTTGGAGCCTCTGACAGTAAATGTCTTTAATCTAAAGATAAAGAAATGAGGATGTAGAGCTAAACTAAATGTCTTCAATCTAAAGAAGAATGAGAGATAGAAAGTAAGATAGAAACTACAAAGCGTACATGAGTTTGTAGATCTTAAAGTGTAAGAGTTTTAATTTACATATTTATACCCATTAATTGAAAACTTGTAAGTGGGTATGATGAGGGTATTTTAGGCATAAAAAATGAGAAATCCAAACAGAGAAAACCTCTTAAATAGTAGTATAGATAACACTTGAAAGAGCGACAAATGTCATTAAAGCCCAAAAGAAGGGAGAAACATGGAAGGAATAGCTGTCAAACACCCTAGGTATAAACGAATGAAATATTCTCAATAAAAGACACAACTCTCCGCTAACAAACTTGCTTATACAAAAATGACTCTTGTTATTGTATTTCATTAATAGTTTCTCTTAGTTGGTAGGGTTTTATAAGCTGCTCATACTAGTAAGTAATTTCACTGTATCTTGTTACTTTGTTAATATTGTTTATTTTCTCGAATTTCATTTAATTTTATCAAAGTTCTTAGTTGTTAATCTTGTTAGATCATTAATTCCTTATTATGGACCTTATTTGATGTTTAGATTGTTTGCTAATGCCTTATTATCGACCTCATTTGATGTTTAAATTGTTTGCTAATGCACCTATCTATCATGTTTGAAGTCAAACTTAACATAACTTTTTAAGCTATTAATTGGAATATACTCCATTCTCAAGAAAAAAAAAATGGAACATACTCAACAAAACCTCAAAAAAGCAAAAGTAAAAAACATACTCAACATCAATATTTTTTTCTCTCCTTACTAATTTTCAAAAATATTTTTACTTCCTCATGGGAGTTAGTATTTTGATTGGAGGATACTATTGGATAAAATAATAAAATTCGTCCTTGCCACTTATGTGATTATTGGTGGAATAGCAACGCAACATTTGTAAGGCAATAAGCAAAAACAAAACATAATGGGAAATGTGGATATGACAGTTTTCATATCAGTTATCAATTTTTGTGATAGTGCGAGAAACAAAGACAATTGACTTGTGATAATTATAGAAGTTACATATAACACCTGACAATTGGCAGCAAAGCCCAAAAGGAGGGAGAATCATTGAAGGAATAACTGTCAATAATCATTAAGGGCTTGTTTGGTACATCAACTTAAACACACGTTTTCAGTTTTTAAACAATATTACACGTATTTTCATCCGTATGTATTTCCAAAAAAACTGAAAACTGTTGTTTAAACATACGTACCAAATAGACCCTAAATGTCTTGGGTATGAAAGAAATTAACAGTCACGAAATAGATTCTTTAGGAGTTATCTCATATGACAACGTTGAATGAAAAAGACTCTTGGTTACAAAATAAAATTTTATCCAATAAGTCTCGAGTCAACAAAAATCACAACTATTGAGATGACAAGTTGTTATTGATAAGTAAAAAAGTAATGTTAACGGTGGACCTAGATAAGATCTAGTAAAAATTTAATAATTCCACAGTTATGAAAATTGTTATGCAACATTACTTATTTTTTAACACAAAACACTTTCCCCACTATCAAATTGTAGAGCTTGCAGCTATTGTTATGAATGGGGGATACTATTGGATAAAATAATAAATTTAGCCTCATCACATGTGCAAAAATGGATGGAATCGAGATGTGACATCTATAAGGCAATAAGCATGAGTCAACATGGGAAACATAGACAACTGTTTTCATGTAGTTAGACAACCATTTTTATAGTAGTTACAATTCCCGTAACAGCGGCATGAAATAAAGACGAGTGGCATCAAGGCAATTATGGAAATTACAAATGACACCTGGATGAGTAGCAAGTGTCATCAAAGCCTAAAAGAAGGGATAATCATAGAAGGAATACCGATCAACAAATATCAAACGCCTCAGATATAAAATGGATGACTGAAAACACTGTAGTAAAATAATTTTTAAATATGTGAATAGTATCGTGAGACCTATTTTTAATATATATATATATATATATATATTTCTGAATAAAGTGCTTGTGGGTCCATGAATAATGCATGAATAGTACACTCTGTCGGAGAAAATTTGAAACATGTGAACAGTGCATGGGTGGAAAAGTCAAACTCTACGGCTTAAAAAAAAAAAAAAAAGCTGAAAACGCAAACGCAGTAGACGTGGACGCGGATCCAATTTGATACTAAATTTGGGATGAGCTAAATTTTGCAGCTTATCTCCACTTTCAGCTTATTTTTGCTATTATTCATGGGTTTCATTGCTCTTTTTGATACTATTCATGAGTCTCACTGTACAATTCAACTTATTTTTTAACTTTTTTTCTACACTTCCAGCAAAAAGTTTTCAGTTTCAGCTAAATAAGCTGTTCCAAACTGACACTTATTCTCGATAAAAGATACAATTTTCCACTAACAAACTTGATGATACAAAAATGATTCTCTTCTTATTTTATTTCTTTAATAGTTTCCCTTAGGTTGTTGGATTTTGTAGAGTGCTCATGCTAGTAAGTAGTATCCTTGTAACTTGTTACTTTATTAATCTTGTTGATTTATTCAATTTGATCAAAGTTCCTAGTTGTTAGTCTTGTTAGATCCTTAATTCCTTATTATCAACCTCATTTGATGTTTAGATTATTTGCTTAGACACCTATCTATCGTGTTTGCAGTAACACTTGACATAACTTTAAGCTACTTAGTTTCTTGGTACGTAATGACATTGAATCTCATTTAGAACGTGGTCTTGACATTTTCAATAACTTAGAACTTTAAGTCATTTGCTTTCCATAGTCTACTGTTACTAGCATCATTGTCTTAAAATTTTCTCTTAATTGAGACATAACCTAACCACATTCACTTTGGAACGAAGTCAAATAGTCAAATCAAATACATAACCAACAAATCGAGGACTAATAAAGGGAAAAATACACCTTGTTTCGGGTGTATATTTCCCTACACTCACAGTTGATGGGACCCACTAGCTGTGGGACCTATCCAGCTGTGAGTAGGAGAAAGTATACACTCGAAACAGGGTATACTTTCTCCTAATTAAGGCCATCAACCCACATACAATCACATCGATTAGGCAAAACTAAAATTATCTCAAATAAGTACACACCATATTTATTTCACTTGAGAGAAAGTGACATGGTTTGTATGAGTTTATAGTTGGACATTTACATAATGTTTGGTTTGAGGGGAAGAGGAGAGAAAGGAAGGGAAATTAAGCCTTTTCCTCTGATAGCATGAGAGAAAAGAGAATGAACTAAATTTGATGAAAAATCTATCACTTGAGCCCACATTTTTCTGCTCCCACTTATTCTTTTCTCTTCTCTTCCATTCCCTTTCCTCAAACCAAACACAGGGTTAGAGCAACACAACAGTGTAAACAAGATGGTTATGGCTAGCATAAATATTCATAAAATCTTTCATGTATAGTATTTAAATATTTTATTTTTTGGATTGGATTATTTAAATAAATTAAACATAGTAGAACAATGGTCAGCACTGATTTAGAGAAATTGCCCTCAATTTATTACATAAATACTTGTAAAATCATTTACATATACTGATTGTGGGGCCTAAGGATCTGGTAACCTCGGCCCACTTTACATCCGGCCCAGGGCCCATGCCTAGGAAGAAGGATCGTCCGAGGACGATGTATGGAGGCATAAACTTTTGAAATCCCCGCCGAGGATGACCCTGTCCTCGGTGGAGCGAGACTAACTCCAGATGGGGGAACAGGCCCAGGACAGGTTGTCACCTCCACACTAAATGCGCTCACCTAACCCTCTGGCCGCACTAATGGAGATGTGACCCCTGGACAGAGCAACATTGGTCATTGCAAATCACTTAAGTACTGATAAGGCAGCTGATGGGACGGACGGTCAGAGGGAAAGCGCATGGATGATCAACAGGTGGAAGAAAGAGATGGGAGGAAGAGGACTATATAAGAAGAACCAGCAGAGCAGTCAGGGGGGTGGAGAAAAAAAGAAGAAGAAAAAGGGATAAATGTGAGGCTCCTCGGATCAATGCCGAGGAGCAACCTTAAAGGAAAACTTGGTTCCACCATTGGGCTTCGTTTGTCTGTAAGGGTCAAGTTCTTCGACCCACTCTCTAAAAATGTATTGTTTGGGGCCTTTCCAAATTGAGTCCCTACAATTGGCGCCGTTTGTGGGGAGAATTTGTGCACTAGCAGGCGCAACGGACCATCGTTCCTAAGTAACTAGTTTACGGAAGGTTAACAAACAAAAGCTTTTGCAAAAAAAAAAAAAACATTGCAGAAAAGTAGAAGATTCAAAGGAAAAGAGAAGAAACATCGCAGTATTTTATTAAATGAAAAGAAAATATAAGGTACAAACAGAGGCTTAGACATGCTTGTTTTAAAGCCAATTCTACAAACAGAGACCCAGACGGGCCTGTTTTAAAGCTAACTAAAGGGAAGGGGGCTGAGGCAGGCCTGTTTTAAGGCTACCAACAACTCCTGCGCCGGTGCGGTGGTGCTGGCACGAAGAGAGGAGCAGATGCAAGGGCGCCTTACGGCCCTTCCCCATGATGTTCCCTTGATTCTCTTCCAGCCTCACGGTGGTTGACCGTTGGAGACGGCAACACTCGGACACCAGACATGACGTAATCTTGCACACCTCCACCGACAAGGATGCATCCCGGAGAAGGGCGTTATGTACTTCAGGAACCTCCCTCTTGTCCGCTATGCACGACACCATCAGGATGACGCTCAAACTCTGCCGCGCCGGAGATCTGACGCGGGCTATATCCACAACGGTTCTCGGTCGAGGGAGGAGGACCTTTGGCCTGTGTGCCCTCACTCCCATCCAAGGCCATCCCATTTCTCCAAACTCTTATCACAATTCTGAAAGGGTTATTGAGAGGGCTCTGAAAGTTTATGGGACATGTTTCCTGTTTTGTTAGAGGATTCGTGGAGCGTAGAAGGGCATTTCCCCCCATATCGCCTTTTATAGAGGATGGAGATTGGTGGGAAATGATCTACGCAGAATTCGAGAGAAGGATTATCGGTGACATTAATCCTGACCAAATTCCAAGGCGGTTATCAACCGTTCGATCTGTATCAATCCACGAGGATAACGAGCAGTCAGGAGACGCCTCGTAACTGAAGAGGGTAGAAACTTGAACTGAAGGCGGGGTCACTGCCACACGTAGGGTTAGAATTTCAAACTACCCTTGCCCAGGGCACAGCGGGGTTAAAGGTCTGGTCCACAGGATGGCCCATTTCCGACGAAGCAGGTCCGAGGCCATCATCGCGCCAAAAATAATATTCCCAGCGCCGAGGGTAAACTACCCTATCCCTTACAGAAGAACAGAAGTGTTAGACAGAACCAAGGTCTTGCATGGTCCTTGGACTCAAACCTATGGGGAAACTAACCACTCAAATATACCTGGGTACTAGACAGAACCAAGGTCTTGCATGGTCCTCGGACCCAAACCTATGGGGAAACTAGCTACTTACAGAAGAACAGAAGTGTTAGACAGAACCAAGGTCTTGCATGGTCCTCGGACTCAAACCTATGGGGAAACTAACCACTCAAATATACCTGGGTACTAGACAGAACCAAGGTCTTGCATGGTCCTCGGACCCAAACCTATGGGGAAACTAGCTACTTACAGAAGAACAGAAGTGTTAGACAGAACCAAGGTCTTGCATGGTCCTCGGACTTAAACCTATGGGGAAACTAACCACTCAAATATACCTGGGTACTAGACAGAACCAAGATCTTGCATGGTCCTCGGACCCAAACCTATGAGGGAACTAGCTACTTATAGAAGAACAGAAATGTTAGACAGAACCAAGGTCTTGCATGGTCCTCGGACTCAAACCTATGGGGAAACTAACCACTCAAATATACCTGGGTACTAGACAGAACCAAGGTCTTGCATGGTCCTCGGACCCAAACCTATGGGGAAACTAGCTACTTACAGAAGAACAGAAGTGTTAGACAGAACCAAGGTCTTGCATGGTCCTCGGACTCAAACCTATGGGGAAACTAACCACTCAAATATACCTGGGTACTAGACAGAACCAAGGTCTTGCATGGTCCTCGGACCCAAACCTATGGGAAGGGTAGCTATTTGCAAAAGAATAAAAGCGTTAGATGGAACCGAGTTGTGGTACGTTCCTCGGATGCAAACTTGAAGGACAACTGATTGCCTCATGAGACTAATTCCAGAACAGAACCAAGGTATTGAGCAAAACATTAAAGTATAACAAGTAAAAGGAAGCATCAATCAAAGAACCAAGGGCAAATTATTGAATATGTATTTTAAATAGAAAGTATGTAATTTTGTTACAATGTCGCCAAGGCAAAAAGCAAAATGAAATGAAAAAGAAAACAAATAAAATTGTCCCATGCCATCAAAACGGGGTGGTCCAACGAGATGGCTCACTCCCCCAACTCGGTGGGCAGCTTGTCTTGAGGAGCCTGTTGAAGGGCTTCGACTAACTCCTAGGGACCCTGACTCGGGGGGGCTACTTCAGAGGATCCTCCCACGGTAAAAGGGATCTGAGGAGCAGTGAGTGTGGCTTGGGAGTCAGCAGGGAACCTCACTACATAATGGGGCGCTTCTTGACTGTCGGTTCCAACTCCCTCCAACACCCCATGGGGCTCAGCCTCCTCAAAAGGTCTGTCAGCTGAAGATGTGTCCTCGGCAGTTTTAGTTTGACTTTCACCTGCCGCTGGTAATACAGACTCTTCCTCGGAATTGATAGGGATAACCTCGCGAATTGCGGGGGGATAATATACTCTCGCTGCCTTCCTAAGGTCAGACAAGGCATTAACTCCCGCTTGGTTGAGGGCTTCATTCCAGGTCTGGGAACAAAAGCGCCTGCACACTTCAGGGACTTGAGCCTTGAAGGTAGCTTTAGTCTTAGCCACCCCCTCAGCAAAGGCCTCATCCTCCGTCTGTTCTACAGAACGCTCAGCGTCTATTTTTGCAAACACAGCCAATTCTTTGGCCCTCACGGCCTCGTCCCTGGCATACTCGGCAATACCCTTCGCTCTGGTCTCCTCGGCCAACTTTTTCTTCAGGTCGGCGATATCCTCTCTGGCAGCCCGCAATTGGCCCTCGACATCCTGCAAGCGTTTTGTTTGATCCTCGGCCTACTTCGTAGCCACCGCTAGGTCACAGGCCGCATTATCTCTAGCCTTTGTCATCTCCTCCAGATTTTCAGTCGCCTTCTTGAGATCTGCCTCAGATCTCTTAAGGATACTTGCAGCCTTCAAGAACTTGTCGCGCTCCTGCGCCAAAGCGTTACTTTGGCTGTCGACCTCCTCATCCAGCCTAAAAACAGCCTGGATAGCCTGCCAACCAAAACAAATACGCCGTAAAGGGGAGGGGAGGTACTAAGCAATAAAGTTCGAATGAAATAGACAAGAACCGCAGGTCCTACCATGCCCAGGTATCTCTTGAGGTCGCCGGCAACCTTTGGTCCCCTCATGCTCCTAAGCTCAGCCATGTCAACGGGGAGGAGAAGAGACCTCTCCAGGGCGTCAGCTACGCGAGCCCCTTCGCCTTCTCGGAAATCCCGGATAGTAGCGTCATCCATCAAAGGTTCTCCGTGGAGCATGGCAGCGGGCAGCCAATCCTGGGACTTAGACTGTTGAAGGACTTCTTTCCCTTTTCGCTGACCACCCAGCCTCAGTTGTTTTGAAGGTCGTTTGGCTTCATCTTCCTCTGGAGAAGGGTGGGATTTGCTCCCATCCACTGGGTCTTTGCCCTTGGAAGGCCTCTTCCTTTTTGGGTCGGAGGACTCAAGCCGAGAGTCCGAGATTGTGGGGATGGAGGAAGACCTTATCTGCGCAGGCGAAGACTTAGATTCGGGTGGAGGGTGCTTGGGCTGTGACTCCCTCGGCACACCCTTCCCAGACTTGCCCTCAAGCAAATCAAGAAGGCTGCTTTGGGGCTGTTTCTTAAGACCCATCTCAGCTTGGGTACTAACCCTCTGGGGTTGAAGATCGGCTTCGGACAAGTGGGGGTCCCCTAGATCACCAGAGGGATCCTCGGATTCGTCCTCAGACGAGCTTAGTTCAACCACTTCTTCTCTTCTCTCAGAGCTCTCTTCCTCGGCCTCTGCCACTTTATGGGACGAGAAAGAACTTGCCAACGGAATGCCTTCTGGAATAGAGGATCCGTCGGAAAACGCTAAACCGTCCTCTACCACAGTGATTTGTCTGAGCTGAGGATCACGATTCCTAATAACATGCTTAGGGACCAGGAACGACTTCTGGGCCGGATCGCATCTGAGGATCTTATGGGCGGCTCTAACCTGGTTATCGGTTTCGTTCAGAAAAAGCTCCGCCCTAAGAACGGTTTCCAAATCCTTCTTGTTAACCAGATGAAAATGACGCGCAAAGGCGTGCGAATCTACAGAAAGAGAAACAAAACTCCTATGATCAATCAACCAAATAAGATATACGACAAAGAAAATATAAAGGAATCTGGACGGCCTCCCACTTCGGATACCCTACCTGGCTCTCCCTCTACTGTCGGGCAGTGGAGACCATCATGCCATTCCCCCGACACAATGAGAAAATCTTGAGTCAACCCCTTATTGGAATCGGGGAGGCACTGGATAAGCCGGACCCTATCATCTCTCGTCTTCATATAATACGACTTACTCTTCAGATGCTGAAGATTGTAACACCAATTTACATCGTGGTGGGTTAATCTCAACCCCATCTTTTCATTCAAGGCGTCTACGCACCCTAATATCCTAAATACATTAACGGCGCACTGGGTAGGAGCCAGTCGAAAATGCCTAAGGTAACCGCTTGTCACTGGTCCCATAGGGATTCTCATGCCTCCCTCTATGAAGGCAACTATGGGAATCACAACTTCACCCTCATTCCTCTTAATATACCACTCTCCCTCCACGCAATACCTCAAGCCCACATTACGGGGTATCCCATAATCAACAATGAACTTCTCCATCATCTCTTTAGACTCAACTAACTTCTTAAATTTACCCATTCCTAGCAATGACTAAAGGACCCGTTAGAGGGAAGGAGAAGGAGGAACCGAAGAAAATTTTGTGTTACAGAGAAAAGAAGACTTACAGAAATGGGGAGATTCTCCTCGGGCAAGCTTTTTACGCTGGAAAGGGGCGCTTGTCAGTGTGGAAATTGGACCAAGTTCAGAGTATATACACCGAAGTTCATGAGTGCGCAAATGAGGAGGCCGAGCGGTTCAAATGAATATTTATATCCCCAATTAAGGTTAACCAAGCGTAACTTCCCGCTCATCAAAGCAAGAAATCTCCGCCAGGTGATTACCATCACACTGTTGGAAGCGGGAAACGTGGGGCCGCAAAAATTTAATGCGAGTGCGCACTGAGCCTCGAAGTGCCAGAAACGTACATCGGGCAGGCGAAAAGACTCCAACGCTGACGTGGACCGAGGTTAGGTGAATCATGTGGAGGGCCCGGGGATGTCAAAACCCTCCTCCCCGTCCAAGGATACGGGCAGCAGGATTTTGAGGGGCTATTGTGGGGCCTGAGGGCCTGGTGACCTTGGCCCACTTTACATCCGGCCCAGGGCCCATGCCTAGGAAGAAGGATCGTCTGAGGACGATGTATGAAGGCATAAACTTTTGAAATCCCCGCCGAGGATGACCCTGTCCTCGGTGGAGCGAGACTAACTTCAGATGGGGGAACAGGCCCAGGACAGGTTGTCACCTCCACACTAAATGCGCTCACCTAACCCTCTGGCCGCACTAATGGAGACGTGACCCCTGGACAGAGCAACATTGGTCATTGCAAATCACTTAAGTACTGATAAGGTAGCTGATGGGACGAATGGTCAGAGGGAAAGCGCATGGATGATCAACAGGTGGAAGAAAGAGATAGGAGGAAGAGGACTATATAAGAAGAACCAGTAGAGCAGTCAAGAGGAGGAAAAAAAATAAAAAAGAAAAAGGGATAAATGTGAGGCTCCTCGGATCAATGCCGAGGAGCAACCTTAAAGGAAACTTGGTTCCACCATTGGGCTTCGTTTGTCTGTAAGGGCCAAGTTCTTCGACCCACTCTCTAAAAATGTATTGTTTGGGACCTTTCCAAATTGACCCTACACTGATGATAGCTCTTTATTTTATTTTTTGGATTGGATTATTTAAATAAATTAAACATAGTAGAACAATGGTCTGCACTGATTTAGAGAAATTGCCCTCAATTTATTACATAAATACTTGTAAAATCATTTACATATACTGATGATAGCTCTTTATCATCAGAAAAAGACACCGATCGGTTTTTGGTGTAAGCAGGATTGAACCCTAAATCTCTTATTCAACCATCAGAAACTTTACCAGTTGAATTAACTGGAACTCACTACATATGTTACTTAAACAACTTAACTCATTAAGTAGCTCGTGTCATTAAAAGTAAAAGTTAAAATTTTTTTTTATAAGAAAAGTTAATAATTTTTTGAATTGCACTAGGTGTGAGACAATTTTTTCTAAACTTTTCCTCCTAGGATACCTTGGAAAAAGTAAAAATTAAAAGGAGCAATGTCTATTATACATTGTAATATTACACATACGATACTTTTTAAAATAAGATCGTAACTTTAAAACATAATTCTAGTTCAAAAACTGAATTGTGTGCACAATGTGTGCAACAAGTAATGTACACCAACAATTACACCTTATGGATGGGTAAAAATCTGTTACACTACACCCTTTGTGATTTCATAAACTAAATTCGTCAGACTCACTATTCCATTTTATGAAAATGTGTAATAAGCATCCCCCATGTGAAATATTGTACTATTCCGCAAAAAAAAAAAAAAAAAAAAGTGAAATATTGTACTATAGTATTCTAGTCTAGTATTAAAGCCAAAACGACAACGGTCTCTTTTCTTTGTTTCTCCCAAATTTTTGATCTCCCGCCAAAATCCAACTCAGAGAGCTGAAATTCGAAATCCATCGGAGGAAGCTACAGAAAGAGAAAGGCAGAGACCGAGATGGGGTTGGGTTCAAGGTCCGGGTCTGGGTCCAGGTCCAGAGACCCAAGCGGGTACATGGATATCCTGGCTTCATACTTTCCCCAACAGCTTTTCCCAACAATCGAAGATGACTGCCTCAACCTTACTTATGCTCTCTTTTCCTTCTTCTCCACTCCACTTGCCCTAAATCTCGCTTCTCAGTTCTCTCTCTCTCTCTCTAAGCAATTGGATCTTTGAGAGTTGTATGTGTTTTTGAATGTGGATTTTGAGGCATTTTCATTTTCATCTCCAATTTTCAAACTTTGGCATTTGTCACTAACGGTTTGGGGGTTTCTTTGAAAATTTTCATGTGTAAAGAGTGTTCATTGTGTTATTCTCAAGGCTTTGGTCCAATGCAACAATGCACTGGACCGGACACGATGTAGACTATTGGAGTATGTGTGTTTCAAACTCTTAAACTATGCTTGTATCTGATAACGCCTTAAAATGTGTACTTGTTATATATTTATGTGGGCGTTATCTCCTTATTATTATGTTTAATTTGTATAATTAAGCCATGATTTGTATTAGTCCCTATTATTTATCTTTACATAATTTCTTGAATAAAATGCTATTCATTGTGTGTAATTTTCTACTTTCAGGAAATCATGTGAGAAAGATGAGTTTACAGGAATTTGTGAGAAAATGGAGGCCAAACTAGAATTAAAGTGGAGCTAAAGGACCATGCCTAAATGTCTAAGGAGGTGCAGCTGGAGTGCTTGGATCATCTAACATGATTGGAAGCTTCAAATAAGGAAAGAAATCAAAGAGGCAGAATCTGAAAAGGAAAAATCTGATTTGAGCACTAATCAGTATTTTGGGCGTATCTCTCTCCTCAAAAATCTAATTGACACAAGACCAGATTGGTTGGAACCGTGACTTAAATATCTACAACTTTACAGTTTTGAGTTTTTCGAAATTCTCAATTTTTGAAGGCCGAAATTAACTCACAAGTTACTGCTGTAAACCTGGACGGAAATTAAAATAGGAAAAGTTTTATTTTCTTTGGACACTTAGACATTAGGGTTTTAGAGGTGAGGCTGGGAGAACGAATTTTTGGAGAGAAAAACTTGTATTTTCCTTTCTCTAATGGCAGCCTAAACTCTTTGCTAGGGCTAGGGATATGTTTCTTCTATGCGGTATGAATATTCAATGTGATTCTTTTTAAGATTTTATCAATAACATATTTAATTGTTCAATTAGATTTCTTTTGATGTATTAGTTCTTCCATGCTTTCAATAAGTTCAATCATGTTTTTTTTATTGTTTAGAGGAATTTCTAATAGTTTCAAATAGAAATCAGGTTTTAAAGTGAATGAGTTTTTCTGAAAACTTTTCTAACCGCATTATTAATCCAGGTTATCATGCGTTCTTGAATTGTCTCAGTTCAACCGAATCATAAGTTTTTAATTGTATAAGAACAATCAATTATGAAATAGATATTTTATTAGATCACAAAGAATTTCATATCGATATAGGGAAATACCCCGATGTCCTAGTATTTACATTATTGATTTAATCAGTTTTTATTATTATTCTTGTTAACAATCACCAAGCAAAAGTATTTTTCTTCTTCACCCAAATTGTTATTTAATTATATTGTCTTTGAATTTACCCTGCTCCTTGTGGTTCGACCTCGGTACTCCGAGAATTATATTGCTACGATCTCCTGCACTTGGGAGTGAGCAAGCAATTTTGGCGCCGTTGCCGGGGAGCTGTTGCGTGTTCAGAGGCAATTTTTGGGAGCAAAGCACAACCGGTGGAAATTCTTCTATTGGTAACTTCGTTCCATTTTTTCCCTTATTTTGTTTTTATTTTTTTGTTTGTTTTTAATTTATTTTATTTGATTGGCATTCATTGTTGCATGAGCATTTGGGTTAGAAACAAGAGAGGCAGATTAGAAAATTTTGAAACTTACTTTGGTAATCTTTTTGACACACTTTTGCCTTCACCTTCTTCTTCAATCATGGGTGATGAAACACATAATAATCATGAGGAGAATAGAAGAACTATGTCTAAATTGTTGCATCCCACACAAAATTCTGTTCCTTCATGCATCATGTTTCCACCTAATGCACCACATGTAGAACTGAAACAAGGTTTATTAGCAATACTTCCTGACTTTAGGGGACAAGAAAATGAAAATCCTTATGTCCATGTTAGAGCTTTTGAAGAGGTAATTAGTAGTTTCTATGCACAAAATGTTATTGAGACTATTAAGTTACGTTTCTTTCATTTTTCTCTTAAGGATAAGGCAAGAAGTTGGCTTTACACCTTGAAACCTAGGTCTATAGGTAGTTGGGGGGAGATGGCCAAAGAGTTTTTTAAGAAACACTTTCCTCCCCACAAAGTCCAGCAAGTAAAAAGAAGGATAGCTAGTTTTGTCCAAGGCGAAAATGAGACCTTATACCAAGCTTGGGAAAGGTACAAAGATCTTTTCAATTTCTGCCCAAATCATGGGTATGAAGATTGGAGATTAGTTAGCTATTTTTATGAAGGACTTACACCTAGGGACCGACAGTTTATTCAACTCTCATGCGGAGGGGACTTTTTACAAAAAGAACCCGAAGATGCAATGGATTATCTTGATGAGATTGCTGAAAACTCTAACACATGGACTGGACCTTGCCCTATGGACTCCACTGATAGGACTAGAACTAACACTACCACTTCTAGTGGAAGTGTTTTCAAGTTGAGGGAAGATGATAACATGAGTGCAAAAATTAGCATGTTAACTAAAGAAATTGAAGCACTCAAAATGAAAGGAAGTAGGAGTGTTAGTGCTACCTTTAGAGAGGACCCAATGGAGGTGTGTAAAATCTGTCATGAGATAAACCATGCTACAAATGAATGTGCATCACTTTTATCATTCTTGAATGTGCCAGATGAACAAGTACATGCATTTAATTCATATTGGCCAAATAATTCTTCATATTCTATTAATTATAACCCAAATATGCGAAATCATCCGTATTTGAGTTATAAGAGTGACAATGTGTTGAATCCTCCTGCTCCAAGGAATTTTAATTCACCACATGCATCATCATCATCTAGAACTTCCTTGGAGGATGCACTTAGTACTTTCATCCAAAGGCAAAGTGAACAAAATCAAAAGTTTGAATCCATGCTCACTAGGCTAGATGAAGAGGTAAGAGAGACCAAGAGTCCTATAACTAGGCTTACAAATTCATTGAGTGGGATAGAGAGAGGGAAGCTTCCTTCCCAAACTCAACCCAATCCCATCAATCAAAATCTAAAAATTGGCTCTAAGGATAAACATGAGGAAGTAAAAGTTTTGACCATTTTGAGGAGTGGTAAAGAGATTGATAAAAGTTCCCCTTTAGTAACTAAGAAATCTAAGGAGACCCCAGTTGAAAAAGAGAAGGATGAAACTGAGTCACTTGAATTTGGTGAAACTGAACAATGCCCAATCCCTCCACCATTTCCACAAGCCTTAAAATTACCTAGAAAATTGGACACTGCATCTGAGATATTAGAGCATTTGCATCAAGTCAAGATAAATTTGCCATTATTGCATGTTATCAAGCAAGTGCCTGCATATGCCAAGGTAATTAAGGATCTATGCACCATCCAGAGAAAGCATCATGTGAAGAAGACCGCATTCCTAACAGAACAGGCAAGTGCAGTTATTCAACATAAGACCCCACCAAAGTATAAGGCTCCAGGTTGTCCTACGATCTCTTGTACTATTGGAGATTACATCATGGAGCATGCATTGCTAGATCTTGGGGCAAGTGTTAATTTGATCTCATTCAGTGTATATCAAAAACTTGGACTTGGTGAGTTAAAACCTACTTCAGTAACTTTACAGTTGGCTGACTGCTCTGTAAAGGAACCGAGAGGGATTGTTGAGGATGTGTTGGTGAAAATTGAACAATTTTATTATCTTGTTGATTTTATTGTTCTAGATTACCAACCTGTTTTACATCCTAGTGTTCATACCCCTATTATTTTGGGTAGACCTTTTCTTGCCATAGCTAATGCTTTAATTAATTGCAGGAATGGAATGATGCAACTCACTTTTGGTTCCATGACTTTGGAGCTAAACATATTTCATATGGCTAAACAACCACATGAGGATGATGACTGTGCTTATGTGAACCTCATTGAGGCGGTGGTTCAAGAAGAGTTTAATAAGAATTGTTTTCTGATCCTCTTGAAACTCTTTTTAATAATTCTATTGGTTTTTATGATTTAGAATGTGATATTCATGTATCTGAAAATTTTTCTTTGTTAGATTCCTCACAGGTTTTGGAAGAACAACAGATGATGGCAATTAATAAATGATGGAAGCCTTGCTTTGAGGAGCTACTAGAAAATGAAAAAAAGCTCGTGCATTCAAGTGAAGAGGCACCACAGCTGAAGTTTAAGTCGTTGCCCGGTGGTCTTAAATATGCATATTTAGGCCCAGGTAAGTTAAAACCTAGGTGGGATGGCCCTTGCATTGTAAGGGAAGTATTTAACCATGAAACTGTAGTAGTTGAGGACCCTAAGGATGGTAGGATTTTGAAAGCAAATGCACAAAGGGTAAAACCATTCTTAGGGGGAGTTATACCGGAGGAGAAGTCTATGTCACTGGAAATCCCTGCCTATTGGGATGCTATGTGAACTCCGAAAGAGCCTTATGAAGTTGTACCATATTTGTTTTAATTTTTTTTTTCTTTTCTTTTGCCTTTTGTTTTTGTTTATGCTTTTTGTTTTTTTGTTTTGTTATTATTTTTATTTTGTGAGCTAACATTTGCAGGTGTGAAAGACATTTCAAAAAAAAAAAAAAAATTCAAATGCTTAAGGTAACTTCTTCCCTTTATACTTGAATTTATTTTGGCTTTGATACATTGAGGACAATGCCATATTTTAGTTGGGGGGAGAGGTCTACACATTTTGCTACACCTTGCATGATTTTTTTTCCCCCTTTCTTTTTGGTTGCAACTTTTCAATTATTATTAAAAAAAAAAAAAAAAAAAAAAAAAAAAACCTTGAATTTGAATGCAGAAGAGTTATAAGCTTTATTTTTATATCATGTGATGGAATGAATAATGCTGAGTTGGTTATACTATTTGTTATATTAAGACTCTTTCATGAAGAGCACAATTGGAAACTTTTGAGCACAATAGCCAGGTTAGCGGACGGTTGGATGTTGGATATGCATGGATCATGAACAAGCTAGATATAAGCTGAAACTCAACCCATAGGAGAGTTTTTGAGCCTTACTTTTCTTTGTGAGAGTATATCTTTGTTTGAACTCTTAAATTTCTCTCATATGCTTCAGTTTTTGTAAAAGATCTCTATATTTTTTGGTTGACTACTGGAAACATTTTGGGGAGATATATCATGATCTTACTTATTTTTGTCCTTAGGCATGCTGGTTTATGTTGAATTTTAGGAGATGAGAGCTTAAGGCCATCAATCCTTTGTCACCAGCTAAACAAATATTCAGCCTACCTTTACATTAACCATTGTCACCATCATTTGAGCCATGAGAAATATTTTCACAATACCACAAAACATTTTTGTTTATGGGTGTTCTCTTGGGGGTTCAAGTTTCGAGCAATTGATGTGTTTAGATACCACCATTGTCTCTCTTTTCTTTCAAAAAAAAAAAAAAAAATCCAAAAGAAGAAAAAAAAAAAAAAAAAAAAGAAAGAAAAAGAAAGAGAAGGCATACATATAAATCATTGGTGTCTTACACATCTTTCATGTATTTCAGAAGGGTTATATGGTTGAGTAAAGGTTGTTTTGATTCAAGTTGGTTGTTACTGCTATGAGTTGGGTTTGGCTTGAATTTTCTGCATTTAATTCATATACCTCATATTTCAAAGAGAGCAGTTTGCCTTTACCTAGCCAAAAGATTATACTACCATTGAGCCTAAAGTCCTACTTGATCCTAAAGGTGCATGGCTGGTATGTGTTTGGAATAAAAACTAGGGATGAGAATGGTATTAACCTCATGTTTCCAGGAATTCAACATCCTTTCCAAGAGATATTTTCCCATTGTTTTAGCGGCTGTTTTTGTATACACATGTGATATTCTTAAAACTTCATCTTTCCTTTTTGTTCACACGTGATTTGAAGAGAGAAACCATTACTTCTATGTGTGTTCTTTCAGAGTGTTGATGACCTAAGAGAGGTTTTGGAGTAGAGGCTCTAATCTAGATTATTCTTGGTCTATGCATGTTTGGAAAAGCTGGTTTGACTGGATGGGCTATGCACACACACACTCCAAAAGTGAAGCTAGTGAAAGCTCTTTAATATGATGAATAGTATCCCAACTCAAAAATTGAAAGTTCATTTGTATGATATAATGATAAAGAAGACTAACATTTGCTGCAGGAATTTTCAGGGAACCTTTGACTTTTGTGGGTAGAGTCACTGCAAACCCTCACGAGAGTAAACTCGTCCACTAGGGTGACCTAGGGGTTCAAAGACTTGCTGCACATGGGAAGTGCAGTCGTGTAGCCTACGAAAGTGGCTTGTATTTTAGTTTTAATTTTTCACTTTTAGTAGACATGGGTGCTTTGTGGATTGCTAGGGACTAGCAAGATTTAAGTTGGGGGGTGTGATAACGCCTTAAAATGTGTACTTGTTATATATTTATGTAGGCGTTATCTCCTTATTACTATGCTTAATTTGTATAATTAAGCAATGATTTGTATTAGTCCCTATTATTTATCTTTACATAATTTCTTGAATAAGATGCTATTTATTGTGTGTAATTTTCTACTTTCAGGAAATCATGTGAGAAAGATGAGTTTACAGGAATTTGTGAGAGAATGGAGGCCAAACTAGAATTAAAGTGGAGCTAAAGGACCATGTCTAAATGTCTAAGGAGATGCAGCTGGAGTGCTTGGATCATCTAACGTGATTGGAAGCTTCAAATAAGGAAAGAAATCAAAGAGGCAGAATCTGAAAAGGAAAAATCTGATTTGAGCACTGATCAGTATTTTGGGCGTATCTCTCTCCTCAAAAATCCAATTGACACAAGACCGGATGGGTTGGAACCATGACTTAAATATCTACAATTTTCCAGTTTTGAGTTTTTCAAAATTCTCAATTTTTAAAGGCCGAAATTAACTCACAAGTTACCGCTGTAAATCTGGACGGAAATTAAAATAGGAAAAGTTTTATTTTCTTTGGACACTTAGACATTAGGGTTTTAGAGGGGAGGCTGGGAGAACGAATTTTTGGAGAGAAAAACTTGTATTTTCCTTTCTCTAATGGCAGCCTAAACTCTTTGCTAAGGTTAGGGGTATGTTTCTTCTATGCGGTATGAATATTCAATGTGATTCTTTTTAAGATTTTATCAATAACATATTTGATTGTTCAATTAGATTTCTTTTGATGTATTAGTTCTTCCATACTTTCAATAAGTTCAATCATGTTTTTCTTATTGTTTAGAGGAATTTCTAATAGTTTCAAATAGAAATCAGGTTTTAAAGTGAATGGGTTTTTCTGAAAACTTTTCTAACCGCATTATTAATCGAGGTTATCATGCGTTCTTGAATTGTCTCAGTTCAATCGAATCATAAGTTTTTAATTGTATAAAAACAATCAATTATGAAATAGATATTTTCTTAGATCACAAAGAATTTCATATCGATATAGGGAAACACCTCGATGCCCTAGTATTTACATTATTGATTTAATCAGTTTTTATTATTATTCTTGTTAACAATCACCAAGCAAAAGTATTTTTCTTCTTCACCCAAATTGTTATTTAATTATATTGTCTTTGAATTTACTCTGCTCCTTGTGATTCGACCTCGGTACTCCGAGAATTATATTGCTACGATCTCCTGCACTTGGGAGTGAGCAAGCAGTATCCCACATTGGTTAGAGATGAGTTTTCATGTAGGTTTATAAACCATAGCACCACTTAAGTGGTAGATTGAAAGATAATGGGCTAAATGTTAGAGTTGGGCTTGGGTTGGACTTAAACTTGTCTCTATCTCTCTTGGGCCTCATTCCTTTTCCCTTTCTTTTGCTTTAGCCCAATTTGGTTCTGCCCGTTGGGCATTAAACAAGCCCCCCGTTGGGGCATTTATTGTGCTGCCCATTGGCATGCACAGTAACCGTTGGTGTAGCCCTTAGCCCTCACATCAGTTAGCTTATAAACCCTACAACTCACACTATTCAACTCTCATATTTTTTTCTCATCTTCTCCAGCCGTATCCCTCTGTTTTGCTATGTTTTTTTTGCTGCACAGAAAAATTTTAGCTTCATTTTTTTTAAGGAAAGGAAAGGCAAAGGCAAGTAAGGTTGTTCCTAGTTCTTCTTGCTTAAGTACTTGAAGAAATTACTACAGTCTAATCTTGGGGGGTTGTTCGGCCAAGAGAGCCATTCACACCGAGTTCTACTCCGGGTGGCACGAATCAACCTTTAAAGACAACGCATTTTGCGTGATTCTATAGTTTGTGAGATCTTTCTAACTCTATCTATTTATTTTTGTCATTGCTATTTTTTTAGGGTTTGTATTGTTGAATCAAAACTTGTTTATTTAGCCATATTTTCCAACAATTTTAAAGGTTGATATTTGTGTTTTAAAAATGAAGAAACAAGTTGTTGATTCTCTTAAGGTCATTTCAGAAATTACAAAGCTTGAGGCTTTTGATGGAAATAATTTTAAACGTTGGAAAGAGAGGGTTTTGCCCATCTTGGAATTTATCGAAATTGACCAGGTTCTTTATGAGCCTAAACCCGAAGAAGATCCTAAAAATATAGCAAAGTGAGAAAAAAGAAATAAATTGTGTGTTCATACTATTAAGTGTGGTTTATCTAACAAGTTGTTTGATAATTATTGTCATTTTACTTGTGCTAAAGATTTATGGGATGAACTTAATGGTCGTTATGGGTTTGAGGATGAGGGTGCTAAAAAGTTTGCTACGACTAAATTTATGTCTTTTCAAATGGTTGAAGAAAAAAGTGTTTCTAGCCAAATTGAAGATTTTCAAAAATTAGTATCCGACCTAGCTAAAGAGGGTGATGTTTTCCCCGAGAGGTTTGTGGCTCATGGCCTAGTGTTTAAGTTGCCGGACTCTTGGAAAGAGTATAAACACCGGTATAGCTACCATAGAACCTATTTGAATCTTCAACAAACTATCGTTGATATTCAAATTGAAGAAACAAATAGGATGTCGGAAAATGTTTCTAGAGTTAAGGAATTTACTTTCAAGGCTAATGTTGTAGAGGGAGGACCCTCTAGACCTCCACAACATAATAAGAAACATGATTTTAAGGGAAAATGAAAATTTCATAATAAAAATGGCCCAAATCCTCAAATCCAAAAGAAAAAAGGGTAATTATTTTATTTGTGGCAAGGTAGGTCATTATGCGACAACATGTAGGGCGAGGGGAAACTTCAATAACAATAAGAACAACAACAAAGGCTCTACATCAAATAAGGCAAATGTGGTGCAAACCGAAGAGATCATTGCAGCGGTGGTGTGTAAGGCACACTTGGTGACAAAAGTGAAGGGATGGGTAGTTGACTCGGCTTGCACAAGACACATTGGTGCATTCAAAAAGGAGTTTAGTTCCTACACTCTTATGGCGGAAGGCACCAAATGTGTCTATGTTGGGGACAATAGGTCTGTGCCGGTGAGCGGTAAAGGGAAGGTACTCTTGAAGTTAACTTCCGGTAAAACTCTTTCACTCAATAATGTCCTTCATGTACCTCACTTTCGCCACAATCTCATTTCGGTACATTTGCTTGGTAAGGCCGGTATTAAAGTTTTATTTGATGGTGGCATAGTTACTTTAACTAAGAATGAAGTCTTTGTTGGTAAGGGCTATGATGATGAAGGTCTCTTTGTACTTAATGTTGATCAAGTTATTAATGAAAAAGGTTCATCTTCTTGTGCTTACTTAGTTGATTCCATTGATGTTTGGCATGGTAGACTTGGACATGTTAATCTTGGCTATATAAAGAAAATGAAAGAATGTGGAATTATTAAATCACTAAGTGAAGCTAATATGGACAAATGTGAAATTTGTGCCGAAACTAAAACCACAAAGAAACCTTGTAAATCTATAACAAGAGAAACCGAGCTTTTTGGATTGGTACATAGTGACTTGGGTGACTTAAAACACACCATGACTAGAGGTGGTAAAAGATTTTATGTGATCTTTGTTGATGACCACTCTAGATTCACTAAATTTTATTTACTAAGAACCAAGGATGAAGCTTTGGAGATGTTTATAAAGTATAAAAGTGAAGTTGAGAACCAAAAGAATAAAAGGATTAAAAGACTTAGAACCGATAGAGGTGGTGAATACGAGTCTAATCTTTTTAAGGTATTTTGTGAACAAAATGGCATAATACATGAGGTAACTCCACCTTATTCACCGGAATCTAATGGAATAGCCGAAAGGAAAAATAGAACTCTTAAAGAGATGATGAATGCTATGCTTGTTAGTTCCGGGCTATCTTCCAACATGTGGGGGAAGGCCATCCTTTTGGCTTGCCATATTAAAAATAAGGTACCTCATAAGAAAACCGGTAAAACTCCTTATGAACTTTGGGAAGGGCGTAAGCCTAACTTGGAATACCTCAAAGTGTGGGGGGTGCTTGGCTAAGGTCATGCTACCTGAGCCTAAAAGGAGAAAGCTTGGTTCTAGAACATGTGATTGAGTGTTTATTGGTTATGCTTGCAATAGTTCATGCTATAGATTTCTTGTCATCAAAAGTGATATATTAGAATCATACACTATTATTGAATCCGAAAATGCCATATTCTTTGAGCATGTGTTTCATTTGAAAAATAAGGAAAAAGTATTGCATGATTCTATTGAAATTTCTAATGACTTTGTTGATGATGTGCAAGAAATAAGAAGGAGCAAGCGAGCTAGGAAGGAAAAGGATTACGGTAACGATTTACTTGCCTATGTCGTTGAAGATGAACCTGTAAGTTACTATGATGCAATTAAATCCGTAGATGCACCTTTTTGGTTGGAAGCAATTAATAATGAATTAGAATCTATTATGTCTAATCATACTTGGGAATTAGTTGAGCTTCCACCCAAGGTCAAACCTATTGGTTGCAAATGAGTGTTTAAAAGGAAATTAAAACCGGATGATACAATTGATAAGCTTAAAGCTCACTTAGTAGCCAATGGCTATAAGCAAAAATATAATGTGGATTATTTTGATACTTATTCTCCGGTTACTAGAATTGCATCTATTAGAATTTTATTTGCCATTGCTTCTATTTACAAACTTGTAGTACATCAAATGGATGTTAAAACTGATTTTCTAAATGATGATTTAGAAGAAGAAATTTATATGGAGCAACCCGAGGGTTATGTAGTTCTTGGACAAGAACATAAAGTTTGTAAGTTGGTTAAATCTTTATATAGTTTAAAACAAGCACCTAAATAATGGCATGAAAATTTTGATAATGTTATGCTTACACATGGGTATGTGATCAATGGTGCTGATAAATGCATATATAGCAAGTTTATTAATAATGAAGGTGTTATTATATGTTTATATGTTGATGACTTGGTTATATTTGGAACTAGCCTTGATGTTGTGCATGATGCTAAACACTTTCTTGCCTCTAATTTTGATATGAAAGATTTGGGTGAGGCAAATATAATCTTGGGCATCAAGATCCTTAGGGATAATGATTGCATTACACTATCACAATCTCACTATGTAGAGAAAATTCTTAAAAAGTTTGAATACTTTGATATGTCACCTATGTCTACTTCTTTTGACTCAAAGGTGCACTTGTTTAAAAATTGTGGCGATAGTGTTTCACAAGATAAATATGCACAAATCATTGGTAGTTTGATGTTTTTGACAAACTGTACTTGTCCTGATATTGCGTATGCTGTTGGTAGATTGAGTAGATATACTCATAATCCTAGTATTGAACATTGGGATGCAATATCAAGATTGTTAAGATATTTAAAGGGTACTTTTGATTTTGGTTTGTCATATTGTGGTTATCCTGCTATATTAGAAGGATATTGTGATGCTAATTGGATCTCTGATACAGATGAGGTAAAGCCCACTAGTGGATATGTGTTCACATTAGTTGGAGATCCACCATGGAATCAGAGTTAGTAGCCTTAGAAAAGGCTGGGTCCGAAGCCGAGTGGCTTAGGAGTTTGTTAATTGATATACCATTGTATACTAACTCTATTGCCTCTATTTGCATACATTGTGATTGCCAGGCTGCCATAGCACGTGCTAAGAACAAAATCTATAATGGGAAAAGTCGACATATTTGATGGAGGCACAATATTGTGAGGCAGCTCATTGATAATGGTGTAATGTCCTTAGACTTTGTGAGGTCAGAAAAGAATTTGGCCGATCCTTTGACCAAGCCACTAGCAAGAAGGCTGGTGAGTGAGACATCAAGGGGGATAGGACTGATACCCAAATTGTGACACTATGGCCAATGTCCAACCTCTATGATGGGTGATTTCACGTAAATGGTTAAATGGGTAGAGGTCATTTGTAGTCCATATGGGCACTGTCAGTTATTATGTATTCCGCTATCTCATTGAGGAGATTAGTGATGAGTCCATCCCTATGGTGTGAGACAGTGCTAAGTTGCAGATTGTTGGAGGTTGAGCTCTAGCTCTTAATGGATCCATAGTCCCTACCTGTTGGGATGGGGTGTACTGCACACACTCTTAATGGATGCCACCTATGTGGGAGTGGAAGTTGTGCCACTTCCTATAAGACTTGGGTAGGTCTTTAGAGCTCTCATGAAACCCAATGACGCATGGCCTGTATAAGGCGCCAACCCGCTTGTGGAACAACCTTGGTAAAGAAAGGTATGTGGGTGGTAAGTTTGGTTATCTAATAGCTTGGTTAAAAGAGTCTAACTCTACCATTGCTTAGTAGTTCCTACTTATTTACCCTAAGTATGGTTAAAACCTTATTGTACCATATTGATGCATGCCTTCTTGAGCTTATTGCCTTTCCTAGTTTAGTGTTTGTAACATGTGGGGGATTGTTGGAGTATGTGTGTTTCAAATTCTTAAACTATGCTTGTGTCCCACATTAGTTAGAGATGAGTTTTCATGTAGGTTTATAAACCATAGCACCACTTAAGTGGTAGATTGAAAGATAATGGGCTAAGGGTTAGAGTTGGGCTTGGGTTGGACTTAAGCTTGTCTCTATCTCTCTTGGGCCTCATTCCTTTTCCCTTTCTTTTGCTTTAGCCCAATTTGGTTATGCTTGTTGGGCATTAAACAAGCAGCCCGTAGGGGCATTTATTGTGCTGCCCGTTGGCATGCACAGTAACCGTTGGTGCAGCCCTCAGCCCTCACATCAGTTAGCTTATAAACCCTACAACTCACACTATTCAACTCTCATATTTTTTTCTCATCTTCTCCAGCCATATCCCTCTGTTTTGCTCTATTTTTTTTGTTGCACAGAAAAATTTCAGCTTCAATTTTTTTTAAGGAAAGGAAAGGCAAAGGCAAGTAAGGTTGTTTCTAGTTCTTCTTGCTTAAGTGTGTGATCAACTTGAAGAAATTACTATAGTCTAATCTTGGGGGGTTGTTCGGCCAAGAGAGCCATTCACACCGAGTTCTACTCCAGGTGGCACGAATCAACCTTTAAAGACAACGCATTTTGCATGATTTTATAGTTTGTGAGATCTTTCTAACTCTATCTATTTATTTTTGTCATTGCTATTTTTTTAGGGTTTGTATTGTTGAATCAAAACTTGTTTATTTAGCCATATTTTCCAACATAGACAGTGTGGCCAATTTTGGACATGTGTCCAAATCAAGATGTGACATCCATAAGGCAATGAGCTTGAAAAAAAAGGGAAAAAAAAAAAAAAAAACATGGGAAACACGAACAACGTTTTCATATAATTAAACGATCATTTTCATAGCAGTTATCAATTATTGTAAGTGTGTGAAATAAAGACAAATGGCATTAAGACAATAACACTTGGAAAAGCGACAAGTGTCGTCAAAGCCCAAAAGAAGGGAGAATCATGGAAGGAATAGCTGTCAAACACCTTAGGTATAAAGTATAAACGAATGAAATATTCTCAATAAAAGACACAACTCTTCGCTAACAAATTTGCTTATACAACTGCAAAGATTGCATAGATTGTGTTGGGAGACTAATCTTGCTTTTTCAAAATACAGTTATGGACGAGATATTGTAGAACCTGCAATCAAACCTGGGGAGGCAGCTTTGGTAGGTAAATAAGCCATCACACACACATTTTTTGCCCTTTAGATGTCAGGTAATAATACACATGTCCAGAGATAGACTGGAAAACAAGGAAAAAAAATTAGAAGAGAGAAATAAAATGTCAGAATACTACTCTGTGTGGGTGCACACGCATGCGTGAATGCTTTCCTTCATATCCTCATATTACCCCTAAAATCTAAAAATTATTTTGGTTGAACTTGAGTATGCATTGGTCTGTTTTAGCCCTCGCTTACAAACCTCACTTAAATCCACTAAGTTAGTGTTGAGATTGCATGAATTTGGAGAGAAACTTATTGTATCTCACCTTTGATACAATAATTTTTTTACCTGATAACCCATATATTTCAAATTTCTGATGGTCTTCCTAGTAACCAATTGATATAAAAAAATAAATTTTGCATTGATGGATAAAAATTTAAAATTGTATTGATTCAGTTTTTATGCTTATGCATACATTTTTTTTTTCTTCTAATCAAATTACTGTATGTGTGCAGGTGGTTATCAGAGGTTTAATTTGGCTTCTGCAGCAATTTCCTCAGCTGGCAGACCGGCTATGATAGCAGCTATCAAGCAATTATTTTTTCATCTTTAATAGAAATGATTATAGGCTTATTTAAATTTGATAAAGATTTAAATTTTAGGTTCAAATGTATAGTTAAATCTGCCCCCAACCACACTGTATTCTTTACTCGCTGTTAATTTAATATGCAACAACATATTTGGTGATCAGTTTCTTCAATTATATCATTACAGTAAAATAATTCTGGTGCGCAATGCTCTTTGTGGTCACATGCTGTATTTTAAAGCCACAATGTTTTTCTTACATAGAACACATTAAACACCAAAAAATAAGATCATGGCTAAATAACTTGGCTAATGCCATTGGGCCTCTTCTGTGGGTTCAAAAACTTGGGGTCATGGTAGAAGATGCCTGTAGAATAGAACATAGTGAAAACTTTTTTTTTTTTTTTTCTTCTTCTTTTTTTAAAATTTTATTTTGGTTTTAAAAATAGAATAAAATTGCATAGGCATAACAAGAGAAAATTTTAAAAAGAAATAGACTCATCTATCAGTTTACAGAAGGACCTTAAAGCCATTGAGAGTTCGACCAGCTCATGTTCATGTTGGCTTTGGAAGCTATTTTGGCCAAACCAGCTGCTTCATTTGTGCCATAAATCCATTTTGACTGAGAGTTTATATGGTTCAAAATATCAAAAAGAATAGGATACACCTTACGTGCAATCTTCATTTATGCCAGATCAGGTTGCTCATGCAAGAAAAAGCCAAAATGACCAAAAAAATCTCGCAGTCATAACTCTTTCTGTAACGTCACATGAACTCTCTCACAGAGTTGTCATCAGCGCCATAGCCATGAATGGGCGCAGAGAGAGCTAAAATTACCGCTATGCTCAAAGTCACAAAGAAGATTTCAGACAATTCAAAACTTCACCACTTTGATGGTAACAAAATGATTTTCTCGTTGAGACTGACCAAAACCATGGCTGCAACCAAAAGCTCATGACCAGAAATTCACTATTATTTTATTTATATGCTTAAAATAATATGCTTGAAAAGGCTACGAGGATGATTTTGATCCAGAGGTATTTTTCTACATCCTTTTAAATTGAAACTCATTTGGCAAATTCCTTTTGTTACAAAACAAGAGAAGGTACTATTATAAACTACATTTCTCTTCTCATCATTACCCTCTAACCAATTCGAGCCTAGTTTTTCTGTTGGAAAATTCTTTAATGCGACCTATTAGACATAAATACTGTCCAGCAAAAAATAAATTTTTTTTCATTATAACGGGAGAAATAAAAACAACTATCGAAGTTTACATCATCCTTTCCACATGGGAAAATTATTTCAATTTCTTTATTTGAAAGATATTTAGCAGAACATTACACTTGCATCGCGGAAAAAAAAGGGGGGGGTAGGACATGTATACAAGAATTTAGTCAGCTAAAGCCATTTGATGGTTAATTCAAAGACTCTTATTTGACTTTAAAGGAGAATTGTACAGGACTTTTCACACAAAGGCAGGAATCTCTTCTGTGTATTAAAATGCTAACGATTGCATGAAGACATACGCCAAAGGCATAAATTAGTCAACTGATTCCTTTACATTTAAAAGGATGGGGAAAAAGGACAAGTATCATCAACATTTAAATGATGACATTTCAGTATTGATCACCAAAAAAAAAAATCAAATATAACTCAAAGAGGAAACTTTTTTTTTTTTTTGATAAGTGAAGTCTATACTCAGGTATGTCCTTAAAAATTACAATGTGAAATGTGAATTCTCCATTCAATACTGTTACATTATGAATGTACTATCAGTTTGGTCACTAACAAAAAATGATTTATTAATTCATTGATGCAAACCTGTTTTCATTAAGAAGTGCATTAATCATTTCTGCCCAAATAAAATAAGGGCAATGGAATTAGGTAAAATTGGAAACCATAAAAATACAGGCCGCTGAAGCAATGAGCTCAAATCTGCTGCAAAATTAAAATAGCAAACTAATGAAGGTAGAAGACATTCTCAAAGAGTGCCATGGGCAACCAAGGTCTCAAATTTTGAGACCCAATTTTTCTGATTCCTGAGTTTTTTTAGCATTCTCCTTGTAAACCCTATCTACAAAGAATATCTTCACTTCAAATAAGTTCAACAATTGTGGTTCTTTCTGTGCTTCTTTAAATGGCAATCTAAATCCATTTGAAACATGTTAGCAGTTCTTTGTTTAATATAAATTCTATTGTTCATCATATTCCACAAAATTCACTTCTGAGCCCAAATCCCCACTTGCTACATATCCCGCATCTTTCATTAGCTCATTTAATCCATCCAATAAAGTGTAAATTTCTTCCGCATGGGGGTTTGATGTGTCGCCCACCATAAAGGGCGAAAATCCCAAGCCCATGTCGATCCAAGCACTGCCAGGAGCCTTCCTCACACCCAAATCCCTCATGGAAGTCCTAACCTCAGCTACCATGTTCCAATGACCATCAGCAGCATACATATTAGCAATCGAGACGTAGTAACCTGAATTTTCAGGCCTCATTTCTAACAGTTTCTCAGTTGCCCACTCCCCTAATTCTGTATTTCCATAAATCCGACAGGCTCCTATTAGAGTAGCCCACATGGCAGGAGTTGGCCTGTAAGGCATTGTTTTGATAATATCTTTTGCTTTGTGCAACAAACCAGCCCTGCCAAATAGATCAACCATGCAAGAGTAATGCTCCAGTTGAGGACTTAAACCATAAACACAAGGCATTTTTTCAAACAGCCTCTGGCCTTGGATTACAAGACCAGAATGGCTACAAGCTGATAGAACCGCAACCATGGTTATATGGTCTGGTTTGATCTGGAACCTTTCCATCTCTTCAAATACTTTCAGTGCAGCTTGTCCCTCTCCCTGTATTCCATATCCAGCAATCAAGGAAGTATAAGTCACCTCATCCCTTTTGCTTAACGAATCAAACACTCTTTTGGCTTCTAAAACTTTGCCCGACCTTGCATACATGTCTACAAGAGCATTCCACAAAAGCAAACAGTCCTTGAACTCTTCACGCTTTGTAATGTAGCAGTGGAACTCCTTCCCATGTTGCAGATTGGCCACTCGAGCACAGAGGGGAAGAATACTGGCAATTGTCACATAACTTGGTTCAATTCCGGAAAGCAACATCTCTCTAAATAGGAATGATGCTTCCTCTGATTGATCCATGTGGCTGTACCCAGAAAGCATAGAATTCCAAGTAATTATACTCTTATTTTCTACCAATTGGAACAAAATATAGGCACGCCTTAGGTCTTTGCACCTAGAATACATAGTAATTAGTGCATTCTTGACACTATCAAACTCATCACAACAGCTACGAATTGCAGAACCATGAATTTCTTTTCCCAGTTTAATTGCCCCAATGTGGGAACATGCACCCAAACCAATAAGCATTGCCACAAAATCCAAAAGAACGCCACAAGTTCGCATCTGAGAAAGCAAGTCAAGTGCTCCCTTAAAATTTTTAGCTCGCAAGCACCCACCAGCTATAGTATTCCAAGTTATGATATTCACTTCATTATTTGTAATTCTCATGCTTTCAAAAAGCTGAAATGCTTCCCCCCACATTCCCCTGGAGGCATAAGCAAATATGATTGTGTTCCAAGAAACAGTATCCTTTTCTGGCATTTTGTCGAACAAGCTTCGAGCAATATCAATTTCCCCAAACCTCCCATACATGGAGACCAAGGCATTATGTACAGACAAGTTCCACCCAGCAGAGCTAGCATTAATAGAATTATGAACCTCCCTACCAAAACCCAAATCCAATTTTTCACCGCAAGCCTTGAGAACAGATGCATAAGTAAAATTATCTGGTCTAATCCCCTTATCCACCATTTCTTTATAGGCAGAGAGAGCCTCCCCAAAAATCCCATTCCTAACATAAGCAGAGATAAGCAAATTCCAAGGCAAAGGGTGCAAAATACTTGAATTTGCAGTAATAGTACGGGCTTCAGCAAGGAGGTCAAAACTTGAGTAAAAAGTAACAAGCTTGGGCACCAAAATGGGGTGTTGTTGGAGACCCAAGGAGATAATCTGGGCATGAAGCTGTTGACCTTGTGGGAGTGATTTAAGGTTAGTGCAAGATAGAAGAAGAAAAGAGATGGGATGTAAGATAAGGTCATAAGAAGAAGAAGAGGCATGGAGCTGGATAAGAGAGAAGGTTTTGAATGCTTTTGATAGATGGCCTTGGCTTGCAAAGTCCTTGAGAGATGTAAAAAGGGAATTAATCAGAGATTCATCACTGCTTGTGTTTGTTTCTGGGACAGAATCATTTGATTTGCATGATGTGGACGGCTTATCGTATTGTTCTGTACCTTGTCTCCATTTTCTAGGAATGTATTTCTGGATTTGAGATATAGAGATACCCCTTTGGATAAACCGAGATGGAGCAGGCGGCATACACTATAAACGTATGTGTGTGATATGATAGCATGGCCAGTGAGAACTGACCGCATGGCTTCACCCACATTCGCAACATGTGGCTTGGAAAAACCCACATTCGCATGGCTTCACCCACATTCCACAAACAACCCCAAAACCCATATTGGAGAGACAAAACCAGATCGGCGGTGAGATTGGTGGACTCGATTGACGCTGCAAAGCAAGAAATCGAACCTAAGAACTGGTTGGGTCGACGATGGTGGAGCCGGTGATGAGTTGCACCAACAAAATATTGAGGGGGAGAGAAGAACCAAGAGATGGAGGGTGATGAGCCCGAAGGTGAGTGACTGGCTGGGTTGTGGGAGAGAAGAGCTGAGAGTGAGAGAGGGAAAGAAAGTATCGTGACTGAGCAACACAACAGTGTAAACAAGATGGTTATGGCCAGCGTAGATATTCATCAAATCTTTCATACGTGGTATTTAAATAATAATTATTTTTTGGATTGGATTATTTAAATAAATTAAACATAGTAAAACAATGGTTAGCACTGATTTAGAGAAATTTTCCTCCATTTATTACGTAAATTATTGTAAAATCATTTATATATTTTGATGGTAGCTCTTTATTATCAGACAAAAACACCAATTGATTTTTAGTATAGGCAAAAATTGAATTCCAAATCTTTTATTCAATCACCAGATACTTTACTAGTTGAACTAACTGGAACCCACTACATATATACTTAAACAGCTTAACTCATTAAGTAGCTCGTGTTATTCATAGTAAAAGTTAAGAAATTTATTTTTATAAGAAAAGTTAATAATTTTTTGAATTACTAGGTGTGAGACAATTTTTTCCAAACTTTTCCTCCTAGGATACCTTGAAAAAAGTAAAAACTAAAAGGAGCAATGTCTATTATACATTGTCATATTACACACACGGTACTTTTAAAATAAGATTGTGACTTTAAAACATGATTTTCGTTCAAAAACTGAATTGTGTATGGTGTGTAACAAGTAGTGTGTACCAACAATTATTCCTTATGGATAGGTAAAATCTGTTACACCACACACTCTGTGATTTCATAAATTAAATTCGCTAATTACCGTGCACTCTTGGTGCGGTGGTCACTCCACAAGTATAAGTACTTGTGGGGTGTGGGGACTTAAGGACCAGGATTCAAGTCTCCAGAAAAGAGTTTCATACACATATACAATTAGATTAAACTAGAGTAAAAATTCTATATTATAAAAAAAGAAAAAGAAAAAACTAAATTCGCCTGACTCACTATTCCATTTTATGAAAATGTGTAATAACTAATAAGCATCCCCCATGTGAAATATTGTACTATAGTAGTCTAGCATTAAAGCCAAAACGACAACGGTCCCTTTTCTTTGTTTCTCCCAAATTTTCGATCTCCCGCCAAAATCCAGCTCAGAGAGCTGAAATTCGAAATCCATCGGAGGAAGCTACAGAAAGAGAAAGGCAGAGGCCGAGATGGGGATGGGTTCAAGGTCCGGGTCCGGGTCCGGAGACCCAAGCGGATACATGGATATCCTGGCTTCATACTTTCCCCAACAGCTTTTCCCAACAATCGAAGATGACTGCCTCAACCTCACTTCTGCTCTCTTTTCCTTCTTCTCCACTCCACTTGCCCTAAATCTCGCTTCGCAGGTCTCTCTCTCTAAGCAATTGGATTTTTGAGAGTTGTATGTGTTTTTGAAAGTGGATTTTGAGGCATTTTCATTTTCATCTCTAATTTTCAAACTTCGGCATTTGTCACTAACGGTTTGGGGGTTTCTTTGAAAATTTTCATGTGTAAAAGAGTGTTCATTGTGTTAATTGTGCTAAAAAAAAAAGAGAGTAATAAGCAAATAAACTAAAAAGCTAAAAGAAAAAAAAAATGTTCATTCAAGCTCGCCAATTTCATCTCGGATAATTTTCTTAGTGAATAAAGAAGGTTGATATTTTTTGAATTACGCCGCAGGTAAAAGATGACGATGGCGTCTTCGTTTTGTCAATTGACTTCCAACAATTCCGGAAAGTATGTGATCTCGAAGAGTTTTACATAATGCTAGAGGATAAACCTAAGGCGGCTCTCTTATGCATGAGTGCCGCAATTCACAAGGTACAAAGTGATAATTGTAGAAATTTCTCGAAAATTTTTGTTTTTGGCTTAGCATATTTTATCTTTATTTAACATGGAAGCAGGTTCTTTTGAATAATTTGGAGAAAAACATGATTGAAGATGGTGCGAAAATAAATATACGACTGCACAACTACCCTGAAACTATGATTGCCCTGAAGAACTTAAAAGCAGCTTATATTGGTAAGTCTTAAAAATATTCATCACTAGTCCAAGTTTAATATATGTTAAGGAAACGATATAGACAATATCACTTGTTGACATGACAGACAAGCTTGTATCCGTGCGTGGTACTGTAGTAAAGGTTAGCACTGTCAGGCCTCTAGTGGTGCAGATGAGTTTTCACTGTGCAAAGTGCAAAACTGAAATTACGCGTATTTTCCCTGATGGGAAATTTTCGCCACCACAAAGTTGTGATTTATATGGATGCAAGAGCAAGAATTTTAATCCAATTCGATCTACTGCTCAAACAATAGATTTTCAGAAAATAAGGTAAGCTCAGTGATGCTAACTTCTGCTTCAATACTTTCAGAACTGCTATTTTTGTTTAGACATCCCTCTTTCAGCTAATATTGATAATGTTTTTTGATTTTCCCTCCGCTAACTTCAGGCTTCAGGAACTTTTAAAGCCTGAAGATCATGAAGAAGGTCGAGTTCCTCGAACAGTAGAATGTGAACTAACCCAAGATCTTGTTGATGCATGCATACCTGGAGATGTGGTGACTGTCACTGGAATAATCAGAGTAATTAATAATTACATGGATATTGGAGGAGGTATGATAAAGAGATTCCTTTGACACTGTTTATTCAGTTCATTGCTAGACATGGATTGTTGCATGATTAGTTAGTTCTTTTATGTGTGCAAAGTATATTGATTTAGTTTAATCACACGTCCTTTATGATGGATGAAAAGAACATATTCATAATTTGCAGGCTCTGAACTCTTCCTTACTGCTAATGCTGTTTGGAGCAAACTTCATTATTTTCAGGAAAATCGAAAAGCAAAAATCAAGGGTTCTACTACTTGTATCTAGAAGCAGTTTCAATAAAAAACTCCAAGTCACAGTCTACACCTGAGGATTCACAAGATTCTAATTCTAAAGCTAGAGCTACGGAGCTGTGCAATTTATTCTCATTTTCTCCGAGGGATTTGGAATTTGTTGTGAAGTTTAAAGAGGAAAATGGCTCAGATATCTTCAGGCAAATACTTCAATCTATATGTCCTTCAATCTATGGACATGAGCTTGTTAAAGGTAATGTTATATGTACTCCATTCATTGTTATTTATATGGTCCAAGGGTTTCATGCTAAATCTTTTATTTTTTTAAAGTATGGGCTTTTGTCATCTTTCTTGTTCTTCCCTTACTGTTTTACTTGATCGTTGTAATTTTGGTTCTTGATTTGTGCCCCCATAGTACATTCCCAATGTACTCGGGTTGGCTGATTTCTTATTTTAATAAATTTTCGCTACTTATCAAAATTTTTTTTTTCCCCATTGCTTGGTCTATTCTATTACAATTGTCCCACCCTGTCCCTGTATAAGGGTATGATGCTGACTAATCCAAAAAGTAATGTTTTGAGTATCTTGCTTGGCAAATATAGTATGTGCTATTGTTTTGTTTTGGACTCTCCAAACCCAATTTCCCATCTTAACAACTTCAGTTGGAACAAATACAACAGTTTATGGACTTGTTAAAATTGCTTAAAATGTTTACTTCAATAACACTCAGTTTCTTGAATTTGATATGAAGGAAAACAATAGATTGCATTGTAAAAATCATAATAAAATATTTGAGGTTGTACCTCAAGTTTCTCCAAAAACTATGCATCTACTAATAATGTAATGGATAAACAATTGAACCGTTCCACATGCTCCAACAACTCCATGGGCTTCAGAGGCTTTCTGGTATGTAGGAATTACAAGAATGAGCACCTACTAATGTCCACAGACCAAGTCCCACGATATATATGATGATGGAGCCCTAGAACAAAAGAGACCATGAGAGAGAGGAGCACTCTTAGAGGGGCAAAGCTTTGGTCCAGTGCTGCAGTGCACTGGACTGGACACGATGTGGACAATTTGGCCAATTTTAGACACGTGTCCAAATCGTGTTGGAGTGCCAAACCCCTCTTGAAGGCTAGAGCTTTCACTACGGCCAGCTATGAGGGAGGTCACATTGTCTTAGCAACCCTTTTTGTTTAGGAAATTGTGCTCAATTAGCTACTTGCAGTAAACCTTAGAGTTATGGTTTTTTTGAATGTTGGGTTGCCCACATCACATAGGCGTTGTCCACATCACATGGCGCAATGCCAACATAATACTTCAAAGCTTCCTTTTACTGTGAATGAAAGAAGAAATATGGATTCATGAAAGTTTAATTCCTGATTCACTTCTGAATGGTATGCTTTGGGTTCATTTAGATAATTAAGATCAGGTTCTAGGTTATGGTTCAGGAAGGATTCAATGTGCTAATTCTTTAAACTTTCACTGACATGTGCTGGCCACAGATATAATGGCATTTGAGATAACTATTTCTTTTGTGAAATCACATAATTGTATACACATAATTGAGTACGAAAACCTACTTTCTTAGGCTGCACTCTAGATTATGTCCTTATTGAGCATGTATCTGAAATTGAGGTGTTTTTATCGAATTTCCTTTTTTCTCAACAGCGGGCATAACATTAGCACTGTTTGGAGGTGTTCGGAAGCATTCAAAGGATCGGAACAAGGTCCCTGTTAGAGGAGACATTCATGTCATAGTTGTTGGTATGTTTAAACTCTTTTTGGATGGAACTAAATCTGGTCAGTTATTTACTTATTGAAAATGATACCACATCAAAGTATTTTCATCAACTAGAGGTCAAGGTTTCAGGGAATATTATATCGTTTATGGGGAAGAGAAGTTGAAGTTGTATCATGTTAATTGTCATTTTACTAGGTGATCCTGGATTAGGAAAGAGCCAAATACTGCAAGCAGCAGCTGCTGTTTCTCCACGTGGCATTTATGTATGTGGCAATGCCACTACAAAAGCTGGCCTCACTGTAGCTGTTGTGAAGGATTCCATGACAAGTGACTATGCTTTTGAGGCTGGTAGTTATTTCATATTTCCCTTTCTGAATTGTGATGTTTTGGCTATCTTATTTGTTTACTCTGCTGCATTGGAATGTGAATGCTTTACTAATGATTCAGGTAGTGGTTGATTGACTGAATTTCACAAGTATTTCAATTTTCAACAGATTTTTGAAATCTTCTTTGTGTTGTTTTCATTTATCTTCAGTGTTTTAATATTCTCAAAGGAGATTTACCACATGGTTAGACACTTGGAAATGTTGTTGCTATAGAACAATAGGTTTGATAACTTTTGATTCTTGCAATAGATAATGCAATATATTGAAATATTTAGTGATTTTGGGTGTTCTATGTTTTGGGGTAGTAATGGGTTGGAGGACACTCTCTAAATTTTCTCTTGGGTCTAGCCTTCTCTATCTGACTGTTAAGAATTCCTGTTAAGTGTGATACTCCTAGTTGTGAAATGCAGTATTGCATGGGAAATTCTGATGCCTTTCTAACCTGATTATCATGCGAAAAAAAAGGAAAAAGAAAATGGGGAAACCTTTAGTTTTCTTTTTGTCTTCTGTATGTACTCTATTATTATAGCCTTATTGCAAAAAGAATGCCAAATGCCACAATTATTTAGTTGAAGCTTTCAAGCAGAAACATAATCTTTTGAAGTAGCCAAGCATTAGAAATTTCTGATATGACAGGTGGAAAAGAGATGAATTGTTTCTGATTCTTGTCAAATAGTTGATTAAGCTACCATAGCAAGGATTAATCTAATAAAATTATAGGAATTTATAACGTCTCTCCAACTTTAGAGCATAGAGACATGACTTCTGGGTTGTTTGACAACTACAGATCTGCCTGACTCAAAATAGTTTTGCTAGCTAAGAAATCAACATATATAAAATTGGGTCCATGAATGCTCAATGCTTGTGAATCATCTCTACCACATGGAAAATTTTAACTCTTATACTCTTGAAGTAACAACTGAATGTCCCAATAGGTGCCATGGTACTTGCAGACGGTGGGTTGTGCTGCATTGATGAGTTTGACAAAATGTCTGCAGAACATCAGGTTTGTCCCACTGTTAATCAATCTTTTATGATTGCTCTCTTTAGTATCAAATAGGTTTCACTTATCTTGGGATTACTGCAGGCTCTACTGGAAGCCATGGAACAGCAGTGTGTCTCTATTGCAAAGGCTGGACTGGTAGCAAGTTTATCTGCCCGAACTTCAGTCTTAGCAGCAGCAAACCCTGTTGGTGGTCATTATAAGTAATTTCTTAAAATTTCATTTTGTAATTTAATAATTTCTTTCTAGACTGTTCTTTAAGTTGATATTAAATGAATTTATCTTTCTTCATGGGCCATGTAAAAATCATGTAAGTAGTGACAGATGACACTGAGTTGGTAAGTAGCAGAACGACTGTTATATTATTATAGTGTGATGCTGATTATTATGTTTTTCAAAAACATGTTGATAAATTTTAATATCAAATATCCAAATTGCAGCCGAGCAAAAACTGTGAATGAAAATTTGAAAATGAGTGCTGCACTCCTCTCACGATTTGATCTGGTTTTCATATTACTTGATAAACCTGATGAATTCCTGGATAAGCGAGTCTCAGAGCACATCATGTCGGTAAGTTTCCCCATCTGGCCTTTCTTTGGCGGTGCATGATTATGAATGAATGACAAGCTACTCATATCTTATTAAGGTCTATGGGACTATGCCATTTATCTTTAGCATTAATACTGTCATGCAGTCACAGTGACAATTTGGAAAGTAATCACTCATGACACCCAAATGGGTAGTGGAAATTTATCCAAAAATGTCATGAACAAATTTTGGTAGGATTGATACTTTAAAAGGAAAAAAAGAAATGTGTAAAAGAGAAATAAGCATGTGTTATTGTTGTTGTGCAAGTAATGATTATTCCCAAGATAAGAAATATTTGCAATTATCTTTTACTGTTAAACATACATGAATTTGGTTAACTAGAAAAAAATACCAGGTGTACTTAAAATTCTTCAACAAATTGGAGTGTCAGTTTTCAAAGTACTGGTTCTGTAGGACCACAAATTCTTCTAGGTAATCTTTGTGTGTGTAATTCAATAATAAAACTCACATAAATATCTGTTTTACAGCTTCATTCTGGACATGGAGAACTTTCACCAGCTGCAAAAAAGCTACGGAGAGGTAGTGTTTACACTTTTTATTTCTCCTCCATCTTTGACTTAGGAAGGAAGTTTTCTAATTATGAAAGAAATCAATTTGACTGACATCAAATTTTCTCTGAAACTGTTTATGCTTTTGCTTCACCAGATGCAGCATCACAGAGTGCTCAAGGCATAAATGTGAGTGTAAAAGGTGGTTCTTTAGTTTCTCAGTGGAGACTTGACCCAAAGAAAGATGTCGATTTTGTTCCACTACCAGCTCAACTTCTTCGCAAATATATTGCTTATGCTCGAACTTATGTCTTTCCTAGGTGATTTGATCAAATCTCTACATTGCATCTCTAATGAAGATATTTGCTATTAAAAATATATGGTTTAGTTCTTTGTTCTTGTTTCCTCTTTTTCTTTTTGATTATTTTAATTTTAATTTTCAAAATCAGGATGTCAAAGCTGGCAGCAGAAATCCTGCAGAAGTTTTACTTACAACTTAGGGATCGTAATACATCAGCTGATGGTACACCAATAACTGCCAGGCAACTGGAAAGTCTGGTCAGGCTGGCAGAGGCTCGAGCTAGGCTAGACTTAAGAGAAGAGATAACAGCCCAAGATGCAATGGTGAATGCTCTATGATCTATCTAGATGTTAATATCATTGGTCCTGTCACTATTCCTTTTCTCATAAAGGATTTTGATCCGTAGATTAAAGTAGGAAAAGATGTTTGACTATTGTAAGGGAGCTTAATTTTGAAAGTGCTCTTGCAAAATATAAAGTACTCATGATTTAAGGAAGCATTTTATAATTCTTTTTTTTTTTTTTTGATAAGTAGAAGCATTTTATAATTCTTGAAATGGCCAACAATAGAAAATCCAGTTTGAAGCTAAAGCTACTTAGAAACACGAGAATTTTCCAAATGTTTGAAGCTGAAAATGGTCGTAAATAATGGCATGAAGGTTAAAAAATTTTCTTTTGTCTGGCATTCTTAAGTTTGATGCAACCCTATAACATGAACAAGAACCATTATTTTAATTAAAGGTTGTGGATTATATCTGCAATTTTTTTAGCAATAATTTTGATTATTGATCACTCAATTTAAATGAAGTTTAGAACAACTATACCTTTGGTCGTACAATCTGGATCAGTACACATGAAGTTCATACTTAACGACATGTATCTTGCAGGATGTGGTTGAAATAATGAAAGAATCCTTGTATGACAAGTATGTTGATGAGCATGGTTTTGTGGATTTTGGTCGGAGTGGGGGGATGAGTCAACAGAAAGAAGCAAAACGGTTTTTAAGTGCTCTCAATAAGCAATCAGAATTGGATCAGAAAGATTGCTTTTCGATTTCTGTATGAGCTCTTGCTTCTCTTGTCTTTTCTAGTTATGATTTATGCTCCTTTAGTCATGCATATATATATATATATATATATTATGGTATTTCAGGAAATTTACAGCTTGGCAGATAGGATTGGTCTTAGGGTTCCTGATATTGACACATTTGTGGATAATTTAAACAGTGTGGGTTATCTACTCAAGAAGGGACCAAAGATATATCAGGTACAAATTGCAATCATTTTGTAAACTCTTTAAGACTCAGATCCAATATTGCATACATGCCATTAGAGAATTAAAACACGGGTAACAAAGGATATAGGTTTTTAGTAACCTATTTGAGGTTGCAAACAGTCATGATGTTCTGGAACCTCTGGCCACTGAACCAAATACCTAGGTAATATCTCAGATTGTTGTTAATCGACAATTTTGACAAGAACAAATTTCTATCTATGCTTCTAAGGTTGATAATGTTATGAACATGAATGCATATAAAAGGGTAATCTTCAATAATAATCACCATGATAATGAGTGGATACCTTCAGCTCTTACTGCGCATCCATTTAAGTTCAGTGACATGCAGCTTGTCATTAATCATGCATTCTCTTACAGGTGCTGTCCTCATCTTATTCACGAAGTCAATCATCAAGGTCGAGAGGATAAACTGGAATAGCATTAGAGAGCAGGTCCAATTTTGTTTCTTTTTAAAACATTCTTCTGAAGTCCTGTCAAATCACTTCAGATGCATCATTACTGATTGTCATCAATGCTAAAAAGCTGTATTGATGGGTTTATGGTAACATCTATACTAAAAAATTCTTCAACTATATAAATTGTAATTAAGCATTATGTCATGTATATATTAACAAACAATGTTGGGCAGCAAGTTTGTGGAGACAAATAGTATGTTGTTGCCCTTAGAAGTTCAATATGAATGAATTTTCATCAAAGCATGCCTGTCTATTGCATTGTTTAAATTGTTTAATCCATTAAAAAAAAACTGAAAATTAGCTCATGAGTAGTGTAGGGATGGCAACGGGCCGGAGCAATTTATATAAAACCTGTCCCTGCCTTGTCCAATCCCACCTAACACAAACATGGGTTGGGTTTATCCAGGTCAGGTTAGGTCAGCCAACACATCTATCTTTTGAAATAATTTTTTTAGCAAATAAAGTTCAATAACCTCACTGACAAACGCATAGCACATAATATTCAACAGTCTCATAGACAAGATATACATTAAAAGCATTTAAGTATCATTGGGTTGGGGTGGTGAGGCCCCAAGGGTCAGGGGTAAACTGTAAACTACCAATCCTAGTTAGGTGACAAAGGTGACCATTCATGCATAACATAGAAGATTATTTTACATATAAATTTAAGCTTCATAACTTTCAGATCCAAAGCAAATGATTACGTTTTCTTTCCCCCTCTTTTTTGGTGGGAAATTCCAACTTCAGTATTATAATATACAGAGACATACCAGAGTGGTCAAACAGAATCAGAAGCATACTCAATTACCCATCTCCATCAATAGGTTCTAACCGCCACTCACTCCCATAATAAGAATTAGGCAAACCCAACCAAAATTTGAAAGCCTCTGCTGCTCGCTTCCTCTCAATCCTTCTGTCTTGCCTGGCCTGTGAGGCATGCTTACTAGTAAACATCCTCGAATGCATTTCCACGTAGATTTTTGTAAACTTGGTCTTGTTTGGTGGTATCCCATACTCTTCCATACAAGCCACAATTTCTAAAGCCTTTTTAAAGAAAGCTGCCCTCACACAGATATCAGCCAGTGTATCTAAAAGCCCTTCATCTGGTTTCAATCGTGGTGGAGAAGTTGAAGAATCAGAAACCTCTCCTTCCCTTTTCACCCCGCACCTCTCCTTTACTTCATTCCAGAGCAGAAGTGCCTCTCCTGGCTTTCTGGCCAATGCAATTCCATTGGCCAGACTGCCATAAGTAGAGACATCTGGGTAAAACCCATTCTCTTTCATTTTTTGAACTATTTTCTGTGCTTCTACAAGCAATCCCAGTCTACAATAGCCTTCAACCAACATATTCCATGCAATTAAATCAGCCTTCACTCGAGGGTCATCGAGCATCTCATCAAATACCTGGTTAGCCAGCTTTGGTTGACCAGACAAGGCAAAAGCTTTCATCAAAGTGGTATAACTAATCTTCGTGGGAGCTATTCCTCTTGCTCGCATCTCGTTAAAGAAGGCAAGAGCCCCTGCACTGTCATCAACTAGTATACACCCATCAATCAAGATATTATAGGACACCACATCAGGCTCAATTCCTGCATCATCAGCCATCTCCCTAAGCAATTCCTTTGCCTTGTCTATCTGCAGTTGCTGGCAGTAACCCTTGAGGAGTACATTGTAGGTTATCCGATTCGCAGCTACACCAATTCTTGTCATTTCAGCTAGCACTTCACGAGCCCGGTCCATCAACCCTGCCTTCACCAGTGCAGAAACAACAGTAGTATATGTTACATGGTCAGGGTGACTAGAACTATCATCCTGGCGCCGCATTGCCTCTAGCATTCGGACCGTGTCAGTGACACGACCAGCCTTCATATAACCTTTCATTAGAGTAGTGTAATCTCTAGCATTAGGAGCATACGCTTTCGGCAACAATGGTGGCTCATAATTGCCCGACTCAATACTATTAGGAAGCAACTTCACAAACACATCTCCGTCTTTGTCTCTATATCTGTCTCCATTTCTATCCCCATCTTGATCCTCTTGACCCGAATTTTCTAAATTCGAGTCTCTGAGAATCCTGCAGAGGTCTCTCCTACCTTCCCTCATTGCTTGAACCATTTTCTCTGCCGTTTCTAAATCTCCAAAACCAACATAAGCCGCAATAAGCGAATGCAATGTTGTCATACACAACGGAATTCCCTTCTCAATAATCCTCTCTAATACAAATACAAGCAAATCTTTCCTATTAGCTCTAGCACACAACTTAATCATAACATTATAAGTTAGCACATCAGGCTCAGCACCAAACTCAGGCATTTCATCAAACAATTGCAAGAACCTCTTAGTGTCACCCAAATTGGCACAGGCATTGAGCACAGCATTGTAAGCACCCGTGTCAGGCCGCGAGTCAGCAACTATAGTGGGGTCCGCGAATTTGCGGACTCGCTTTGTCACCGACCCGAACAGCTTGAGCGCTTCAATGGGGCCGTCATCGCCCGAAGCCGCAAGGCGGCTCACCACAGCACTCCATGCCTTGACATGGGGAAGATAGCCAGAGCGGAGCATGGACTTGACAATTGAACTGGCATAGAGCGTGTGGCCAGCCTTGGCGGCTGCCACGGCAAGGAGGCCGAGGGAATTGGCATCGAGGCGGTGGAGCTGCCGCTCTTTGCGGAGGCGCGTGATGATGGACTGGGCGCGTGTGAGGCCTACACGGGTGTTTAGGTAGGACAACTGGGAAACCAAGCGGCTAAGGCAAGTGGCACTTGGGAGGTGAGTGCATTGAGTGTAGGCAATCCAGGCTTCCTCTGTTTTTCTTCGACGGAGGAGAGTTAAAAGTTTATTGTCTTGTGAATTGTGTAGCTCTGTGGTGGTGGTGGTGGTGAGAGAGAGGTCTGATGGGCTAGTATGATTTGTTACGGTATGTACACGAAATGGGTGCTTGGATTTAGTGGTGGTGGGGGAAGAGGGTGGAGGAGAAGCCCAGTGGAGAGTAAGAGTTTGGGTTAGTGGGAAAGAGTTAGAGGTTGATGATGAAGAGGAAGATGAAAGTGTTGGGAATGATTGCAGTGGTTTTGCGTTCATGACTGGGCCATTTGGGAGAAACAGGAGTTTGGAGTGGGAAAAGGTAGGAGCTTGGTTTGAATTTTTTTGGGAAGAAGAAGATAATGCGAGGGAGAGAGAGTTTCAGGTTATATTGAGTGGAAGTGGAAACTACTACGTCGAGTATATCCTGTCCTCTTGTTTGTCACGCAGCCTTACGGTTACTAATTGTTGGATTTTTTTACAGTTAAATTAGTTCTTATGTGTTTTTTGGTCTTTACAGTTAAATTAGTTACTTCTCTTTTTTACTTATTAAAAAAAAAGTTAATCGGGCTCTTTAAGATCTTTGTTTGTTTGTTTTTTTTTTTTTTTGAGGAACTTTTAAGATATTTGTTAATAAACCATTTTAGAAAAGTTTTAATATAATTTTTATGAAAAATATAAAATATTTCTAAGGGTCTGTTTGGATATTGTTTATTGCTGAAAAACTGAAAACTGAAAACATTGTAGCAAAATAATTTTTAAATGTGTGAATAGTACTATGAGACTTAGTTTTAAAGTTAATTTTGGCAGATTCTGTACTTGCAGGTCTCGTGAACAGTGCACAGGACCTAAGAAAAAAACCGCAGACGTGCAAAACGTGTAACCTGCCAGCTGCCGCTATCCAAACTCACACTAAATCAATATTCTTAAGACATTCGTTAACTTTAAAAAAAAAAAAAAAAAAAAGCATTATTTTAGGTACATGCATTAATTTTTTTAATTAAATTTAGAATTTTTATAGGTTTACATTGTATTTGCAATGTAATCTTACTTTATAGATGCAAAATGTGTACAACGTTTTTGCAACAATGTAAGTTTTCTTTGTAAGTAATTGCAAAAAAAAAAAAAAAAAAAAGTTTTCTTTGTAAGTACAACGTAAAACAAGAATTTCCCTTAAGTTTAATAATGTGATTTCTTTTTATTTTTTTGGTGATAAAGGCAAATTTATTATTTATTTAAAATAAAAATAGCAAGGTCCTAGCCAGACAGTGCTTGTCATACTACATACTCAAGTTATCAAAATACATAAAAAATAAAACATCGAAAGGTTGGTTATCAAACACCACAAAATCTTGATCTAGTCTAACGCCTCTTTTAGCAAATGCATTAGCACACTTGTTTTCATCTCTACTTCTCTAAAGCGATGCTTGATTGTTTTCATCCCTACTTCTCTAACGCAATGCTTGATTTTCTTTAATGGGAGGCATTGGAGGAGTTCCTTGCAGTCATCAACAAGATTGCATTTATTAATTCAATATAAAAATATTATATTTTTTCAATATAATTAAATTCAACCATATGACTCAATAACCAATAAAATTACACAAATTGAATTTAATTGAGAAATACAAGGTACAACATTTAATAAATAGTACTTTTATGATTTCTTCAATTAATTGGCGAACAAAAGGTATAACATATGTCCATAATTCTCTTTCTCATGTGTTAGCCAAGATCTAATACATTCTATCTCATGGTAACGCTAAACAAAACCATTCTAGATTGTTGTTACTTGTTGGTATCTAAGACTACCTATATACTTCATGGTGCCTAAAACAGAGTTCCCCCAATACCAAAACCTCATCTAGCCCCAATTTAAATTGGCTAACAAAATATGAGCTTTGAAGCAAATACAAGTTTCATGACAGTTAGAAATGAATTAACACATAATATTGATACTTTGAAAGAATATAAAAGACAGATAAACAAGAAAAATTTATATAGATATACTTGTTTAGAATATCATACAAACTTTTGAGGATAGTAGTTGGATCGTTCCACACTTTTACGAACTGAAGTACTAGGTTTAACTGCTTAGGTAGGCTATGATGCCAAATAACAACAGAGAAGAAATTCTCCCTTTAAGTTATATGAAAGAAAACTTATTTTACATTCGTTGATTTTTAAAAGTTGTTCTTTTGTAGAATAAGTGTAGTGAAAGAATACATATAAAAGCTAGATAGATAGATAAGAATGATTACACAGTTGTCCTAACTTTACTAAAATGGCCTTCGTAGTATTCTTTTCACTTCCTATTGACAATGTATTCGCACAGGTCCAAATTATCCAAGTTCTCTCAAATGCATCATTATACCAAAATATTATCCAAGTTCTCTCAAAATCCATCATTATACCAATATATCGTATTTCAATAAGTCTAAGGACAACTTATTTTACAAAGTTTTTCATAACTTCCTAAAGTGACAGATTGTGAATGGTGAAAAATAAAAGTAATGCGAGTAATTAATCATGCGAAAGTAATCGCCCACCTCTTACTCTTGTAACTAGTCATCTCACTAAGCTATGTCCATAACAAAGTTGATCTTATTTAGCACCTTTTGGGTTTGTTTGGATACCGCTTATTGCTGAAAACACTGTAACAAAATAATTTTTAAATATATAAATAGTGCCATGTGATCCAGTTTTAAAGCAAAATTAGTTGAATTTTATACTTGCGAGTCCCGTGAATAGTGCACAAGACCCACAGAAAAAATGCCAAACGCAGACGTTTGGTGTTTTCAGTGCAATCCAAACATACACTTTATCTTCAACTCAGTATGGACAAGGTTATGGTGAAAGCCAGAATCAACTGAGACAGGAGAAACACGGCAGCACACAAAATAAACATGGCAGTGTGCAGGGTATTTTCCACGTACATGCCCATAAAACTATTATTGCAGCAGGAACAAAAGAGCAACTATATATAATGATAAAAATCTATATACACAGCTTTATACATGAAATGTTGGAAGTGCAACCCATCTATCTGAAATTCCCCTTCTTTTCCTGTACAGTTCCCCAACATGAAATAGATAAACCACCTGTAATTACAGGTTATCTACATATCTCTCCAATTATAGTCAGCAAAGAAAGGAGCTTCCTTTTGTTCCAAACAATCAGCTCCTCCTCAACAATCAGCTCCTCCTTAACCAGCCAGTCTTTTATCTACACCACCAACACCTACTCTAATAATTACAATTTCACAATTGAGCACCTGTTGGACAGCGATATCTGACACTATGATAAGTGGAATGATCCTTGTCCTTCTGTTATGGCATATAAGAGCTTCTCTCTCATCTTCTCCTGAAACAAACAAACAAACAAAAAAAGTTCAGAAGACATTTTTTCAATGTTTTTCTGTAACAGTTTCAATGAAAATGTGTGCTAGAAAGCCAAGAGAGTTCACTTTTGAAGAGTAGGCTGGCAGCTTAAGATAATTTGCACAAGTCATCACACTAGGTAGGTCAATGTCAGCCCAGTTGCCACAATGCTGTTTAAAACACACAGACAATAAAGAAATAGTCAGATGATAACTCAAGAAAGAACAAAAGGCGAATTAAGCAAGCAGATATTTTGATGGTACAGACTTTTCGAACAATTGTCAACTTTGGATTGAGAGCCGCCAAACCTCCCGGGGGAAGCCTAGGTGCCCCAGTCACAAACTGCAGAAATGCTCGTCGCTGTCCATGGTCAAACTCTTGTATGATTTCCAGCAACTGAAATTGCAGAAGAAGCGGATGATTTTCTAGATTATGAATGCAAGTGTTGATTAATAGATAAGTAAATACATAAAAGATGTATGAACACTGACATTGACTACTGGAGGACTGCTGGATGTGTATCCATGATCAAACTTGATATGATCCAGGAGCTCGTTGAACTGATTAAAAGAATGTATAACACCTTTAGTAAATATAATCAGTACCCGAAATACATAATGAAATATTTAAAGTGATATGATACATACAGCCCAAGAATCATGTTCTCCACATAGTAAACGCTCAAGTTCCTTTTCAGTAAAAATCTGAAGATGTTCAATAGGGAAAACCTGAAAAACCAAATACAAAACATTCACAAAATGGATTATCATATTGCTCATAGAAAAGTACATACACAGTACAATAAAATCAAATTAATAATAAAAAAGCTAAGGAGACTCCAATTCAGAGCTCCCCCCCACCCCCTCTCCCTAGATTGGAGTAATGAACCCACATCAAAACATGTTAGGCACTGTCAATTCTGGAACTTCAATTGAAAGTAATAGCGGTAAACAAAGCTGACCAGAGACTATGAACTATACTGTTATCTAAATGAAGATCTTGAGCTAAATTTGAAGTTCAGGATTCAATTCTTTTGTGTCACCTTCTATCACTTTAGGCCTTCAATAGAAACCTCCCAGTCTCAGCAATATAATGTGAGGCAGTGGCTATTTAGGAGTCAGGTTCCAAGTTTTTTCCAGAGGTGACAGCGGTAAATGAGGTAACCAGAGACTATAAAATAGGAATGTGTCTAAATTGAAGCTCTAGGATAAGAATGTGATTTCTACAATAAAATGGCTGCATTACACCTTATGTAGCATTTGAAGGTAAAAATCAACCATGGAAATGAGGGCATCATAAAAATTGAAGCCATTACCATAACAAATTTCAAAATGGGAATTTTGAAAAGAAATGATGCTGTTTCAATTTTTTTTTAATAATTCATGCCTACTTCATAAAAAAATCATGTAATGGTACAGACCTGGTTAAATCCGGATTTAAAAGCTTCTACTTGTCTAGAAATTCCACTGTTTATAGTTGCATCCACAACAAGCGAGATATATTCCTCCAAGTTACTCATATTAACCTGGTAAAACATGAATAAAGTTCAGTACATACCTCATCATTTGAAAGATGACCCAAAAAAATGCATTCATATTGAAGTGTGCATTACCATTTTATGATCAGCGCCAGAAATAAGTACATAGTCAGGATACCCAGGGAGAGTAAAATCAAGGAAAAGATCTTCAATTCTGGTATTCCGAAAGCATGAATCAAATTCAGGTGGTGAATTTTCTTCGCAGACAGATTCCAAAAACTTTTTCCTATTAACAAGAGCCTGAAACTCTAGCAATGTCCTACCAAGCTCAGGATCAAATGACTGGATGTCATAGAGAGTAAGTTCCTAGAAAAAATTAATACAAATAATAAATAATTAAAGAAATCAAGGTTTAAATAATAACACTATCATGCAAACTAACTGCTAACCTGACAATCCTATTCAGAGTTGCACTAATTTTACATAGAATTGGGACATACCTGGCCAATAATGAGTTTATAAAAGGCTTTAGAGAAATGAAGATCCAAGACCCTTCCATCTTGAAGAGACTTTGCAACCACTTGGCCCAAAAGGACAAACTTTTTCAGAACTTCAGAAAACCGATCATCAGATGTATTTAAACTAGATGGCCATGGACATGGGAAAAGTCCAGAAGGTGACATCAGAATGGCCATATCCTCAGCCTCTAAGCTTGTCCTGGAGGCAAATGAACTATGATCCTCCCTCCACATAACTAGGCCAGACTTCTGGAACTCATGACTGACCAGGGTATAGAATTCCAATGTTGGACCAAGACCAGTACCAACTTCTTCATTATATTCCACTTCAATAAGCACTTTATGACGCGCATGCAGGTCCATCATTTGGGCAGCAGAGTCCAGAATCTGGTTGCGGAAAACTAAAAACTTCTTACGCGGCAAACTGCTAGAGCTGGGCCGCCTGTCGCTAGTGGGCCCTGAATTACTATGAGACAGTTGATGAGATTGAATTTGCAGTTGACCAAATGCTGCCAACCGGAAGTACTTACATCTTGCCTCAAAACTAAATAGAAAAGGGCAAGAAGCCATTAACTGTTTACACCAAGAAGGCATACCACCAGTGGACACAGACAAAGAGTCCCGCATCTGCTGTTCTAGTTTTTCTGTCAATTTATTGCTTACAAACTCATTCTGTGGCACTGAAGGAACTACTACCTTTAGACCATCCAAGTTATCAATTTTTCCTTCAGCAAAAGCACATACTCTTTCACGGGACATCAGATGAAATGCATTTCGGGCCAAGCCTTCCAAGCTTTTGAGCAGAAATAGTATATCGTAAGTAGGACTTGACCTCTCCAAGTCAGAAGTGAGTTCACAAGCAAACATGCTAGAGAAAAATGGAGTGTATTGCATATATGCCCTGACATTATCTGGAACAAAGAAATTTTTTTCTGACGGAATACATTCTTGAGAATTATTTTGGATAGGTTCCACAGCTCTTTTATAGGTTAAAGTGTACACTTGACTCCACAATTTTGAACAAGTTATAAATTCATTTTCTTTTATTTGTTGGTGGAGAATTGTTTGGTATAGTGTCAGTGTCCTATCCAGCTGTTGCTCTTCAAGGTAAAACACCAGTTTTGGTGAAGCATCTTCATCGCTACAAGAGGCAGGATGCTGAATTTCCTTATTGGTGTCTGGGTCTGAAGGAATGTGTAATTCTTGCTCCACAGGCTCCTGTTATGCAACACAATAAATAGATATTTAAGAACAGTGACAATACCTTGGTGCTAAAAAGGAGGAGAAGAAGACACAGCCCTAAAACTGGAATTTACACCACCGGTATACTTCCATTACTAACCCAATTCAGATGATGAAAAGTTTGTTAGGTGCAGAAAAAGCATGTAACATCGGATCAAAGCCATGATCACGAATCCAAATAGGAAAGTGATATTTATATAGAAAAAACAATTTAGTATAGATAAGGTCAAGATTAGCTGAGTTAAGATTATAAACTGATGATGAGGGATCAACTAGAAGATTAAATTCACCCAAAGATGTTTTGTAAGGATTTGTCTGTCTTACAGTGATTGCTTCTTCAGGTGCAGACTGAGACAATTTAGCATCATCTTCCTGAGGAAAATTATAAATGAGATTAGATAAATGCTCAAAGATTCCATGTAAATCAGAAAATTCCCTTCCCCCACCACCTATCCCTTTGAAAATAAAATAAAATAAATTAAAACAAAACAAATCAGAATCTTTCTTGTCTCTAGAAGAATCAATTTAGCTTAAATAATCCATATAACCTGCATATTAGGCAAATCTGTGGACATACTGTCATGTTCCATGTGAGGTAAACTTTCTCCTGGGCCAGCACTCGCATTTGATGGTAAATCAGGTGGTAGACTATCTGTCTGGCCCATAGCACAACTGGATGACTCAATGTGCTCATTTCTTTTAATGCTAACTTTAGGCCACAGATATCCTTCAATGGCATCCAAAGAGCAAAAAGGATCAACAGTTTGAACATCTTCAGAATAGTCACAAAGGCATGTCTCTACATCTCCTCGCACAAAACGAACTTTTAGACATGGATGTAGTGTGCGGCGTCCACTTGGAATCATGGCATAAGAGTTCCTTTGCTTGGATCCATGGCTCAAAATAACCGGGAAATTCTCCAAAGAAGATAGTGCACTCTGTAATTTTTGTATCAGCACCACTAGGGGCAAGTCCGCAGAATGGGGCTCTGAAGAAGACAAGAACAGCCTTGCAAACACCTCAAACCGCTTTTCTATAACAAAGAAATGACCATTTACACCCTGACCCTCACACTTTTCTCTTAGGTACTGGCTATTGGATAGGTAATTCAGTAGTGATCTCATAATCCCACTTTCAATAAATTCAAAAGTGGAAATGGTTTCCCTTCCATTAAGATTAGCCATAATTTGATGCAATATACAATAAAACCTCTCTTCAGGCTGAGCAGGAACATCATTACTGATTGTCATGTTAACCAAATCACTTAAAGTCGTAGACAAAGTTCTGAGCTTTTGAAGGATATCAGTCACTCCTTTCTCAGAGTCATATAATTTTGGTGCAAAGTAATTAGTCTTTATGTGCTTCGCGAGATTGTGAACAGAATCCTTTTCAAGCTTGCAACTACCAGTTTCTGATGCTGTAGCAGATTGACCAGTAGCAAAAGCATAACATAAGCATCTCTGGACCTCCTTTGAAGCTAATTTCTGACTTGATTCAAACGGTAGCTGGATGCCACTGAACACTGGAAACATCAACTGCGAACAGTTTTCTTGTGTTAGCAGTGCATCAATAGCAAAGAAGATACCTTCCTTGATGAAGGAATTCAGGAAAATATCAGAAAGCTTTTGCAGGATCATCTCAGCAATCTGTAGGGCTACCAATAGCACATGCTGATCCTTCCTAGTGAATACTCCAGCCAAAAAGCTGCCAATTAGACAGATAAATTTGAGCTTGAGTTAAAATATAATTTAGATTTTCTAACAAAAAGACAAGAAACCTGGTTCACCTTGAAATGTTGGCATTCTTCAGCAATTCAAGAAGCATGTCAGATTTGCTCAAATAAACTAACTTGTTGACAACAGATAGGCAGCCATAGCAAACATATAAATTTGCACCAGAATTAACCACCTGTCCAAGTGTTGCACGAAATATTACAAAGCCATGGAAGAAAAATAAAAATCAGTTGAACAGAAATATTCAGAAACCAACCTGGATCAACAAGGGAAGTATATCCATCCCAAATTTTTGCAGAAGACTGGGGCAGTTAACTAAGAAAGCTTCCTTATCTGACACTTGTTGAGCATCTAGATCTCTGGCTGAAGTAGGTAGAAGCTCATTAAGCAATTTCAGAACTTCATATACCTGAGGATGAAAAAATAGCAATAACAACACCATTCCCTTTTATAGCATGGAACCCATAATACAATTTCACAAGCAAAATTGGAAAGCAATCAATGAATGTATACTAATAATGGTCTTCCAGTCAAGAATGAACACATAACCATCTATATTATAGAACAATAACTAAATTCCAAGACTCATATACAAAATTAAAAAGCAATCAGTGAATGTATAACAGTGACAGTTTCAGCCAAATTAACACAATATACAACCAATCACCACAATCTTTGAACTACAATTTTGCAGAAAACTCAGTGGTTTGAGATATTCTAATGTAGGTAAACATGAGATCTCCAATAGGCATATTCTCTGAATCCAGAGGCATACACATGTGACTTATTAACAGCTAGCACACTCGGTATTTCTCTAGCCATACATAGAGTTCTTGCATTAAAAATAAAAAATTAAAGGCCATTAATTTGCACATTGGCAACATGTGAATCTGAGATCCTTATGTGCAGCTTGCAGACCAATACTCAAGGAAAAAGGCATGGGTGTCAAACAAAATCCTTCAGCATGGGTTGAGGAGTTTGCACGCAGTTTCAAGCAGGTCTTCATATGATTAGACAAATAAAAGTAGACTTTTCCCAATAAGAATGCATTTACAGAAATTCAAAAACTGGACCATGCAAAGTTGAAAAACATGTATCTAAATGGAATTTTAGTAGATCAATTCTCACCTCTTACCAAAACATGCATAGGTAAATATTGTGATTATGTGCTAACTCTTACTCTTACCTCCAGAGAGACAAGAATTTTCTTCCCCTGACTATATAGTTAAGAAACAAACATCTAATGAATTCTATTTCATTAAGCCCTCCAAAAAAAAAAAACTAGAACTAACAGCCATCTTTCTCTCCAGTCCCACAGAAATATAATTTTTTTTAAAAGCTTTCATACTCAATTACAAAGGCATATAAAAATTATTATCTTGATCTCTTACATGCATATAGGAGGTTGTTTTGAGGCACATGGAAGTACAAAAGCTCCAATGTATCTTTTTACCATTACCATGAATAAAAATTGATTTTTCAAGGATTCAATCCACATTGATGCCATAAGAGATAAAACAGAGTTGTATAGGCAAAGATGTAAACCTGGTTGCATTGTCCATCCACTGTATGAGGAGAAGACATTCCATGTGAGAGGTCATAAGTGGATAATATATCCTTCAATATGCTGCTTATATTGAGCTCATATAGAGCTTTGAAGGCTACAATTGAACCAGAAGAAAGTTTGACAAGTATCCCAATCAAACCCTGCCAAAATATAGTCTAAAAGTCAAGATTACTCTTTTAAAGTAGTAATATCAGAAAAGAGCTGGTTCAAATGCAAAATTTAGAAAATTTTGCCTACATTATAAATAGGTCGGGATACAGTTGTTCGGCTATTCAAGTCTAGAAGATGTACAATTTGACCAATCAGCGCATTCTTACAAAGTTCATCCAGCATCTCAGAAGACTGACTTACTTGCTCCACTATTTTAATCAAGCAAATAGCAACATATTCGACAAGCTGAGAATTTGAAATAAAAACATAGTGGAAGGTCAATAAAAGATGAATTGACAAAAAAAAAATTTCTTAAAAGAATAAATAATAATAAAAAACTCTATAAACAGTGCATGCCTGTCTATCCTCATGCTGAAGAAGATTGCACAGTATGGGAACAGCTTCCATAAAACGTGAAGGAGATTCTGAAGGAAGTTTCTTACATATGTTCACCACAGTGGATAGAGCAACCCTCTGATGCAAACAGAATGGGGGGGAATTATGTTTAAAACACCCTCAAGATAAAACAACTGCAAATATCATCATATTCCAAATAAAATCGTATTTTATATTGGCTTGCCTGTACACTTGTTGGGAAGAATTCGATAAAATTTAGCACAGCCATAATTGCCCCTGCCTGTAAGCAAGCAAGTGGTTGCTCCCGTGATATCTTCTCCAAAGCTTGCAGACACTACAAGAAAACAGTATTTATAACCATAAGTTCCCATATAACAACACACTTTCCTTGTATAAACAAGGTCATAAATGTCTTAGACTGTATAACACACAACTAACCATATACAACCACATTACCTGTTCAGCAACATCCACGTACTCAAAAACCATTAATCGACAAAGAGCAGGAACTGCATCATGCCTAATTAAGAAATTAGATGACCGAGGATACACATCACAAATATAAGTTATAGCCCTTATAGCCAGCAACATTATATCCGGATTACTCTCGTGCTTTGCATATTTTACAAGAAGTGGAGCTAATGAGTCGGAAATCATGCTTGAAAGTGAATCCTCTGTACAAAACGACAACACTTCACACAACTCAGTAAGCGCAGCCAGTTGCCCAGAAGGCTCGGATTCTTCACTCAAACTTGTTAAAATCCTCTTGAATTTCCCATGATCACCGGATGATCTCTGCCTCTGATAATCGCGATAGTCGCGAAGATTGTTACGTCTCTGCCCTGCGTCATCAGAATCACAAGACCCATATGCTGAATCCCTCTCGGGTTCCCCCTCTGATCGGCTTGAAGCCGAAGCAGAAGAGGAAGTGTCCATATCATTGTCATGGGTTTCATGTATTGAATGTGTGGAGTTCATATGGGTCTGAACTGAGGAGTTGGATGAACTCGGTCTAAAATCAAATGAACTACACGCCCTCTTATCAGCTGGCAATTCATCAACCATTTCAGTACGCTTTTGTCCACGATTACCCATTTATGATCAACAAAACACAGAAACTCAATAAAAATAGCCACCCTGTATAGTCCAAAATCTTCATCAGATGAACCATATAGATTATCTTTCTCATTAAAATTCCAAACCCACAAATACCATAATCATCAGAATAATCAATAAAAATTTACTCTTTCCCAAGTTGAAACTTCCATTTACATAAAAACAACACAACAGCAATTTACACCCAAATAAAAATAAATAAATAAAAAACTGTGCTTGATCAAAATTAGTCAATTCTAAAAAAAAAAAAATCGAACACAATCCAAAAGAATCTATACAATATGAGATATACAATTTCACAGGTAAAAAAAACGAAGAGGAAAATTTAAGATCAGTTAAAAGAAAATGATACAGCTTGATGACATTAAACAAAATTATATAAAATAAAAAATAAAAAAAAAATAAAAAAATTGATGATTTTACGGTACCAAGTTTGTAGTTGTTTTTATCAAGTCTTTGGAGAGAGCGAATAGTTCTATAGGGAATCTAGGGCAAACTGCTTCTTCTTCTTCTTCCTCTGTTTTCTTTCTTTGTTTTCTTTGGCGATTAAAATTAAGGTCTGTGATGCTGATTGTGATTTTGATGGTGATGAAGAAGAGGGCGTGAGTGTGAATAATAAGAGCTTGTGTATGTATCAATCTATCTCTATGACTCTATTTATATTTACATATATGTGGATTTATTCAATTAATTGTAATTAGAGTTGTTATTAACACAGTAAAATAGTGATGCTGTGCGTGTGTGTGTGTGAGGTGCATTGAGGATTGGTGTAGGGTCAGGTTTGGCCGTAGAAAAGTAGGGTTGTGATTATCGGGATTTGACGTGGAGGTTAAACTTGGAGTCCACGTTTAGGGTTTTCCCTTGAGAATCGAAGATAAAAAGAATTGTTAGCTTGATCAAGTCATTTGGACCGTCTGAAGTCTTTGTTTGGCTGGCTGTTGCACCGCCTTATCCTTTTTTCCTCTCTTTCTTTCTCTCTTTTTTGGGCCTGGGCTTGGGCCGAGTATTGGTAATGCTTGATGTTCACTGCCGTTTGGTGATAACTGATAAGTTAGTGGTAATATAGATCACAAAAATAAGTGGTTACGATATTCATTGTCATATTTAATTCCTAAAAATAATGAAGTCGGTGATAAGTCACTGATATAAGTAGTTATGATATTCATGGCCATATTAATTTATAAAGGTTATGAAGTAAATTTTGTAATATCTTTATATCAATTTATAAAGGTTATGAAGCAAAATTTGTAATATTTGTAATATTTTTTAAGTTTATATTTGCTTATTTATATCTGATAAAAAAATGTTACATCTTACAATCATTATAGAATTATATATATATAGAATTATTTATGGCATATTCTAATCCAAGGTTTTTCTTTTCTTTTCTTTTCTTTTTTTGAATGGAAGGATGTTAAAAGATAGTCAAGCACAATCTACTAGTGCTGTATTCATCACTAACCATCAATGGGTGAAAGATAAAAGCTACTTCTAAAAGGGATTATGATATCTCTTTTGTTTTTGACTGTAAAAGGGAAATTATTATCTATTCATTCATTTCAATTCTATCTCTACCTACTATACGCAAAAAAGTTGAGCATTTTGTATTTGTTTCTGTAGCTTTTTCCCTCTCCCCCAAATCCATAATCCATGATAGGGCTGTTAAATGAATGAAAATGTTCTTAAAAATTTAAGAAATTTTTAATTTTTGTTCTTAAAATTTTTTGGCAAAAACGTCTTTTCAATTTCAATTTTTTTATTGAATAAACAGTAATACTTATTAGAACACATACAAAAATAATAATAGTATTTTAAACCAGGTTTATAATACATATTCGGGTAAATCTTTTTAAATCCCTAATATCAATTCACTTCTTTAATAAAATGAAATAAGGGGTAACTTGGTGATCAACCTATGGAGAGAAGAGAATCCTTAAGGAGAGATTACCCAAAATTGTTTTGGATGATTCTCCACTTGAGAAGGAAATTGTAAAAAGATTTTGCCGCTAGCATCAGGTATGGAATATTTCAAAATATTCCTAGTAATGGAAATTATTATAGTAAATCCATTTGCTTTGATGGAGAGCAAAACACCAGTGATGTAACATTGCAAAATTTTAATCACTTATCAACCTAATTTCAACACATATGGACAAAGGCAAGCAAAAAAATACAGAGATTGGGAAAAGACTTTAGTAAAAAGAGACAAAGGGCAGAGCTATGAGGCTCTTTTATAATGTTTAATTTTACTAACAAGAACCAATCACAAGCTGATCCTAAAGCACCATTATCGCCTTTGAACGTGGAGGGGAAGGAAGTGGCAACATTGGTGCGCCGCACCGAGTCAGACACGCAAAAGCATATGCAATTGACGCAGAACTTAAGCCACGAAAATAAAGTAACCCATTGACGTGGAAAAATGCAGCATTTTACTCCCCACATTTTTCTTTACTAAATTACCCTCTATCTAGAATCACGTGAAGGGTTACCCATAGTAATTAAAACAAATATTATAAAGAAGACAACTGTGTCGAAAAGATTCCTTCCTACCTTGAACTTGAAAACAGAGCTCTTCCATGAAAGAAGTAAACAAAGAAGCATTCTTGCTACTCAAGAACTCTCTCACCTTGTCAAAACCAGAAACAACACCTTGTTAAAACCCAGTAACAAGAGCAAAGAATAAAGAAAATTTTTAAGTTTTCTTTCCCAGTGAAAAAAGGGATAGCTTGTGACTAGTAGTGAGTTTGCACTCACAACAACCTTTGCTCTTTTAAACTAAGAGCTCAAAGAGATGCAGGAAACCAAACCTGCAACCAGTTGACCTCAGTGTACTAAACACTTTGCCTAACTACTGTTTGGTAGAGATTAAAAAAACACAGGAAGCCCTTATCCTTTCGTTTACATCAATGCATTAGAAAATTCATAAAATTCTCGGGGTGAGCATTCTTCCTTACATCATCAGAAATTTTATATGGCAAAAAAAACAAAAAAAAAAACAGTTTCATAATCAGCTCCATAACATATTGCCAAAACACCCAGTTAACAAATCACAGGACCTAAGATTTACAATGTTTTCTTAAAATAAATATTTTAATTGAAAGACACCCCTAAATACACAAACCATACCTAGAATACATATGGATTGGACAAGAGTGCCCAAAAGACCCTAAAATGTCAGTGTACACATAAGAATAAATATTTGTTGTGGGCACTGAACAAGATCTCCTCAAGCAGGACGCCAAATGGTGGAATTAGTAAAGATCGAGCAGAAATCTAATCTGAGCCTTGCATAGGAATCATCAGATGTTGTGCCTGAGACTACAAACATTACAAGAGACCACTATGTAAGTCTTAGAACCAACTAATATGGGGAATATTCATAGGGGGACGGTTAATGACAGACCAGATATATTGCTTCCTCATTAATCCCAATGCATGGGAAAGTTTTGGGAAAATATTTGCATATATATATATATACTTGATTAATAAATAAAAGATAAACCAGAGATATTGATGAAAAAACAGAAATAATTTAATTAGAATGTTTAGAGAAGACTAAACATAAATTAATTAGTGTTTGTTTAGTCTAATATAAAGCCAAATTCTAATTGGTTTCAAAGGCTAAAGTGGCAGCACAAGAAAGTCCTAAATTGCTTCCATATTACTTTTTTTTAAAATATATTTTTTAAATTACTTTATTTTTTTACGACGTGAAACCTCACAAAAGCAAGGCTCTTTGGACCCACCCTTAGGGAGTAAACCACGGATACACAACCCCAACTAGAACCATGTATCGAGTAACTTCTGGTTTACTATTATACTATTAGATGTGAAGCAACTCATCACATGCTCGCATGTGTGAACTATGGAAGCAACCAGAAGTGATTTGGCACATCATTTCCATATTCATGAACCAATTGGGAGTGCATGAAGTGGACATCTACATGATACTCACAAGACACCAAGAAAAATATGGGGAAAGAAAATATCACTGCTAAATTAACATTCCAACTAAGATATCAATATATCGTGAAATAACATCATTTCATGCAATTCAATATTAAGAATACATATGGAATTAATATGAATAAGCATGGGTCAAGGAGATTTTGACCATTATTGATATTCTAAATCTCTCTCTCGGTTTGTAACAATTTTTTCCTTTCAAATTATCAAGGTACAAAGAGACTTCCATTCATAGCTGAAATTCGTTTAAAAGGACAGAGAAAATGACAGAAGCTTGGGAGCACACTAAAGAACAAACAGTTACACCTAAAAGAGGAAAAATATTAGAGGAAGGAAAAAGTTTTCCTATAAAATGATAGAGGGGATGGGGGAATTAACGAGAATAGAAGAAGGCCCCACATAATAGGATAACCATAGAAGGAAAAGACTAAACGGCATACCAATTTCAATTATGAGATTCCAATTTAAAAGCACCTACTTTGGCAGCAAACCCTAATTCCAAAAAGACTGGCTCTGCAGAGTACAAGGGATAGAAAAAGTGTTTTAACACTTGTCAGCAATCTCTCCGAAATAGCAGGTACCTTCATCATCCTTTTATGGCATTTTCTAACTGATATAAAAAACTACAGGGCCTATTTTCCTTTTACTGATACCAGGCAAAATGTTAAATCATGATTTTAAAATCAAGCTATGATGTAAAAGAAATTCACTTGTAAAAAGAGTTCAAATGGCATACAGACACAAGCCACAAACCTAAATATGCTTATTCGTATAATCATTAAAATAGTCATAATTTTTCCATTATTAAAAGAGGCAGAAGGGAAAAGAAAAAAAATAATGACGGTTCAATGGGGAGTCAAAAAGAAAGAATGATTGAGCAAATCAGAAGCCAAATGTGGCTCAGTTTGCACTTCATAATGTTATCTAAAGCAGAATCAACACCATGAGTACATCAAAAGATATTTAGAAATTAAAATGTGATTACCACTTCAAGAGATAAGGATTGACACTCTTATCTCAAATGGCATCACCTCTCCTAAAGTATGGTTATGGATTCAAAACCAACTATGCGATTTTGTTGAGGGGACAAGGGGCAACAGAGACTAATGCTTTTGTTGTGATGACATATCGAACATTATTTAAAAGACTAGTAGTCTTCCATGATATACAAAAATAACTTCCAATGACATGTTATTAGTATATCTTTGCTACTACATGATAAGTGCATGCTCAGATGCTTTTCTATTTTTTTGGGTAAAAGTTAATAATTTGCATAAATTATAATTTGGGATTAATATAATTTCCAATCACAAAAAAAGACCTAGGGGTGCTGCCAACACCCTGGTTATTAATTGTAATTTGGAAGAAGCATGATGGGCAGATTAGTAATTTTACTTGCTAGATATTTTAGGGACAAGCTTGGAAATAGGCTTCATCCCCTTAAGTCAGCCCCCACCCCCATTAATTATGCTACTTACTGGGCTTTAGCTCATCCCATTCTCCAACAGTTTTTCAGATAAATTTGCTATACCTCGGGCATGGAGCTTGTTTTATTGGTGGTGATTGGAGCATTGTGCTAATTGAGAGATTTATGCTATGATTGGTTGGTGACTCGACTTTCTAAATATATCGAGGCCATACCTAATGCTACTGGAGATTGGGTTCTTGAGGTTTGTTAGCCTTGAGTATGGTAGGCCTAGACTTTTGTTGAGGTTGTGTACCTTAGAGAGGATCGTGATTTTGTGTTTATTTTATTTGGAGCGTTGGATTATTAAGTACATTTGGAGACACATGATTTGTAGTTTGTATTGCTTGTTAATGTGTCATAGAGCTCTGACTTGTAATATAAAGATTTTAGTATGGTTATTTATTCTTATCCTATGGAAAAGAAAGGAAAATAAAGATCTCCTATAGTTTGATTTGCCAAAAAGGATAAATCTACAAGTACCCTTGGGATGTTCCCTCATGCTTTGGACCCTTTTGGGTTTGGGGTGTGACAGGTGTGATGCGTGTTAAGTGTTTGTGGTGAAATAATTTTATGAGTAGTTTTTTTTTTTATGGAAGTTTTTTTTTTTTTTTTTTTTATTGGAACCATTGGTAGTTTTTATTTTATAGGAATCGTGGGTGGGTAGCCAGCCTTTCTTATTTTTGGTTAGAAATGTGGGGTAGTGGGGCTAGGAAGAGTGAGGGTAGTGGGAAAATTTTAGTTGATTTACCATTTTAACTTTATTTCTCTTCTTAAGGAATAAGAATAGATTAATTAAATTAGGAGTATTTTTTACAGTAAAAAAAGCAATAACTAACTTTCTGATTCCTCTTAATATATACAGATTACAGGACACTGCATAAAACATAATCCAAGCATTGGAATAAATTAAACTTGACTTCATAGTTGATAGCTTGAAAAAATATAAATCACACTTAAACTAACCAAAACCAAACATGGCTTTTAGTATTGTCCAATATGTAGATGTTAGCCTACAATAGAGTTGATCATTACTTGGAGTCAGTCAGACCTAACAACACAAAAGATTACTGATTCATTCTGGCCCAAAACCAAAAGATAAGCATGAAAGTGTTTTCTTATATACAAGCATTATATAAGCAATGACCACTTGCAATGGCTGCTATACTTTAGCAATATCAAATTATATTGGCCCATGCTATATTGTGATATCTAGCATGGACACCTACCAATACAGTCACCAAACTTCATTGTTGGAACTAAGCTCAAGATTAATCCCTTTAATTTTTAAATGCTAGATTGATGAAAATGAGATGTTCTTAAAAAAATTTCAACTGCAAACCAATTTTGTTTGTGAGTCTACGCAATAATCATGCCTTTCCATACACCATATTTCTTTTAAGCATGCCTATTAGGATCAAAGTTAACTAACAAAATTAACCTCCAAATAAACCCTACTAGAGCTAGAATGGATGAGAAATGGGAAGTTCCAGTGCAACAAAGGCCCTTTTCGGTTCTAGGTGTAAAATGACAACTTAAGGGAAATCAAAACAAAGTTATATCATAACCTAACAAAGTTTACAACTGTTAAATTACCAATTCTCCCAAAAGTTTAAGTTATTAGGAAATGGTGAATTTAGTCACTTAACCATAATTCTAACACTCCCTCTCACGTGTAGGCTCAAACTACTTTTTAATGGGTGAGGCCCAACACGTGGGATTTTTAACATTTTAAATGGGAGGTAGAGCGAAGACAAGAATCGATCTCAAAATCTCCTGCTCTAATGCCATGTTAAATTACTGATTGTCCCAAAAGCTTAAGCTATTAGGAAATGGTAAGTTTAATCAACTAACCACACAATTCTAACAACAACAAGCAATGCTAGTATTCCATTTTTATAAGTCCTGCACTGTTCTTAGAAATTAAAATATATATATATATATATATATATTTGGTAAGTTCCACTCACAGGACCTTACCCTATACCCCCATCATACTAATTAATTATGAAAACGATCCACCGGAAGTATTTAGTTTAGTATCAATGACGTGTGCCTATATTGTATGTAATGAGAGAGAGAGAGAGATTACTTGAGAAGTTGCGTAATTAACACCTTGTGAGAAAGAACCTTGATGAGCAATCTGCACCATCACCAAAGGTAGCCACCATAAGATGCTAAGAAAATTTCACACATAAAAATTAAGCACATACAAAGCCACAAATCATCACCTGAGCATTTGGGCTTGGCTGAGCATCTTTCTTAGCAGATGATTCTCCACCCTTTGCTGATCCCTTGGTGTCACCCTATCAAATCCCATAATTTGCAAAACCCCAATATTCAAAATCCAAACACTCTTATAACAACGAAAACAATAAACCCAAACACATCAAAAAATGGGAAATTCTAATAACCAGCCACATCAATAAAAATAAAAAAATCAAAAAAGAAGAAGATAAATTTAACATACCTCCATCTACATCAGCACCAAGAAAAAACCAGATAACAAGGAAGCAAAGAACACTCGGTCAGTCAAAACTTACACAACAAAAGCTCATTATCAGAAAAGATTAAAAAGGTAATTAAGGACAATAAATTCATTTTCATTGTTAAAAAGCCCAAATTTTCAACGAAATTTGACCTCTCTGTATCTGGCGAGGTAAATCTTGAGCGGATCGATGTAGTCTTCAAACCCTAGAGTAGCCATAGCCCAAAGCAAATCATCTCCATTAATAGTCTTCCGCTTCTCTCTCTGGCACTTATCGCTAGCCCTACACATTATTCAACCTCCAATTAATCAAACACACAAAAAAAAAAAAAAATACTAAGAACAAAGAGTGCGATCGATGCGTGATTACTCGCTGGTGATGAAGCTGATGAACTCAGAGACGCATTCTTGGACGGTTTCCTTGGCGTCCTTGGCGATCTTTCCATTGGCGGGTAGCGCCTTCTTCATGATCCGGCTAATGTTCGCGATCGGAAGAAACCGGTCCTGCTCGCGAACGTTGGAGCGCGGGCTCTGATCGCCGCTCTCGTCGTAGCTGCCTCCTCCGTTCGGACTCGTCGGAACTTCCGCCATCGCAACCCTAGAAGAAGAAGCACTAGTCCATCACAAAACGACATCGTCAAACAAAAAAAAAAATCAGAGAGAGAAGGGGACTCGTTGTGGTTTGGTTTGTGTGTGTGAGTGAGAGAGAGAGAGAGAGTCTCTGTGTGTATTTGTGTGAAAGAGAGAGAGTGAGTTGGAATTGTTTACCTTATTAAAGAAAAATGGGCGCGAGAGAGGGAGAGGCTTTGGATGGAGTTGGGAAATGGAGGATCGGACGCTGGAGAAGAGAGGAGAGAGGAGACGACTCAGATGAGAGAATGAGGTTTATCAACACCGTTCGTTTTTTTTTTCTTCTTTGAGGAGTGAGGTTTTCTTTTTCTTTTTATTCTCTTCTTTCTTTTTTTGGCTGTGTGTGTGTGTGTTTGTGTGGTAGGTAGGTACGTTTCGTTTCGTTTGTTTATATTTATATTTTTATATTATTATTAATAATATATTATTCATTTCATTGTTCTTTTTCCCGTGTTCTTCTGCGGTTTCTGTTCTGAATTGAATTCGTCGATGCGATTAGACCACGTGTTCTGCCTCTCTGGCTTATCTCTCTCTGTTCTCGCCATTCGTTCCGGGCGGTCTTTTCATTTTGCTAAACGACGTCGTTCCCTATTCTTTTTTGGTATAGTCCCATCTCCCCTCCAATTTAGAATAAAATACTCATTTCCTTTGGGACAAAATTTGACTACAATACTTTAAATATTATTCCTTAAGTTCCCTCTTAAAATTCAGTCATATGATTACTTAATTAAGAAATACACTTCCGTTTCATTTGAAAAATTTACATGACAGAATCTTAAAAGAGGAACCTAAATAATAGCATCTAAGTATCGTACCTAAGTCTTGCCTTTTCCTCTAAAATGCAAACATGTGATTATTGATGAGTACATAAAATTAGGTTGTCCATACAGTGCACTGGACCATTGTATTGCTTTAAACAAGCAATAAATGCACGGTCGTTACCGACTAAAAGCCCAGAGAAAAAGACCGTTGACGACCTCATCAAGCGCCTCATTAAGCCATTAGATGCGTTACCAAAGAAATAAATGAAACCATTAAAGACCTCCAACGACTAAAAATGAGGAGGTCTTTAAATAACTGACTTTATCATTACAGACTCTTTGGTTGGCAACACATCGGTATCCATAGAATGAGAAACATCTTTGTTATTGTTTTGCATATTACTGACCAAATCTTGCTTCAACAATTACTATTAGTAGCAAGTGTGCAGAATGATATTTTAGAGGGTGGAAATTAACCTTCTATTTGTCTGATGACTTTCCCTATTTATAAAAATAATTTTATTGAGTTTGTGTTAGAATTTGAGTCAAGCATGGTAGGCAATTATTAGTGAGCATGACTCTTGGTTGGCCACATCTAATAGGATTAACTCTCATGTATATAGGTTACATTAGAGTGGGTTATAAAATAGTGTAACCTCCCTCATTTGTGTAGTTCGGGACAAATAGAACATCTTTTTCCGCTATACCATTCTCTTAGGTCTTTGGGTTCTCTCCCACGTTTCTTAGGTTGTGGATACAATGCGACTTGCTCTAATAGCAAGCGCCACCATAAACAACCATTCGAGCTATGAAAACGTAATTACAACGTGTAAAAGGCAAGTATAAGATCTTAGAGGTGAGTACCCTAATTCTTACAATTTTTAAGTCTTAAAGGTCGTGCATTTCAAAGATTAGCTATTATCTCTTTCTCCAAAAACGTTTGGAAAAAATCGAAAATCAAAATATAATTTAAGAGATCACAAAATTTAAATGCCAAACAGCACTCAAGGAGCTGGGATTGGCACTTCGGTCCCGACCAAGCCCTTTTTAACTTATATTTCTTGATTTTCCAATTTTATCCGACATTATTCTAATTTTCTAATATTTTTCAATGAAAATCAAAATTAAAATTAACTTTTAACATTATCAAGAATTCAAGATAATAATGTATTATTATTGAGATTATTATAAATAATTGTTTTAATAATTCAAGAAACTCCATTATCTCTAAAGATTATCATATGTTTGCATGTCTATAATTGTTTTACATCTGAACTAATGAGAATCAAGCCTTTAGATGACTGTTAATTTTAATTAATCCTTTGAGGCCCAATCAAAGTTAACTAATTTAGTCCCATGCATGCATATCTATTGTAAGACCATTCATTGACTAATTTTCTTTTTATATGACCTTGTTTACAACCTTGATTTTATCTTAGAAAAATATCATTTTTCCCTCAAATTCCGTGAGCCATTATGATATGAATTGTAGTCATAAATCAATTACAGAATTTTCAATTAAAAAAAATACAGAATTTTCAAAGCATGTGAAATGACCATTTCACGCTTTAACACTAATTTACACAAATAGGGTGATTTTGATGGTTGTGAAATGTGGTGTCTATGTTAGCCAACTGCATTCAATAACTAAACCAGAGAATTCATGGCTCATTACTCATGTTGCATATTTGGATATTGATAGACTTATCACTGAAAAATAGGACCTTTTACCAGAACTAAGATATTCACACTCGAAAAACCACTCTACAGTCTACAGCAATAAGGAATGTGATCTCAAGTTCAAAACTTACAAATTCACATCAATGGGATTTTTTTTTTTTTTTGGGGGGGGGGGGGGGGGGGGGGGGGGGGGGGGGGGGGGGTGGGTGGGTGTGAGCATGCTGTAACAAAGAATCAGAATTTTTTTCCCACCAGAAAGAGAAGCCATTTTGTGTTTGTACATGAATGAGGAGAACTATCGTGCAGCAGGCCGTGCAATGGATTCATCAAATGATAGGCAATTGTCAGTACCACCCAAATCCATGGAACCCTGATTCAAGGAAGAATGAATAGAAGTCCTTGACACATCTGAATTTCCCTCTCTTGCAGCCACTGCTGCTTCCCTTTCTATTGTGATTGCATCTTGAATCTCCTTAAGAACTTCTGAAATTGACGGTCTCATATGTCCGTGAGGTTGGACACACATCAGAGCTTTCTCTGCTATCTTCCATATTGATTGGATGTCAAATTCTTCGTGTAGTGAGGGATCGATGATTCCTTGAATGTCCCCACTCTCAATATGCAACTTTGCCTGTGAAACAATCATTAGTTAATTAATGTAATAAAAGGAGAGTAGTGAATCATTTCACTTCATTAAACAATTTGTATGAATGATCCATGCTTTTCACCAACCAGGTAGCTTAATTATATCAATGATTTAAACCTTTCCCAGAAACAAGACAAAAAAATTGAGAAGAGAAACCTGAAATAAGATTTGCATGTTGAAAAGTAAAATGCATCTATAAAAGCGACGACTACTTGCTCAATAAAAAATGATTAGTTAGGGGATGGATTTAATTCTATTATATGTCCCAATGCCAGCCTCACCAAAAAAACCACACTTACCCACTGGACTATGTTACGGCAATTAACACCAAAGCTTTCATTAGATATTGCTTCATGACCAGATATCAGCTCAAGAAGAATGACACCAAAACTATAGACATCACTCTTGTCCGTCAACTGCTGTGAGATATAATACCTGCATACAGTGGCAGAGCCAGGATTTCAAGCCAGGAGGGGCAAGATTAAAAAACAAGATTGAAGGTAAAATTAATCTAAGAAATATTAATCGATACTAATAACAAAATAAATAAACGACTATATGCCAAAGTCATTGTCATACATAATCTAATACAAAATTTTACTTTAATTCATTTTTTTTTTCATTTCTAATTAAATTTACTCAATTGAAAAATCTACTTCAATACAAGCTTATTTAGAATTTGACCTAGACATATTACTATGAAGTTGTAGATGTTCCTCAATGCCATGAATGCTTTTAAAATGTTTTGTAGACATTTGAGTTTATAGCAGAAACTCAGGTTTTTTTTTTCTTTCTTTTAGATTAGCAAAAACTCAAGTTCAGATTGAAAATGGTTGATTACAAGAGAAAAAAATTGTAAATAACAGGCGGACTAGTGAGGTGCTACAATTTGGTATCACTATATTTTTTTTTCCCAGTCCTATTCAGCGAAGTTGTGTGCAAAACCAATGTACTAGTAGGTGGGACCCATTATTTAATAAAAGTGCTACTTCAGTGCTTTGTGAATGTAAAATCGTCTTCTTGTTGACAAGTTAGCTATACATATATAGTAAAAACTAAAAAGTTGCTTCTGTCAGGAGGGGCAAATAACCTTTTACTACTAATACATAGAGAATTTTTGAGAAGGCTGCCCCCCCCCTCGACCCCCCCTCCCTCTGCCCCTGCCTGCATATCATGAGAAACACCCAAAAAAAGAAAAAGAAAATCATCTTGATATGATCTAATACACTATGGTAGCCGATTGATCTAAGAAAGTGTATGATACAACAGGTGAAGCCACCCCTCTCAAACAAGAAGGGTTTGTTACAGGGATTGCTACATATTTTGGTTTAAGACAATATTTGTATTGACAAATTAGTTCAAAAAGGAAAAGAAAAGAAAGAAATACAACAAGGAGTGATAATGGCCCCAAACAGCTACACCTGCAGCAGCGCGTGTTTATGAATCCTTAAGAGACCACAACTTTGTCCACAGTGACAACCTATCTCTATTCGTTTGTTTGTCTGTTTATAAGTATAGACTCTTGTCAAAGGTCACACAAATGAGTAATCAATAGGAAGTTTCACCAGCCAAGAGCCTTGTGTCTTAGTAGCACTATTGGATTTGAACCCCACCCCCCTTGTGGCTCAGTGGCACTTCTAGATTCAAACCCACCCCCAATCCCTGGCCTACTTGTAGTAAGCAAAAAGAAATAGAAAATTTCACCAAAAAGCAAATAAAGGCACCCATATCATACTTAAATGACAAGTCAACAACAGAAGCAACATGTATTTAAAGCAACAGAAATGATGCTTTACTTGATCATGAGAAGAACACCGTATTTTAAGCAAGACAGAGAAAAGCCTTACTCGGGATCCAGATAACCTACAGTGCCCCGAACTATGCTTGAGACATGAGAGGCTCCATCTACTGCAAGTTTTGAAAGACCAAAATCTGAAACCTTTGCTCTCATGTGGTTGTCAAGAAGAATATTGCTGCTTTTCAAGTCCCTATGAATAATGGCTGGAACACAGCCTGTGTGAAGGTATTCAATCCCTAAACAAGCATGAAAATACATGAATCAATTTCAACACGCTTATAGAGGAGAGGTTTCTGTCAGCAGTATAAGTTAGCTTAAAAACCTTTTGCAGCATCCTCGGCAATTTGAAGTCGCTTGAACCAATTAATACTTTTGTGACCTGTTAATGGGCCTTGAAATATTATGCATGGTTGAGCTTTCAAAATAATATTGCTTCATTTAGAAACATGTGAGCTTACCATAAAGATGTTCCTTGAGAGTTCCATTATGCATGAACTCATAAACAAGCATACATCTCTCTCCTTCCTGGCAATAGCCAAGAAACTGTACCAGGTTCCTGTGATGTATCCTTGAAAGAAGAGTCACCTAGATCAAATTCAAGAATTTGAAAATCGTAAGAACTAGTTTTTAGTGTCTAGCACATATAATCCCACCAAATGCAACAGGACTTATTAAGAATAGAGAAACAATTTCATTAATCGACACTTTTAACTTCAAGAAAGACTATAATGGAAGATATCGAAGTTTCAAATCTCCCTGTTTCACCAAATTTGTCAAAAGAGAATTTGCAAAGAAAAAGAAGCAAAAGCAAGGTGATTTAGATAAAATTACAAGCGACAAAGTTGGTATAAATTCTGGAGAGGGTACAAAATTCTGTAGAAAAAAGAATGGGATAGGGCTTTCCCTTCTTTCCACTTAGTTTATTTCCAGTTCAATGGCCAAATTTGCAACAGTCCCATGCCACTAGTTTATATTTCAAATTTGACATAAAAAAAAGTAATAAAGGAATCATCACCAGTTTATAAATAGGTCAAGATAATGTGACTACAATATCAGAATATAGAAAGAGGTTCAAACAGTATGATAACTTACCTCGTTTGAAAATTCTCGCTTTCCCTGGAAGGAATTACTGGTTAGAACTTTGACTGCAATTTCTTTTCCATCTTTCATTTTCCCATAATATACAACTCCGAATCCTCCAGAACCAATCTTCTTTTCAAATTTTCTTGTAGAATCTTCAATTTCAGAGAAAGTGAAGCAATACGCAGCTTCTGTGTGCGCTTTGCTCTTGGAAGATACTAGTCTTTGAACAGGCGGGGAATGGTCAAGTTGGTCTATAACAAAATCAAAATAAGTTTGTTGAACCAACTGTAATTTTTTATAAAAACAAGATAAATGTGAAGATTTCTCAAGTTTCATACCTTGCTCAAAATACCTTTTCTTCCCTTTGCTCATAAATAGGCATGAGGCAATAGTAGCTATTAATAGAACACCAGCCCCAACTGATGACCCAATAATTATATTCATGTGGCTCCCACTTTTACTCCCTTTTCGAAGATTTATGTTCCCAGAGTAGCTGAGGAGAATCAAAGTAGAATGTAAGGGTTCAAATCAATGGTAGAGCTAGAATCAAAGTAAAATACACACATATATGCATATGATACAACACATTAATTTATAAAAACAAAAAAGAACTAAATCTATAAACACATTAATAACAGAAACCTACAATCAAAGAAAAAGTCAAAGCTAATGTTTTAAGGGATTTAATTTAAATCTTTGTTCTAACATTGCTCTTGTATCATTTTGTTAGAATAATGGTTAAATGATTAAATCCACCTTTTTTTCTAACAATTTAAGCTTTTGAGACAAGTGGTCGTTTATCCTGGTATCAAAGTAGGTGGTCTTGAGTTTAAATCTTATCTCCACTCTACCTCCCATTTAAAAAGTAAAATCCCACATGTTGGGCCCCACTTATTTAGGGAGAGTCTAGGCCCACACATGAGGAGTGTTAGAATAGAATTATTTAAATGATTAAATTCACAAATTTCTAAAAGTTTAAGCTTTTGGGAAAACTAGTAATTTATCACCTTTATTTGTATGTACCACAAGGTTAGGTGAGACCCATTAATGTAATTCGGCATATCATGAGATCAACACTTATATGAGCTGAATGCACATCATTAGGCATCAAGTATTTCACCAAACAAAACACCACTCTTCAATTTATTCATGGTATCAGAGTCTTTATGATCATCTATCAAGCTTCTATAAAATAACTTCAATTCCACATCAATCACCAATGGCAGCTTCCTCTACATCAAACACCATGAATCTACCCTTACACAACATAGCCATATCTGAGTCCCTGAAACTCGACAGTAACAATTATCTCATCTAGATCAAATCAAATCCATTCTTATAAACACAAATCTCCTTGAATTTGTTGATGGAAGTCATCCACCACCACCCACTACCATAAAATCAGCCGATAACACTGAGTAACCAAATCCAGAATACTTGCAAGGGCAAAACCTTGATCATTTTTTCAATAGTTGCTTTGGTGGAATTGGTGCCACCTTATCCATTGGATTAGCTACACAAATTCTTGGATAGTCATCATCAAAAGCTGTTTGGGATTTTCTTGCCGATTTGTATCAACATCAATCCTTGGCAAGAAAATCTCCCTTGCAGCAAGAACTCCTAAACGCAAATAAGGGGACCGCACCACCGCCAACTACCTGCAACATACAAAATCTCGTGTAGACTCGCTCACTACCATTGGTGAAAAGATCAAAGATATTGATCTTGTTACATACATCTTGAATGGATTGGGTCCACAGTTTGATCCATTTATCACAGAGATTGAAAACCGATTTGAACCCATCATCTTCATTAAAAATATGAGCTCGCTTGCTGACCCATGAACAATGTTTAAAGTACTCTCACACAACCCATGCTCCACTCCCATTGGTGAAAAGATCAAAGATATTGATCTTGTTACATACACCTTGAATGGATTGGGTCCACAGTTTGATCCATTCATCACTACTATTGAAAACCGATTTGAAACCATCACCTTCATTAAAAATATGATCTCACTTGCTGACCCATGAACAGTGTTTAAACTACTCTCACACAACCCATGCTCCACTCCCATTGGGAGATGCTACGGTACTCTATACTTCAGGACCTTTCTCCACACAAAAATTTCGGAACAAGCCTCAACAATAGTGGTTGACCCTCAAGTCCCCAACAACCATTTCATATTCTCACTCCAAATACCAGTTTTGCACAAGTAACCAAATCTACAAAATGTGCGACCTTTCCCTGTAGACCATGCATTGAATCCATCGTGCATCTCTATCAAATGCCAAATACGTCACACCATGACCCACCGTAGACAAGTGTCATTATCATTATGCAGCCAGTTGCAACAGAAACCTTCATCAAAACCTTTACTGGTCTCCATGTTACACAGTCACCACCACCTCAACCAACTCAATGGGTTTCAAATTCAGGCGCCTCCTCTTATGTGACCTATGATCCCACTCTTCTTCAACATGTGCAACTATCCAGTGGCAATAATCAAGATCTTGTTGGAGATGGTACATGTTTGCCCATTATTCATACCGGTCATAATGGAAGATTCTTTTATCCACCCCCAAATCTTCATTATCTCTTCAAGAAGTTTTAGTTGTTCCTCACATCAAACAAGATTTGCTCCCTGTTTCCAAACTCACATGTGATACATGAACCTTCAATTTCAGTCAGATTGAGAACGTGGGTTGAATTGGATGGTTCCTTGATCTCCCATAAGAACAAATGCCAACGAAATACTGGCTTGGAGCCTTTCCCACCGCCTGCCTCATCACCTTCTGAACAAAGTACTTAACCACCTCTCTCTTGCTGAATTTCTTTTTGCATTTTCCCTAGATTTCTCTATCCTTCAAGTATTTAACTGATTGTTTTCCATGTTTGAGTCAATACAGAAAAGACAAACTTAGCTCCAAATCCTTGGTTTGAGCCTTTCTCGGGTATAACACCATCCACAAAGGCTATCAGTGTCTTGATTCTCAAATAGGTTGTGATTATATCCCTCACCATGTGCTTTTCAATGATAATTAAGATGTCTACCCCTACCTCTTCACCACCACATCCTTCCATCATTTCTTTTACCATTTCACCTCCACCCATCTGCTCTACCACCACTCTTCCCTCTTCTATTGCTACCACCTCATCATGCTCTACAAAACCTTCATCTCAACCTTCTACATTTCACCTCCCCACCATTGATACCTCTACAACTGACACCTCAAACTCTCCCTTAGTGATAGTGATGGCACTATTGAACAATGTAAAATACAAGTTGTGGCAAAAGGTTTGTATCAACACCCCAATGTTGATTTTTCTAATACATTTAGTACTATTGTTAAGCCCACTTCATTCATACTATCCTCTCTATCACCATTACCATCCACTAGCCCATTCATCAACTTGACATTACTAATACTTTCCTTCATAATGTCCTTAATGAAGAAGTTTACATGCAACAAGCTCTTAGTTTGGTTCATGCTAGTCATCTTACACATGTTTGTTGACTTAAGGCTATCTATGGTATCATTGGTATGTGTCAAGCCTCCCAAGCTTGGTTTGACCGTTTTATTTCCTTTTGATCCGATATGGTTTCATCAATCTTGCATAGTTCCATGTTTGTCTTACACCCTCCAATAGCTCCCTTATTCTCCTTCTCTATGCTGATGATATCATCCTTATAGGAGCCAATCATTATATGCTCACCAACTTTGTCAGCATCTCTTGGCACTAAATTCACTAGGTCTAATTAGTGATATTCACTTCTTCCTAGGAATTTAGGCATCTCATTCCTCTCATGACCTTTCTTTGGCACAAAATAAATATGCTCTAATATCCTTGTACCACTCCAGTTGTTTCTGGACAAAAAACAGCTTTATCCAATGGTTTTCTCTTACCTAATCCTACTCTACAAAAACATTGTTGGTACCTTGTAATATTTGACACTCACCAACCCTAACTGGTGCGACTTGGTCAACCAAGTCTGCCTTGCATGCTTCGGCTACAACTCATTTTCAAGCTGTCAAATGCATTTTACAATACCTTAAGGGTGCTCTTATCACAAGTATCACTCTCCTACCAAGATTTATATCCACTTTTCATGCCTTCGCTGATCTAATCATCAATCCACCTTTAATTTTTGCCTCCTTGGTCCAAATCTTATATCCTCAACCTCCTAGGCCGGATGTGGAACGGCAACAGCCGGTCCGCCAATCGACTCAAGGTGTGGACCAATGCGGATTGCGGCGGCCCAAGCCCGGGCTGTAGTTATGCCCGTGGAGACATCGTTGCTGCAATCATGGCGGGTAGCACGCGCCTCACAGCGTGCCTCGGCATCTGCGTGCTCCTGGCATTGGCCTGCGGGCTCCCCATTCGGCCAATTTTGTTGAAGTGCAGAACGATGTGGGGCGATGCAGCATGGCGTGCATGCGGGCATGCCCTTGGGCTCCCTAGCATGCCCAATGCCTGCCTCCATGGGGCAAATAACCTCCTTTTGGAAATCAATCCAAATTTGAGGGCAAGCCGCAGCCAAGGCCAGGGCAGCCCCCATAGGCACGCTGCCAAGGCCAAGGCATGCTGCCAAGGCCAGGGCATGCAGCCAAGGCCAAGGCAGCCCTCATGGGCATCCCTTGGTTGGATTGACAAGCACATGCAAGGAACACCAAAATTATTTCAAAAATTTTTACTTCAGATTTCCTTTGAGATACCAGACTTTATATTTGAATTTTGGACTAGTTTTATTTTATTTTTGAATTTGGCCTTTAATGTTATTGAGGATTTTATGGGATGTTATTGTTGGTTAATGTAATCCCTGTAGCCTATTAAAAAAGGCTCTAGGAATAGTTTGAGACAATACAATTTGAATAGGAATTTTCTTATTAAAGAACGTTGTTCTTGCTTGGTGGTTAATCCAAGTACCCTTTGGTGGTGAAGTGTAAGGTTTTCATGCAAATTCTAGGCGGTGAAGTTTAAGATTTCTACTATTTTCTCTTTCTTTTCCTTTAACTGTATTTTTTCTTACCCTGTCTTGCATCAAATTTGGTATCAGAGAGTAACCTCAATCCAATCAACAGAACACAGTCATAAATCAGTTTTAGAGCCCATCCTCCATCCATCCAAACTTCTCAATCTTAAAGAATTATGTCACTCATATCAACCACCCAAAGTCCACTCAACTACAACTCCACACCTAGATTCCCTCAATTCCAACCCATAGCCCGGTGTGGCCTTTGCCGAAAGGTCTCCCTCATCCAGTTGCAGTCACTAAACCAATGCAGGAAAACCCCACCACCATCCCTGAAAACCCCATCACTACAAGACTCTTAGCCAAAACCTCCTTCACAACACTCACCCACAACAGTTGACCATATAGGTACACCCGTACTCAAAATCCCACAGAAAACCCAATCGAGATCTTCCACTCAAACCCACAACCCAAATCCACTCTTCCTTCACCACCCAAGCACCAGAGCCCAGTTTAGTCGCCATCAAAGAACCACGCTCTTGACTCTGTGTATTGGCAACCCACCAATTACGCCAGGAAACACCAAACAACCACTACTGCAACTCATAGTCGCCAGCTGAGCACCTGTCACATCACTGCAGACCATCACAGCTTCCATCACCTGTTGCGACCTTCCTCCAAGCTTCACTGGAAAGGTTGTACCACCACTACTTGAGCAGACCCGCCACAGTCTATTGGGTACTCTCTGTTGCACTTTGTATTTGATCTCCAAATGTTTTAGTTTATTAGCCCAACTAAAATTTTTGTAATAATTATTTAATGAACCAGTATTATTAAAAGCACCAATATTTGATGGTTGACAAGACCCACGGATCTTCACTAAGTGGTTACATGAGATGGATCATTTTTTAAACAAGTAGGTTTGTCAAATGCAAAAAAGGTTCAGTTTGCCAAGATGAAACTGATATGTTCAGCTATGGACTATTGGCACAATATTGAAAACCTTCGCCTTAGAAGGGACAACCCCCCCAGAACCGATTGGGAAGAAATGAAAGAAAAACTATGCAAAATATATGTTCTCTAATTATATCAAAAGAAATGCTTGCCTAAATCCTATCAAGCTTACTTTGTAGACCAAAGAAACAATTTGACTATTTGAGTGAGTGGAATAGCCTTACTGGCTATGTGGCACAATTTGAAAAAGATGAGATGAGTGTTCATTAGCCCTAAGTCCACCCAATATCATTGGAAGACATACTGAAGGCCATCCAGGACCTAGCTCACAAAACTGCAAGGAATAACGCCCGACTTGACAAAATAATGGCTTCCACCCAATAATCTAGAGGGTAAAGCTTCACACATGAGGGACAATAGTGTTGATTCAATTTGTTGGAGAGTCACTATTTGATGAGGCAAAAATTCAGCTAGAGAGAGAAATTTTAGAGGATGTACATAATGGAGGAAGTGGAAAGTTTGGTATGATGGTGTTTACTATAGAGCAAGATAAGGTTGTATCATTTACTCCACCGATTGTTTGTATCATTCTGGACACATTTAATATGGTGGAACAAAAGGCTGCTTTGTTCTAAGTGAAGTTGGATGTACTTCAGAAGTTTTTGAAATTCTCAAGTACAAGCATTCTTATCCTCAAGCACTTCAAAACTTGAGATCAAGTTTTCTCCAACCAGGGGAGTATGATGCAAGGAGCACCAAAACTATTTCAAAATCAATTATTTTAGATTTTCTTTGAGATATTAGGTTTTATTTTTGAATTTGAATTTAGAATTTGATCTTTAATGTTGTTGAGGATTTTATGGGATGTAATTGTGGCTTAATGTAATCCATGAAGCCTACTAAAAAGAGGGTCCAAGAAGAGTTTGAGGCTGTCCAATTTGAATATGAATTTTCTGATTAGAGAATGTTTTTCTTCTTGTTGGCCATTCCAAGCACCCTTAGGTTCTGAAGCCTAAGGTTTTCAAGTAAATTCTAGGTAGGGAAGATTTGTCACGTTTTCTCTTTCTTTTCATCTTATCTCTATTTTCTATCCATCCTGCATCACCAGAGACGGACACAAACAAAGACCCCCCCCACCCCCCCCAAAACAAAAAAAAAAAAAGGGAATAGCAAAGAGGCCAATGAATAACAAGATGAACAAAAAGGCATTGGAGGAGCCAGGATGTAGATATCAACATTCATATTGAATCTGAAAATATGATCTCAAGTCAACATTTTGGCATGCAAAAACAAATCCAAACCATACTGTGGAGTAAAATACATAAACTGAATATAGCTATGTTTTTATCTAAACAAAGAACTATGAGGCAGTGGCTTCAAAGTCAATTTAGTTTCCACAGTTAGAAACATAGAGACAACGTTATCTTCAGCTAAGAAGAAATATACAAAAATCGAGTCCTATCATTATCCATTTGGTTGAAAGCAATGATATCTTCTCCAAAACAACAAACTTTTAAAGAGGAGGAAAAGTTAAAAGTAGTTCAACAAATGGGTATCCCTCTTAGACAAAATTAGCTTAAAATGACATCTAATTCCTTATTACTTCCAAAATTACTTATGTGGCCATCCATAAGCAAAGTCTTGCTAAAAAATCTAAACAAATCTAGACCTCTCAGTCTAAAACCATGTTAACAAAACCCATTTGACTGCAATTGTGACCTTGTTTGGTTTAAACTGTATCATTTTCATGTTCCAAAGACCATTTTCATTTTCTAGAGAACTTAGTTAAAAATTACATGCTAACGTTTCCAAAGCAATGCGGTCATACATTTTAAGATTAAATTTTTTTTAATATGTGCGCATGTCAATAATATTCTCCTTTCTTAACATGTCACAATTTATGGAATCCCAATTTTAATTGCAAAAAGTCACACTCACTTCAAAATCAAGTTTTTATTGAGAAGACCCGATGGTATAGTTCCTGACAACATATTGTTTTGCACATACCTGCAACCACCAGATGCATCAAGTATATAAGATCTTCAGCTCAAACAGAATGACAACACTTACTTAAAATAAATGAGAATGAATACAAATATGGAGTATATCTTACGATCTATCATAACATATATAATTTCTAATGCATCAACTTAAGGTAAAGAATCTTTGAAATTGGAAGGCATTAAATAAACCAATATAGAAATCGTGATAACTTACAATTCCCTCAAATTTGGTAGGTTCGTCAAAGAGGAAGGCAGCTCACCCGTCAACTGATTGTTCTCGAGATGACTATACAAGGTAAAGACTGGTTAGCTAATTTTTTTATTAAAACCCCCATGATAAAGAGAAAAATTTATGATAGATTACATGATTTTCAAGTCTATGCATCCAGTAAAATCAGGTATTGGACCACTCAATGAATTATTATCAAGCCACCTGCAACCAAAAGACATATGGATTATGATGCTTCAAGGGTCATCAATACTAGTGAAACTAATCATGGAAACCAATTATCACCCTCCAGAAAAATGGAAATGTGGTACCAAACTTACAACTCAACTAAACCAGTCAACTTTGCAAAGTCTGAAGGGATAATCCCTGTCAAGTTCTTTCCAGACAATGTACTGCCAAGCACCAGGGACAGAAAGTAATTGAGGTTAGATCAGTGACATCTGTATTCATCTATGTATGGGACTAACTTTAAGCAAAGCAAAACTGATTAGGTATTGATGAGATAAAACCTCAAAAAGGCCTAAAGTTTACATTTTAACAATTTTTGGTCGTGGATCCGAGTTACACTGCACCCATGACCATGGAACTGGTAGACATGGGTCACCACCTTCTTGTGCCCAACCAGATGATGAGTAATATGAAACTATTTTTGCAATAGACGCTCCTGCAACTCATGGAAGTTCATGGTAAAGAACAATGCTCAAGAGCAAAAAAACCATACTATGTATACTCAAGGAACCATTGTTATACTTACCATCTAAAGAACCATCATTTTTCTCCAGATACTTATTTATCTCCATAGCATTCAAAAGAGGCCCCCTTTTAGAATCAGATGTTTTTCCAAATCTAAAAGATAATACAAAGGGAAGGGATAAGTTGGTATATCCAGGCTCATAAAGACGATATTTTCCCTGAGCATTCTCTTCAATATTGACTACAGCCTTGCTTAAATCAGTATAGCCTGGAAGGACTAGTCTAAATTTTCTAGTCTCATCTGGATCCAAATCTTCAATTTCTGCAAAGTAGGTGACTGCCCATCCAAAACCAGGAAAACCATCCAAATTTAACCGGTAAGTTAATGACCCATTTGTGCCTTCTACAGCTGTCTGCATCACTTTTTGAGGTGGTACCTCTTTACTGTTTACATAAATTGGCTTTCGGGTTGACACCTTTTCAGTTCCAGCAGCAACATCAACAAGGTAATTTGCTTTCTTCAAAGAGTCTGACTCCCATATTCTATCAAAGGGATCATCAGGATACCTAGAATAACAAAGATACAGTCATCAGATCTTCTCATAATATGGAAAAAAACTTCAAATAATAAATGTGTAGCTACTAACCCTCTCCTACCTCAAAATTCCCTTAATAGGGTGTTAGGCATCTATGTGCGTGACAATAGCTTTAGTAACTTAATGTTTTCTTCTCATACTGTTTCGTGTATATTATTTATTTTAAAATGCGTTCAGATAACCATGTATTCAAAATAGCAGGCTGTTAGGCACTTCTAACCAAATATTCTAAGCATACCTAACTGGAGCTTCGCTATCTGCACCAAAGTTTATCCTTGCAGAGACACTGAGGTAATACAGCTCCTCAAAATCTGTGTAGTAAATTGAACCATTAAATTGTCGGAGCTCAAGAGTAGATATAAATGGCTGCCCAGTTGTAGCATTGGATAAGCACACACTGATAGTAGGACTTAAAGCCAGGAATATTAGCTCTCGGACTTCTATAGTACTAGCATCCGAAATGACTATTGTGGACCAGTAAGTCGCCCCAAGGGAAATGTCAAATTTCGGATAAACATTGTTGTTGTCAAAGTTACCATACAAGAATGTTGCTCTCAGAAGGTACCTAGACCTACTTATGACATTAAGCGTGTAACAATACTTCCTGGTATCTGCAGGGAAGTGTCTCAGGGTCTGGTATTGCCTGCGTGTCTCATTTGCAACAGATATACCAGCTGTTTCTCCATAAATCAGTTTAATGTCAGGAGTCCACTCGAGACCAATTTCGTCTGTGAAATTTTCTTTGCCTCCACAGTCAAAACTGACAAAACCTGAGTTAAAAGACAAAATCTGTTAGAAACATTAATGTAGAAGAAAAGTGATTCCAAACTCCTACATGCAATTTTTACAAGGAAAACTCTATGAGGAACTGTTATTCTCTAACAAATGTAATTATCACATGACAGGCAAAATCTAAAAGCCAATTCAGTGAGTATAAAAATCACCTAATTGGGACAACCTTATGCAATTATCAACAAAGATGCATTAAAAGAACAGAAATAGGAGCGGCATCAATGTTGTCTTGAAATAAATCTCGTATAGCAAAAAAACTCATCCCTTGTAATAGTGGCATACAAAGTTAACATATGCGCGCACGCGCGCACACACACATATATATATGCGCATTGCAAATTATTCTAAAGTTCAACGGAAATGGATTAGGATCTTAACTTATTGATTTACTTGATAATTTACAGGACTTGGACATATTCAACAACCCAAACCGGATTGATCAAACATTCAAACTTCCCACAACATTCCAAAAAAGTGACTCATAAATTCAATTCATAACCCACTTATAAGCATGCAGATTATTCATATCAACTTAATTGACAAAAAAATTAATAAAAGATGTGATATATTAATGCAATTCAAATCTTACAAGACTACCTAAAAAGGTCAAAGTTTTAGGTTGTTGTAGGTTATTAAGGAAACAATATTAATGCAATTACTACAGTACAGTTGAAATGTTCTTGACCTTTGAGGGAGTTGATTAAGCACAGGGTTTAAAGTGTTTATCTTTCAATTAAGACTTATTACGGTTTAAATTCCTTATTTTCCATCATTTATTATATCCACCACAAAAGTCAAAACGACGAAAAGTCACTGTTTTAGTGTTTTTCTTTGCTCTAAAATTTCCCAGTTCATCATTTTTTTTTTTCGTTTTGTTGTTAGTTCCTTGGAGTAGGGCTGTAAAGATTGTAACTTTCCCTTCCAATTGTTCATTGCCATTAGTCACAGTCACACCCAAGTGAAAAAAATTTCTTAAAAAATATTAATTGACAGTTGAAGCAAGATTAGAATTCATGTACAGGGCAATAAAAAGATCAGAGTAATTCAAACCCATTTTAAATAAAAAATAAAAAATTTGGTTAGAAATATACATAAGAGATAGAGAGTGAGAGAGAGAGAGAGTACCTGGCATCTGAGCTTTGGAGGCATCCAAGAGAAGAAGAATGAAGAAGAAGAAGAGAGATAATAGGAGAGGCTTAATCTCCATGATGGGTGTGAAAAAAAGCTAGCTAAACTGAGAGGTTGATAGCCATAGAAATGGTGCAAAAAGAAAGAGAGCAAAGAAAAGCCACTCTGTGCTACAGATATAAAGTAACAAGGAAAATGGTAAAGCCAACTAATAATACAGAGTCACTAACAATATATTTTTTTTAAAATGAAAACAGAATTGATTCTTTCTTTATTTGTTTTTAAGTAAAAGATTATAGAATGTATGTTGGTTTTGCTGGATAAGTGTGTTTGTGTTTTTGATCTTTGAAATTGAAAGAATGATTTGGTGAGAGAAAGAAGAAAAGAGTCAGAGAGAGAGAGAGTGTGTGTTTGAGAGTGAGTTGGGAGTCTTGGTTTGGACTATGGTTGGGTCACAGTCACAGTCACAGGCAGTTTCGTTTGGGAAAGAGAAGGGGTTGGCAAATGAGGACCCACAAAAGTGGTCACTCTTGTGGCCTCGAAGTTAGTAGAGATTAATGTGCTTGTGTAACAATGAGATTCGGATTATACTAATGTGGGCTACCACCACTAGTTTTGCACCAGTCGTTTACATCACATCACTACTTTCATTGTTTTTGTTTCCTTCATTTCTTTCTTTTTTAGTCATAATATTATAGGAGTAATATTTATACATATTAATTTTCATTCTATTTTTTTAATTGATAAGAATTTTAATCTGTTTTGTAATTGAGTTGATAAGTTTTTATTGGTTTTGAATCTTTTGATACGGTGAATAATTACTACTGTTTTATCCTCCACACCCTTGTAGATATTGATGACTTCACAATACTGTTGGGTTTTAGCCTATATTAATGTACATTTGGAATTTTGGATTAGCTTATTACTATAATTTTTTTTTAATTGAAAAGTTAACAAAAATAGTGTATCTAAAGATTTTTTATTTTTTGGAGAGATAAGTGTATTTAAAGAATGTAAAGTTTAAAAATATATTTTATAAAAAATGTTTTAATTAAATCCTCAGGATGGTATTATATGTAACAATAATTGTATACAAATTACAACATCTTTCTCATGTTGACTAGGGAAGACTTAGTTATTGCCAAAAAAAATTAACGCATTTTATGGATAAGATTTTGAAATCTGAAAGGCATTTTTTTTTTTTGTTTTTTGGGAGAAAGAAATCTGAAAGGCATCTGAATTGAGAAAATCTTGTATGAATCGGAGTACATGCTTTGAAATTGACATGAAGATTTATTTTATCCTTGACCAACTCCTACCGAACCCAACCGTCGTTTCAATTTTTCTAAAAATAAATAATGACATTTTGGTTAATGGTCCCTTAATACACATTTTGTGATGTAGATGGACACAACAACATTCATGCATATACACCATCACAAGGGATAGCTTGGTAGTAATAAATGCCAAAACGTGGGAGTCACATGACTTGGACACTAGTCGAAAGTTCCTTCTATTTTAATTTTTAAACGAGTATAGTGTGATATTACAGACATTCTAGCACTGTCAACATAAGATCTATGACCAAAATATTTATCGAATGCACCCAAATAAAAATGAATATATTAGGTGACAAAGCATTATAAAATTTTAGAAGATAAAATCCATTTCATATTTCATAGTATACAATTATTCGGTGTTCTGGGCCTCATGATGGATCATTTATTATAATTCTATGCCATATGATGTGGTGAATAGTAATAATATTGTATATTAATTGCCCTTCAATCAAAGACCATAGCATTTATATATAATAATAATGGTGGGCCTACCCTCCATTTTAAAGCATATATACAACATATGTACCGATTAGTTAGTTGGATGAAATTATATTTGCAAATGGTACTAGTTATTAAGGTATGTTTAGATACTGTTTATTATTGATACTGTTTATTATTGAAAATTAAAAACTGAAAATACTGTAGTAAAATAACTTTTAAATGTGTTAATGTGTCGTGGGACCCAACTTTAAAGAAAAAATTGCTGAAATCCGTATTTGCGAGTCCTGTAAACAATGTATGGGACCCATAAAAAAAACGTAGACGCGCATTTTTTCCTTTTTCAGTGCTATACAAACCCAGTCTAGGCCTTATCAAAAAAATATTGTACTTAATAATATTCTTTCGTATTTTCGATAAAAACATCTAAAGTTTAAATTCACACCCCCTATTATAACTATTGAATGTAAAAATTATAAATAAATAAAAAAATTTTAAAAAAAACAAACAAACAAAAACAACAACAAAGTATAAATAGAAGGGTCTAAATATAAAAAGGATTAAATTTTCACACGATAATGGATTGGCTCACTCAACTTGGCAAAAGATACAAGAATTATCTTTTACATATGACAAAGCCAAAAGAGTTTGAGGAGGATGCCCATCCTCCTAACACAAGATTACACTCAGCAAATTTCAGCCCTCACTCAAAGAATCATTTTGTCCTCCAAAATAGGATTACATAGTTACTCCCAATCGTTTTGAATTTAAAACCTTCCACTTTTTAATATCCTAATCACTTCACCATGAATTTCGATGTTTCAAACTTTTAAAACTTATTAGCTTAAACATTAATAATTGGCAACTTATTGATTCATAGGGATGACCATTTTAAAACTTATTAGCTTAAACTTTAATAATTGACAACTTATTGATTCATAGGGATGACCATCCTCAATCGATCCACAGCCATCTTCCCCAACCCAGTCCAATGGGGCATATTTTAAGAGCCTGATTGGTTGGAAAAGTGGAAAAGTGGAATGATAGAAAATTAGTGGAATGATGGAAAAGTGAAAAGATAGAAAATATTTAGTTTTCCCTTATGTATGTTTAGTTGGAGGGGTGAAAAAGTGAGATGATAGAAAACTCTTTTATTTGGTTGAAAAGAAAAGTGGGAGGATAAAAAATGTAGTTTATATAAATTGACTATTATACCATTGTTATATAATATGTAAGAAATAGATTTATTTGTACTCGTTAAATAATGTAAAATTTACCACATCATACATATAAATTATTATTATTTATTATTATTATTATTATAATGTAAAAATTATAATAGTGTACATATAAATTTAGCGGGGCAAAAGATTTTGCAACTAGGGTATTCCTATAACGTGGGCAACAAATAAGCTAAGCAATTTAACTGGGCAAAACTTATAAATCAAAATTTTGTATAAATCAAATCTTGTACTAGTAGTTTAACTACGCAACTGGGCAACAAAAATGTGGGCAGTAAAAACGTCACAGGTGAGATGAATAAAGTGAGGGTATTTGTGTAAAGTACATCATTCAGCATTTTTTCCTCCCCATTTTCCTCTCAACTTGGGGGGGATAAAAGAAGGTGGGCCCAAAAGGAAAATTTTGCTCCCTATTTTTTGTCTCTCTTGTTTTTTCTCCTGAACCAAGCAGTAGAAAATGCCATTTTCCACCCATTTTCCTCTCCATATTTTCCATCATCCCTGTTTTCACCCCCAACCAAATATACCCTAAGGGTCCGATTGGTTGGAGGAGTGGAAAAGTGGAAAGATAGAAAATTAGTGGGAGGATGGAAAACTCTTTTGTTTGGTTGAAAAGAAAAGTGGGAGGATAAAAAATGTAGTTTATATAAATTGACTATTATACCCTTGATTTGTACTCATTAAATAATATAAAATTTACCACATCATACATATAAATTATTATTATTATTTTTATTATTATAATGTAAAAATTACAATAGTGTACATATAAATTTAGCTAGGCAAAAGATTTTGCAACTAAGGTATTCTTATAACGTGGGCAACAAATAAGCTAAGCAATTCAACTGGGCAAAACTTATAAATCAAAACTTGCACTAATAATTTAATTGGGCAACTGGGCAAATCAACTTGCACTTCAACTGGGCAAAACTTATAAATCAAAACTTGTACTAATAGTTTAATTGGGCAACTGGGCAAATCAACTTGCACTAAAACTTGTATAAATCAAATCTTGCACTAATAGTTTAACTGGGCAACTAGGCAACAAAAACGTGGGTAGCAAAAATGTCACAGGTGAGATGAATAAAGTGAGGGTATTTGTGTAAAACACATCATTTAACATTTTTTCCTTCCAAATTGGGGAGATAAAAAAAGGTGGGCCCATAGGGAAAAATTTTCTCCCTATTTTCTGTCTCTCTTGTTTTCTCTCCTGAACCAAACAATGAAAAATGTCATTTTTCACCCTATTTTCCTCTCCATATTTTTCCATCCTCCCTGTTTTCACCCCAACCAAACATACCCTAAGGGATGGAGATAGGGGAAGGTTTCTTCAAGTTGGGTGCTAGTATCAAATGTTAATTGTAACAACTAATTCTAAGAGCAAGCTGAAGCCACCAATTATTGTAACTTGAGACAGAGTTTTTCACATAAAAAGAAAGATCTTTCCACATATGAGACTAATTAGTCTCATAGTTTTTTTCATTTAAAGATAAAGAGTTTTCCACATAAATATCAATATCATTGTGTGTGATTAATCTATTTCTTATTGATTTGAGATATTCGTTTGATAATTTTAGTTATTATATATTTTGAAAATTAGTTTTTTTTTAAGAAAAGGTTAAAATTATTTATTGAATTACTTAGTTAACAATTTAACATCACATTAGATTGTGATCTAAGAACGAAAGCATAATGTTTATATCTTTTCTCTTGGGTGGGATCATACCAACACTATTGCACCAAATCCCATCAAAACTCCACATTTAAGCATGATTTCTCAAAAAAAAAAAAAAAAAAAAACCATTTATAAACTGGCTTAGGTTTGAAATACTTTTCCAAACAGTCATGATAAGTTTGGATTTAAAGCATAAAATGCTCGTGGAAGTTGATGACAAAAGGAAACCCCATAGTTCCTTTAGATGACTTTTTCAGGACTTCCAATAAGATCTGCCATTCTTCGTGGGTTGATTAAAGGGTTGCCTTTTTTATCAGGTCGTGGGAGATGAGCTTTGTTGCTATACTTTACAAAAAGATAGTTAATTTCTTGTTGTCTTTTAATGCCTTCCACTTTTTCTTTAGCTTGTTGAACTTTGGTGTGGAATCTACCACGAAGGTAGGTATCTCTGTTATTAATTAGTGGCTCCCATTGAATTTTTTGACCATTTAACAATGGCAGAGTATTGGCTGCCTCTATGATAGCAAACAAAATAGAAAGTCCTTTCTTAATGTCTAAGTATATAGAGGAGCAGCCACTTTGTTTTGTTTTGTTGTGTTGAAAAGAAACTTTCCACTATGGATTGGTGCACAATAATAAACAATTGGACCTTCTTTTCTTCCAACAATAATAAACAATAAAAAACTTTCCATTACATCAGTATCAGTATGAAATTAGGCTACATATATATATATATTCCCAACTTCATGTTGATAAACATTGGATTCGAGCTTAATGGTACATTGGTACCTCTCTTTTTGAAGGACTAGATTCCTGTTTAATTGTGGCCTAGAAAGTAAAGTAATTTCGAGTGGCGGTACCAACTACCAACTACCAAGAGTAATTATACAGATCTTCAATAATTCACTTATCGTACTTTGACAATCAGCATTCATTTAATTTCCGTACGATCTTAATTTTGAGTTTTGTTTTTAAATAATATTTTAGTTTCCATGAGAGTTTTCAATAGGAGGAAACGTTTACCAAATTGAATTTGTTTTGGGCTGAACTAGCACCAATTATATTGAATCTGGTCCAATATGCAGTCCAAGTATACTTTTTACACTTGAAATAAAACTGGACTGTCATGAGATCCCCTCAGCAAGCTTTCTTGCAACGTTCTCCATTTTCGCACATTCTCTAATTTGGGGGTATACCGTGTACATATCACAGTAATTTATTATGGCACCTTGGTCTAAGCTAATTCCAGCCCAACTAAAGTGAATTCAGTTTCAGTGTCAAAATCCCAGAGGGTACCCTGTAACCCTGGCATTAATGTTCAAAATCAATATCAATTTCATTTAGCGAATGAAATATATCAGTATTTTTGTTTTTGGATACCAAAGCAAGCTGAATTACAACCAGAATTAGTACATCAAAATTACAGAAACATATATTTTTTTTAATTAAACATTATAGAATTTCAACCTATAGTGTTTGCTCAATAATAATTGTTCTTTATCAGGCTAAAATACCAATTAGTTTTTGATATAGGCAAAGTTTGAACTCTAGTCTCTTACTCAATGACGAAAGATTTTATTAGCCGAGCTAACTAGACATTCTAATATCCTGCAGCAGTGACCAATATCTCCAGTGCTCTCCATCTCCAACACCAGAACTAGTAGCTGTAGTAAGCAATCCACGAGCTGCTAGTAGGGCCAGTAGGTGACAGTGTAGAATTACTATGTTTATTACTTAACACTACACAAGGTGGATCTGTACAATTAACCTCTAACAGTTATGTTTTAAATTTAGAAAATTTTCAAAAATAGTGCAATAAACTCATATCAGACACAAGTGCAAACACTGGACTGAAATGGTTAAGAGTTGAAACTCATCAAAACAGATTAGACGTGCCAAAATAGACCAAAAATGAACAAAATGGAGCAAATGAAAGAGGTGGAATAAAACCAATAACTCAGATTCAAGATTCAACTCCACCAGAGAGTTTTTAAAGCAGTTGGGCTGTAGGCCTGGAGCTGCCTTAGATAGAAAATCAAGATTGAAGGAAACTTTCATTCAATTGCATTAATTAAGAACTGAGAGTACAAGAGGTATATATACCAGAACTGCTACAAGACTAGATAACTAACAACTAACTAATTCCACATTATACGGATCTAATCACCTACAATCAATCAGTACATTACACGTGTCCATATATACAGTTCCTAATTGGATTAATTGTAAACTACAGGTCGTACTAGTCATGATTGTCGTATATCAAGCCCAAATGCTAATCTTCCAATGCTCTGTTCTAATGCTTTGCCTCTCTGCCTGAGCCAACTTCCTCAACTATACTTTATCTTCATTAGCTTAAGCCACTTGCAACTTCCTTATTCTTCTGTTTGTGATCTTTACAGTCAACATTATTTTGGCATCCCCCCTCAAGGTGAGAAGCTGAACTATGGATGTTCACAACATTCATCTTGCCCAATAAGTACTTCAATTGTTGACTGTTGAGAGCTTTTGTAAGCAAATCTGGCAATTGTGAATGTGTAGAAGTAAAGAACAACCTAACAACATTATCTTGCACCTTATCTCTGACTAGATGGCAGTCCACTTCTATGTGTTTGGTTCTTTCGTGGAACACTGGATTTTCTCTAATGTAAATAGCAGCTTGATTGTCACAAAACAGAAGAGCAGGTTGAGGATGATAAATCTCTAAATCTTTCAATAAGGCTAGTAACAAAGTCATTTCACAAACGGTGATAGCCATAGCCCTATACTCTGCTTTAGCAGAAGATCTTGACACTATAAACTGTTTCTTAGACTTCCATGACACTAGAGAATCACCCAAAAATATGCAATACCCTGAAGTCGACCTTCTGGTATCAATGCAAGATGCCCAATCAGCATCTGTATAAGCTTTCAAGTGGAAATCTAATGTAGCAGATAGCAAGATACCTTGTCCAGGACAACTTTTTATGTATTGCAGCACCTTATAAGCAGCATCCAGGTAAGGCTTCCTGGGTTTTGACATGAATTGGCTTAACTTGTGAACAGGATATGCAATGTCTGGCCTGGTGATAGTTAGATACAACAGTCTGCCCACCAACCTTCTGTACACACCTGTATCAGAGAGCAACTTTCCTTGAAACTTGCTTATCTTCAAATTTTGTTCCATTGGCACCTTGCTAAGCTTGCAAGCTGACATTCCTGCATCCTTTAAGACCTCTAATGCATATTTTCGTAGACACAAAGTAATTCCTTTGTTTGATCTAGCTACCTCAAGACCAAGAAAATACTTTAAACCTCCAAGGTCTTTAAGTTTAAAATGTTGATCTAAAGAAACCTTAAGTTCTTCAACTGCTTGAACATTGTTGCTTGCTATGAGAATATCATCAACATAAACCACCAAAGCTATGAAAGAATTATTAAACTTCTTTGTAAACAGTGAGTAGTCAGCCTTAGATTGCTTAAAACCATGCTGCTTGATGACAGAACAAAATTTAGCATTCCACTGCCTTGATGCTTGTTTAAGCCCATATAAAGACTTGTTTAATTTGCAAACAACATTCCCCCCTTTGTTGTGAAAGCCCTGAAGGAGTTGCATAAACACTTCCTCATGAAGATCCCCATTTAAGAAAGTATTATTGACATCTAGTTGGACTAAATGCCACCATTTCATAGCATATATGGCAAGAAGAGTCTTAACAGTAGTCAATTTGGCAACTGGTGAGAAGGTGTCAGTAAAATCCAACCCCTTTTGTTGAGTAAACCCTTTTAGCAACTAACATTGCTTTATATCTCTCCACAGAACCATCAACCTTGTATTTCACCCTATAAACCCATTTACATCCAATGGCCTTTTTGTTTGAAGGCAAAGGAGTAAGAGTCCAAGTATTATTAGAAACCAAGGTTGCAATCTCAGCATTCATGGCCTCTTGCCATTTAGGATCCTTAACAGCCTCATGATAGAATCTTGGTTCAGGTATAGAGGTAATAAGAAAGCAAAAATTGGCATATGAGGGAGATAGATATGAAGAATCAAGATAGTCAGAAAGAGGGTATTTGGTACCTTGATTGACTGAGGTAGAACCTGACTTGCTGATGATGGGATTAGACTGTGTAAGCTCATTGGAAATGATAATGCTGCACTTGTAGTCTTGCAAGTAGGAAGGGGGTTTGGTAGCCCTAGAGGATCTTCTTAAAGAAGGAAGGGAAGCATGTGGAACAACATTAGGCCCTTGGTCAAAAGGCAAAGAACTAGGTTCTACAAAATCTAGTATGACAGGATCTGAAGACACAAAATCTGGTATGATAGAATCATGTATGACAGGAATAGAAGAGTCTAAAGGTTGGTCAGAAACATGAATAGGAGCAGAATCAGAAGAAGGAATATTTGGTGAAGTAATGGCAGGTTCTAAAAACATGGAATCAGGTTCTAAATGTGAGGAAGGGAAATAGTGGAGTGTGGTGAATAGGTAGAAGAAATGAATGGGAAAACAGTTTCATGAAAAGAAGCATCCCTTGAAATGAAAATCTGCCTTGTGACCAAGTTTAACAACTTGTAACCCTTAACACCAAAAGGGTAACCAAGAAAAACACAAGGAATTGATCTAGGTGCAAACTTAGACCTATTGTGGACTAAAGTAGAAGCAAAGTAAAGACATCCAAAAACTTTTAAATGATGATAAGAAGGAACCTTGCTATAAAGCTTCTTAAAAGGAGTTTTGTGTTCTAAAACAATACTAGGCAGCCTATTTATGATGTAAACTGTTGTCAAAACACAATCTCCCCAATAACAAAGTAGTATCTTAGACTGAAATCTCAATGCCCTTGCAATGTTTAGAATATGTTGATGCTTTATCTCCACAATTGAATTCTGTTGTGAAGTAGCAACACAGGAGTGTTGATGGATAATCTCATGTTAAGCATAAAAATCTTTGAGGAAAAACTCTTGAGCATTGTCAGTTCTAATCACTTTGATGCTGGTTTGAAATTGATTGTAAATCATATTGCAAAATGAAATTAGTAAAGGCCTAGTATCTATTTTAGATTTCATGAGATAAACTTATGTGGATCTTGTAGCATCATCTACAATAGTAAGAGAGCATCTAAAGCCATCATGAGTTGCTTTAGCAAATGGTCCCCATACATCACAATGGAATTAAATCAAAAGCATGAGTAGTCAAGTGATTAGAATTAGGAAAATGTAAACTTTTATGCTTTGCAATAGGACAAACAACACATTCTTTATTGGAATGAAAAGAAGATACATCAAATATACAATGATGAAGCTTGTCATCAGATGCATGTCCTAATCTAAGATGCCACAAGTAAGGCTTAGTAACAGTGAACAAAGGACTGCAAAACTGACTCTAGGACAGTAGTAGCTTCTAAGATAGACTTGCAATTGTCTGAAGTTTGCAGCAGGTACAAATTGTTATGAAGCTTACCTAATCCAATCATTTTCCAGCAAGTAAGGTCCTATATGAAACAATAATTGGAAAGAAAAACCATGCAACATGACAAAGACTTGGTTAATTTGCTCACTAAAATCAGATTGAAAGTAAAGGCTAGGACACAAATCACATCCTCAAGAATTAAGATGGAAGTGACCTGAACTGTGCCTATATGTGTGACAAGAACTTTTTCACCATTAGGCAAATGAACAAAAGAAGATATGTAACTAGTAATCTTAGTAAACAATGAAATAGAATGGATGATATGGTTAGTAGCCCCTGTATCAAGCAATGTTATGAATATCGTTTCGGTGCCCGTTCCGGTTTGTCTATTGGAACGGAATATTTCAGTATCGGCCTATTTCAGTATACCGTTTTAGATAGTTTCGGAATCACCACTTTATATATATATATATATTAGTAATTAATAAAAAAAAGTTATTACTGCCATAATTAATATATATATATATATATATATATATATATTCTTAAGCCAAACTTTATATATGTAATATCATTTAATGAATGTAATATAGTGTTTTAAAAGAAATGATGCCATAATAATAAATTAATTACATTGATTATTTTAAAATTCAAATTTGGGTATTTTTGTAAATAAACAAACATTTATGGATATTTATATACTAGGAAGCTTCTAGGAAGCCCCCTTTTCACCTAACCCCACCATCACCCACGTGCAATGACTTTCTCCTCCACTCTTATTATTCTTCTTCACTTCAAATTCTGCCCAGAGGCCATAACAGAAGTTTAAGTGCAACATTGAAGAAGAAAGTTTTAAACGCAGCTGAAACTTGAGCTTCCTCCACAATGGCTCTAAATTTCTATTCTCTTCTTCTTCCTTTTTCTTTTTTCTTTTTTTTTTTCAAATCATTTGGTAGCTCCATAGCAGATTTGATTTGAACTTCTTCAGGCGATCAATGCTAGGTGGAAACATGCTGTGCTGATGGGTTTGTTAGTTTAAGTTTTTTTTTTTGGCTAGAAATTGCTACCGGCCAAAATTTACATTTCGGCTGAAATTTACCGGAATTGACCGGAATGGCCGGAATGACTCGAAACTGTCCGGAATTGGACCCGAGGTGGAATGGGTGGCATTACTGTTCCAAATTGCATCCCGGTACGAAATTTTTCGGCCATTCCGGCCGAAATGGAACGGATTTAATAACAATGGTATCAAGAACCCAAGTTTCTTCATTATAAACTGTTTTGTTTGAAGGATTTTTAGTAAAAACTGAATTCTTCAAGTTAAGACAAATAGAATCTTGGAAAGAGGCACAAGAAATACCTGAGAGAGCTGAATTTGCTAAGTGAATAGCATCATTGGTGCCAGAAGAAGATGCATGAGAGCTCAACATTGACAACAGTTGTTGGCATTGTTTAGATGTGAAAGGGAAAGACCCTGACTGTGATGTAGCCTCGGATTGACCAGGTTCACCATCAAGAATCACTTGATTAGCCATAGACACTTTGCCCTTTTGCTTGTACTCCGGTGAAAATCCTACTAGTTTATAGCACTTTTCCATGAAATGACCAACTTTGCCACAGTGACTGCATACAGATCTGCCCTTTCCTTTTGTGTTCTTCCTAACTTGATTGAATTCTTAAGTCTTGACTGAAAGAGTAGTTGAATCAACTGAAGGACCTCCATTGAAACCTAAAGCCCTCTGCCTTTCCTCTTGTATCACCAAAGAAAAAGCCTTGTCAATTGAGGGACTTGGCTCCATCATCAGAATCTGAGTTCTGACCTGTGAATAGGATTCATTCAAGCCATTAAGGAATTGCATCAAGGAATCTTGATGATGAAAAGATGTGATCTTGTCATTCACACCACATACATATTTACCACAAGAACAACATGGTAAAGGCCTGAAATTAAGCAATTGATCCCAAGAAGCTTGAAGATCAGTGAAGAAAGTAGTCATTGTTGCATCTCCTGGCATAATTGTTGAAATTTGTTTCTGAAGCTGTGAAATCCGTGGACCATTAGCTTGTGAGAAACGATTCCTGAGTGAATTCCAAACCTCCATTGCAATGTTTCTGTAAATCACACATGCAGTGATGTGAGAAGAGACTGAATTCAAGATCCATGAAGAAATCATGGAATTGTTCTTTGACCAGGCAATCTTTTCCAGAGGAGTAATTGCCATGGAAGTTGTTATGGAACCATCCACAAAACCTAGCTTGCTCTTCGCATCCAATGCCATACGCATTGCCCTAGCCCAAGTAGGATAATTGTCTTCTGTCAAGAGCTAAGTAACGAGAATTGCACCTGGTGACTCTCCATGATGCAAGAAAAATGGACTTCTCGGATCCTCCATTGGAGAAAGCTCACGATGAGCATTGGATTGAGAAGAAGAAGATTGTGAAGTTTGATCTTGGTTTGCCATTGACAGAAGCACGAAGCTCTGATACCATATAAGAAAACAGAGAGCTGGGAAATAAACTAAAGAGAGAGAATGACAAGAAGCTAGAGAGAAAATCAAGATTGAAGGAAACTTTCATTCAATTGCATTAATTAATAACTGAGAGTACAAGAGGTATATATACCAAAACTGCTACAAGACTAGATAACTAACAACTAACTAATTCCACATTATACGAATCTAATCACCTACAACCAATCAGTACATTACACATGTCCATATATATAGTTCCTAATTGGATTAATTGTAAACTGTAGGTCATATTAGTCATGACTGTCGTATATCAAGCCCAAATGCTAATCTTCCAATGCTCTGTTCTAATGATCTGCCTTTCTGCTTGAGCCAACTTCCTCAACTATACTTCATCTTCATTAGCTTAAGCCACTTGCAACTTCCTTCTTCTTCTGTTTGTGATCTTTACCATCAACATTATTTTGACATCCTATGACATGTATCTCCCCCCAAAAAAAAAAAGTAATCCGAACCAAGTATGGCCAACCAAATTCATACCCACATACATCATTTGAAAATTGAAACCCCTTGAGCCAAAAAAGGAAGAAACCAAAAACTTCCATCTCTGCCTATTTGGTGAATTTTGAATCACAATCCTCCAGATATGTTCCTATTGACATTGACTTGCAAATTCGCATGCCACCAGACAGACTTACTTGTGTCAATGTAATTTTTGGGTGAAGCTAGTCAATATTCCTAACACAATCAACAGATAAATGGATTGAACACAAGTTTTAAAGTCGTCCATACCGCCCAACTCTTCTACTACAATTACTATTTTCATCATCAGGGGAAAAAAAGAGAATTAAAGAAAGAGCAAGCTTTTCACCACATATTTTGATAGGCAATGTACAGCCATCACATAATATGCTATAATTGGGGTTGAAACTCATAATGGTCACACCAATGAAACACACCAATGTTTTAACTGTTTTTGCACCAGTTATATACTTATATTACAGACATTAATAGCAATTTAATAGCATACACAGCCAGAAACTCAAGGTCCAAAGCACACAAAACGTCCACGCTATAGAAGTTCATCCAGCCCAGAAAATTCACTAGAATGAACCAGCCTCCAGACTAGACACCAGACAGCAGCCACATTTCACTTCTCCAATTTTTATTCAGCATTCGGCAAATCTAAACATGTCATATAATGTTTGATAGTCAGATTGAGGAGAAAAGTTGGAGTAGATACTAAAGCATGTATTAGGCATTTAGGCAGTTCAAGGATACAAATGTATACAAACATGTTTGTCACTCACCCAAGCTCTGAGAGCTTCAAATGAGCTTCAGCATAATCGGCAAAGAAGGCATCCTCATCCTGAAGCAAATTGACAGAAACCAGAAAGTTGAATTAGATAATCGAAAACACTACATAATATGTTTGTAATAAATAAAACTGTAGGACAGGAGTGAGATACTCACTGCAGCATATTTCTCAACAAGAGGACGGAAGACAGGATCCTCCAGAAGAGCCTTATCTGATGGCAGCTGGAGTAGACCTTCTTTCTCTCCACTAAGGAGTTCTCTGGTTTAAATAAGATTCAAACCAATCAGTTGGTTGTGCATGTGTTTGGATGGGCTAATTTTCTTTTAGCTTATTGGCTCCCTTGCTGATGTTGGACCATTTAAAGCCTAACTTTTTAATAGGTACAACGGTACTTTTATAGTTTTATTTAGTTTCAGGAAAAAGCTAATCCAAAAGTACACTTAGGTAGAAGAATTAGCATATGCAAAGAATGAACAAGATGATACAAAAGAAAACAACGTATACAATCAACTTGACCAGAAAACATTAACTCAAGAAATCAACAAGAGAGAGAGATGTCTTACTTGAAGTAGGAGTTATCAAAAATAAGAGGGTTGCTGGTCCAGGGTCCCTCAAATCCAGAACGCTCCTTATGGCATCTTCCCTGTAAAATGATTTCAAAAACATTTAGAACAACAATCACTACAATTCACGAATTGCTCAAAACCAAGTATTAGTAGAAAGTAGAAACATTCCATTATTGCAAAACCAGTAATAAATTATGAAAGGAAGTGACAAAAGAACTTCATATTTGTGAACATACCAAGGTGTGACCACCGGATAAAGCAACGATATCTTTATCACTGAGACCCATGTGGCCAAATACATCCCTCAGATGATCCGAACCTTGAATTACAACAAAAATTTAGATACCTGCAATGATCTATCTATGGCTTTATTTTAAACAAATTAATTAACTGACCTTTGGTAGCATCAGGTAAGCGACCTTCTGGGGGTGGTTCAGTTTTGTCCTGAGAGAAACAAGTAACTTTTAGAATTTGACACATATACTGTTAATATGTCAGAATTAACTAATACAATCTATGGAGTCTAACAACATCACATAAACTACTAATTGATAGGGTTAATTTCAGGCATCTAAATGTGCTCAACTAGGACTGTTCATACAATTTTAGATGCACAAAAGAATTTATACAAGGAATTTTTCACCAAAGAAAAAGGGAAAACAAAAATAAAATCCACACTTCACATATATACAATAGCACAAAAAATGTATTATTATTTTATAATTTTTTATTTTCAAATTACCAGCTTATCGCTTGAATTTTAAACAAATTATTAACATTCATGCCTTGTAATTATTGCTGGATTGAACATGAGCCGAGTTTAGAAATCATGAGATAGGTTGGCTTTATCCTTTTGATAAACCATAATTCGCCAAGTGTTATCATATTACCCTACTGACGTAGAGCAGCATGCAGTATCTACTGAAGTAAATAAAGAAAAGAAAAAATACAACTTAGGCTCAATTCCAAACTAAACTTAAGGAGATGTTTGACAAACTACAAAACTTGTTCAGTTATGACTTACGATATATAAGTTGAACCAACAATAATATATCCAGTTTGTAGACATAGGTTACAACCAATTGTTGTGGGAATATATATGTGAAAATGCCAAATTTAAAACTACCTTTTTGGTGCGAATATGCATTTAAATACACCAAAATTTTAAAACTCATTTTGGGGAGGAAAGGCACTTGAAAAAACTAAATTTAAAATAGCTTTTTCAATGAGAAAATATTTAATATGATTTTGAACTAGTTTTCTGAACAAATATTTTACCAAGAAAAAAAATTAAAATCAATTATATTGTTCTTAGCTTGCTCGGTTTTATGACATGCCAATTCACTCTTAAGAATCAGTTTGATCACTATATATTCTTTAGTAGATGTAGGTCACAAAATACACACCCTCCCTTCCATGCATTGAATTCGTTGCTCAACTCTCAAATAATCCCTCAAATAGCACACTGCTCTTCTCAAGAACAGCCAGTCATTTTGTTCCTTAATTGTCCTCGTGTGCAATTTTTTCACTTCACCCAATCAAATGTGTCACAGATTACCGCCAGTGTCTTTTCTATTCTATTGAGATCCTCATTCACATTAACAACTAAAACAGTCTTTCAATCCAACCGTGTACACAGTTGGATGTGAAGCAATAATGATCCTGTTGAGAATATTGAGATTCACTAACCGGTCTCCCAGGATGGAAAGGAATCTCAGGCCCTCCTGTAATTTCAACAGCAACAACTCCAGCCAACTACAAGCAAACACGAATCAAAGGCAATTAACAATTTCAAATCCAAAAAGTGAAAAAAAATGAAAAAAAAAATGAAAATTATATAAGTTTTTTTTTTTTTTAACAAAATAACGAAGTAATGTCCCAATTTTTTGTTAGAGTATTCAACTTTTTGTCCATGAGATACTCGAAAGCTCCCATTGACCAATAGTACCATGAATTGAAATCTTTAAATTTATGTCACATCCCATATCAATGAACTCACAACCGAGTAACCCTTGCCACTTGGGGAAATAAATCAATTATACTAGGTAGTTTGATTGTATGGTACTAGTATTTAATTTAGCTGGCTAGCATGGTACCTACCTGGTAGAAGTCTGCATAAGACAAAATGGGAAACTGCTCCTTGATGGGCTCAAGAAGCCTAATGGCTATATCCAGACCGTTGTTTGCTCCGTGAGCAAGCTCCGCTGAGTGCCTTATAGTCCCAAACGGTCCTCCTGTCTTCGTCTTCACATCGAAGGTACCAGCCGAATGCCATCTACAACACCCAACGATCATGTATAAACTCCGTTATTCTAAGATAATCATGTATCTTTTACTTTTTTTTTCTTTTTTCATTGAGTTTCAATTTATGACGTTTACTTTTAATGATTACACTCTTTATCATCAGACACTTTACTAGTTGATCTATCTGGTAATCATGTATCCCAAATTCTGATATATAAGATGAACATATACATAGTTAAAAACTATATAGAATCCTCTCATAAAATATATATAATCCAACAACGATATTCTAACAAATATGGGTAATATTTGTTGCACACAAACTATTTTATATAATTTTACTCACAATCCAAAATATGACGGAAATTATATCTTAAAGAGAAATGTTACATCCACGTCACTTTTATCGCAAATTTTAAATGATAAGTTCTGGATGTTATTAGAGGGTAAAAAAGTAATTTAAGTTGCAGTTTAAATTAGAACCGGTAATAACTCATCTAAATGTTAGGAACGTAGCGCTTCTATAAGTCATGATTTTCAAGAAATCATGAAACACAGCCCTTTAAATATATTGTAAAAGAGTTACACATATATATTTTCCAGTTTTCCTCAGATCATTCTGTCTTATACACTTTAAATGTTTCTTTTTTTTTTCCTAAAAAAATTTAACTTTTTAATAAACTAAAAACTAAAAAGTCAAAATTAAGAAACTCGTTAAGAATTAGAGAGATAGATAGAGAGACTCGCTTACGCCAATCGGAGCATGATAGGAGCACATTTTTTCTCGGCGATGAGTCCTCTGAGCTTCTTCTTGCATTTCTCCACTGCCTTCTGGTACTCCTCGCTCACTGTTGGGTAATTCTTTCCCATGGAGACGATCTTCTTCTATGTTCTGACTCAGCAAAATCAAACCACATATATCATCGATCAGACTACAACTACAAACAAATAATTCAACCCGCTTCACCGTCCTCAGAAAAAGTAACAGAAGAAAACAAGAGAAACTAACTACATCATTCGAGTTCTAAGCCTATAGACTATACTTTGAACTTTCCTGCATTTTCTCGGCAACCAAACTAGACGATCGGATCATAAAATCGCATTCAGAGAATAAACTTTGCTAAAAAGTTATAAAAAAAAAAGGTACGGACCTTTGATCACGCTAATTGAGACCGGAGAAGCTGAGCTGAGAGGTGATGAGACTAGAGAGTAGCGACACACACTGAGCTTGATATATATATATATAGGAGTCGTAATTGGACAACTGGATCAAAGAAGGTTCTCGCGTTCGTTTTTTCGGCCGTTGGATTTTTGTTTTTTTAAATCGTCGTGTGGGGGATAGGCTGCGTGCTGAACGTACGGCTAGGATCGTGCTTCGCGGATAAAATGTGTGGTTGGTGCGTTTTTTGAGAGATGGGAAAGATGGTAATCGGACTGCCAATTGCGTGCAGCCACGTGTAGCTTGGGGTTTGGCTAGTGTTACCGCGTGAAATGAATTGATTGTTGTTCAACGCGTCAGCGGTGTCACAATCCCAAAGTCCGAAGAATATACTAGCATAGTAGCGTAAGCGGGTGGCAAGGGGTTTTTGAAATGGAAGTTTAAGGGTCTGTTTAGTTCCGTAAAATATTTTTTGAAAAATATTTATTTTTTAAAATTGCTATTTTTCAGAAAAGAAAAATATTTTCAAGTGTTTGGCAGTATTATTCAAATTTTCGTAGAAAATATTTTCATGTGTTTTGTTGCATTTGAAAATGCTATTTTCCTACTACTTTCTCACATTTTCTCAGTCATTTTCTCAATTTTCAAACAAATTTTATATCAGAAAATCAACCACCACCCACACATCAGCACCCACAGAAAATCCACCATCCACACCACCGCAAAAAAAAAAAAAAAAAAAAAAAAAATCAGAGGAGGACGATGAGATCGAGAGGGCGGCGCGATCAAGACGACGATGAGATCGAAGATGATGATCTGACCCAGAGGAGGACGGCGCGATCTCGCAGGCACGAACTTGGCGCCGTGATCGCGATCTTGGCGCGATCGAGAGGGCGACGCGATCGGGGACGAAGGAGGCGACGGCGACGAGGACGGCGATCTGACCGGCGAGGATGTGCTTCAGGTGGAGTGTGCTTGGGCTCTCTCTCACTCTCTCTCTTCGGGTGTGTTTTCCGGAAATCAATTGAAGGTAAAATAAGAGTGTAAAATATTTTCCGTTCAAAATGCCTTATTTTCCGGTCAACGTGAATCATATTTTCCGTTGACTGTTTTTTCCATAGGAACCAAACACCGTATTTTCCGGAAAATCATTTCCGGAATCAGTTTGAAGCCAAAACAAACGGAGCGTAAGTACCACTTTTACTTTTTTTTTTTTTTTTTTTAAATAACATTACACGTATTTTTATATGTTTTTTCACTCACTAGTATTTTTAAAAAATACAAACAACGTTGCTAGAATAATATTACCATACAGCCCCTAAGTTTCAGGATTTTGGTATGTGTCTTAAACAACTAATTGTGTGTTGGTTACTTCTTATATCTTATCTTATTTTCAAACAATCCAGAAAATAATAAGTGAGTTTTTCATAAATTAGAAGTACAGGGTCTCACCCGAGAGTAAATAAAGTGCTATTATGATCATATCTAAGTAGGGAAGCCATACCGCCACCTCTACCCATTTTTTATTTACCAAAAACAAAGAACATCAATTTTTTCGAAACAACCTGTGTATAATTCATTCTATGAATCTATGGGCCTTTAATCCCCAGTCATGTATTTGAAGTTGTTTTTACTTGTCAATGGGCCGGGTAACTTTGTGTCTCTTCAGTTGCTTCTTTCTTACGTATAATTTGTGCTCATTGGCTCAACTAATGTCAACCGATATGTTTCAAAACCTAGTCATTTAAGCTTTTTATTTATTTATTAGATGAAGTGTTTTTGTTAGGGCTTTTCAAACTATCCAAGCAATTAACATAACCCGATTGGAAGGCCGAAGGCATTTGCATTTTCAACCAATTATTTAGTTGATGTCAAGTTTAATTTTTTTATTATAAAAACAACGTCAATTATGAATTATGTCCAAGAGTTAGTTTTAAAGATACTACAGGCATTAACTTGGGTAGTCGATTTTTAATACTTATATATTTTATGTGTGATTTATTCTTATTGGTTGCATGTAATTTTATCCTCCCACGTGGATGATTTTCATGTGTCGCAAATGTTAACTTATATAATAAATCCATCTCTCTCACTCTCTCTCTCCCTTTTTTTAGTTTTCCCTCTCTTCCCAAACTGTTTGTGTTAGAGACACACTCACCTAAGCGTTGTCATGAACACCAAGTTCAATGTCAACATTCTTATTGCATGCAATCTCAAAGGGTTTTAATAATTAAAATAGTGTTAAAATCTCATTGAATTGAGGGGAAAAAAGTTATTCTCAATATTATCTTGATTCTATTGTTTTAGGTTTTGGTCCTTGTAAATTTGATTTATTACTTTGTGGTTGACCCACAAATTACAAAATGTATATTGGTATTGAATTTTCACACCCTTCCTATTCTCTTTCTTTTGTAGTGAACTCAAGTCACTCAACTGAGTTGTGCATGAAGGGTGTGTGGAAAATTTTGGGGTTGTAGCAACTCTCCACAAGGTAGAATGGTTTTCCCCTTCATTAGACATTGTGTTTTAAGTGGATTTGTTGTTTCATGCATTTTCAAACTAGTGGATTACAAGGTATCAGTAATTTCATTTGACCAATCACTCAAAAGCTAGTAGTCAATTTTTCTTGATTCAATGGTTGATATCTAGCCCAAAATCCTTTAACTGACATGTTCAATTTAAGTAGTGAGTTTCATATGCAACCCGATCTAAATTGACCTATGAACATTTATATCTTGCTTGATTCTTTTGTCTTTGAATGGTTTTACTATATAAAGTTATTATTATTGTAGTGCAACTTGGATCAAACTGACCTATTAAAGCCCATAGTTTTGGGTATAATGTTGTAATCCCCCTCTAGTTTCATTATATCAAGCTACGTTGTAGTATTCTTCTTCTTCTTCTTCTTTTTTTTGGGGGGGAGAGGGGGGTTGTTAGACATGGTTTATATTGTGCCTCCTCCTTTGATCATGTTCAAACCAAAAATGAAAAATGAAAGTTTTTTGTGCTACCCAAGTCCAAAATAAAGAAAAATGGATATAACTTCGAAATACACATCTTGAGTCTTTGACCTTTTTTAATTTTTAATTTTTATAAATAAGTATCATTGCATTACTAAGAACCAGAAGGGACAAAACGATGGTGAGCTTCTCCAATCTAAATCCCTTGCACATAAATAAGAGGGAGGGATAGAAATTATGAGGATAGGTCCTTCCTAATTACACCCAAAAAAAAAAAAAATCTTTGTTTTCTTTTTTAAGAGGGGGGGATAACTATTGTATGGTCAAAATTTGTAGCTCAAGCCCAAAAGGTAAGGAAGTGGAGCCCAATAAGCCCACTACAATGAATTTGTAGAGTGTGGGTGAAAAAACTAGGCGGTCCGTGAAGTAAACAACAGTTAATTAAGATATTAAGGGATGAACTAACGTAAAAACACACTTGAAAGCTAAACAAATTGATGTCCGAAGAGGTATATTATTGATTGAAATGTGAATACAGTTCTTAGAGCTACAGTAAAATCGTTCTCCTCTTCTTCTTCTCTTCTCCGATCCCCCTTCATCCGAGGCCTCTTCTATTTATATAGCATTCTTCTAAACCATCTTCATTGTACACTTGTTCTTCATCTAAGCATTCACTTGAGTACATGTCACATCAGGTATCTTCTTTAGTTCTCCATGAGTGGTGGTAGCTGAGATTGCACTGTTCAGGGGTCTTCTCCACATAAATGTGGCCAGAAAAGTTGCTGCAGTGCATTAAACATGGTGGTAGCAGTTTTTTCTCTAGATATTTATCTATTTCTATCATCTTCATACGTGCAAGCAGGTCATCATTATCGCTGGATCCTTCTGGAAGTTCACCTAAACTGCCCAGGTATTGACTTGACCGATATTCTTCAAGTCCGAGGAGGGTATACTCCTCGGACTATACTCCCTCACCCTTTCCTTACTTGATTCTCCATTCCGGGGCCTTTCTCCATCCTTTACCCCTCCTCGGACGTACTCATACCCTCAAATGGGGCCTAAGGCCCAACATACGTGTTTGGGCTTTCACCCCCCACAATAGCCCCTCAAAATTTTAATTTTTCCCTCGTATCCGATGAGAAAAAATGGGATTTTGAATTGAAAAAGAAATAAAGGCTGAAGACGTAAAGATACCTACATTTACGCGTGGGAGCATAGATTCAGGTGCTCCATTATTGCGTTTGACGTTTCGGTATTTACGAGGCGCTATTAATTGTTCCAGGCGGCGTTATGTTTTTGGCATCCAACGGTGACCAATCGATCCAATGGACGGCATTTTTCTTCAGGATTTAGGCGGGATAACTTCCACCCATTTTCTGGCCCCTATATAAAGTCTCAAAGGAGATCGTTTCTCCTTTACTTCAAAGTTTCTCTCTAACGAACTCAAGTGCTTAATCTCACAAAGTTTTCCTTCAAACCATCAGTAGAACTTTCCCACAAATCCACAAGAATCCTCTTAAGGATCTAAAGATCACTTCCTACTTCAGTTCGCGTAAGTTTCAAATTTTTTTTTTAAAACCTTATCCTCTCTTTGGCCAACCTCCTCGGCCTTTAAGTTATTATCTCTTAGTTATTATTCTTAACGTTTCCCTCTTTCTGCTCATCCGAAATGGGTAGATTTAGGCACTTAGTGGATAGCCCTACCCAGATGGAGATATTTAGAGAGACATATCACATTCCCCAAGACGTAGGCTTGCGGTATTGCCCCCCAGAAAGATTATTAACAGACCAAGAAGAGGGGGAAGTTGTAATCCCTGTCATAGCTTTTATAGAAGGGGGAATGACCATTCCTATGAGTCGCATTACCAAAGATTACCTTCGTAATCATAGGCTTAGTCCTGATCAGTGTGCGCCTAATCTCTTTAGGATCCTAGGAGCAGTCAATGCTTTGAACCAACACCTAGGCTTGGGACTCACCTGGCTTGACGTAGTACATATGTACGAGTGTCATAAACAAAAGGGGGCGGGATATTATCTCAAATCCCGGTCCGACGTCGTTAGGCTCATATCCTGTCTTCCTAAATCTAACAAGGGGATGAAAGACAACTATCTGATCATCTCGGGAGCGTGGCATGACGGTCTTCATTGCCCAACCCAACCAAAGAGCCAGGTGGGATATCCCAGATCTAGGTTCCTTAAGAAATAGATTTAGGATCTTCATCACTAGTGTTGCACCTTTTCTGTTTATATTCGTATTTTGCTTGCTGACTGTTTTATTCCTTTGTGGTGTTAACAGATAAAAGGCATGTGTCTCCTCGGCTCAGTTTAACCAACGTTGCCGCGCTCAACTATTTACTGAGATCAGAGATTTTCGTAAGTGAGGATAGACAACTTTGGGTTGTACATCTCATTCTTGATTTCCAACCACTCTCGAACACCTTTCAACCGATCGGCAACGCGATAAGACAGGGAGATTGTCTCATAAACCGCATAGACGTTGCTCGAAGAGACTTTTTATCTCCGTTTGATCTTGCTCCCGTGCCACATCCAAACCCGTAGGGTGTGCCTCTAATCGTCCAACCAGCTCAACAGGTTCCTTTTGAACCAGTCCCAATAGAGGAAAGAGTCGCTTCCTCGACCTCTTCACTTGAGGAACAAATTGACCGGTTCCAATTTGAAGAGGGGGTAGCAGGAGAAGTTTAGGTGATTCCAGTTTCAGTCGCCGAGAAGGAAACTGACAGACATTCTAGCATCCACACTCCTGTCCCTATAACTGCTCTTCCAGACGACTCTTCGGACAAGGAAGACATGGCAAGTCTAAAAGATTTAATGAGGGCCAGGAAGACAGCTATGGAGAACAAAGGGACTGGTTCATCTCAGCCAGTTATTAATTAATCTTCCTCCACCACCTCCCCCAGTTCCTTCTGATCTTGGCTTAAAGCCAAACCAGGATCTGAAGAAGAAAAGGGTCATAACAGATGTTGAAGAAGGGGAGGTGTTGCCTCCAAAAGGAGCAAAGCAACAGAAGGTGGTTAAGGGCACCAAGAGTAGAAGAGCTTCGTCCACTGAGAGCCGAGATGACCTTCTTATTGCTGAGGTGCGACGAGGACACCGCACCTAGTGTCCCAAGCTGGAGTTGGACGGTGCTCCTTTTCCTTGGGACACCTCTGTCAGAAACTATCAAGGGGGTAAGGCAGGCCTCATTCCTGAAGCCCTAGAGTAGCCACTGCTCCTACCGAAGGACATGGAGGATTACAGGCGCTTCAGTCAGCACGAACTTTTCCTATTCCTTAAGAGGGATTTAGCCATGGTAAGTGAATTTACCCACTTCTTTACTTAAGATGCTAATCGTGTTTACTTGCTCCTTTTCTTTGTTTTATACTACAATTTCTCTTTCTGTTGTGTAGATTACCCAACAAGTCTATGTGGCTGAGGAGTGGAATAAAAACGCTCACAATGAAGCCCAGGCAGAGGCTCATTCCAGGTCCAAGGTTGAGAGGCAGACGGGTAGTCTCAAGGAGGACTACGACAAGCTGTTTGATCAACTAAAAGAGATGACCAATCAGAGGAATAGCCTTGATGCCGGACTTAAAAATGCCGAGAAGTAGGCCGAAGACCAACGCAAGCTACTGCACATGACAGAGATCAATTTGGTGACTGAGAAAGAGCTAGTGAAAGGTCTTCGAGCTGAACTTCAGAAAGCCAGGGAGACTGCCCAATTGTTTAAGAAGGCAGTTGAGGCTGAAAAGAAGGTAGCATACAAGCTGGGTGTGGAGGAGACCCAAGGTAGACTCACAGAGGAGTTTTCTGCACTCAGCAAAGATTACTGTGATATAACCTGGGGTAAAGCCCTTGACGTTGCCGGGGTCCCTGCAGAGTCAGACTTGAGGTAGCCTGGGAGTATTTACTATGATCCTGAGATTCGCAAACACCCAAGTTCTGACTCCTCTCCACCCAACCAGCTCTCAGAGACTTCAGAGCAGCCTTTAATAAGTCAAGTCCCTCTTACCCCTCTTGAAGCTCCCAAAGAGTCCATACCAATTGGTGATCAGGGCGTGCAGGGTGAGGACCCTTCCAACAAGGGTAAAGACTTGGGTAAGAAGGCAACTCCCAAACCCAAGGACCAAATCCGAGATACTACTGCCCCCAAGTCCGACAAGGCTTAGATGTTTAGGGTTTTTATTTTGTCTGCATCAATTTCATGTTGCTATTATTATCATTTTTTTTTTTTTTTTACATTGTAAGATATTGACAAGTACTTTTTGTTTTGATTAATGAAATTGTCCTTTTATTTTCTATATCTTTGTAGCATATATTAGAACTATTGTAATCTGAGTAGACTTAGCAACAATATCCTGCCAGTTATGTCAATAACTTATGTAAATACAAAAAGAAACATTGTTATTGAATGTAAGAAACATTGATTATTATGAAGGTTTTACATATTTTCTGGTACAACACTTACAAAGAATATCACTAAGCATTGCTTATAAACCAAGTACATAACCGAAGAGGCTTATCATAGGTTAAAATCTATTTAAATATCTCCGAGGGCTTCAAGTGTAATTGCATTTGAGTTTAAGCATTTATAAAAACTTTACTGGATTGCTACCTAATCCATATTATCTGATCCGAGGACTTCAGGCATGATTAGATTTAAGTTCAAACACTTATAAGAATTGCCGAGAACTTCAGGCATGATTGGATTTAATTTTAAACACTTATAAGAACTGTAAGGGAGTGTTAACTAATCCATATCATCTGGTTCGAGGACTTTAGGCATTATTGGATTTAAATTTAAACACTTATAAGAAACTGTAAGGGAGTGTTAACTAATCCATATCATCTGGTCCGAGGACTTCAGGCATGATTGGATTTAAGTTTAAACACTTATAAAAAACTGTAAGGGAGTGTTAACTAATCCATATCATCTGGTCCGAGGACTTCAGGCATGATTGGATTTAAGTTTAAACACTTATAAAAAACTGTAAGGGAGTGTTAACTAATCCATATCATCTGGTCCGAGGACTTCAGGCATGATTGGATTTAAATTTAAACACTTATAAGAACTAAGGTAGTGTTAACTAATCCATATCATCTGGTCCGAGGACTTCATGCATAATTGGATTTAAGTTTAAACGCTTATAAAAAACTGTAAGGGAGTGTTAACTAATCCATATCATCTGGTCCGAGGACTTCATGCATAATTGGATTTAAGTTTAAACACTTATAAGAACTGAGGTAGTGCTAACTAATCCATATCATCTGGTCCGATAACTTCAAGCATGATTGGATTTAAGTTTAAACACTTATAAGAAACTGTAAGGGAGTGTTAACTAATCCATATCATCTGGTCCGAGGACTTCAGGCATGATTGGATTTAAGTTTAAACACTTATAAGAACTAAGGTAGTGTTAACTAATCCATATCATCTGGTCCGAGTACTTCAGACGTGATTGGATTTAAGTTTAAACACTTATAAGAACTGTAAGGGAGTGCTAACTAATACATATCATCTGGTCCGAGGACTTCAGGCATGATTGGATTTAAGTTTAAACACTTATAAGAACTGAGGTAGTGTTAACTAACCCATATCATCTGGTCCGAGGACTTCAGGCATGATTGGATTTAAGTTTAAACACTTATAACTGTAATAGAGTGTTAACTAACCCATATCATCTGGTCCGAAGACTTCAGGCATGACTGGATTTAAGTTTAAACACTTCTAAGAACTGTAAGGGAGTGTTAACTAACCCATATCATCTGGTCCGAGAACTTTAGGCATGATTGGATTTAAGTTTAAACACTTATAACTGTAATAGAGTGTTAACTAACCCATATCATCTGGTCCAAATACTTCAGGCATGATTGGATTTAAGTTTAAACACTTCTAAGAACTGTAATAGAGTGCATATAAGACTCTTATGTAATAAATAAACGAATTGTTCAGGGAAAATTCTAGTTTAATAATAATACCTTTTTAGGTTGTTTACATTTCATGGTCGTGGTATTACATGATCATCTAAATCTTCCAAAAAATATGCTCCGATGCCAGCCCCTGAGGTAATGCGGTATGGCCCTTCCCAATTGGGTCCTAATTTTCCCCAAGCTGGATTTTTTGCAGTGCCCACCACCTTTCTGAGCACTAGATCATCAGGTGTTAGAGGTCTTAGCTTCACGTTGGACCATTGCATTTTCCCTCCATTCCTCAATCAAATCCAAGCTCCTCTCTAGTAGTTCGTTATTGCTACTCAGATTGAATGAACTTGTTCTCAACGTTGGGAACCCAGTCTCTAGAGGGATAACAGCCTCAGCCCCCATAAGTCATTGAAAAGGGGGTCTCCCCAGTAGACCTATGAGGCGTAGTTCTGTATGTCCAGAGTACGTGTGGTAGTTCTTCTACCCATTTGCCTTTTGCATCATCCAGCCTTTTCTTTAATCCGTTTACTATGGTTTTGTTAACAGCTTCCGCCTGCCCATTTCCTTGGGGGTAAGCAGGAGTAAAGTACCTATTTATGATACCTAATTCGTGACAGTAAGTTTTGAACGATTTGCTGTCAAACTGAAGGCCATTGTCCGAGATGAGTGTATGAGGAATCCTAAACCGTGTGACAATATTTTTCCAAACAAACTTCTTTGCGTCCACATCTCTGATGTTAGCAAGAGGTTCGGCTTCAACCCATTTGGTGAAATAATCTGTGCCGACTAGCAGATATCTCTTGTTTCCTACCGCCTTAGGGAACGGACCCACAATATCTAGGCCCTACTGAGCAAATGGCCATGGGCTGGATAATGGATTAAGAACTCCCCCAGGCTGGTGTATGTTTGGTGCAAATCGTTGGCACTGATCACACTTTTTCACGTATTCTTGGGCTTCCCTTTGCATGTTGGGCCACCAATAGACCTAGGTAAGGGTCCTATGCGCGAAGGACCTACCCCCCGTGTGGCTTCCGCAAATTCCTTCGTGTAATTCTTCAAGGATTGATTCAGCCTGCTCAGGGTGTATACATAGCAAATAGGGACCTGAGAATGAACACTTGTATAACTTTTGATTCTCGAACAGCCAGAACCTGGTGGCTTTTCTTCGTATCTTGTCGGGTTCTGTCTTCTCTTCGAGCAGAATATCTTTTTTCAGAAATAAAACTATAGGGTCCATCCAACTAGGTCCTACCCTAACTTGATGAACCCGGGCTGTCCCCTTTCTCATATCCGAGGGCTTGTACAAGTCCTCCATGAGGATAACCCGAGGCAACTCTTGCTCTGAGGAAGTTGCCAGAGTGGCTAAGGAGTCTGCATGTGCGTTTCCACTCCTTGGAATGTGCAGTAAAGCAAAAGACTCAAACCTTGATTGAAGGTGTCTGACTTGGCTTAAGTACTCTTGCATTCTTTCATCCTTAGCTTCAAATTCTCCCTTCACTTGACCAACGACTAACCTCGAGTCCAAGAACACCTCCATTGACTTTCCGCCCATCTTTTGGACCATGGTCATTCCCGCTACTAGAGTTTCATTCTCAGCCTCATTATTTGTTGTCGAGAAGCCCAGCCTCAACGACTCTTCAATGATGATTTTTTTAGGGGATATCAGCACTAACCCCACTCCGGAACCTTTCTGGTTCGCTGCGCTATCCACGTACACTTCCCAATGTAAGGGGCCTTGTTGAGAAATCATGCCAACTGATTTTTCATCCATGTCCAGTGTTGGCGTTACTTCTTCTAAATGGGGCTCCGTGAACTCGACCACCAAATCCGCAAGGACCTGGCCCTTGACTGATGTGCAAGGCATGTATTTGATATCAAAAGCCCCTAAGATTGTGTCCAATTTAGCAATCCTCCCTGTGTAGTCAGCATTTCGGAGTACAGCCTTGAGTGGGAGCTGGGTAAGAACAACAACTGTATGGGCTTGGAAATAATGAGGTAGCTTCCGTGTACCAAGCACCACTACCAGGATAGCTTTCTCCAGTGGCAAATAACGGATCTCGGCTTCATGCAGCGACTTACTCACATAATAAACAGGCATTTGCACACCACAATCTGCTCGTATTAACACCAAGTTCACAACATAAGGAGCTACAACAATGTAGGCAAACAAGACTTCATCTGGCTCAGGACTGGACATGATTGGGGGCCGAGCTAGATAGTCTTTAAGCTGCTAAAAAGCCACAGTACATTCTTCAGTCCACTCAAATCCCTTCCACTTGTTGATCAGAGAGAAGAAAGGCCGACACTTATCTGTTGATCGAGAAATAAATCGATTCAAAGCGGCAGCCATTCTAGTCAACTTCTGAACCTCTTTGGGATTCCGAGGAGGTTGTAAATTGTTGATGGCCCTTATCTGATCTGGGTTGACCTCAATTCCCTTGTGAGTGACAATATAGCCCAAGAATTTTCTAGACCCCACACCAAACGAGCACTTGGACGCGTTCAGACGCAATTTATACTTTCTAAGAACTTCAAAAATGTTTTCAAGGTCCTTCACGTGCTCTGAAATGACTTTGCTCTTCACCACCATGTTCTCTATATAAATCTCAACATTCCTTCCCAATTGTGGCTCAAACATCCTCGTCATCATTCTTTGGTATGTAGATCCTGCGTTCTTCAAACCAAATGGCATCACTTTGTAGTGGTAGTTCCCAATAGGGGTGACAAAGGCAGTCTTCTCCTGGTCCTCCAGGGCTAATGGTATTTGGTGATAACCTTGGAAAGCGTCTAGAAAACTCATCCGAGGATGGCCAACAGTTGCATCTACTAGCTGATCTATTTTAGGCATAGGGAATGGATCTTTAGGGCAGGCCTTATTTAAGTCAGTGAAATCTACGCATACTCGCCATTTCCCATTCTTCTTCTTTACCACCACAGTATTTGCTAGTCACTCGGGATAAAAAACTTCTTTAATAGTTCCAGCTTGTTTGAGCTTTGTTACTTCTTCTCGTACTGCATCAGCATGCTCTTTAAATGGACACCGAGGAGGCTGTTTCTTAGGGATGACCAGGGGGTTGACATTGAGATGGTGACAGATAAACTCTAGATCCACCCCTGGGGCTTCATAAGCATTCCAAGCGAATACGTCTACGTTCCCTTTGAGAAATTCTACTAACTCTGCCTTTTCTTGAGGTGGCAATTGCGAGCCGACCTAAAAAACCTTCTCTGGATCGTCCCTAATGGTGATTTTTAACAAATCTTCACATTTGGCCTCCTCGGCCATGTTATCCTTAAGCGCCGCTGGATGCTTTAGCTGCTATAACTTTTCTTCTGGAGGACCCGAGGACTCAACTTTGGACTTATGTTGTATGGCTGCCACCAGGCACCTTTTGGCCATCGACTGATCCCCCAAAATTTCCTGAACCCTGCCTTCGGATGGGTACTTAATCTTCTGATGCAGAGAAGAAGGAACAGCCCCCAGCGCGTGAAGCCATGATCTGGCCACGATCGCTGTGTAAGGTGAATATGCATCCACGACAATAAAATCTGCCTATACTGTCTCCGCACCAGCTTGCACAGGTAGTCGGATTTGGCCTTTCGGAATGACTACTTTCCCATCAAAACCCACCAGGGGAGAACTATAAGGGGTTAAATCCTCAGGTTTCAAGTTCAACCCCTTGTAGAGCTTAGGATACATTATCTCCACTCCACTGCCTTGATCCACCATCACCCTTTTTACATCATACCCTCCAATTCTAAGGGTAATTACTAAGGCATCGTCATGTGGTTGGATGGTCCCGATCTCATCCTCATCTGAAAAGCCTAGTACTAGTGGGCACTCCCTTTTAGCCCTCTTCGAATCCTGACTACTGTCTCCCATGGGTAAATGGGCGACGGACATTATTTGAGATGGCCAGGATCCTGTTCTCCCTAGTGCGGCGAGAATGACATTTATAGTTCCCAATGGGGGTCTAGAAGAATCGTCTCTTCGGGGCTCAGAGCTTGTTTGACCTCCTCGTCCACTGGAGTGATGCAAGAGTTGTTTCAATTTACCCTCGTGGACAAGTTGGTCCAAATGATCCCAGAGACTTCTGCAATCCTCCGTAGTATGCCCATGGTCCTGATGATACTAATAATAAAGGTTATGATTACGCCTTTCTGAGTTTCCCACCATTTTGTTCGGCCACTTAAAGTACGGTTCATTCTTGATCTTTTCTAGAACTTGATGCACTGACTCTTTAAATACAGCATTGACTGCTTGAGGATTTACCGACCCTGACTGCCCAGCGTAATCCCTACGCGGCTTGTTGTGGTTGTATCTGTCCGACCTGAAATCCCTCCTCTCCTGAGGGATAAACTTGTCCTTTCTCTTCCCTTGCTGCTGATCATCTTCAACCCTTTTATATTTGTCAATCCTATCCATGAGCTGGCGGACGTTGGTGACAGGCTTACCAGTTAAGGATTTCCTTAAGCCGTGCTCGGATGGGGCCAAGCGTAAAGGTACTGATGGCCATGTCATCATAGTCGCCTTCAATCTTATTAAACAACTCCCAATACCTGTCGGAGTAGGTTTTAAGGCTCTCACCCTCTTGCATGCTCAGGGATATGAGGGAAGCTAACGACCTAGAGACTCTTCTGTAGGTCACGAACCGTGAACCAAATGCTTGAGTGAGTTCATGGAAAGAGTTTATGGATTCTGCCTTTAGGCCATCAAACCACCTCATCGCAATGGGTGCGAGACTGGACGGAAAGACCTTGCACATTAAGGCCTCGTCCTTGGAATAAACAGCCATTCTTTAGTTAAAATGGCTCACATGCTCAACAGGGTCAGTTCGCCCGTTGTAAATGGTGAACGTTGGCTGGTTAAAACGCCAAGGAAGTTTCGCTCCTTCAATCCTACGCGTGAATGGAGACTTGGAGATTTGGTCCAAAGCTCTGCTCATAGCATCACCTCCTACGCCTCTATGCGGTGGGCTTTTATACTGTCGCTCGTTTCGAAACTCTTCCTCGTAAGAGTAAGACTCATTGGGAGGAGTTAGGGACCTCCGCTTGTAATTGATGTCTCTCCTATCGTCAGAAGAAATGTCACGGTCAGGGGATGCCCGCTTCCTTTTTGCATGGCGCAGCTCCCTCTTCAACCGGTCAATCTCCCGCTGCAAGTCCCTGTTGGCCCCTGCATGGGAGATATGACTATCGCCTCATAACTGGCTTTTCTCATTGTGTATTGTGTGTACACTTCCTTCACGGTCACCTCTTCGTTCGAGGTTAAGGAAAGGATCACCATGTTGGGATGCCCTGGACTCCGCTGGTTGTCGACCTGGTTCAGCCATCATCAACCGTTGTTTTCACTCTTGCTCAAGCTCTTCCCACAGACGACGCCAATTGTAGGGTCAAAATTTGTAGCCCAAGCCTAAAAGGTAAGGAAGTGGAGCCCAATAAGCCCACTACAATGAATTTGTAGAGTGTGGGTGAAAGAACTAGGCGGTCCGTGAAGTAAACAACAGTTAATTAAGATATTAAGGGATGAACCAACGTAAAAACACACTTGAAAGCTAAACAAATTGATGTCCGAAGAGGTATATTATTGATTGAAAGGTGAATACAGTTCTTAGAGTTACAGTAAAATCGTTCTCCTCTTCTTCTTCTCTTTTCTCCGATCCCCCTTCATCAGAGGCCTCTTCCATTTATATAGCCTTCTTCTAAACCATCTTCATCATACACTTGTTCTTCATCTAAGCATTCACTTGAGTACATGTCACATCAGGTATCCTCTTTAGTTCTCCATGAGTGGTGGTAGCTAAGGTTGCATTGTTCAGGGGTCTTCTCCACATAAATGCGGCCAGAAAAGTTGCTGCAGTGCATTAAACATGGTGGTAGCAGCTTTTTCTCTAGATATTTCTCTATTTCTATCATCTTCATTCGTGCAAGCAGGTCATCATTATCGCTGGATCCTCCTAGAAGTTCACCTAAACTGCCCAGGTATTTACTTGACCGATATTCTTCAAGTCCGATGAAGGTATACTCCTCGGACTATACTCCATCACCCTTTCCTTACTTGATTCTCCATTCCGGGGCCTTTCTCCATCATTTACCCCTCCTCGGACGTACTCATATCCTCAAATGGGGCCTAAGGCCCAACATATGTGTTTGGGCTTTCACCCCCCACAACTATCATTGCATTAGTTTGAATAACTATCATTGCATTAGTATATATTTCATTATATGTTGTTTATCTAGTAACTTAGGCTAATGGTGATAGACTTAAAATAAATCATAAATTAACAAAGACATACATATATAATAATAGAATTAAATTTAGAACACCTTTCTTTTTAACATATAAGCTATCCTCTAAGGTTATCTTAGGAAATCCATTTTTGCCTTTACTTTACCCTTTTTCTACAACAGATAATGGAATATATACTAATATATTTGAAACAGAAGTATTCTTTAAGTTCATCTTACCCCCAATCCCCAAAGACATACACTTATTAAAAGAGATCTCCATTTTTAAAGATACGTGTAAATGTAATGACGAAATCGAGCCAGTAACAGATGTTGTGAATATTACTGTAAACTCATAAGTAGATAATGTCATAAACTATACCCAGTAGTACTAATATTACTCTCAGTACATATATATATCCTCTTCAAAAGAAATTTTTTATCTCTTTAAAAATTTATTTTTAGAAAGATTTCTAACAAAGTGCTTTTCAGACAGTCTCAAAGTAATATGAGTCCCTCTCAGACAGCTAACAACCTTTTTGAAAGAATCTCTTTAGTAGCATTCAAGCTACACTGAAGCTATTCAGCAAAAAAAAAAAAGCTACACTGAAGCTACACCGTTCAAATTTTCACTTTTGTTTCGGATTGTTTTATTTCTTTCTTTCTTTCTTTCTTTCTTTTGGTATTAGCATTTTATGTTCCCACATTGTACGCCAGAAGTCCAAACGTGGAGCTGCATTTTGGGCAGGGTTTCTTGAACCCAATTATTCATTAGGAAGCCCATCTAGAGGTCTCGCCCAAGCATGATTCATTTTGGTCCAAGATCTTGATCGCCTAATGACGAATTAGATCCACAAGAATAAGATAATACAGCCCACTCCAAGCTCAACAATCACCCAATCATTTGAACATCAAAAACATGCTACAGTTTGGTCAGCAAACCATGTACTTAAAAATCCAAATTTTTCTATCAAAAAATAAAAAAGAAATCCAAACTAATGCAATGATAGTTATCCCTCCCTCTTAAAAAATAAAACAAAGCAAATTTTTTTTTTTTTTGGTGTAATTAGGAAGGAACTATCCTCTTATTTTCTATCCCTCCCTCTTATTTATGTGTAAGGGATTTAGATTGGAGAAGCTCACCATCGTTTTGTCCCTTCTGGTTCTTAGTAATGTAATGATACTTATTTATAAATTTTAAAAATTAAAGAAGGTCAAAGACTCAAGATGTGTATTTTGGGGTCATATTCATTTTTCTTAATTTTGGACTTGGGTAGCACAAAAAACTTTCATTTTTCATTTTTGGTTTGAACATGATCAAAGGAGGAGGCACAATATAAACCATTATAAAGAAGAATATAGTTCTATGCACATAGTAGGGGAAAAAGATGATATGATAGATATAGAAAGAGAAAAAGGTATAATAAACATAAAGAAAGGAATAGTAAGAAAATATATAGAAATAATAGAAAGACAAGATAATAGTAGCTCTATGGAAGCAATACAGACAAAGTTAGACATAATAGATATAGAAAGAGAAAAATGTATAATAATGAAAGAAATTGAAAAAGAAAGACAAAAAGACAATCTAATAGACTTAGTCAATAAAAAATGGAGACATAATAATCCAAAAGAAAATGATAGATATAGAAAGAGAAAAAGGTATAATAAATAAAGGAATAGTAAGAAAAGAGATAATAATAATAGAAAGACAAGATAATAGACATAATAGATATAGAAAGAGAAAAATGTATAATAATGAAAGAAATTGAAAAAGAAAGACAAAAAGACAATCTAATAGACTTAGTCAATAAAAAATGGAGACATAATAATCCAAAAGAAAATGATAGACTAAAGAAAGAAATTGATAAGTAACTAAAATCAATTGAAAGATCTATGACAGACACACAAGATAATAGTTTAACAAAATTAACTAAAAAGATAGAAACTTTAAATTCACCCTTAGAAAGAAGAAATATAAATAGTGATATAGAAAGACATATAACAGTATTAGATATTATTGAATCATCAGATAATGAAAGAATTGATAGAAATAGCATATATACTATTTGTCATAAATGTAAAGAATATGGACATACTAAAAAACAATGTGAAAGACATAATAAAATTGTTAAACAAATCAGTAAATTAGATTTTGAGAAAGATATCATAAATGAATTAATGGAAATATTTAATGTTAAACAAAAAGAGATAGATTAAATTAAAAAAATAATTAAAATCAACCAACCCACATAAAATTAATAAAAGAAAAGGGAAACAGAAAAAGATAATAATAAAACTAATAGACAACCTACCTAACCACCTGAGAGACAAAAAAGACTATTTACTTAACTTGAAAGATTCTATAGACATAACCCTGTAATTTTTTATTTTCAAAAGATAGATTTTATTTTGTAATCTTGTAACTTTTCAGACAGATTTTATTTTGTAATCCTGTAGCTCCAAGACAAGAGTTTATTTTTAAGATATTATCAAAGACAGAAGTATTTATTCAAGTAAGATTTTACTAGTTTATGTTTTCATATTTCATACTCCATTTTAACTTATTTTGAATATATCTATTTTGCTGTTTTCTTCTCTATTATCTATTTTATCATTGTTTATACTTTTATATTACTGTTGTGCTCTATCTTGGGGTGGTAAATGGTATCAAAGCCATGAACGGTAGATGTATGAGTTTTATTTCTTTACAATTAAGAAGCTACTAGGAACACTTTATTATTAGACAACCACTACTTGCTCCTTGGTAGCGTTGGTCAGCCTTAGATACTCGTTGGCAAACCATAGAATCGCGTTGGTAAGCCCGTTTTGTTAGTCGATGGACGGGCGTTGTTTGGGTGGTCCCGCAATGGAGTTTCCCAAGGAGGTGGTCCCGATAGCAAGGATACTAGTGGTTAGTAATAAGTCCTGCTAGTAATTATTAATTGTTTAGAAATAAAATGAATATGTTTTGTAGCTCATCATCTGTTGCTAGTTCTCACTTAGGTCAGACACACACTAATAAGAATATGGATAATGAAAGAATAGTTAATTCTGAAGAATATAGCATGAAAGATATAAACAGAAATTTGTTAGAATGAAATAAATGGAATATACCGACAGAAAAACTGGATAAAATCTACCGACAAACTTCATTTTCTAAGTTATACTTCTTGACAGATTATACTATAAAAACTGTTGAAAGAACTTACTCTTTATATAATGAATATGAAACAATCCAAAACTTACTCTTTATATAATGAATATGAAACAATCCAATTATTTTCGATAGACTCAATCAATTGACATAAAGAAAAATATGCTTTTTTACATATTGGCTTAGTTCAGGTGGTTGTAAAACCATTAACAAGAGAAGCTTTAAATACAAGTATTCTACTTTGTTTAAGAGATTACAGACATCTAAGATTTAATGATTCACTCTTAGGAATGATGGAAACAAGTTTACATAATGGACCGATATACTTTAATTGTTATCCTAATTTTGCTTTAAGTTTATCAGACAAAAATATAATAAATGCTTTAACTTTGAATATAAAAACAGATGGGTATTATATGAAAGAAGGTTCAAAACCTTTAGCTATTGTTTATAGAATTTATTATAAATTAATGCAAACCACTCTTGACCCTCAAGCCATGATAGCCTCTCCCAATGGACATACTCTCCTTCAAGCCTCAACCCTAAACAATAGACTTCGCGTACCCCGACAGATACAATGGACAAACATAAACCTTCCTGAACGATGGCAACTAGATGCCATTGCTTCCCCACCAAAGATAGAAAACATAGAACCTGATTTTATAGCCTAAAATACAGATGGTACAATTATTATTTATTTTCACAATGATAAACAAACCAACAGACTTATTAGATCTAGTAGTTCTTCAGGGAGAAAAACCCTTATGATGTTTACCCCCAGAAGCTCCTTCTCCTCCAGAACATCTTTTTCAGATTCTAGACCTCTACCTCCTCAAACGCTTCCCCCAATTATACACCTTCCTCCAATAAACACTAGAAGGACCCCAATCCCGACAGAAACGGCTTATTACCCAATAGAAACCACACAACCAACCCCTAATGTTCGCCAAGCCCTTTATGAGTCTCAACCTCAACCTAATTCTCCTACCCAAACAGACATTTTAGGACCAATAGATCATGACAGACATATTAATGTTTTATCTAAAGAATTTGTTTTAGATAAAGAATTATTAAAACATGACTATCTAAAACCCGAAAACACTAACAGAAAAAACCAGTTTTTTGAAGATTATAATGAACAAGAAATAATTTAAAAAATAAATATTATGAAATGGTGACAGACTTACAAACACACTTCAGTTTCTTTGACTTTTTAGATTATCATAATAAAAAGATAAGTGTGATAGAAAAAACTTTATCATGGACAAAGACGGAAAATCATGAAAAAGTGTACCAAACTTATCCGCTCTTTGAATCAGTCATACTGAATCAAAGTGGAACTCAAGTATTGGCCACTCCTATTAAAAGACCTAGTCTAAGTGATGATCATAAGAATCTTGATAATATAATTCAACAGAACAATTACACTAATGTCTATTTAAAATCAATTGGTCAAAAGCTTCAAGACATAGAAGATAGAATAACACCCTCTTCCATCTCCATAAAAAAGGAAAATGAATCTAATACCCCTTTATCATGAAATACCCCCTCACCTTAGATCACCCTTAAAGAAACCCATGACAGATAAAACAAATAATTTACTTGATGAAATAGCCAAAAAGCTAGATTTAATAAAATTGGAATCACAAAAAGACATGGAATCACTAAAAAACAAAGAAATAAGATTAAATACAATAAAGAAAACTGAGTCTTTAGAGAATGAAGAATCAGAAGACGAAAATCAACTGACAGAGTTGACAGATTCATCAGACATAGATAAATTAGAATCACAATTTACAGACAAATTACGAATTAATAAATTGACTTTAGGATCTTCATCGCAAGACCGTAAAAAAGGAAAAATTGATGACATATATCCCATAAAGAATTGGTATCCTAAACCTACTCCCCCTGATTTACAATTTGAAGAAAGACATACTTTTGTTAATTCATCTTATTCACCAGATTTAATATATGAATGGAATATAAACGGAATGTCAGAATATGAAATAATAAATCTTTTACATGAAATGACTTTGCTCACCAATGTCTATAAAAATAATGGAAAATTAGATCAACAAATAGCTCACTTAATTGTTACTGGTTTTACTGGCCAATTGAAAGGCTGGTGGGACCACTATTTAAGTAATGATGATAGACATAAAATACTAACAGAGTAACAACCATTAAAAGAGAAACTGATGGAAGTGTAATAATGACAAATAATCACCCCTCACAAGACGCAGTTAATACTTTAATTTTCACCATAACTAAACATTTTGTTGGAGACCCTAATCAATATAAAGAAAGAGTTTCAGATGTTTTAATTAATTTTTGTAGATGGTATAAAGATGTCTTTATTTCAAAATTCTTAAATAGAAATGATTGTCAACAATCTTACTGGAAAGAAAAATTTATTGCCGGTTTACCTTACTTTTTTGCTCAAAAAGTTAGACTTGACATAGTTAATAATGACGGAACTATAGACTATCCTAATTTGACTTATGGTGACATAATATCCTCAATCAATAAAACAGGTCTATGGCTATGCAATGATTTAAGATTAAATAATCAAATAGAAAAAAGAAAAAAGATATGCTAAAAAAGAATTAGGAACTTTTTTGTGAACAATATGGCTTTGACCCTTTGATTGCTCCCTCTAGAAAAAGAAGAAAAGAAAAGACAAATATTGACAGATATAAAAACGATAGTAGAAGATATAATAAAAATAGGTTTAAAGATAAGAAAGAAGAGTCTATAAGAAAGAAATCTGACAGACATAAAGAAAATAATTTTGTTTGTTTCAAATGTGGTAAAAAAGGACACACTAGTAAATACTGTAATTTCCAAAGAAAAATAAACAAACTCGTCATAGCAGATAAACAAAAGATTAAATTAATGAATATATTAGAACAGATAGATAGTGATGAGACAGATAATGAAATTCACCATATAAATAACAGTGATATCACTTCATCATCAACAGACATTTCTTCAAGTAATGAAAAGGTTAAATTATGTAATTGCAATAATCCTGATAATTGCTATTGTAAAAGAAAACTAAAAATAAGTATTTTAACAAAACAAGAAGACATAATAATGGATTTAATTGACAGACTCTCGGATTTACAGTCCAAGAAAGATTATTTGTCTAAACTAAAGGAGTCTTTAACCCAGACAGACAAATCTGAAATATATCTAAAAGATTATAAATCAACTTATAATTTTGCAGAAATTACTGATAGATTTAAACCTAGTAATAAACCAATAACAATGACAGATTTACAGACAGATATTAATAATTTAAGACAAGAATTAAAAGAATTAAAATCAGAAAATTTCACTTTAAAAGAAATGACTGAGCAAATAGTAGCCAAGTAATTAGCATAAAAGATAGACTTAAATATAGCAATAATGAATCCTTGATAGACCTCCCTCCCCTAGATAAACATGAATACCCTGACAAAAATTCTAATAAAGATGAATTTCTAAATATAATTGACAGAATGATATTCTAGAAATGGTATACTAAAGTAACATTGGTTGTTCATAAAGAATTTTCATTAACCATTGTTGCACTTGTTGATTCAGGTGCTGACATGAATTGCATACAAAACGGATTAATACCTTCTAAATACTACAAATCAACGACAGAAAGATTAACTCAGGCTAATGGTCATAGACTTAAAATTAATCATAAATTAACACAAAGGCATACCTACATAATAATGGAATGAAATTTAGAACACCTTTCTTTTTAACGGATAAGCTATCCTCTAAGGTTATTTTAGGAAATCCATTTTTGGCTATACTTTACCCTTTTTCTACAATAGATAATGAAATATATACTAATATACTGGAAATAGAGGTATTCTTTAAGTTCATCTTACCTCCAATCCCCAAAGACATACACTTATTAAAAGAGATCTCCATTTTTAAAGACATGTGTACTGACGAAATTGAGCCAGTAACAGATGAACTTGGAAGTAGATGATGCCATAAACTATACCCAACAGCACTAATATTACTCTCAGTATATATATATATATCTTCAAAAGAAGTTTTTTTTATCTCTTTCAAAATTTATTTTTAGAAAGATTTTATATTGAAAGATTTTTAACAAGTCCTTCTCAAACAGTCTCAAAGAAATATTAGTCCCTCCCATAAATAGACAGCTAACAACCTTTTTGAAAGAATCTCTTTAGTAGCATTCATGCTACAAGCTACCCTATTCACTTTTGCATGAAGGCCTTCATTCAAGGCATACTTGCAGTTTATTAATGGTCAATTGCTTGGCAAGCAAGATAGCCATCCTAAGGCTAATATCCCAGACCGAATACTGCCAACCCATTTAACAGAAATCTTCAACGATGATTTCAGACAAAGCATGAAGGTGTCTCTTTAGAGACAACATCCCTTCAGAATACAATGTCAGCAAGGACAATGGATTCACGTGGTAAACCATAAAGATGGATGACAGAATGACTGACAGAGCAATAGAACTAACAGACATGATTACAGATCAGCTACTATAGCCACTCGCAGGCAAATGAACTAACAAACAGACAGCTTCAATTCTCCCAGACAGATCTTAAAAGAAAGACAATTATGACATACCACTGTTCACCAGCACGCGTGAATAGCTTCCAGACAGATCTAGACAAGAAGTCATTCCTTGTGATAGACTATGAGACAGTATCCTGATAGATTCCCAAACAGACTACTGTTCACTTTTACTAGTCATTAATAGTAATTTCCACAATATTCTACAAGTTTCCAACGACAGAATAGCTTGAGTTAACTTTACTTACTCAAGTTACCATGGTTTATTTCATCTATAAAAGAACAGATGCAGAAGATGGAAGACAGGTCAAGAATTTAGGTTGAAGACATAGGTTGAGTTCTTAGACAGAACCTTCTCCCCCTCCAAGATAGACTCTTGTAATCCCTCCTCTCCTCCTCAACCCGACCTTAGACCTCACAAACATAGACATAACCTTGTAATCTTTTATTTTCAAAAGATAAATTTTATTTTGTAATCTTGTAACCTTTAGACAAATTTTATTTTGTAATCCTGTAACTCCAAGACAGGAGTTTATTTTCAAGATATTATCAAAGACAAAAGTGTTTATTCAAGTTAGATTTTACTAGTTTCTGTTTTCATATTCCATACTCCATTTTAACTTATTTTAAATATATCTATTTTTTTTCCTTCTCTATTATCTATTTTATCATTGTTTATGCTTCTATATTACTGCTGTGCTCTATCTTGAGCTTGGAGTGGGCTGTATTATCTTATTCTTGTGGATCTAATTCGTCATTAGGCTATCAAGATCTTGGACCAAAATGAGTCATGCTTGGGCGAACCTCTAGATGGGCTTCCTAATGAATAATTGGGTTCAAGAAACCCTGCCCAAAATGCAGCTCCACGTTTGGACTTCTGGCGTACAATGTGGGAACATAAAATGCTAATACCAAAAGAAAAAAAAAAAACCAATCCGAAACAAAAGTCTTTCACTTCAGTAACAAGGCCTAAACATGGATGGTACATTTTATTGTCTTTTTTTGGGAGGGAGGGAGGGTTGCGATTTTCGAATAGCCATTCCACGTTTATATCACATGGCTTTCTTTGCATTTAATGAACCAGCCTCTCAATCATTTATTCAGCATCGGCAAACCTAAACATGTCATATAATGTTTGATAGTCAGATTGAGGAGAAAACTTGGAGGAGATACTTAGCCATGCATTAGGCAGTTCAAGGAAACAAATGTATACAAACATATGTTTCTCACTCACCCGAGCTCTGAGAGCTTCAAATGAGCATCAGCATAATCAGCAAAGAAGGCCTCCTCATCCTGAAGCAAAATTGACAGAAACCAGAAAGTTGAATTAGATAATTGTCAACAGTACTTAACATGTCTGTAATAAATAAAACTGCAGGGACAGGAGTAAGAATACTCACTGCAGCATATTTCTCAACAAGAGGACGGAAGATGGGATCCTCCAGAAGAGCCTTATCAGATGGCAGCTGGATTAGACCTTCTTTCTCTCCACTAAGGAGTACCCTGTTTTAAATAAGATTCAAAGTTTCAAACCTGTTAGTTGGAGGTGGTATGCCAATGTGAGAGGAAGAATACATGTACACGATGCATGGTAGATTTTCTCGATCAGTAGGTTGCGTGTGTTTGAATTGCTTATTTTTCTTTTAGATTATAAGTGCAATTGTACTTTTACTTACTTCAGCAAAAAGCTAATCCAAACGTACACTTAAGTAGTAAGCATACGCAAAGAATGAATGAAACAAAAGAAAACAATGTATTATGTATATACAATCAACTTGACCAGAAGACATTAACTCAAGAAATCAACAAGAGAGATGTCTTACTTGAAGTAGGAGTTATCGAAAATAAGAGGGTTGGTGGTCCAGGGTCCCTCAAATCCAGAACGCTCCTTATGGCATCTTCCCTGTAAAATGATTCCAAAAACATTTAGAACAACAATCATTACAATTCATGAATTGCTCAAAACCAGGTATCAGTAGAAACATTCAAATATAGCAAAACCAGTGATAAATTATCAAAGAAGGTAGCAAAAGAACTTCATATTTGTGAACATAACAAGGTGTGACCACCAGATAAAGCAACTATATCTTTATCACTGAGACCCATGTGGCCAAATACATCCCTCAGATGATCCGAACCTTGAGTTCAAACAAAAGATTAGTTAAGTTATTCGATAAGTAATTAGATACCTGTGATGATCTGGCTATGGCTTGATTTTAAACAAATTAATACTGACCTTTGGTAGCATTAGGCATACGACCTTCTGGGGGTAGTTCAGTTTTGTCCTGAGAGAAACAAATACCTCTTAGAATTGAACATATATACTTTTAATACGACAGAATTAAATAATATAATCCATGGAGTCTAACAACATCAAATAAACTACTAGATGACAAAGTAATTTCAGGCATCTAAATGTACTCAACTAGAACTGTTCATACAATTTTAGATAAACACAAGAATTTATACATGGAATTGATCACAAAACAAGAGAAAAAACAAAAAAACAAAAATCCATAATTCACATATACACGATAGCACTAAAAATGTATTATTATGTTATGATTTCAATTTTCAAATTACCAGCTTATTGCTTGAATTTTGAACAAATTGTTAACATTCATGTCTTCTAACTAGTGCCGGATTGTTCACCCACCAATTAGGAACGTGAGTTGAGTTTAGAACTTTTTTTTTTTTTTTTTTGCTAAACAAGTTTAGAACATTATTAGATAGGAAGGAGAGAGAGGTAATAATAATATAAAAAGGATTTAACATTATGCCATCAGTCAATCAAAGGGATTATAAATTTATAGGCCAGGGTATGTACAACAAATGTACAATATACCAATTCATAACACTAATCAAAAGACTAGTTTCATTACAAGAGCCTTGTAATTTAATGACATTACCTATCTCTTCTATGTATGAGTGTTGGATTTGAATCCTAGCTCTCCATTCATTGTAAGGGGAAAAAAATCATTACAAGCAAAAGCTTAATTATAAATTTAAGTCCAAGATATGCAGCTAAACTTAAAAATTAAGAACATGAAAAGATTCCCAATATATATAATTTGTGACACATGAAGATCAACAATTTCTCGACCAAACCAATGCATGTAATTCAGTAAAATGGAAAGCAAAGCATTGAGAAAATGAGGTTCACTAACCGGCCTCCCAGGATGGAAAGGAATCTCAGGCCCTCCCGTAATTTCAACAGCAACAACTCCGGCCAACTACAAAGCAAAAATGAATCAAAGTCTATTTTAACAATTTCAAATCCAAAAAGTGAATTGTACTAGTACTAGTGTTTAACAAGTACCATAGTATTGTACCTACCTGGTAGAAGTCTGCGTAAGACAAAATGGGAAAATGCTCCTTGATGGGCTCCAGAAGCCTAACGGCAATCTCCAGACCATTGTTTGCTCCGTGTGCAAGCACCTCCGGGTGCCTTATAGTCCCAAACGGTCCTCCCGTCTTTGTCTTCACATCAAAGGTACCAGCCGAATGCCATCTGCAACACCAATAAACAGCTACTTGAATGTGTTAATTATTATTGCACATGTTAAATTACACACTACCATGCATACACATTTCAATTGAAATCGTGTATATAACTATCAAAACTCTAATGTTTATACTAATATAATCATGGCTAAATTCAAATATATTTACTATTAAATTTTTTTAAACCATTCATTTGGTAAAATATTAAAAAACACACACTACAATTTGAACATTTAAAAATTTATGCAGTTCTTAATTTTTTTTTTATTATGATATTTACTAACTATGATGAGCATATGCAAAGTTACGAACCATATATATATAAAATCCAAAGACTAGTTTCTAACAAAATATTAGTCCATTCATGTTTATAATGTAAAAGAGTTATACTTTTTTTTTTTTAAGAAGAAAGGAGTTACACCTCTCTAAGTTATAACTTTAAACATAATCTTAAATATATATTTTCCTTCATACAATTTGTTTCATCTACTTTAAATATATATTTAACTTTTTTAATAAAACAAAAGGCATAATAAGAAACTCATAAATCTATATAATCTATATGTATCTATAATTTAAGCCTTGACTTTTTATTTAATCTTAAACTTCTTCCATTGTTGCCATGTAACCTTTTGAGGACATTTTGTACATGTTATTATTTTAAATATATGCTTTTAACTATTTTTTTTAAGAAGAAAATATATGCTTATAACTAAATGTCTTCATTAGAATCTAACCATATTATATTTTCTTTATGTATATGTGTGTATATTTAGAGAGAGAGAGAGAGTCTTACGCCACACGAAGAATGATAGGAGCACAGTGTTTCTCCGCGACGTGTCCCCTGAGCTTCCTCTTACATTTCTCGACTGCCTTCTGGTATTCCTCGCTCATTGTTGGGTAGCTCTTCCCCATGATTGTCAACGATCAAAATCTTCTTCTATATTCGGACCAAACCAAGTCAAACCATACATATATCAGACTACAAGAGAAAAGTAAAAGAGCATGCAAAACATGAGAAACCAAATTATTCAAGTTCTGTATATATGTATTGATTGTTAGTAGCTACCAGTGTATTAAGTACGTCTGTACGTATATATTGACTTATACTTCGAACCAATAACTATGTAATCTGAATTTTCTCTGCAACCAAACTACTAGACAATCGGATCACATAAATCGCATCAAGAATGATTGCTTTGCTAAAGTTGAATTAACAGACACAGACCTTTGATCACGCAAGGATAATGCTAAGACTGTAATGTCACAAAAAGCTTGAGTAGAGAGACTAGGAACACTGAACGAGCCGACAAATAAATAGGAGTCGTTTTTGGACAACTGGCAAAGTTCTAGAGTTCATTTTCAGCCGTTGGATTGTTTTAGCCTCGGAGGAGCGCGTTTTGTATGTTTTTCAGCAAAAGCATTTTTTTTTAATCTTGTATACTGTTTATGAGATCTATAAATATGTAACTTTTCTTTTAAAATTGAGTTTCACATTACTATTTACATTTTTTTAAATTATTTTGCCATATTTAATGCCAATTGCGTTTAGCCACGTGTAGGATGGGAGTTTGGTGCTACAGAGTGAAATGAAATGATCGTTGTTTCATTTGCATCTGGCCATAGCATGGTAGCGACCAGCTATTTATCATAGTGCTTAGTTGATCAACGACTTGTAGCATTGTCTTTTTTTTTTTTATTCTTCTCTTTTTTACTCAAAATAATTCATTTACACAAAAAAAGTGACTATACACAGGAGTCTCAAATTAAAACATCAAAAACAGATTGGGGGACATACGGCAAAATGAATAGATCTAGAAAAATTACAATATAGAGCTCACTCTGCAAGTGCATGAGCTGCACCATTCTCTTCTAGTCCAAGCAAAATAGACTTTGGGCAAGTTGGAAGAGATACAAGGGCGGAGCTACATTGATAAGTGGGGAGGCCAAATTCTGTCATTTATATCATATAAAACTGAGAATCCCAGTTTATTTTTATAAGGACTAGTCCCCACAAAGGAAAAGTTTTAGTCCCCTTGCCTTGTTAGATCTCTTTTTGAGTTTCAAAACCGCATCTTTTAGTCTATGTTTATCATTTACTTATTTTTACAGTTTTACTATTATCTTATGTTATTGAAATTTCGGTGGAAGAGATGCACGGGCGGAGCTACATTGACAGGTGGGGGAGGGCATGACCCTCAAACTTTTGTAAAAGTCGTTTATATTATATAAAAAGAGAAATGATATGTGATGATGCCGAAAATCTCACCAGTGAGTTGCACAATGCTTGTACGCTCGGAACTACACCTGCACAACAAAAATGAGAAGACCTAACAGAGAGCACCGGTGTGGTGCCGGCCAAATACCCTCCGAAGGTCAAGTTAGGACCTGTTTCAACTCTAGAGTGCTAGAGAGGGGGTAATTGTGCGTACCTTGATTTGTGAGGGTATTGGGGCTTTTATAGTAGTAGAGGGTTGACCTCTCTTCCTTGGAGTAGAAGTCTTTTCCATATAGGAATTCATGTGAGCGTAGATTGCGGAACCCTTTCCTTATAGGACTCTATCATTGGGCGTGGTGTCCAAGTAAAGGATTTTCTTGAACCGTCGGCCTCATGATCCGTCGGCCTGACCAGGGATGTCATTCCCGTCAGCTTCTAGAGTTAACCTTCGCCACATGAACCGTCAGCATAAGTGTATGCTGACGGGTTAAGCATGTGGGGATGTATAACCGTCAGCCTGACGTATGCTGATGGGTTAAGCCTAAGGCGATGTCAAACCGTCAGCCTTAGTATACGCTGACGGACTAAGACTACCATGCTGCTATTATTTATTCCTTATCAGTTGCCCCCTACTCCATATCTCCGTCGGCCATAACTGACGGGTTATGGAGTTTTCATCCGTTCCTACCAACTGCTTTAACCAGGAGAGAGAAAAATTATAAGCTGTCATACCAACATTAAATGCTAGGACACGTGGCGTGCTCTGGTTGGCTCGGCGTCTAGTTTGAGGGCGTCGCTTCGTCTTCCGTGCATTTCCCTTATATATATAGATGGCCCACCTCTCCCCATTTTCACTATTTCACTTTCCCTGATTCCTGGAGAGCTATCCGTCGCTTATCTTCCGTCAGCACCTGCCAACATTGTTTCCGTCACTTCTTTGGCCGTCACTTTCGAGGAACTTGTAAGTTCTCTTCTCCTTTTGTTCTTGCTTTATCTCTTTGTAAGCCGAGTCGTCATCCTAGGTGCTTAGATTACACCCGTCACTTGTAGGTAGTCAGATGTCGAGTGACGCGTCGAGTGACCGGTCGTCGGTCCGCGATGGAGCGGGCTACGACGAGGTGTTTGGTTCAGGTAGTGAGTCAGGGAGCTCGTCCTGGTCTTCAGAGAGGGAGACGTCGGCCCAAACTCCCATCGAGGAGGTAGGAGGTCACGGAGACAATGGCCCGGAGAGGAAAGTAGGCGAGGGGTGTGACGAAGTGGAAGGAGAGAGATATAGTGACGGGGATGAAGGTGATGGCGAGTCTAGTGAGGGGGATGAAGGTGATGGCGAGTCTAGTGAGGGGGATGAAGGTGATGACGGGTCCAGTGAAGGGACTCCTGTGAGTCCTGGAGGCAACCGTCCCTTCATCCTTCCCCAAGAGTGGGCTGTAAATAAGTTTCTCCCCAAGATGACTCTTAAAATTTTTAACGAGTTACGGACCCGTTTCCAAATCCCCGACCATATTCCCATCCGTCTGCCTGAAGATGGTGAAAAATGTTATACGGGAAGAACTGCAGACGTTGGTATGTACGACGCCATGTTTGCCGCTGGTCTTAGACTACCCCTGACGGCATTACACCGTCAGTTAGTTGACTTTCTTGGCTTATCCGTCAGCCAAGTTGCTCCGAATTCGTGGAGAATTTTTATAGGTGCCGAGGTGTTGTGGGGTCGTCTGAGTGGAGGAAACCGTCAGCTTACCTTGGACGAATTCTTTTATTGTTATAGACCTCGGCACCTTTCTTCTTCCAAAGGGATGTACCATTTTGCCGTCAGGGAGAGAGATCTCAGGTTGGTGTCTGAGACGCCGGATTCGAATAGAGCCTGGAAGAGCAGGTTCTTTTTCGTTGAAGGGACGGACTGGGTGTGTCGTCAGGAAGAATGGGAAACGATACCTCACGGCTATTTTGACAATACTTGGGCGTTTATAAAAGAGTCAGGTCTTAGTCGTCAGCTTTTGTCTTTAGTTTATGCAAGTAATAATTTTTGGTCTTTTAATGGTTCTAACGCCGTCGGTTTATTTGCACTCTTCAGCCCTCATTCGCCCCTCCATCACTGGTGAGCAAGAGGATTTAATCCGTCGGGTTTTGGAGATTCCCTTAGAGGAGCGGTCGTGTCGGGACTTAATCACCCTCGACTATCTTCACGCTTACTGTGGTGGTCCTGTACCGACGCCTGAGGCTCGCAGGCTAAAAGAACTCTCCCGTCACCGTGAGTACCTTACCCTTATCTTTGAATTCATCCTTTTATTACCGTCGGTTTTTACTAATGTGTTTCTTTCGTAGAGATGGACGTGGCCAAGCAACGGATAAGGGCTGCCGCTGCCCGTTTAAAGGAGGAGAAGAAAGCAAAGGGGGAGACGGGACCCTCGTCGACCCCCAAGATCGTCAGGAGTTCTTCCAAGAGGAAAACTGACGGGGAAAATAGCCGTCCACCTAAGAAGGCAGCCGTCGGTTCTGGGAGTGAGCCACCAGAGAAGCCGTCGCCTAAGCTTAGTCATGGGGCAGGGAAAGGTGTAATGACCTCTTCTGGTCCCGTCCTGCAGAGGCCCCGTTGCCTGCTAACTCACAAGGATTTTGCTGTTGAGGCAATAGAGTCTTTCATCAAGCCTGCTGACATAGATCCTTGTGACTTGTTGGCGACGGATGAGTTGGGGTCGTCAGCTTTGTTTGACCTCACCCGGGTAAGCCATCTCTCTTGGATGTTTCTTCTTTTATTATTATCATTATTTAACATGACTGACGGTTGTATCCTTTTCTAGGCCCTGGTTCGTGTAAAGGCGCTTCAGGACAGGTGCGTGGCTAAGGAGGGAGTCGTCGCTCGCGTTCATAAGCACAATGCCAACATGCGAAACCAGCAGGCTCAATATAAGGAGGCAATGCGTGTCCTTAACGTCGAGCTGAAGGAAGTGAGGGAGAAGCTGGAGGAGGTGGGTCGTCAGAAGGGTGAGCTTGAGAAGGAGCTGACGACTCTTCGTGCACAGATGGAGACAGCAGGGGCTGACGCGGTAAATAATTTCAAGGCGTCGGACTCCTTTATTGATTCCTGTGGCGGATACTATGGCACGGGATTTGATGATTGCCTCAGACAGGTGGCGTCAGCTTTTCCCGAGTTGGATCTTTCTGGTATCTCCCTGGATGACGCCCAGCCTATGACGCTTGCTACTGGTTCCGTCACCGTAGGTACAGATGACTTAGCGGATTCTCCTCATGGAGGTAGTGGAGTCGTCCTGGCCCAGCCTGCTGTGATCCTTCCGACAACTACCGCGACCCCTCCTGTGGTGCTGCTCGACGGAGAGGACCCTTTTGTTAAAAAGTAGAATTTTTTTGGAGTGACGACTTGTAACTCATGCTTTTCTCTTCTTTTTATCTGTCTAGCAAACAGCTTTATCGAGTGCCCCTTGGGCCCCTATTTGTAATATTTTAACAGCTTTTTTAATGCCTTTTTGGGCTTTTGATTTGTTTACAGCGTCGCTGCTCTTGATTGTATGTAATCACTTTTGCTTGGCTTGTTTTACTCGTATGTTTTGATTTGGAAGATTGAAATCAGGGTTGTGGACCCTTTTAGTTTAGTGTACCGTTAGTTTTACTGCTTTGTCCGTCTTGTGGACTCCATTTTGAACCGTCGTTTTTAACCGTCAGCCATTTGGCTCGTCACTTTTGGTCATGTTAGACCGTTCATTTATTTGGCTTGTCCATTTTATGGATTTGGTCATTTTTAGGCCGTCAGCCTTTTGGCTCGTCCACTTTGTGGAGTGTTATTTTCAGGCCGTCAGCCTTTTGGTTTGTCCACTTTGTGGATTTGGTCGTTTTTAGACCGTCAGCCTTTTGGTTTGCCCACTTTGTGGACTTGGTCGCTTTTAGACCGTCAGCCTTTTGTTTAGGCCGTCAGCTTAATTGCTGACTTGTGGACTTAGCCACTTTTCGTCAGCCTTCTATTTAGGCCGTCAGCTTAGTTGCTGATTTGTGGACTTAGCCACTTTTCGTCAGCCTTCTATTTAGGCCGTCAGCTTAATTGCTGATTTGTGGACTTAGCCACTTTTCGTCAGCCTTCTATTTAGGCCGTCAGCTTAGTTGCTGATTTGTGGACTTAGCCACTTTTCGTCAGCCTTCTATTTAGGCCGTCAGCTTAGTAGCTGAATTGTGGACTTAGCCACTTTTCGTCAGCCTTCTATTTAGGCCGTCAGCTTAGTAGCTGAATTGTGGACTTAGCCACTTTTCGTCAGCCTTCTATTTAGGCCGTCAGCTTAGTTGCTGATTTGTGGACTTAGCCACTTTTCGTCGGTCTTTTACTAATTTTGATTTGCAAGTAGAAACTTCAGTCGTTCTGAATAAATCCCTCTTATTGTTATGCATCTGCATAAAAAATACTTAAAAAAGGAAAAACCTGCCCTTTTGGGCTTATTGTAGCAAAACCAAAGTAAAAGACATGCCCGTTGGGCTTATTGTAGCGAATACTTAAAAGCAAACAGTAAATCTAAAAAAGATAGGTGTTTGTTCTTCATGTCATCGCCTCTACTGGTAGTACTTTCGTAGGTGTTCAGCATTCCAAGGGTGCGGTAGCTTCCGTCCGTCCAGTGTCTCCAGATGATAGGTGCCCTTCCTCTGCCACGCCGTGACTCGGTAGGGTCCTTCCCAATTCGGGCCGAGTTTTCCATGAGTTGGGTCTCTTGCTGCGCCCATGACTTTTCTTAGAACGAGGTCTCCAACCTGGAAGTCTCTGTGCTTGACCCGGGAGTTGTAGTGCTTGGCCATGCGGTCCTGGTATCGCGCGAGCCTTTGCTCTGCTGCTGTCCTGACTTCGTCCACTAGATCGAGCTGTAGACGTAGGGCTTCGTCATTTTTCCCTTCGTTATGATTGTGAACCCTGTAGCTGGTGAGGCCGACTTCGGCTGGGATGACTGCCTCACTCCCGTATGTTAGCCGAAATGGTGTCTCCTGTGTCGGTGTCCTTGTCGTTGTCCTGTAGGCCCAAAGTATGCTTGGTAACTCTTCGGCCCATATACCCTTTGCCCCCTCGAGCCGAGTCTTGATAATCTTCAACAAGGATCGGTTCGTGACTTCGACCTGTCCGTTGGCTTGAGGGTGGGCGGGGGAGGAGTAGTGGTTCTGTATCCCTAATTGTGAGCAGAAGTCCCGAAAGGCCTCATTGTCGAATTGCTTCCCGTTATCCGAGACTAAGACTCTAGGAATGCCAAATCTGCATACGATACATCGCCAGACGAAGCTGCGTACGTTCTTCTCTGTAATGGTGGCCAAGGCTTCAGCTTCGACCCACTTCGTAAAGTAGTCGATGCCCACAACCAGAAACTTTAGTTGTCGTATTGCCGTAGGAAACGGTCCCATGATGTCTAGTCCCCATTGAGCGAACGGCCATGGCGCATTCATCGGGGTAAGTTCTTCAGATGGTTGTCTGATGACATTGCTGAACCTTTGGCACTTGTCGCATTTTTTTACATAGGCCTCGGCATCCTTCTGCATAGTTGGCCAAAAGTACCCTGTTCGTACTAGCTTGTGGATTAACGACCTCGATCCTGAGTGGTTTCCGCAGATTCCTTCGTGCACTTCCCTCATGACGTAATCTGCCTCTTCAGGACCTAAGCATCGTAGGTAGGGGCGGGAGAAGCCTCTTTTATACAAGATGTCTCTTATTAGGACGAACCTCGCTACTTGAACCTTCAGCTTTCTTGCAGCCTCCTTTCCATCCGGTAGTACGCCGTTCTTCAAGTAGGAAACTAATGGCGTAGTCCAACTGCTTTCGGAACCAAGCTCCTGTACATCGACAGAATTTATAAGTGGAGAGAGCTGAACGAAAGAGAGTACGTTACCAAGGGTGGCCATATGCTCGGCTGAAGCGGCTTTGGCTAGGCGATCGGCTTGCTCGTTTTCTCCTCGCGGTATCTGTGTGATTTCGGCCTTCAGCTCGCTGATCCTCCATCTTGCTTGGACCAGATATTTTTTCATCCGTTCGCCTTTGCACTCATAATCCCCATTTATCTGATTGACCACGACTTGAGAATCGCAGTGAATGATCGCTCTTTCAGCTCCTGCCGCTTTGGCGAGGTCAAGTCCTACTATCAGAGCTTCGTACTCCGCCTTGTTGTTGGTGGTAGGGAACTCAAGGCGGATCATACACTCGACCATGTCTCCTTCGGGTGAGTGTAGTACGATGCCGGCTCCCCCAGCCTGCCTGTTGGAGGACCCGTCTACATGTATGCTCCATTGGGGAGACTCTTCTGCCCCCTTGTCTTCGCCATTTGTAAACTCAGCTATGAAATCTGCAACGACCTGTCCTTTAATGGCGGTTCGTGGACGATATTGGATGTCAAACTCGCTTAATTCTATAGCCCATAGTGCCAATCGCCCAGCGGCTTCAGGGTTGCCCATTGCCCGTCGCAAAGGCTTGTCGGTTAGGACGATCATCGTGTGGGCTTGAAAGTACGGTTTTAGCTCGCGCGCGGCCACCTGATTTCCACGCAGTTCACCTGTTCCGTACTCGGTGGGGAACTTGATCATTAAGTGATAAGTTGAGGTTGCCGCTTTCCATGAATTGAGGGTGGGTCGCCCCAAGATGGCATTGTAGGCCGACGAACAGTCGACTACAAGGAACGTTACGTCCTTTGTGATCTGCTGCGGATAGTTGCCTGCCGTTACAGACAGTGTGACTGCACCCAGGGGAAACACCCTCGTTCCTCCGAAACCGACGAGGGGGGCATTCGTCGGAATCAATTGTTCTCTGTTAATTCCCATCTGCTGGAATGCGGGGTAATATAGGATGTCTGCTGAGCTCCCATTGTCAACCAATACTCGGTGCAAGTTGTAGTCCCCCACTTGCAAACTGATAACGAGCGCGTCGTCGTGCGGGTGGTGAAGACGTCGTGCATCTTCTTCGGAGAACCCAATGACGGGGCTTTCTCTTCGTGCTACTTTTGGTACTGAGCCCGTCAGCTGCACATTTTGAACCATCCTGAGGTACGTCTTCCGAGCCTTTTTGGATGACCCGGCAGGCGTCCCTCCTACAATCATCCTGATGTCGCCAATGGGCGGTCTAGGGCGGTCATTGTCCCGTCTTGGGGGCTGTTCCTGAGGTTGTGGATCCGTTCTTTCTTTGCTTACAAACTTCTGCAATTTCCCTTGTCTTATAAGGGCCTCGATTTGCTGCTTCAGGTCGTAACAGTCGGCCGTGTCATGGCCGTGATCTCGGTGGAAGCGGCAGTATTTGTCTCTAGAACGCCTGCTAGGGTCCCCCTTCAGCTTTCCAGGGAAGGCCAGAGTCCCTTCGTCCTTGATCTGCATTAGGACTTGATCTATCGGGGTGGTTAGCGGGGTGAAGCTTGTAAACCTTCCTCCCGGAGGTTTAGAACGCCTCTCGTCCCTACGATCTCCCGTTCTTGGCCTCTTCCGCCCTTGATCCTGTCGAGCGTCTTCCTGCCTTTCCCTCTTCCTTGGTTTTTCTTCTCGAGCCTGCAGCGCGTCCTCAGCGTTCATATACTTAGTGGCCCTGTAGAGTACTTCCGACATGGTCTTTGGGTCGTTTTTGTATAAGGAGAACAAAAACTTGCCCTTTCGCAACCCATTTGTGAAGGCTGCTACAAGTATTTTGTCGTCGGCTTCGTCAATTGATAGCGCTTCCTTGTTGAAGCGTGTGATGTAGGATCTCAGTGTCTCGTCCTCTCGCTGCTTGATACTCATTAGGCATGCCGTGGACTTCTTATACCTGTGGCCTCCAATGAAGTGTGTGGTGAACTGAGCGCTTAGTTCCTTGAAGGTGTTGATGGAGTTGGGAGTCAGCCGGCTGAACCATACCCTCGCGGAGCCTTTGAGTGTTGTAGGGAAGGCCCTGCACATGATCTCGTCTGCTACACCCTGAAGATGCATTAGGGTTTTGAAGGTTTCTAGATGGTCTAGAGGATCCTTTACTCCATCATAGCTGTCGATATGCGGCATGCGAAATTTGTAGGGTAAGGGGAAAGAGTTCACAGCCACAGTGAAGGGCGAGTCAGTGCGGTTGACTAGGTCGTCAAGATCGCTGGACACCCGTCCTTTAAGTGCGTTCATCATAACCTCCATCTGTTCCCTCATTGCCTGCATCTCTGCGACAACATGTGGTGGAGTTGCATCCGTGAGGGATGGCATGCTCAAGTTCTGCCTCTCTGGTTTGCTTGGGGCGTGGCTGCCTTCCGGTTTCTCCTGATTTTTCTTGGGAGTGCTGTTCCCCTCCTGATCCCCTTGTTGGTCGTTCAGTGCTGCATTCTTCTGGCGCAGCTGCTCCTCCAAGTCGTGGTTTTGTTTGGTGAGGCGCTCCACGGCGGCACCAAGAGTCCGTACTTGTCTCTCGAGGGCAGTCGTGGGTTGCTCCTCTTCTTGAACGTCGTTAGTAGTTGTCATTGAGCGAGTGAGTACCATGCAACTCTTTTAGTCCGGGAAACGGTAGTATGGCTTACAGCGTTGTCTTTCCCACAGACGGCGCCAACTGATGATGCCGAAAATCTCACCAGTGAGTTGCACAATGCTTGTACGCTCGGAACTACACCTGCACAACAAAAAGGAGAAGACCTAACAGAGAGCACCGGTGTGGTGCCGGCCAAATACCCTCCGAAGGTCAAGTTAGGACTTGTTTCAACTCTAGAGTGCTAGAGAGGGGTTAATTGTGCGTACCTTGATTTGTGAGGGTATTGGGGCTTTTATAGTAGTAGAGGGTTGACCTCTCTTCCTTGGAGTAGAAGTCTTTTCCATATAGGAATTCATGTGAGCGTAGATTGCGGAACCCTTTCCTTATAGGACTCTATCATTGGGCGTGGTGTCCAAGTAAAGGATTTTCTTGAACCGTCGGCCTCATGATCCGTCGGCCTGACCAGGGATGTCATTCCCGTCAGCTTCTAGAGTTAACCTTCGCCACATGAACCGTCAGCATAAGTGTATGCTGACGGGTTAAGCATGTGGGGATGTATAACCGTCAGCCTGACGTATGCTGATGGGTTAAGCCTAAGGCGATGTCAAACCGTCAGCTTTAGTATACGCTGACGGACTAAGACTACCATGCTGCTATTATTTATTCCTTATCAATATGTCTACAACATCTTAAAAATGAGAATTTTAGTTTACTTTTATAGGAACTAGCCAAAATTTGTAAAAGTCCTTTATATTATATAAAACTGATAATTTTAGTTTATTTTTGTAAGGGCTATCCCCCACAAAGGAAAAGTTTTGGCCCCTTGTCTCGTCAAATCTCTTTTCAAGTTTAAAGCCACACCTTTTTGTATTTGTTTATCATTTACTTACTCTTACTGTTTACTACTGCCTTGTGTTTTCCCACTCACGTTACTCGGTCAAGCACTCAACCAATTAATTTGGCTTACTTTAGAAACTTTTGCTTTTCCATTCTCATTTTCCATGATTCTCACAGTAGCCAATTAGTAAAATTCATCCACAACAAACTTCTCTACCTTACTCTTCAACCTCGATGAATGATGCTTGCTTGACCTATACTTGTGCCATTGTTTGTAGTATACTAAGGTGGAAGAAGATCTTACAAAGCTATAGAGTGATAGAACTGAGTTATTAAATCACAGCAAATCCTTGATACACACTTCAATTTCGTATAATATTTTTAAGCAGAAAGAAGAGTATTTTCTTCAATGCATCCCCATACACAGATCTTCAAATCCAACTTGCGTGTTCAACTTTTGTTTCTTCTTTTCATTATAATTAATTTGAGTCCATTTCCATCAAGTGTTTAAGACTTGATTGAGTTTTGGCTATCATGCACAATACACCTCCACCCAGTACAAATTTCTTTTTCTACTTTAAAAAAAAAAAAAAAAAATCTTTCTATTTATTTATCTTATAGTTTAAGATTTCCCTTTTTCCTCTAATTTATTGACTCAATTAGCAAATCATTACAATTTCTCTATGTTAGTTTAATTTAAATTTTATTTATTTAATGGTTACTTATAGTGATTTTGATATTATTAATTTATATTATAATTATGAATTATTTTATATGTAGTCTACCTTTGTAATGTACTTGTAATTAATTTGTATGAATGTTGTGGACACGTGGTAGTTCAAAGGAATAGGAGAAAACTTATGGGACAAAATAGGTATCTCTTGGTTAAAATTCGATTAAACTATTGCACGAAGATATATAATTATGTAGTACTTTATATGTCTCTTATATTATGCACTAGGCTGTCAATAATCTAGGAACGACTTGTAGCATTGTCTTTTCCACTAAACTAGTAGTACTTGATTGTTTGAGCTATAATATAATATTAATAATTCATTCTATGAGCCTTTCATCCCTAGTGAAGTATATAAGTTTATAACTTATCAAATGGGTTTATGTCTCGAGTTTTTTCTTTCATAACTTGGTGGGTTTTTTTTTCTTACACATACTTTGTGCTCAACCAATGTGTTTCAAAACTTGAAAAGACCATCAATTATGTCCAAGTGTTAATCTTAACTTCACACGTGGATGTTTTTCATCACAAATGTTACGTTATTTAAATCAATCCATCTCATTTCTCTTAGTTTTTCAATTCTCCGTCTCTCCCCAAACTATTTCTATTAAAGACACACTCACCCTTTTCATTGTAGTGCAACCCGTATCAAACCAACCTATTAAAATCCATAGTTTTGCGCATGATCTTGTAATCCCCATCCAGTTTAATTATATCAAGTTACCAACATGGTGTTAGACATGGTTTATATGGCAAGTTTGCAACTACTCGTTTGATCAAGTTCAAACCATAAAAAAGAAAAATGAAAGTTTCTTGTGTTGCCCAAGTCCAAAATAAGGTAAGATGAATATGACCCCAGTATGCATGTCTTCGCACTCCAGTCAAATTGGCTCATGCCTTTTTATCAAATTGTGTTCCTAAATTCATTCCAAGATTTTAGAGAGGCTTTCTAGCAATCAGTTTGATATTCCAAGCATCGAGTCTTTGCTTTTTTTATTATTATTATTTTTTAATCAATATCATTGCATTACTAAGAACCAGAAGGAACAAAAAGATGAATAACTTTTGCAATCTAAATCCCTTACACATAAATAAGAGGGAGGGATAAAAAAGATGAGGATAGTTCATTTCTAAGAGCATTAGTATCCGGAGTTGTAAAACTTTAAATATGCTAAAATTTAGCATAAAACCCCATAAAAATCGCATTATCCGGACTCGTAATTCTAAAAAATATGATGGTATTGTAACAACGTTCCAAGTCTCATATAATATTTTTTAATCCCTTCAAAAATATCAGCCTCTTTCTCTCTCTTCAGTGTCTCATCTTCTCTCTCTCCAGAACGTTCCAAGCCTCTCTCTCTAGCTCACAGTGGTGGTTTTTTTTTCTTTCTTTCTTTCTCTTGGTGGTTCTTGTGGTGGCTGTTGGTGGTGGTGGTTGCTGGTCGGTGGCGTGGTGGGTTTGTTGGATTTTTTTTTCTTGGTGGTGGTTGGGTTTTTTTTTTATTTTTAATATTTTTTATGATGGTGGTAATCTTTTAGACACAATGAAATGGAGAGGAAGAGTGGGTTGATGGTGGTGGTTAGTTTTTTTCTTGGTGGTGGCTGGGTTTTTTTAATTATTTTTTATGAAGAGGAAGAGAGAGAGAGAGAGAGAGAGAAAGAGAGAGAGTTAGTGAAATTAATATTTTAATGAATAGATGAGATAAATAAGAAATGAGATGTTGGGTGTATTGTAAAATTGTATAGTAAAATAGATAAAGTAACTTTTGAGATGGTAAATAATGCTCTAACCCCAAAATGCTTACTTTGCAATATGGTGGGCCACAAAATTTGATTTAATTTTTTTTAGTAAAATATAGAAAAATTTTGGATTTCTCAGTACAAGGTTTGCTGACCAAACAGTAACATTTATTTTTAACCAAAAAAAAAAAAAAACATGTTTTTGATGTGCAGAATGATTGATTCAATGGTACGTCTAATAGGAGAAATTATACAGTCCTCATGGTGGACCACGTCACTTGTCTACCATTCCACTAAAAGACTCCCACTTATTTAAAATTGCTAAGTCAGTAATCAGTTTCTGTTTAAAAAAAATTTATGACTTAACAATTTTAAACAGGTTGGAGTCTTTTAGTGGAATAGTAGACCACGACACTTGTCCACCATGAGAACCTTATAATTTATCGTCCAATAGTGGGTGATTGTTGAGCTTGGAATAGGTTGTTATTATTATTTTATGTGGTAACCAAGGATATTATTAAAGGCTAAAAAACATTATGTATGTTGAGCTCGGAATAGGCTGTTATTATTATTTTGTGTGGTAACCAAGGATATTATTAAAGGCTAAAAAACATCATGTAACAAAGTTAGCTAGGCCTAAGCCTCTCAAAGTACATGCCCGTGCAATCATAAAACAACATCAAAATAATCACCGAAGGAGGAGATTCATAAACAATAAAATCCCGTTCTAACTTAGCTCCAGTTTTAGCAAGCCTATCCGCACATTGATTGGCTTCTCTGAAGCAGTGTTTGATCTGCACTCTGAGAATTTTCCTCACCAAGTCTCTGCAATCCTCTATATGGAGGAATGAGTAATGGGCTATATTATCTTCTTCTTGTGGATCTAATTCGTGATTAGGCTATCAAGAACTTGGACCAAGTCATGCTTGTGTGTGAAACCTCTAGATGGGCTTCTTGATGAATAATTGGGTTCAAGAAACCTTGCCCAAAGTGGAGACATAAAAATTAAAATGCTAATACCCAAAAAAAAAAAAAAACAATCCGAAACAAAATTGGTCAGTTGCAAAGTCTTTTGACTCCTTTTCACTTCATTAACAGCTAACAACTACAAGTTCTAAAACATGGATGGTCATTCGTGTACTAAAATCCGCAAATGCTTTCTAAAACTATATATAGCCTTTTGGGTTCAAATTGAAGGATAGAATTTGTAAACTAAATTTTTATCGTCTATTTTTTTGGGAGGTAGGGAAGGGTTGCGATTTGCAAAACTGAGAATAGGCATTTCACATTTCTTTGAATCTATTGGTTATCATTGCTTAAGGTTTAAACTTGCTAAACTAATTAGTTAAATTAGCTGTTGTTTTTTTATTGCCATTCTCTTTATGGGAAAATTATTGAATATTCCGGAAGTACTATAAATGCGTACTTCCTATTCTCACATGAATTGTGGGTCACACCATAAATTTAGTTAATGAGACTCACAGTTATATGAGATGAAAGTATACTCATTTATGATATTTTGAAAATACCCAATTATCCGTCTCTGTGGGTAACACTATGTTATTAATTTCTCAATAGTAAGCTTAGTAACCTTTTCTTTTTTATAGCACTTAGTAACCTTTTCATTATTTAGAAGTTGTATTAATTTTTTTTTATAGTAAAAATTAAATGGGCCATCGAATTAGGTTTGGGTCCAATAAATAAAGAGAGGAATACTGCCACATCCGTAAATCGCAGCAGGTTCAAACGTCACAGCTTTAATGACACAGGTCAGATAATAAAGAAAAAACGAACCAATCAGAGCTCTCTAAATCAGGACTGGGCTCCACATAGCGTAAAATAAAATAAATATATATATATAAAACCCCAAACTCTTCTCCACTCGTGTCTTTCACGTACACATCCACAGGCTCTCTCTCTCTCTCTCTCTCTATCTATCTATCGTTTGCTTTATCTTCTTCAGAGTTCAGAGATTCCTTTGCTCCTTTCCGATCCTTCTCTGCGTAAGTCTTCGTTCTCCTCTAAAACCCTAACCCTAACGCACTCATTTTCGTTTACTGCGATCTTTCAATTTTCGTTGTACTTGTTGAACTTTTGCTATGAAATTTGTGGATTAGGTTTTTTTTTTTTTTTTTCATTTCTAGGTCACAATTTCTTTGATTATTTATGTGTTTGTTTAAATCTTGAAACCTGTTATTTGTTTGATTAAAGAGAAATTGAAAGCTTTTTGTGTGAGAAAGAGAGGGGTTGTTGGTGTTAGGGATATGAGCATTGACTGTGATTGACTGATTGTGGAGTGAGGAAATTTGTATTATGGGGGTTTTTTTCTTTAACGATTGAGACCTTAGAGATGTTTGGGCTAATACTGACTCAACCGAGGGTGTTTCTGCATTTCCACCAAACCAAAAATAAAATCATGTATTGTTTTGAAATGAAAAAAATGTGAACTTTTCTTGGCTATTTAGTTTTAGCAATGTAATTGGCCTTAGAAATCTTGAAAAATGTGCTGATTTTTTTGAGTAATTTATGGTCTTATGGGTATATTAAGCATTGGATATGTGAAGGGTGAAATAAGGGAAAGTGTTCGGAGAAACTTATGGATTGCTGCGTGCCGTTTAGTGGGACGAGAGAAACAGATATGGCTACTTATTAAGATTAAATGGAGTGCTGGAAAAAAAATTGATTGCATTAGGTTTTTTTCTGCTAAGTGGGGCCTTAGCAATGTGGTTGGTTATGTGGCACCTAAAGCAGTTTGATTTTAATGCTAGATGGTCCTTAGCTGTGGGATTGTGTATCATTAAAGACTGTTTCAGTATGATCTGAGCTTCTGCAGCTTTATGTTTTCGACAATCATTGCCAATGAGCTCTAGTTCAAATGACACTTTCTTCCTCCATAAAGAATAGAATAGGGTGGAGGGTGAGGTCGTGGCTTCATGGGTGTGTGTGCAACTTATTACTTTTGAATGTATTTGAGAATCACTGTGTGTAATGTACATCTTTTGGGGTTGAATCAAAAGTCTATGAGTATGACTATATGAGTCATGCTTCTACTGCTTGGGAAAAACAAGAGAAAAAACATTGCATCAATACTGACCATCTCAAAGATACTTCTTTCTCAATGCAAGTGCCAAGAAGCATGTTTCCTCACTGTTAATGGTTGTATTAAGAAATTTGGTAAGAGTGTGCGTGTTTTGAATGTTGTGCAAACACCAAGCTTATATCTCTGAACATTAATAATTTAGGTTGTGCAAAAAAGTAAGCTATGTTTCTTAATATTTATCTTTTTTGATATTGCTGAATTTTTAGGAGAATGATGGCTGAAAAGGGGGAAAAAACGTGCCCTATATGTGCTGAGGAAATGGATTTCACAGACCAGCAATTGAAGCCATGCAAGTGTGGTTATCAGGTTAGGACTAGAATCTTCACTTAATATATGAAGTCATTGGCAAAATATTTCTTTGCTGATTTCTGCTATAATTTGTCGCTTTATGTCTTTATTCTCTTCTACTGAACTGTGGTTAACTGGTGCTGCTTCCTGTGAATTTTTATGGGCCTAATTCCTACTTAAATGGAAAAAAAAAAGCTTCATAAAAAAACAGATGTAAAATGTGTGTTATAATTAAATTCTGTCATGTGAATGATAAAGGCGCTATATTGGTCCTGTTTTTGCTTTTTAACTTTTCAATTCATCAGTTACTTACATATGTTTACTCTCTCCCCCCTTCCCTGGCATTTTTCTCTTTCTTTCTTTCTTTATCTTCAAAGATGTGTGTTTGGTGTTGGCATCACATAATGGAAATGGCTGAAAAAGATGGAACTGATGGTCGTTGTCCAGCATGTCGTGCACCTTATGACAAAGAAAAGATTGTGGGGATGGCAGCAAATTGTGAAAGGTTGTAAGGGTACTTGTGCGGTTTTGTGGTCATTTTGTTTTATATAATTTGATCAGTTGTTGAGTTACATCATAACATTCTCTACTGAACAGGTTAGTGGCTGAAAGAAATTTGGAGCGGAAACAGAAACTACAGAAGTCAAAGCCAAAGGCTTCTGAAGGAAGGAAACATCTTAATGATGTTAGAGTTATTCAACGGAACCTAGTGTATATAATTGGATTACCTCTTAACCTTGCAGATGAAGATGTGAGTAGTTTCATACCATTGTAAATCCCATTTAATGCTACAGTGCAACTTATCAGATCATGGTGCACTTTTTATCTTCTATTCATTTTTTTACCCAAAAAAAAAAGTTTCATTTTATTTTAGTAACACGTATCACCTGAACTACACTTTTTTTTGGGTTTACCAGCTTCTTCAGCACAGGGAGTATTTTGGCCAGTATGGGAAGGTTTTGAAGGTGTCCATTTCTCGTACAGCAAATGGGGTTATCCAACATTCTTCAAACAACAGTTGCTGTGTGTAAGCTTTCCATATTGTTTTCACAGATTGTAACATGTTAAAGTGGGACGCACAGTATTTTATTCTGGCTTTATTAATTGATTTGAACCCCCCCCCTCCTTATTCAATCATCCTTGTTGCCTTAATTGGAAAATTTGGATAGAAACACTGTACTCTCTCTATCTCTATTTTGTTTGAATCTTGATTTTTCGCTAGGTATGATGAAAGACTTGACAGATTTTTGTACATCCATTTTACTTGTTCATTTATTAATTATTTATTGGGGGATCAAGTGATAGTCTAGTGGTAATGGCATCCTTTGTGGTGCTCTATGTCTGTGGTTCGAACCCCATTTTCCCTCCCTCCACCACAATCTACCTGTCAAAAAATAAAACAAAATTATTCTTAAAAAATATATATATATATATATATATAAATATGTTTATTTTCAATCATGCGGTTCCATCTTTCATTTTTAGGTATATAACATACTCAAAAGAGGAGGAAGCGGCTCGATGTATTCAATCAGTGCACAGTTTTGTGTTAGATGGTAGATCCTTGAGGTAAGCTAGTGTGTGCACGTGTGTGTGTGTTTTCCCTGAAGATCATGATGCTATAAATGACACGATGATTGATAGGAGTACACATTTGCAGGGCCTGCTTTGGAACCACAAAATATTGCCATGCATGGTTAAAAAATTTGGTAAAATTTTGGAAGAATTGTATTGCAAATCAAGTATATCTTTAATATCATGGGAATAATTCTTTTGTTTATCCAGCCTTGCAGCAATTCAGATTGTTTGTATTTGCATGATTATGGCTCTTTGGAGGATAGTTTTACCAAAGATGACCTAGTTTCAGCCTTTGAAAGGTATAATCTCTTATCAGGGTTTTATTTTACTAAAATTTAAGAATTTTTACGAGGAAATCCCAACAATTGATTTTGACGCCAGCTTATATTGTGCTTGAAGATTAAAGCAACCTAGGGGTGGAAACCAAAATTTTGTTTTATGTTTAGATTGTTCAACTGAATTTCTCAACACAAAAGGTTTTATTTATTTATTTATTTATTTCTGTTGTAATATTTGTTTACATTTGTATCGAGGCTCTGTGCCTTTGCCTCCACTCTCTTCTTTACCTTGCCTCCACTCTCTTATTTAATTCTAAATTATGTTGTTTTAGGAGAAGTGTATTTCTGCTCAGTGCTCATTTGCTCTTTAGTTATACCTTTACATATTGTAATTTAACTCATAATGGTTTTAAAGGAGTAGAATTCAACAAATCATTGGTGCTACAAATAATTTGCATCGGCGTTCAGGGAATGTTTTACCTTCCCCAGCATTTGAGAATGCCAATACCAGCATATCAACAGCCAAACCAGTTGTGAGAAGTCCTTCAAATGTAAGGCTCTATATATGTTATTATTGGCAGTGACCTTTGCATAATTTTTTTCTAAAAAATAAATTTCTATATTATCTGCAAAATATGAGGGATGAGGGTCAGCAATGATCAAGTTGTAAAGCATTCCTAAACTAATTAATAAAATGAATTAAATATGTTAGGTGGGGTGTTAGTAATCATAGTGCTCACAATTTGATTGACCCTTGTTTATCCTTTTCAACAGTACACTAGCAATGAGGTTAGGGGACCTCCTGCAGATAATGGCTCCGGAAGATCTAGTGTACCTCCTAATGCTGCCTCTTGGTATGTTATTCTTGATTTTTGTCATCTTTCATTTGGTTGTGTGATATGGATTTTAATCCACTTTCTTCTTTCAGGGTCATGCGTGTCTCCACTAGTTTGCCACCAGTGACAAGTATTTCTGTTTCTGGACCTTCCAATCAAAATCCTGATATATCTGATAATTCCCAGGTTCTTCCATCAGACGTAATGACTGAAAGATCTACCCATGATGCAACAAAATCTATGATAGATGAAGAAAGCTGGGAAGTGCATTCTAATGCTAAATTGAAGCCAATAGAGTCTACCAAACAGTTTGTTGATGGAAATTATCAAGTAGTTGAATCCAATACTAATGCAGAGAGTATTCTAGATTCAACCCGTGCCACTGTGACTCCCAGCAAACACTTTTCTCATCTGTTAGCAGCTAAGGGCATCAATCAAAATATTGCAGCGCAATCCACCAGCACAAGCTCTCTTGAACTAATCAAACCATCCTATAGTCCAGGTTTCCTTAAAGATGGAAGTATTCATGCAGATGGGAATGTCCAGGGCTTATGCTCTGATTTATCATCAATGAACAATCATAATCATTTTAAACAGAACTTCTCTGGTTCAGTTGGTCCAGAGAGTGACCTAATTCAAACAAAAGGTTCACAGCAAGATGATAAAGAGCTTTCTGGTGAAGCTTCAATGTCAACAGCTTTTATGGAAGCTGCACTCATGGAAGGGTTACTAGGTTTAGATGATCAGCAGCCGAAGGATTTCAAGGGTATCCATCAGCAGCCATCCATCTCTTGTTCGCCTTGTCTGTATCAGAATTTAAATCAGCCAAGCTGTCATTTCTGGCAGCATGGTGAGGTATCCAAACAAAGTAATGTTGTTCAGGATCCTAGAATTGTATGCATGAAACATGAGGAAGATGCTTATCAATTGACATCTGAGAGTACTGTATCATCTAATGGCTTCAATGATAATAAAACTAATATTCTTCCTGATTTTGGTGGGACGTTTGGTTCATCTAGTGTGTTCTCTGAGAAGGGATTAGGGAATTTGGGCATTTATGAAAAACCTGTACCTGGTGTTAACAATAGTGCTGAGTCTGATATTGGAGAGAGCAGCATAATCTCAAATATTTTGTCTTTGGATATTGATACATCGGAAGATTCATTAACCTCCCCTCACAATTTGGTGAAGTTCTTGAGTGAAACTGGTAAACAGCATGCTTCCATTAAAGTACCAAATTTACAAAAAGCACAAGATAAGAATCAGTCCAGATTCTCATTTGCCAGACAGGAGGATTACCTAAATCAAATATCTGGTTTTGAGAATTCTTTGGGTAGTATCAGGCATGTGCCCAATGAATATTCCACCTCACGTGATTTTGTAGAAAAGAAGCATCCTTATATAGACACATATGAGCATAACTTTTCATCCGGTAGTTTTTTGGAGTCTGGTAGGTATCCCAGCAGTGATCCTTTTATGTCCTCTAAACTTCCTGGTGAGTATCATCTTGTGTGGTATTAATGCTCCTTTATCAGATTTCCTGTTATACTGTCATAATATTTCCTTTTGCTGAAATTTCCTGCTGTATGGTCATTCTGGTGCTCTTGATTTCTAATTCGGATTTATGAGTTACTTGCTAATAAGTTTATATAGTTTGTTTATGTTCTTCCACATTAGATTTTTTGTTTCCATCATTTGCATTCTGATATATAAAATGCTAATTGGGAAAAACTAAGTTAAATTAGTTGTGGTGACTAGTTGTTTATAGCACGGGGATTTTAATTCTGATGTTTATGTTTGTCAAAAATGCTCTGGGGTTAGAAAATGTAAATATGTTAATAGAGCAATTCTTGAGGTATACCTCAGTAAGTTCGAAGTTGGTATTAGAGTTGAAATTTTTGGTAATATTCTGGGATTGTATCTGCTGTGTCCTTGGTCTTCCAGTGATTGGCAATGTGATTTTGAGCTTTTGTAAAGGGAACATGTTGGTTTAAGAAGATTTTAGGTGCCAATATTTTCTTTTAAATATTTCTGAGGTTTTTTGCTCCAATGTCCTCTTGCAGTTTCTAGAGCCCCAACTTCGATTCCACCAGGATTTTCAGTGCCAACCAAGGCAACGCCTCCAGGATTTCCTTCTCATGGGAGAACGGAACAGGCATTTGACCCTTCTGGTTTGTAATTTATTATTTATTTATTTATTTATAGATTCTTTTTTTAGATAGATTCTAATCTTCCTTTTACCCTCCAGCATATCGTTTGCTGCAAAATTCTGCAAGAACTGGAATTTCTGGCTTCACCGAAGATGTTGAGTCTATTGATCCAGCAATACTGGAAGTTGGTAAAGGGATTCTAAAACGGGGGTTGAATAATGCTGGCTTTAATATGAGACCAACTCTATCTCAACAGTTTAGTCCTTTTGAGCAAGATCCAAGGCTTAACATGCTTATGCAACAATCTATTTCCCCACAGCAGAACTTAGGATTCCCAGATAACTTTGGGAATAGATTCTCTCCCCCACATGATGCATATAGATTTTCCCCGATGCTTCTAGATCAAGTTCAACCCAACAATCCACCTGCGCTATTGACTGCTCAACAAATTGGTAATATGCAGATGTCAAATGGCCATTGGGGTGGATGGAATGAGGTGAGGAATGTTAGTGGTCTGGGTATATCAGAATTACTTCAAAATGAGAGGATGGGATGTAACAAGTTTATTCCCGCTTATGAGGATGGAAAGTTTCCAATGTCTACCTTTAGCAATCTACCCAACAGAGAATTTGGGATGTGAATTTTATATTGTAATTTCTCTTTTAAACTTGATTCGGTGGCCAAATGTGACTGAGTGGGTTTACTTGGTGGATGTCAACTGCCCCCTGCTTAGTAGTAGTTAGGGTGTGTAATTTTGTGCAGATGATTTTATTAGTAACATCTGGTAAGGAGCTGCTTGTCTTATAGTTATTTTGGGAAGTTATTTTTTGTCCCTGAAAAAAGTAATGGGATTAGGTTGTTTGCATTGGCAGAGTGGAAAATGAAGCTGGCAATGGCTCTCCTGCTAACTCCCTGGTTAGTTTCTACCTGACGAGTCATCTCTTGGCATCATATCATTTTTTCCAAGTGTGAGGCATGTTTTTAGACATGATAAAGTTCTTTAGTTGTGCATCCGAAACCTATTTTGTCCAAAATATGTTAAATTTTCTACACACAAAAAAAAAAAAAAAAAAAAAAAATCCTCTTTTTGTTTATGGTGGTTATGAAAACATTTTTACTTAAAAACTGTCTCTGTTGTTTTGTGCATTGTTTTGTCTTTGCAGGTAAGCTGGGTTAACAACACTGGTATTGGCTGTGTCTATGTAAACAATTTTGTCAAATCTTGTGTAATGAATCTGTTGCTGACCAAGTTATGGAAAAAATACAAGATAAAGTTTTCTATGCAGGAGGTCTTACGGTCAAACCCCCTTAATTGATTGATAAAATTTAAGCAATTAAAAAAAAAAATAAAATATATATATATATATATATATATGAAAAAAGAGAGGAAAAGAGAACAGAAACCTCTTACACCTAAAATTGATATTACAACTGTAACTTGCAACAAATCCATTGTCTTTGCTTGTGTTTGGAGCCATGTAGAACTTCGGGCTGGTAACTTGTTCCTAATTGATTGTTTCTGTTTGATGTCTCTTGAAGTAATAGAACCAGCTTTCTTTTTTAATTATAATTATTAATGCAAAACATAAATTAAAGGGAAATGAGATTTGCGTCTTTACTGTTTAGTTGATTAGTTGAAAAATGGAAGATCCCAAATACAAAATGGAGAGACTGGGGGTCTTGTAAACAGACATAAAATCACAAGATTGAAGTGGAGGTTATGTTTTTCTTTGGAACGTGCTGTGGATTTGGATACCTAATTACTCCCAATTTTTAACGATGCTGTCCTCTACCAAAGGTTTGATGAACCCTATACATTTTATGATTACGTCTTCTACGTTTTGAACATCTAGTGCCAGAACTTGGTGTCACTCACGTACCTCCGTAGCAAGTTTATGGATGGTTTATTCAAATTTATAGTGCTTCACCTCCGATGCCATCTTGTGACATGAAGATGCAGATGGCTGTTTGCTTATGGCCTAAGGGTGTCTGTAATCGAAAGGGATACCTAGAATCTCTTTGTATTCGGACCTACCACAAATTTTTGAACAGCTTTATGTCTGACCATGATGAATATGTAGATTCTCTTCATCGGGCCAGCTGATATATATCCAGATGTAGTAGCTCTTCTGATTTAAATTAGACATTAGTCATGTAATCATCGAGTGTTGCAAGTTATATATTAGTGTGAACTGGGAGGCTTATGGGCTTTTTCTAGGACTAATGCTGTTATGGAAGACTTGAAGTTGTGACGGGGAAAACAATATTATGATAATTAAGTTATTTGGCGTCCAACTGAAGCTTTGATTTGGACTCGGAAAGACTATACCATACCTGAAGGCCAGAATGGGAACTCCAAAGTTTTACGTTGTGTAATGAAATTTTCCCGGCACCCATATACTTCTCTATACTAGCAAGGATTGAGTTGGCACCTTCAAATTTTCCTATGGAAATTTAATTCGTATATCCATCGTGGAAATGCTCTGACCAGAACTCAAACCGTCAAACCTTAAGGCTAACACAGGTCTCAGAGCCAGTATTCAACTTATTTTTAATCGAAGCTTTCTTTATCCTTACCAAAGAGGCATTCTAATTTCTAATAAGTAAAAAAGAAAAAAGAATGGCAGTGTGGCCCTTCGACAACGATGCATCATATCATGACTCGTGAGGGTTAATCCAAGCAAAGCACAATGACCAAAAAATACGTGCTGTACTACTGTGCTGGAACATGCTGAAATGAAGCCTGTGATTCGTGAAACCAGGCTTATGTCCATGCTAAAAAGGTTCTTGAGTGAACCCCGCATCGTGGGAGCTAGGGGGAAGACCACGTGAACGACCCACAAAAGCCTGTGAGGTCCCTCGTAGTTCTACAGCAGAATAATTTTAACTGACAGTACAGTATGAGTGTTGCATACGTACATTGTGTTTGTATGTGCAGTTAGGTTTACTTTTAAAATGCTATTATTCTAATGGTAAACTTAATTGATAAATAGGGTAAAATACAGCTACTGGTTTAGACTAATGTCAATCAGGTTTAAAACATTTCAAAACTGAATAATTTGGTTCTTAATCACCATGACAGAAAGCAAAAAAATGAGTAACAGACCTAACAATTAAGGAATTAAGTTGAGTTTAAAAACCAAGTTAATTAGTTTTGAAATATTTTAAATCTGGCTGACATTAGTTTAAGCCTTGGGAGTTTACTGTAGTTTGCCCTAATAAATAATTAGCGGGAGAGACACTCAAGCGCGGTTAACGAGAGTAGGTAACGTTGTGCTATGTGGAGTTCGAGTGAATTTAACTAGTGCCAGATTCTACCTTCTTCAGTCAAAAAACCAGAGCCAGATTGATAGATTCACCCTATGCCTATGTACGATATTCACAGGGTGGACGTGGACTAGAGGAAAGGGACCTGATTTGAAAAAAAGCTACCAAAAACGGGATGGTAACATGATAATGAATTCTACCCAAAAAAAAAAAAAATTAATAATAATAATAATAATAATAATAATAATGAAAAAAGAAGAAGAAGAAGAAGAAGAAGCAAACTGACAATAGGCAATAGCGTGAGCAATCTGTTGTCTAATCTTAATTGGGCAATGCCAATGGGGACCGAAAGATTTATCTTGTTTCACGAAAATTATTATCCTTTTCAATTAATAGGACTTACTCATTGCTCCTTAGTTACACTGTATTAGGTGTGGTCATTTCATGCAAACTGTAAGAACCAAATGAATTGGCTGCTCAGGCCCACTTAAAATAGTGGTTGGATTAGTCCAACCGTGGCCTAAAACAATTAATTTGTAAGAGAGGAAAACGAACAACAAAGGGGTCTCCGCTCGAGGAGGAAATTAAGGGAGAAAAGGCAGATGTTATTAAATGAATGAACTAATTTCTCAGTACACGCTGGCCCAAGGAGGCCACAATTACATAGGAAATGTTACTGTTCACTCTCTTTTCTCTCAATATTCTTCTTGTTTCTTTTCTATATCTTGGTACTTGTGTCTGGATCCCTCTCTTTGTGAACCCTCATTTTTTTATATACTCTTTCCTTCATCATATCTCAACCATCCATCCTTACGTACCTAACAGACCTCCTCTCATGACACTTGTCCCTTTTCACATCTGAAGAAGGTGGTGGACGAAGTCTGCTTAGTTGTGACTTACACTGTTCAAATCACTTCCTTATCAATGCAGCTGATAAAGCTGTTGCCCACCATTTAATGCGGAGGCAACAGACTATTCCAAACTAGAAACTTCCCCTATAATCACTGATTCTCTTTCTTCATATCCTTCTTTCCATCGGGAACGCCTCAGAGTCCTTTGACTCATCCCTTCCTCTCTTTGGGTGACTTCCCTCCTCGGGCCCGTGGGCCGCGGCATCCCCACAATTATACTACAACTCTTCAACTTCTTCCTCAGTCCTTGGGCACCCACAATAGCCCCCTAAAACTTTTGCTATTGACCTTGAGGCAAAAGCAAAGTTTTAGTTTACTTAAGTAGAATATACACGTGCCACATGCGTTCCCACGTGATAACGTCCTTTCACTTGTCTCAAGCACGCTCCTAACGCTTCGGAATCCACGATTTCACATTTATGGCGTCAGGCGGCTGCTTGTCTCCCCACGTTCTACGGCTCAATCAAGATCCAACGATTCCTATCTTCCCTCATTTATGAGCGGGAAACTTACCGCCCATTTTTTACCCCTATAAAAGGAGAGTCTGGGGCTAGTTGAAGTTCATTTACACATTCTGGCAATCAAAGTTGAAGCAACCTCCCGAGGAGAATTTTTCCCTTTGCTCGTAGGTGTGTTCATTCTCCTGTTTCTATTTTTGCACAAGTTTACTCTTTCACACCATAAAACTCCATGGGCAGATACGCTAAGTTAGTAGATACTCCCGAGGCTAGGGCTTTCTTTAGGGCACAATATAGGATTCCCAATGGTGTTGAAATCCAACACTCTGAATATGGTGAATGGCTGGTCTTGAACAAACCTACGAATCCGTGGTCATTCCTATGATCGCCTTCATTAAAGGCGGGATGGAACTTCCCATGGGAAGGGTTACTAGGGAGTATCTAATAAACTATAGGTTGACCCCCACCCAATGCTCCCCAAATGTCTTTAGGGTCCTCAGGTGTGTAGATATGCTAAATAAGAAAATGGGGACCAACCTTACCTGGCATGACGTAAACTGGGTATATAACTGCAAAAAAGGAGAAAAAACTAAATATTACATCAAATGTAGAGTCCTCGCTATTAGGTTAATCTCCTGCCTACCTGACTCAAGTAAAGGTATGGACGAGGACTTCCTCATCGTCTCGGGAGACTGGCACAATGGACTGCATTGTCCCACCCAAGAAGGGGAACCGGGTAGGGTTCCTGAGGACCATAGATGCATATAAGATGTTACCTGAGTTCATCAGAATGATTTTTTTTTATTTTTTTTTTACTCATGATTCTTATTGTTTTCCTTGGCAAACGAATACCACATCGCCCCAGCCAAGCACTTGGTGAACTTCACAGACCTAAATCGGATCCTCAGGTCAAAGATCTTCCTGCACAAGGATGGTCAACTTCGAGCTGCTCACGTTATCCTCGGATACAAGCCCTTCACCAAACATTTTCAGAGCCCGAAGAACGTTATTAAAGCTAGGGACGCTTGGTTGGTTTTAATAGACGTAGTTGTCCTAGGCTTCCTACTAACCGAACCTCCTCCCGCGGGAACTCAGGATGCTCTGCTCCCAGCCCCCCTTACTACCAGGCTCCTTTACTCACAAGAATCCCCCATCCCTTCAGACGATGAAGTTAATGAGCTCACACCAGACCCTGTCCAACAGGAAGTGACTGATAAGGACTTTGAGGTCTTTTACTAGCAAGAAGACCCCGAAGATGCTCCTAGCACCTCACACCTCCCCCCACATCTTGTCCAAACCAGCTCCAGTCAAGAAGAAGCTCATATTCCAAAAGGGATGGGGTTTGAAGAAAAAACTCCAAACCTCATGGCCCTACTTGAGGCCCACGCTGGGAGTACATCCCCAACAATCTCAGTGGCGCCTGTGCCACCCCGGCCACCTACCTCTGCTTCTGGGTGCGCATCTACTAGTGATGTAGCGGATAAGAAAAGGAAGAGGGGCCAAGAAGGCAAAGGCCCCGAGGACGCTAAGGAAGGAGAAGTCACCTGCTCCTCTCAGCAGCCCTCAACCAAAGAAGCTCGAACCACCAAGACCCAACAGAAGAAGGGTACCTCCTGCAGTACCTCGAAAGAGCCTAAGGGGGAGCAGCCACACAAACCTTCCTCTTGGAGACCCTCCTTCACGATGAGCTCATGGGGCCCAATTTTGGACGACGCCAACTTAAGAGACCACCTGAAGGGTAGGTCGGGTCTAGTGGCTGAATGTTTGAAGGAAGCCCTCCTCCTGCTCGAGGACATGCAGGAGCTGAGGTCCTTCAAAAAACGTGAGGTCTTCCTGTCTCTAAAGAGAGACCTTGCCAAGGTACATGATCACTTCCTTCTTTACTTAAAGCAGATAACACATATATAAACACTAACATGCATTAACCTTTGACTCATCCCTTCCTTTCTTCGGGTGACTTCCCTCCTCAGGCCCGTGGGCCATGGCATCCCCACACTTATACTGCAACTCTTCAACTTCTTCCTCGGTCCTCGGGCACCCACACAAACAATGTTAAGTTGTTCCCCCCACCCCAAAGGAAAGTGATAACAACCAGCAAACTACCCTTAATGTATAAGGTTAATGGATTTTTAGAATTTATTTTCATTTTAAAGAATCTCTATAAAATTTTCTAATTCTTCAAAATATTTATAGTGACGATCTTCTCTTTTAAGATAACCAAATTGTCTAAAGAGACTTATCAAGGCAGGATCCTTTTATTTAAAAACAAAAACTATTTTAGTTTGCATCATATGATGTGTTGAAGGCAACCGCATGGATAATGATTATCTCTATTTCAAAGAACATGAACAATATCTATTAAGTGATTAAGGTTTAGTTCTCATTAGTCTTAGAGTGTATATGATGTTACTTCATTGAACAAGGTAGTATCTAATGTTTCGGATGCATGCTGCATCATATTCGCAACATGTAAGTCTTATAGGTAAGTAAGATCTATATATATTACGAGTATGATTTTCCACCTATATATATATATATATATATTACACAAGAGAGATTTTCTCCTCTTTAAAAGCACTCACATAAGATGGTATATAATAGAAAAATGTGTCAAATTTATACATTCTTGTCCAAAAACTATCCACATCAATAAGTCAAAATTGTGTAACTATACATTGTTGCTACAAAAACCATGTAAATTTACATTGACGCTATTTATTTTGCATTTAATTTTTTTATTATTTTTTTTACGTATTCTAATAATGAAGGAAGAGAGCCCATGGTTACTGTTGTATGTGAAGAAAGAGAAAAAAATTTAAAAAATCAATAAAAATGACATTTTAATAAATTGTAGTATTAAATAGATAATTTAATGTGGTATGTTTTGAAAAATGAGTATATAAAATAGAAAAAATAAGTTCTTATATTAAAATAGACAGATTGTATTGTGTGAATGCTCTTAGGTGCTGGTTGTCTTTCCGATAATTGTGAATCTTGATACCTGTAAGAATGTTAGGCCCAGTAGAATATATTGGGCTGGGGGCCCAATCCGAGGACATGAAGTAGTCCGAGGAAGGGTGAACATTATCAGAGGAGTCTGTGTTAGTAAGTGAATGGGTTAGTTTTGATCATAAGAGTCCATGAGGGTTATCCAAGAATGAATGCCTCCTCGGCTGATCAGAGCCGAGGTCCAAAGGGGTGGTCTACCATCCAAGGCAGCGTTCCAAGAGATTCTATTGATATGGATAAGCATCACAAAAGCATAGGATAGAGGGAAGTCCTAAAATATCTAAAAAGAAAGTTGCTACCACCGTATTGAATGCTCTGCACCTAATCAACTGGCTGCATTAATGTGGAGGTGATACCTAAACAGTAATTTTCAGCCTTACAGCTACTACCAAAGACTTCAGGAAGGTGTTGATGAGACAAGGATCAACACCAGCAATCTGCCCTACACGTGGAGGGTAGAGATGAATGAAGGAGGACAGTATAAAACAGAAGGAAGATCCTGAAGAAAAGGGATCGGGAAATTAGGAGAAAAACACTGTAGCAATTAAAAGCTGAACTTGTAATCAAACTTAAGAAGAAATATATAAGAACTGATCTCCTTGGATTGTGCTGAGAACGAGTTTTTTTAAATTAAACCAGTCTATCTTCATTTTCTTGTCATCTGGATCCACTTTATTTGTTGTCTGACTCATCAAAGCCCAATTTTCCAACTCACTCTCTACAAATTCATTGTATTGGGCTCTTTGGGCCTAAGTTCATCCATCATTTGGGCTTGGGAGCCAAATTGTGACCTTACAATACCAATGAGAGGTTAAGATTTGTATCTCAGGGTGGTTGTTGCTTTGAAAGAGGTTTGATGTAGAATAGTCTAGTAATGTTAGTATGTTTTTAATTTTTTATGCATGTCTGTGCTTGCTCATTACTATAATTTTTTGATTTCCCTTGTGACACAGATCAATCAAAGTTGGGTCTCGATTAATGTATGCCTTAGGGCTTAAATTAATTATCAATTTAAAAAAAAAAAATTGAAAATTTGAAAAAGTATCCCAAAAAAAAATTCACTTTTTATTTTTCCATTAAAAAAAAATTCTTAAAATTGTTTACTAATGTGTAGCCTAAGGGCAAGCGTTAGTAAAGCCCATAAAAAGTATATTGTTGATGTTACCTTACGCTAATGATAATTTGAATACAAGGAAACAACCAAACTCATTTTGCTTGGGATGTGTGGAGGAAGAATGTAGTCTTTGTTTGTGCTTAATGAAATTGGTGCTAATCAAAAAACAAACTCATTCTGCTTAATGAAATTACTGAAAAAGAATTTTGTATCCAATAACATTGTATTATTTGTACTAAAATTCAATAAACGAAACATATGTGTGCAAAAATAACTACTGGGGTACACAATCTATTTGTCCACTTTAGAGGGCAGGCCACGGGCTTGCTGCTTGCGCTGTGAGTAGTGGTACCCTTATGCCTTGAGCTCAAGCTTATAAGGCATAGGGGGGGCGCTTTTCTAAGCGATGTGGGACGGACGTTACAAAGCACAAAGTGCCTAAGCATGCCTTCCACACTCGCAAACGAGGACAAAGCCGTGAAGGGGATAGAAGCTCGATGCCTTGCGCAAGCAGCAAGCCTGTGGCCTGCCCTCTAAAGCGGACAAATAGATTGTGTACCCCACAACTACTATTAAGTCTTTCATTTATTAGTATGATAGCTATTTTTTACAAATATATCTCTCACTTATTAAATTTTAATACAACTGACATAGTATATACCAAATCCCTTCTTATTGTTTACAAGGAAACAACCAAAGAAATAAACATTCATTTCTAGGGTCTACCGGATACAAAGTTTAGTCATCACCTGATTCCTGAACATATGGAAACTCAAAATATTTGGAATCTTGGATACAAATCGAGTACCTTGGTTACTTCGTAGGTACGTAGACTTGTGAGACTTTACTTTAGGAGAGTACAGAGTCAGAGTCATTTAAAAGGTATAATCGAGATGGGATTAATCTTTTATAATCACTAATGTTTAAAGATGTTGAAGGTGTGGACTTAGGGTTGTAAACAAACTAAGCTGTTCATGAACAACTCGGGCTCAGCTCAATAAAAAGCTCGTTTATGTTTGTTTGTTTATAAATAAGCCAAGCTTGAGCGTTAGTTTTAGGCTTGTTTGATAAACAAGCCGAGCCCAAACCAAAAAAATTGTTCGTGACCAATAGGGCTTGATACAAAACATGCCGAGCTTAGGCTCGTTTGTAGCTTGATATATGTTTACTAAATAAACTCATTATTATGACATTACACATATGTTTTGGAATGTTAATTTATAGCTATTTATTCATATATGTTTTGGAACGTTAATTTATTTAGATTTTTGAAGATTATAGTTGCATGGATGACAAATGTGGATGTAAAAATTGTATTTTGAACAATTACTTAAGCTATAGACAATGAATGATAGATGGATGGATGGATTTAATTATGTAAAGTTGTAATTTGAACAATTTCTAATTACGGTTAGAATTAGAATCATGATAAAATGAGTTTATTATTTTATTATTTTTTTGTTTACTTGATTTTTGGTGATATAAGCATTTGATGATGCAATTTTTTTTGGATCCCAAGCTAAAAAGCTTGACTTGAGCTCGAGTTTGAGCTTGATATTAAGCTCGAGCTTGGCTTGACTAATTAATCAAGCCAAGCCAAGCCGAGCTCAAGCTTTTTGGCATTCTCACCAATTCGAGTTCAAACATTATTTTTAGGTTTATCTCAAACTTGAGCCAAGCTTGAGCATTTTATTTTTATTGACGAGCCAAGCTCAAACACTCACTGCTCTACAAAACTTGACTCGTTTATAGCCCTATGTGGACTAATCTACAAGTAATTTATTTTTTGAGATAAATTTACAAGTAAATTAATGAGTAATCCTTGCCTTCAATAGTTGAGGTTAATGTATAAATTAGAGTAAAATTTAGGTATAATATCTTACCTACATTATATTAGGTTCTTTAATTAAATTTAAACATGAAAAATTTTAGAATACTCTAAGAGAATAATAAATGTGTATTCCCTTCTTTTACATAATAATGAATCTCACTAATATGAGAGAAGAGAGCATATAGTTATTGTACTATTGTATTACCAGAATATTCTATAATTATATTAATACATTATTACATTGAATTTAATTGTTCTTGCAAATAATAATAATAACACCATTTGTGATTTATTAGTCAATGCAATAAGGTATTTGAATTTAATTTAAAATCTAATATACCATACCCAAGGCTTTCTATTACATTCCCCACTCTTAAGGTTTGGGAAAATTACAGTCCTCTCGCTTAAGGTTTGGGGGAATGACACTTGTAGGGTCACAATTTGTAGCCCAAGCCCAAAAGAGATGGGAAGTGAGCCTAATGAGCCCGATACAATAAATTTGTAGAGAATGAGTGAAAGAGTTGGGCTATACGTGAATTGGACAACGGCTAGCAAGGGTTTAAAAGATGAATAAGCACAAGAACGTACGTAAAACTTGATTAAAATGGTGTCCGATGAGATAAATTATGAACTGAACTACTGTTCCTGAAAACTAAGATAATCCTTAGTGCTACAGTAAATCTTTTTCTCTCCTCTTTTTCTATATCTTCTGATCCCCCTCTTATAGGAGGTCTTTTACATTATATAGTTTCCTTTTAGATCATCTTGATCGTCCACTTGTTAACCATCCAAGCTTTCAGTTGAGTATATGTCCCATCAGACAACTTCTTTGGCTTTCGGTGAGTGGTGGTGGTTGAGACTGCACTGTTCAAGGGTCTTCTCCACATAAATGCGGCCAGAAAAGTTGCTGCAGTGCATTTAATGCGGTGGTAACAGCTTTTCTTTTAGATATTTCTGCGTTCTTATCACCTTTATACGTGCGTAAGGTTCATTCTGATCATTAGAACTCTCTGGAAGATCACCTTAATTGCCCAAATGCATGCTTGACCGATATTTATCATATTCGAGAAGAAGATACTCCTCGGACTATATTCCTCCATCCTTTCCTCACGCGATTCTCAACTTTGGGGCCTCTCCCAATCATTTATTCGTCCTCGGACATATCTATATCCTCGGATGAGGCCCAAGGCCCAATATACGGTCTTGGGCTTTTATCCCCACAACAGTCTATCCCAAACTTGAAGCAAAAAACACTCCACTCCCTTAACGTTTGAAAAAAATAACACTCCTCACCTTCCCTTAGTATTGGTAATAGAATATTCCAAAATTTTAAAAATTCTCTTTACCAAAGTTTAATCAATTTCAGTAAAATTCTAAACTCGATTTAGTTTAGTTTGTAAATACGTTGACTTAAATTGAAGGCTAAGCTACATATTTAACTAATATTATTCAAGTTTGAATTGCCAAACATAGGTGCTTACTATCTTAATATGTTAACTGGCCAAGCTTTGGGTATTTTAGCGAATTTTAGTTAGTTCAACAGGTAAAATCTCTTATTGTTAAATAAAAGATATGAGGTTCAAATCCCCTTACATCCTAAACCAATTGATGTCTTAGTTTAAATTTTATCATAGAATGGATGTTATAAGTTTAAATTCTATCATACCTAAAAAAAAAAAAAACCTTTGGTATTTCAATTTGAATACAAGGGCATTTGTGTACTTGTGTTAAATAGGTTGGGTTCTTTAGACATTTTAACTCTATATGGGAGGGTAATTTTGGAAACTTGCCCTTAATCAAATAGCAAATTAGTACACAACATTTTTAACATCAATTTAATAGAGTTTGACTATACGGAAGTTAAGGGTAGAAAATATTTTTTCTCTTCAAATTTGGAATGCAGTGTCATTCTCCCATACTTCGAGAGAGGAGAGTATAATTACCCCACTACCTTAATAAACAGTTACATTAAATTTAATTGTTCTTGAAAATAATAACGTTATTTTAGCTTTATTAGTCCGTGCAATAAGATATTTGAATTTAATTAAAAAATCTAATATACTATACCTAAGGCTCTTTACATAAATTTTACCCTTAATTTTAAGAGTTATTACAATTAATCCGAAAGTTGCACCCCTTCATGTAGTTAAAAAAAAATATTGACCCCATACACATCATACACCATTTTCATACAAAATTGAAATGGCTAAATAGCTAGCAATGGTAAAAAATAAAATTATCATCCATCTGACCGCTCAACTATTCTTCTTCTTCTTCTTCTTCTTCCTAGAAAAGCAGAGGGGGGGCCAGACAACACACCTGAAACAGATAGAAGCATCTAAGAAATCATAGACAATATGGAGGGAGTTCATTATTTTTGTGAGGCATCAAATCCATAATAGTAAATAGTAATAGAGTTTGGTTTAATACCCAACGTGGAATATGTACAAACTACAAAGCATTTCAGAAAGCTGGTACTGCCCTACAGTGCAAATTACAAGGTCACACAAAAACAAAACAACCTTCATTTTATTCGAAGACAAGTACGCAGCTATATATGCTTAGCAGTGAAAGTGTCATCAAGTTGTACAAAGATACTAGCTAGCCATATAGCCAAAGCATAGAGCCCAACAAAGTAAAGAAGAGCCAAGTCATAGAGCTGAATCTCATAGTCATAGCCTTGGAAGTTTGGGAAGAGAGAGTGAAGGAACAGATATTTGCAATAACAAGGTTTGTAAAGAGTTTGCCAGAATGATCAATCTTTTTACTATTCTTATTATATACCAACCACTCCTTCAATTCAATGTACAACCAGACTTTTCACACCGCTCATAATACAATACTACCACAGACGACTCTTTTTTCGCTTCTTTTGCAGGTGTACGAACCTCATGCAAAGCCCAGGAATACGGGATTCACTTTAAGCCAAAGGAAAGAGACGGGACAGAACAGCCCCAACACGTGGCTTTCAATTATCATACTTAGTTATGGGAGAAAATTTAAGTCCGTAACCCAACCCTCTGTGCCATAAGTTTTGATATACTGTGACTAATGGGGGCAATACTTACGGGTTTTACTAACGTGCCCTTAGGCATATATTAATAAATTATTTTTAAAAACTTTTTATGAAAAAACAAAAAAAAATAATTAACTAACCGGACTCTATTTACATACTTTGGAGTGTTGCTCCGCGCTATCACAAATGAGTGGTACCCTCGTATGAGTCTTACATATGAGGCCCATTTCATTTGTGAGAGTCTAGAGTATTGCTCCTAGAGTATATAAGCATTTTTTGACTTATGATGGTATTAATATATTAGTCAAGAATCAAGATAAACTATCACACAAATACACATATAAACATTAATATTTTGTTATTGGATTAGGTCATAATTTATGAATATATCGTATACAAAACTATCAACTACTATACAAAAATTGTCTAGTTTAATATTAAAAATGTACAAAAAATGAATTTGAGAAAACAAAATATAACTACTATAGACCAATTGAAAAATTCTATTTTTTTTTTAAGAGTATTATTGGACTAACTTAAATATTTACAAGGCCAACTTTTATTTTTGTAGCTGAATATTTAAAGTTTTTAATAACTACATATAAAATAAGAGTATCTAAGACCATAATCCAATATCATAACTCTAATTTGATAGACCCTAACTCCAAGTAAGTATGTGAAGGTAACAAATAGTAGATTACTGTTTACTACGTAAAATAGCTGTGGTTTTAAAATAACTCAACTAAGGAAAATTTTTAAATTTGATTTTAACTCATACTTTATTTAATTCATCCCAAAAAAAAAACATCAAAATACAATTACAATAGTATGATCTTAACCAAAAGCATGTAAAGTAGCAAATTTCCTAAAAATTTTGACGTTTAGCAAATGGTTGGATAAATTTAATCATTTAACTACTATTACTTTAACACTTCTCTCACATGTAAACTCAACCGAGTGAAGACAATATCTTTCAATCGGGTCACATTTTTTTTAAGAAAAATAAATCTAAAAACTATATGAAATTGGGGGGCCATATTCAATTAATAGGACATTTTGGCGGGGCCAACATAATAATTTAATAGATTTTCCCTGATTTGCGAAGAAAAAAGTGAGATCTTTTGAAACTCTGGGGTGTTATTCTGTGTAGCACTAGTACCCCCCTGATTTAATCCCAAGTTTGTTTTTACTACTCCCTATCACCATCTGTCATTGTTGTTTTCCCCAAGAGAACAGCTTAGCCGTAACCTTTGAACTCTGGGTCAATTCTGTAGTTTCCTAATCCTATCGGCAAGGGATTTGTAGGGGGTGGGGGACTGGGGGTGTAAGCTGATTTTGCATTATTTAGGGTAGGACAGCTTCCATGGAGTAAGGACTTTTTGCGATAGATTCCCCCCTAGCACCTATTTGGATTAGGAAAATACTATAACTACTAGCAACTTTACTACAAAAGGCTCTCTACTATTAATTTTACTACAATTTTTATTTATTTATTTATTACGTGGTGACACAATAATAAACTTTTTATTTGTGTTAAAAAGTTTTATATATATGATCGGATTTAAATTATACTTGATGTAAATCTAAATAATATTCCGTCACTCAATAATTTGTTGTTGAATTCGTATTTTAAAAATCTTATCGTTAAATTACATATTCTATATTAAATGCATGTCAATCTTCATGCTAATAAGATGTTATTTACTATTCAATTCATAAACTCATCTTTTATAAATTATTTAAATTACAAAAACTTAGATTTAAATAATTGATTGATAACATAAATATTGATCTTTGATCGCTTTGAAATTTTGCAAGCATGGAGAATATACAAAAATAATGTAATTCAATTAAATTCAAAGTGGATTTGTCAAAATTTGTATCTAATTAAAAATTATTAAGTGGTGTAATATTGTTTAAGAAAAATGATAAAATGTTCGTAACCAGTTATTCTTGGAGATAAGATCAGGCGCAAGGGCAAAGTAAAATTTTGATCCAAAAATCTATGAGAAGTAATCTGAAACATGCGTAAGGTAAATGTACACACAACCTTACCAATAAACATTTGAAGTGAAACTATTTTCTTTTCAAATCGTTTCACATGACATACATTTGAAGCCTTGTTTAGAACCTCAATGCACCAACAGATCAGTATATGGAGGACACACAGCCCATGCTAAGGGGTTAAGGTCACTAAGTTCGATAAGCTTCACAGGGAAGAAAAGATTACCAACCTATTGGATCTGGGATCATATGAATCTATGACTGGAACTAACAAATTCAATTACCATTCTTGTTTTCCTGGTTTCCCTACCCATCTTCTACATTTAATACAAAATAGATGATTTATGGGCTGTTGCTATGTTCTACCTGGTACTTGGTTCAGCTCCTGCAGTAGAAATGGGATATGTTGGTGATGTAAGTGATTGTTGGCAAAAAATGGGGGTGGATGAATAGTTGTATTAGGAAAATGAAGTTGACCAACAGCAGCTGATGGAGAAGTAGTTGTTAAAGAAGGGAATCCTGATGATGCTGCAGTAGAGAAGCGCGGCACTTGAGTCACCCCACCATAAGGACCTTGGATTTGTCGTGGCCAGTTTGGCAAGGAATCAACTTCCGTCCTCTTCTCCATTGCTCTTTCCTGTAACCAACAGTGACAATGACATCGTTAAGAGGTGAAATGGAAAATGGAATAATGAGGTCTTATTGACTTCTAGCAGGAATTTAAACTAGTGTGTTTAGGCTGAATAGAAATTACCTTATACAGAGAAAAGAAACTGGAATTCACGCCACTCCAGATAGGAGCATGCTCAGATGCTTCCACAGGTCGATGAGGCGGTTGAGCCCTAACTGTTGCTGAAGAAGAATTCTCAATCTACGAAGGAGTGATTACCAAGCAAACTAATTAAAGCTAACCCCAGGTGTGAAGCAAACAGGAGATACAAAATTAATTGGGCTATTTGAAATGTATAAACACAGATCTCAATTAGACTTTAGTGGGGAATTTTATAAATTGATGTCAGCATTACCCTTGATCTCCCATCAATAGGCCTGTCATCCCAGCCATGCTGAAAATGAAAACTGCTCACGTTGACGCTCTCCTTTTCTCGATCAGCAAAAGAAGGGAGTGCAATTCCTAACTGAAGATCAAGACTTTGATTGCCTTCTGCATCAAATAAGGCAAGGATTTATTGTGTGTTTATACAAAGGCTCATCATTGTGCCTACACAAGTAGTCTAGAAAACAAAAGACAACTACGAAATAAAAGGAATTCTTAACAACAAATGTACCTCCACTATCGGCCTCAGCAAAAATTTCCCCTCCATATGAGCAAGGCTCAAAGTTGGTGACTGCTTCCCTTCCATTGCATTTGATGGCAGCCTTGTCATATGCCCTGATTTTCACACAACAAAAACACATCAAGTTAAATGGAAAAGCAAAAGGGTCAAAGATTCAAACAGCCAGTGCAGTGGAGATCCAATATATAATGTGTAAGACCTTGCAGCCTCAATCTCACTATCGAATAGCCCAAGATATATATACCTGCAGGGAAACAATGAATACTACCCAATGAAAACCAAGCTCCCAACTGTTCTGCTGAACCAATTCATCAAAACTCTCAATTTCTCCATTTTATAATGGGAAATACCAATTTAAAATGCAATTTAACACAAGAATCAATACTAAAAAAAGACCATAAATCCAGCTATGAATGTGAAATTTAGCAAAAGGGGGTCTCACTTCTTGCCCAGAAACTGCCCCATACGAGCTTCCCATCGACCACATTTGTGCAGTGTCACTCCCCTATACTTCGAGCTTCCCCTTGAAAACCCGGTGCTCTGGCGCCGCAGGATATGCACAAATTCATCCTTGCTAAAATTACTCATCTGCAAAAACCAATCAATTCTATAATAATACACCCTCGGTTGTCTAAAACAACACACTAAATTCAATCACAAATATGATAATATCAAACTACAAAGGACCCCCACACTCACCTGCTTAATATCATCATCATATTCACTGATATTGAAATTGATATCAGCTTCTACTCCGCGAAACTTGATCGCAGCCCGATCATACGCCCTGTGATCCATTAAAAACCCAATTGCCATAACATTCCCACAAGTTCATTTTATCCAAAACTTTTTTTTTTTCTAATAAATAAATAAATATCAGAAACAGTTAATTTTTTATATACCTAGCAGCAGCATGAGCAGTGTCAAATCCTCCTACAAAAACCAAACCAAACACCCAAATTATCATATTCCAACTCTCAAATTAAATCAAAAAACACAAACAATAAAAATAAATTAGTACTTCACAACTTTTAATAATCCTTACCCAAGTAAACTTGCTTTCCACAATCCCTACAAAATTGGAAAATAAATAAATAAATAAATAAACAAAATCATTGCCATCAAAATTCAGACAGAGAAAAAAAAAACCGCCAAAACTGTAAAAATCTTGTGATGAAATCACTGACCAAATATGCGATTCCCATCGACCAGTTCTTCGATAAAACGTAACGCCACGATACTGTGAGCTCCGAGACCTTGGTCCACGTCGGCTCTTCTTGACCAGAGGTTTCTGCTGCTGTTGCTGCTGCTGAGGTACGATCCTCTGCTCCGCGGTTTCACCGAAAGTCGAAGTGAGATCCAACCACCCCGCCACGTCGGAAACTGCTCCGTCTCCGGCCACCGGAAACAACTGTATCGTCCGGTCATTGCGAACACCGTAGTCGTCCTCGTCCTCTTCTTCTTCTTCTCCTCCTCCTCCTCCTCCATGATCGACATCGAGCTCTTTGTCCTTCCTCAGAATGCTGAAGCTGTAACCAAAAGCGGCGTCGTAGTTGGAAGTAGAGTCATCGTCGCCGCCGCCGACACAGCCACCGGCTCCTCCTCCGGCGCCGTTGTTGACTACGGAAGAGGAGTTAAAACTTCCAGTTCCAGAACTCTCCATTCGACTACTTCCAGAAAGTTTTCCTGAATTCTGCGACGCTACACTCAGATTAAGATCCAGCATTTTCTCCATACTCACTCAAATTCAACTACAAAAAAAAAAAAAAATGCTCAAAACGACGAAGTTTTTTCTTTTATACACCACTGAAAAAAATGAACAGAGAATATTCTGGTTTTATAGGAAAGAGTGGCCGATGAATTGGAATCATGGCCGGCAGTGTGATCTTTATTTTCATGCAGATAGAGAGAGAAAAAAAATTTGTTTTTAGAGAGAGAGAGAGAGGGGTTGTGTTTTTTGTGAAGTTGTTGGTGTTGGTGTGGTGCTTGAAGAAGAAACAAAGTACAAAGAGGAGAATTGAGGGTGAAGTGGTGGAGGTATCACTTTGAGTCTCTTTTTGGCGCGTGCTTTTACGCCACCGCACCTTTTTTTTTTTTTTTTTTTTTTTTCAGTTTTATCTATTTTTGGTTTTTGTTTATACGAGGAGTTTTTTTTTTTTGGAAGGTGTTTTTGCTTTGCTATATTAATGCTGTATTTGATGGTTTATTATGGTAAAGCATACATCTCTTTTCTGATAGCGATAGTGTGATGGTGGATTTTTTGGACTTAGAATACGGAAGGTTCCAAATTCATTTGACCTTATTATAGATTTTTTAGGTGTTTAATGGGGAAAATTCTTATGTAGTCTTGGAGTATAGTAAAATGGTACTCTCTCCTCTCACATTCATGGTGGACTCTACCATGAATTTAATGAGCGGACCCCACCATGAGAGAAATGCGTATAATTTTTCGTGCTCCAAGAGTACCTAAGAATTACTTGTTTAATGGACCCAGAGTCGAATAGTCCTATTCAAAACGTATACGCTACTCCTATATTCAATTTCATAACTTGTTAATTTGTGCATTAACGAGTAATTGATAAAAGGGTAAAATACAATGAGTTAGTTAATCAATTCTTTTAGGCATTTGTTAATGAACTATTTTAAGAATATTTTGATATCACTTTCAAAAACATGTCAAAAAGTCAATTGCTTTTTATATAATTGGTAACAAGCGGAACATGTTTATCTCCCTCCATCATGCCTTGGGTGTGTAAGGGTTGTCACTCTCCACTCAAATACTTTTTTTAATTACGACAAAAATAATAGGCATAATGTGTCCACCACTCATCATACCACAAATCAGCCAATTGTGATATTAGGATTGGGTTTGGTATTTGCTAAAAAGGTCAATTTTTTTTTACTATTTAGCTTATTTTTTCTACTATTTATAGGTCCTATTGCACTTTTGATACTATTTATGAGTCTCATTATACTATTTCAGCTAATTTTTAACTTTATCTACAGTACTTTTAGCAAAAAAAATTTCAATTTTAACTAATTAAATTGTTTCTAAATAGACACTAGACGGGCCATTTATTGTGTTTTTGGTCATATTATTAGGATTTTGCTAATATGTGCCCTAAGAACACACAATAATTTTCATTTTTGAAAAAAATTATTTATAGTACTTTTAGCAAAAAAAATTTCAATTTTAACTAAATAAATTGTTTCTAAATGGACACTAAATGAGCCATTTATTGTGTTTTTTGTAATATTATTATTATTATTTTTTTAAAAATCACTATGAAAGCTAAAGAGTGGAGTGAATGATGGAGTCGAGAACGGAGGTGCTGAGTCAGACTTGGTGGGAGTCGCGTGTGACTTGACTTTACTCTCTACTCTCTATACACACTGTTACACCGTCCCCGGCTACGCATTTGCTTATTCTACTGACACCTGTCGTGTATTTTTTTCATTTCCTTCTTTATTTTTTAAATAATTTTAATTTAATAAAAACATTCAAATCCCCAACTGTTTGCATCTGATTTTTTTTTTGATAAACATTTGCATCTGATTTAAACTATACTTTTAGGAGAGTAGCACGCGTGAATGCGTGATACGCGAACATTAAATATATAGATTTGGTACTATACTTTATAGTTTAATTAATTTCGTGGGATTATTAAAAAATTATTGTTTTGTTTCCATTTCCAAAGTTTAAAGATGATTTCAATTCAACTGAGGAATTGCAATCTAGGTTTTGATGTTGATATTATTAACGTGTTATGATATGTTGGTTTTGTTTGTCAAACAAAGTTATGAAATTATTAACTGAGAAAATTTATTTTCAAATAAATTACGTATTTAGTTTCTATCATTTATATTATATTTCAATTTGGTCTCTAATATTTTAATTTTGTCAATTTGATCCATAACCTTTTAGTATTGTGTCAATTTAGTGTGCGTAAACACGTTTGGCGTTTTGTATTTTTCCTTAGGTCTCGTGCACTGTTCACGGACTAGCAAGTACGGAAAAACGCAAATATAACTTTAAAATTGGGTCTCACAGGCACTATTCATAGTTTAAAATTTATTTTGCTACAGTGCTTTCAGCAATAAGCGGTATCCAAACAAACTCTTAGTTTATGTTGTGATTTTTTGGATGGAAATTATTGACATGACTAATAACCAAAATAAAAAATTAGTTATTAGTCATGTCAATAATTTCAATCCAAAAAAATTACGATAATGACTAAATTGATACGGTATTGAAAAATTAGGGACTAAATTGACACAATTAAAAGGTTAGAGATCAATTTGAAATATAGTCTAAATAATAGAGTCTAAATACGTAGTTTATTATTTATTTTTTAATGCTGCTACTTTTTGGTATTGTGACGATTCACACTTTGGCATTGCTACGTCATCAAGAAATTAACGTAAGTAGTAATAGTTAATAATTCTTTGATATTTGTTTGTAAATAAATGTATAGGTACAGTTGTACCTGTATAGGGGTAGGAATGAACAGGGGTTTGTTGAATGTCCATGTCACATGTAATGTGTTCACCATGAAAGTCTGTCAATTAGTACCATGTTGATTGGGGTTATGGACCACATAATAATGAAAGTTGCCGCCTAGGTAAAAAAATTTCATAATGCCACACCATTAAAAAATTAGATCTTTCTATCTTTTAACTCCAAAAAAAAAAAAAAAAAAAAAAAAAACTCCAAAAAAAATCAATAAATGATAAATAAAAAAAAGGAGAGAAAATTTTATGTGATTAATGAGTATTGAGTGAGGAATTAGTGTTTTTAATTCAATTATTAGAATTTAGTGTTTAATGCAAAATGAGAAAATGTAGAGAAGTGGGAGTATGCAAATTTTATTTAGTAAAAAAAAAAAAAAAATCAGAAATGAACATGTGTTTGTAATTTTTTAAATAGAAAATTGAAGGCAAAAACTATATTAAAGCATTCACATATGCTTTTAACAATAATTACTGTCTACTTTAGTATAAAAATTTACTCTTTTTTATTTTTATTTTTTTTACACAATTATTTTTAAAAAACATTCACTTTCATTCAAAAATTATTTCTTTATCAAATTTTTATTATTCTTTCAAATCATCTCTCTTTGTGTACATGAATAAAGAAGTATTAAAAAATTAATTTACACGTAACAATATAATTATATACATTTAAACATCCATATCCAGATAAAGCCCTCTTTTAATGTCTTGATTAGTAAAATAGTAACTGAGTCCAAAACTAACGCTGTAAAGATATAAACGTCGGTGAAAGATTACTAAAATTAAGTTTGAGGATTCCTTTCCAAAAAGAAATGTACTTTGAGAATAAAAATCGTGTAACTCATGATAGTACTCCTTGGTCCCTTAACAATAAAAAAATTTAAAAAAAAAAAACGTACTTTGAGAATAAACCATGTAACTCATGATAGTACGGGATAAATGTACAAGCTCTTTTTTTTTTTCTTTTTTTTTTGAGAATCATGTACAAGCTCTTTGTGTTTTGGTTTCTACTGCTTTTAATTTTTTAAATCCGTATTGCATTATATTCTTACAGTTTACATGTCACAACGTGCAACACCTATGGTCACTTTTTATTTATTTATTTAATGAAAAAAGCAAGTCTCTCTTTTTTTTTTGAGGGGGGTCACGCCTACTTGAGTTACAAGGTTAGAATATTAATGAAAGTTTGTTCAATTAAATGGCTATAGTAAATAGTAGTAACCATAATCGACTAGAATATTTAATGACAGTTGTTTCTATTAAATGGTTATGGTAATAATAACTAAATAATAATAATAATAGCATAATTAATAAATAGTAAATTATTCTCCTCTTTAGATCTCTTCACTTTTTACTGATTAAATGCGATATGCTTTCCTTTTAAATGGAAGATATATTGTTTTACTATAAAACATCCACAATGAACAGAGAGGAATAAGATGCATGAGAAAAAGAAAGAAAAGTTAGACAGCTATTCGGTAAATGAATTACGTATTATTGTTTAACTGTTGATTATTTCGATTCAATTTAAAAGAAAAGATAATGTCTTGCATCATTTCTAGATTGCATATGATCAATGAGGCCTTGTATTCAAGTTTCCTAGCCAACACATAAAAATTATCTGTAAGAATATATTTTGGTTGGTGATTACTTTTTTATTTTATTTTTTGGTTTATAAATGTGGTAGAATTTGAACTGATGATGTTCACTCTATAATAATAGCATTTATTACCAAGTTAAAACACTAATTAGTTTTTAACGTGTATAATGTTTGAATTACAAATTTATTATTTGACAACAAAAGTTTTTTTTTTTTTTTGAGAAGAATATATATATATATATATTTTTACTACTTGAGCTAATAATTAAAACTGACTTTTGGTAATTACTCTCTCTCTCTTTTTTTTCTTTTTTTGGGGGGTGTACCTTGTTTGTAAGACAAGAAGTACAATTATTGAGGGGTGTTATCTCATTGGTCACCCGGTCACCCCCTTTGACATTTGGTGAGCCCCCACATTTTTTAAAAGAGATGCTACCTGAAACAAAGCATTCCCATCTTAGGTGCCAAAATGTAAGATAGTTCCCATTGTTCACAAAAATGCTCAAAATACCTTTATATCTAGAAAGCTGGACAAAATTGCTAAATGCCCTGTTTGGGCAAACTAAGCAGCATTTTATCCTATTTTTGAAACTAATTAGGGAAATACCCATCTTTTGAAACTCAATTTTCTCAAAATCGAGTTATAAAAAAAAAAATTCAAAGTTGCTTAGTTGGTCAAGTGGGCCTAACTCGATTTTTAGAAAATCGATTTTCAAAAGAGGGGTATTTTCCTAATTAGTTTCAAAAATAGGGCAAAACGCTGCTTAGTTTGCCCAAACAGGGCATTTAGCAATTTTGTCCCTAGAAAGCTAAAATAGAGTGGGAATGAAAAATAAATACAATCTACTAAAATACGTGGGAATGCTCAAAACACCTTTTTTTTTCTTTCTTTTTTTAAATTATCAGATGGGAATGCTCCAATCTTATTAATTAATTTTTTGAGACATGCAGTTAAGGTGGAAAATAAATAAATTTTGCACCTTGGGGCCATGTTTTGGTTCCCAGCATACAACTTTTGTACACATCATCAACCACAAAAAAAAAAAAAATCGTCAGATGTTATTGCATCCCCATCTAGAATTGCAAAATAATAATAATAATAAAAACTCATTTTGCATCACCAAAAAAAAAAAAAAACTACTTTATTTATCTTATATAACCACTTTTATAAACACATCATACAGTCCATTTTTTATTTTGCATTCCATCACATTAAAATAAAATATTTTCTACCAACACTAAGAATAGCAAATATAAAGGGGAGAGAGAGAGAGAGAGAGAGAGGAATGAAAAAAGAAGTTTTAAGTTTTAACATTTGCATGGTGCTCCAATATTATGCAAATATACATACCATTGTTTTTGCATTTATGGATGTGGGTGGTTTGTTGTGTATATTTGTGAATAGTGTTATCCATTTTGCTTCTTCTTCTTCTTTTTTTTTTCTTCTTTTTTTGTGTTTTGAGTTTTGCATGACTGCCCTGACCCATTGATAATACTCTTATAAAGAAAAAAGTGGGAAGATAGGGAAAGAAAGAGTTTCACTAACATTATTCATTAATGTTCCTCAATTTGTAAATAAAAATAAAATAAAAAATAAAGAAAGTAAGAAAATAGATTGAAAAATACCCTTGTTGAAGTGCTTTTTTTTTTTTTTGGTAAATAAAAATCCAATATTAAGATAAAAGAGAGGGAGAGCCCAAACTCATCTATATAACCAGAGAAGAAAATTCAGGTTGAAAGAGAAAAGATGTTTAAAGGCCTATCTCACTTGTGATGAGCTGTTTAACAAGTAAGGTTGTGAGCCAAATAATTAATATGTCCGTTAACAAAACAAAAATCTCAACAATTTAGAGAACTTATACAAGCCTTAACATATGTCACAAATTGAGCTAGGAATTATGGGGTGTTTGAGGAGAGCTAAACTGAGAGCTTTTATGACTTGTAAGGAGTCACCAATCCAAGGATCTATTGGAGGTAATTAAGAAATTAAAAAAAAAAAAAAAAAAAAAAAAAAAAAGGAGGTAATAAAGATGATTGGGCATAACTTATGTCTCCCGCATAATTTCTACCATTAGCAGCAGCCATAATAGAAAAGCCAGGATAGCAATGTGTATTTTCATTTTTCATGTGCGTTGAAATGCAGGTATTTGCAAAAGAAGGAGGCTATAATATAATACGGAAATTGTCCTTGTTTTTTTTCCTTTCAACTAAGAATGCCGACTTGTCCTTGGCAGTTGAAAAAAATGGTTGGATAACAACATGTGCAACAGCGATTTGAATATCCACAGAACAAGTAACTACAAATGGCATGTACTATGATCCGTTACGTTTGTTCATGCTTTTACGATGAAAACGATATTGCTTGCGATTCACGTCTCTTTTTTTTTTATTATTAATTTTTTGACCCTGCCATTCAATTTCAACACAGAAAACGAATGCCCAATTTTTGTTCACAATGTGATCATGAAATTCAGATGCCCATTTATCATAAACTGTTTTCTACACTTTCCCACTAGTTTTTCCAACCGTGAAAAAAAAACCGCAAACCATTTTATCAATATTTTTTTATAGACTGTTTGTGACGGTAGCATTACTCTTTTTTATTTTAGAGGGCAACATGATTTTGTCCCTGCTTATGTAAATTCGTTTTGATTTTACGATTAGCCATGCCCACTTGACCAACTTTGCTTTTGGCATGGTTTGGTGCCTCTATGAGTTGAGTAGACGCAACATGGACAGTCTTGAGGTTCAAATTCAATTGGAGGTGGTGGCCGACATAGGAGAAGAAATATTCCTTTTTATTTTTAAATCATTGTGTTTGTAAATGTACGGGTTGGTTGTATATGGTTCATTTCATCAAAAATATACTTTAAAAAAAAAAAAAAATTTGGATGGGAAAATTTTTTATATATTGTTCAATTGGTTGCTTAGCTTGGTGGGACAAATGGAGTATACTATCTATGGTATTTACTAAAAACACACGCTTATATGAATATGCTTTTCTTCTGAAAAAAACAAATGAATGTGCTTTTGTTGAATGTTCAAACTCACCTTCCCTTTTACATTGAATATTATTATAATTATTGTTTTTTAAAGAGTGATCTAGATTTGATTTTAGGATCTCTACATTATTGGCTGATTTTGCATTGTTGCATTATTTTGGACTACATTTTTCAAGGAATGGGATGGAGAGAATAGACTAGACTTTGGAATCTTCTACTACCACTTACTAATTCAATAATGTGGGGTTGTTAAGCGTATATAGTTGAAAGTATAAGTCTAAGGTTCGACTTTCACATCATCTAACAACGTTAGCTGAAAAGTGCAATGATATTTGCTTTTAAGAAAACATAAGCCACACTTGTCATCATCAATTTATTTTATGGGTGTTGTTCTTTTCCTCTCAAAACCACTCATTTTTTCGTAGGATGAATTCAAGACTGATATTTTAATAGGAAGAATTGGCTTCTCTTTCATCTAACTAGGAGTGTGCATTCAAGACCAACTTGACTAAACCAACCCAGCCCAATGCATTGAGTTAGTGGGTGTGAATTGGGTTTAAAAAAAAAATTCAAACCTCGAATGAGGTTAGGTTTATGTTTCTCAACCCGGCTAATCCAACATGACCCAATGAATATCCACCACCTACGCTGCACTAATTGACTAGCTTAACTCTATAACAAATTTACTTTCTTACTTCTCTTTTCCACTTACTTTTGTCTTACACTACATTAATTGAGTAGCTATAATTCTCTAACAATTATACTTTCTCACTTCTCATCTCATCTGACATTTGTCTAGAGACGCCATAAATTGTAACCCAACTCTTACTTCCCATTTCACAATTAATACTCTCTCTATCATCACCGATGTAATTACATCCTCACTCTCTTCAACCGTTGGAACTCCATTCCTTCATCAATCAGTCTTTATTATCATCTAGGCAATGAAATCATCTTTTTCTCATCCAGTCTTTATTGACATTATCGCAGAACTCCTGTTTGTTGAATCAATTGGTGGTTGATGATGATGGATTTTGATGATGCTAGAGGGTTTTGATGACGATATTAGGATTTGGGATATGAAATTTGAGATTGAGATAAATGGGTATTAGGGTTTTAATACCAGAACCTGGGCTTGTTAAATGCTGGCATTTAAAAAAATAAATAAATAAATCCAGTCCATTGGATGCTAGCAAATTTTGAAGTCAAATGTTGATTGATTTAATGTATCTTTACTAGTTTCTCCAAAAAAAAAAGTATCTTTACTATGTTAGTTTCTTTGCTATTGAAATATCTTTTTCTTATGCATATGCAACATTGAACAACAATTTTTTTATTTTATTTTTTCCATTTTGGGTATTTTTCCTTACTTTTTAAAAAATTATTATGATGAAGTTAGGGTTTAGTTGTCTTAAATTTCTACCATTTATAGACTAATAGGGTTAAATAGTTGAATGATTTTTTTTTTTAAACATGAATTTAGTTTATGTTTTATGTTTCTTATCCTTCTCTATTAATTATTAGTGAACTAATTTTTAATGTGGTTAGCCTAATACCAAAAACTTACTTCCATGTGATTTAGTTGGGGTGGATGAATTGAATTTGAACACTTCTGCTATTGGTTCACTCTAGATGCTTTAGCAATTGATGTTTTTGAAGTCCTTTTGGGGTTAACCGGGTAAAGTAAGGTTTTGTTTGACCCATCTATCTATACTTTTCTATTTAGCAAAAAAAAAAAAAAAACCATCTATACTTTTCTAGGATTGAACCCTTAGCGAGTAGGTGTCCGTTTGGCTTGGACTGAAAAGCTGAAACGCGCGTTTGCGTTTCAGCATTTTTTTTTTTTTTTTTTCACAGGTTTCAGTCATTTTTTTACTGTTTATGTACTGTTGCGGCTACTGTTCAATGAACAGTAGCCGCAATAGTTGACTTTTTAGCACAAATTTTACTATTTATGGACCCACAAATTTCACTTTTCAACAACTTTTTCATTAAAAATGGGTCCCACGGTATTATTTACACATTTAAAAATTATTTGCTACAGTGTTTTTCAGTTTTCAATTTTCAATTTTCAGCTGTATCCAAACGGACCCTAAGTGTTCCTTTATTTGATAAAAGTGGGTAGGTGTTCCTACATCCACAAATTGGATCTTCTATGAACTGGTTGCCCCTATCATTTTTCTTTAACCCTAAGAAAAAACAGTGCCTAATAGTAACACTTTGATTTATTTATTTTCATTGGAGGGCCAACATATAATAATTTGTTGTTGTATGATCCAATTAAGATTTTTTATTAAAAAAAAAAATTAGGTTAAGAAAATATTTTATTCTTTCCTTGTCATTTGTTTTTTCACTATTATATATTATATTAAGAAAGATTCCACGATATTGTCAAAATTATAAAATAAATAGATACAATTTTAATAACTTTTTTGACGTACCATTTACTTTATTTAATAAATCACACTTCAATTTTATATGTTTTATTTGAATTTAAATTAAGAATAATAATTTTGAAATCTTGAAGATATGACAAAAATGATGAAAGATGCATGTACTTTATAATCTATTGGCAACCATGGTAAATCAAACATGGGATTGGCCCTGATTTATTACAAAAGTAGGTCCATTTAGAACAAGTCATGGGTTATCTTTTTTAATGTCCCTCTTCACATGTACTAATACATTCGACAAACAAAAAGGATTTTTAAAGACATACAATATTCTCTTGACAAAATCATTAAGATCTGGAAGATATGATCAACTTAGGATTTAGGACGGCTTTGACCATTCCCCTCCTTTTTTAATTTTAGGTTGTCTCGCATTGGGTCGGTCATATAGGTTGACTTATTGGTACATCCCAACCTGCGATTGTGTAATTATTTTTAAATTGTTACTGATTAGTAAGTTCCAGATAAGTTTGTCCAATTTTTTTTTTTGTTTTTGGTAGAAATCGAATTGCATTAACATAAACTAAACAAAGGTAGTGTGCATAGGCGGCAACTCTCATAATACAGACTGGAGTTATCATAAAATAATAGTATACATAAGTCCACAGCCAGATTATCAAAATGCATAAAATCTTGGCTTGAATCTGAGCCTTTTCTAGCCAAGGCGGCCCCACATTTGTTTGCTTCACGGAAACAATGCTTCATCCTCATCTGAGAAATTTAGTTGATGAGTGTCCTACAATCCAAAATCCAAAAAGCACGATGTCGTGATGTAAGTTACTATTGAACCAAATGTTAACGAGGCTAATCGATCATATTAGCTTGATCACTCTCATTAACATCCAGATTGAGATTAGGTATTGCATCCGATACAATTGCTCTCAATGGTTGAGATTGAATGTTGAAAAAAAAACAACTTCCAATCTCAAACATTGAATAAAATAAGCGAGAAAAAGTTAAAAAATGAGAATGGAAAATTTTCAATACAATGGTGCTCGTTTATAAATCATACACCAAACAATCGACCAAGTGGAATTCATGCCCACAAGTTGGGAACAACAATAGGTAAAATTTGACAAATTTCGAAAAACCACTATCCCAACTTGTGGGTATGACACAGCAAAAGCAAAACTACTCGTAAGCATGAAGGAAGATTAAACTAAAATCAAGTTGTTGGTATTGGCCACATATTACTAAGTCACTGAACAATAGTTTAAGTTTAATACAATGGTTCTCGTTTATAAACCATACCCGAAATTAAAAAATGTTGAAACTAATTGACATTAAAGAATGTGTCCAATATAGGTTAGGTCGGATCCTAAATTTCAAAAATTTACGTTACATATGATATCTTATCTTATATTACTATAATGATTTTGATCATTTGTTGTCCGTCTCTCTTTGGAGGAGAGAATCTGGCATGAGCCTGAGCTACTCCCTCTTGGTCCTTCGATACTTTCCACACACTTCAAGTATCGTTTTGACTTTTTTCATGCATAAATCACGGTGCTCTGAGTAATGTTCGGTATATGATATTTTTACAATAATTTCATAATAAATTATTATTAGTTATAATTTGAATTACCACTGGCATTACTTTTTTATCGAGTAGTAATTTATTATAAAATTATTGTGAAAATGTCGTGGAAGTAGTATTACTAACTTTTGCCATCTATAATAAAATCATTTGGCAATGATGGCAATGTTGCCCAGTTCATGTGAATGGGCTGGACCAGCTAACCGAATCCAAGAACAACTCTGAACAGTGAAATTTGGGCTGCACCCATCTGTTTTACTATATTGTCCAGTAGCCTTTCCAAACCAAAAGTTAATGTCACTGTTGTATGTAATTTTTTTTGTTAAGAGGGTTTCAACCAACGGCGTTCGCTTCTGATAATAGTTCTTTATCATCAAATTAAGACATTAATCGATTTTTGGTATAGGCAGAGATTAAACCCTAAATCTTTTATTCAACCATCACAACAACAAAAAATCTTTAATAATGTTAGAGAAAATTTTGTGTAGAATTTGATGGGAAAGTAGCTTTAACAATCAAATAAAAATTCCTCTCATCAATCAACTAGATTTCCGCCAGTCTGATATGAATTATTGTCTCTAATGTTGAATATATATAGTTTATAATCCAGTATTGTTTCTCCTTGGCATTATTACTCGTAAATCTTGTGGCTTGTGCTCAAGGTTTCTCTTGTTTTTCTCTAGCATTTCTGGAGTAGAGTCTTTGGCTGGGTGTTACTATTAAGATGTATTTCGTTTATGTTGAGAGTTTTTTTTGCAGGTTAGTTGAATTTTTTATTCTTCCAATTTTAGAACCTAAGCTCAAATTCCCCTTTTTCATTGTAACCAATGAAATATATATATTTATATATAAATAATATGCTATTACCATTACTGTTGAAGTAGATAGTAGGGGAGGAAGACATAGGATATTACAAAAGATGTCATTACCGTTGAGCTATCGCTTGAACACCCAATTTATTCTATTCTATGAATAACTAATATCCATAAGTTTGTTTTATTCTTTTGAAAAAAAAAAAAAACCGATGATTCATGTATAATTGAACATAAGTCATCAACCAAAAGTAAAAATTATTATTTAGATCATTATCAAGATAAAGGATAAAGATGTTCATCTTTATTAAAGGACAAATGTGAAACTACCTATGAAATTTGGTTCATAATTAAACTAACTCGTTGTACTTTTAATTTGAAATTAGAAACCCTTGAACTATGAGAAATACCCAAATTAATCATCATGTTAACATTGCGGGCATTGCAAGCATTTTTTATTTTTATTTTTGGCTAAATAATACTTATTATTAAAAAAAAAAAAAGACAAAGAACCAAAAAAATGAGATTAGAGGAACTAGAACCATCTATCTCTTATAGTTCAGGCAAAAATCATGAATGGAGGAGATAGGACCTTTCTCACATTAGAGCCCATCTAGCAATATTGTGGGCAACAAAGTTGGCTTCCTTCTTTATTTCTTCAGGAGCACCGATCGACATTGACATAGCTCCAAAACATGACCCATCTCTACGTTCTCGCTTCATAACCACTAGGACTAGGTCCACCACTACTAGTTTCCAGACAACCTCATTTTTCTAATATCGTCGTGGGCCCTGGCATGTTTCCAAAGTGATGAGATTGCTTGCCTTTGACAATGCTTTTTTTTTTTTTAGAAATTTGGTTATCTAGTGGCAGCATGAATTGAAGTTGAATGGGTTTTGTTTGAATGGATTTTGGGTCCCAGTGGCTTGGGGTGATTTGAGATGGTTGTCTGTATGGGTTTGATTTGTGATCCACTTTGGATCACATGAATGAACGGCACACAATATCGTCCAACAAAACCAGAAAAATTAGTCAAAAAAAAAAAAAAAAAACAAAACCAGAAAAAAGTTGAAATTTTAAATTTTAAGTACAATAGGATAGTTCAGGGGTTTGATTTTGATCCAAAGTTCAGTAGGTATTTTCACATTTTTCCTGATTGCAATTTCTTGCCTTCAAACTCAATTATCTAGGCAGTCATTTTGTTAAAAAAAAACTGAAACACACATTTTAGAGGAAATGAAAAATAAGAAATGAAAAGAGGAAGGAAGCTAAACTAATCGATCCTTCTCTACTAGTTCCCTTCTTTTTCTGTACACCTTTTCATCCAAAATATAAAGATAAGACCAAACACAACCCACACCAAGAGGCTGGTTTGAATTGCCTTATTTTGGAGTGTCTATTTTCTATCTTCTAAACAGACTAACTGATCATATGCATTTTCTGCCAATTTTCTATCTACAAACTTCGCATGAGGTGCAATCCTTTTACTGCAATGGACAAAATTTCTAGAGACTTGAAAATATATCATTCTGATATTTACTTTAACGTCACAAAACAACCCGTATAGATCCCCCAGATGAAAAAAAATTACAAATGTAAACATTGTAGAATAGCTAAAAATAATTGACTAAAATCTAGGCCAAAATATCCCATAATTCATTTAATCATATCGAAGGGGGAGTATCTTCACAATAAGAGTGAACGAAGTGAATTTTTATCCCAATAAATTATAAGAATCCAATAACTCGCAGATTAAATTCGGAATTATATTCTGATTAAAAATCAAAATTTCCCACTAAACAATTACCAATAGAAGCCACTGCAATCTACCAGAAAATGAGAAACAAAAATTTTATCATTCAAACTGAAAGAAAATACGGGGGAAAATAATCATGCGGGCCGAGATAAACATGAATGCAACTTTACTAAGCAATTTTTTTTTTTTTTTAAAGGAAATACCAATTAGAGAAAAATGAATCATAAAACAAAATATCGTAGTATTGCATAGCGCAACATTAGTTAGGTCTATTGCACGCAAAACCTAAAATATTTAATTCCAGTTGCAAAAACAAAAGCTCTTCATCCTTGGCAGAAATGGATAGCAATAAGTGGAGGTAAAAAAACATATTTAGGTAATATCTTATTCCACCCATTTCCTCCCACCTAGTAACTATCATGTCTCAAAACTGTAAAAAAAAATTATAAAAACACCAAATAAATTGAGGTCTACAGAATATTCAAAAACAGAATAGTAAATCACTGGGAAACTCCAAGCCACTTGGTGAAAACCTCAAACTCTGTGTAATCACTATCGGAGATCATAGTCTGGTACCAAGCTTTTCCAGCAGTCTTGATGGCAGAAGCCTCCTCCTGAACATTCCAAAGGAAACAAGGTAATATAATAGTCAGTAACTGCTAAAAAATCAAGCAGCAGAACAAGAATACAGATTACAATTGAAAATCTGTCACTCAATAAGATAGCTGCTAGACAAAAGGTTGGGCTGACATCAGTAGACTGCAAATAGTAAATATGAACAAAAATATGCCCTACAGAGAGTAGGCTAAATAAAATAGCAATAACAAAAACAAAAGCTACATAACAGGCTCAATACAAAGAAAATGGAAGTTACAGACATACAAATAGGCTGCAAGATTGAAAAAGGCAACAAAATGGATGATTTAAAATACACAGTCAAGATTGATCATAACAGCAGGAATTGCAAAATATTAGTATATAATATGGAACTTAATTAAGGAATAACTGCCAACACAAGGCTTAGAAATGAGAACACTTCAACAACACTTGAGAAATGCAATGTCAAAACATCACACAATTGATAAATAAACTCAAATGGCATTGGAAATTTGAGCTCAATTATACGTAGTTATTGTTCCTAAACCTAAATCATCATAACTTTAAAAAACAACTACATAGATGGAGGAGAAACTACAGACAGTTTGAAGAAAAACACCACACTCCCTAAACCAAAATAAATAAAACGACCCTATAGAAGACAAATTTTCATATTTGAAATGAAACTGATTTATACAAAAGGTAAACATCAAAATTTGAAGAAACATGAATCATCCATGCTTGCCAACTCAAGAAACACTGCACCCATTGCATGATATAAAACTTAAAACCCTTTAATTGGACTACCAGGGTTATGTACAACTACTTTAAGAAAGACATACATTACCTTAGAAAACCACGATTCAAAATGTTTGTCCATCAACCCCATTTCCATAATATACGTACATACCCATTTCATTTTTACATCATTAATAACAAAATAATCTCAAAATCACAATATATACAAAGGCAAATGTGACATCGACATATACCTTAATATATGGTGAAACACATTCATTACCAAATAGCATACACATACAAACACAATGTAGACAATAAACCCCATTTACATTATATTAGCAATACCCATTTCATTAATATAAGAAACACAAACATAACCTATGAGGACACACGTAGACAATTATGATTACATAGAATTAGCAATACCCATTTCATTTCATATCATTATCAACAAAATAACATACCACAAACTGATATAAAAATATACCTTAGTGATTGGCGACCGCTTCTTCTCGAGCTTCTCCTTCTTGGCCTTAACACGATCAGCCTCAGCCAATAGCGACATCCTCCTCGCGGTCTTAGCATACGGGTTGAGTTTCAACATCGCGTTCAGGTTCTTGAGTGGGTTCTTCTTCAATGGAGCCCTCTTCACTTCCTTCTTGATTGGCTTCACAACGCTCTGCACCTCATCAGAGTTGATAATCCTAGCCAAATCAGCATTCGCCATCTTGGCCCTAGGCAGAACATACCCCTTCTTCTTCTCAGAGGCCTTATCGAACGACCCATAGATGGAATCGAGCTTCTCGAAAGCCGACTTGGTCCAAATCACAAACCTCCCAAGGTGGCCACCAGGAGCCAGCTTCAACAGATTCAACCTCTCCACATTCACAATATCAATCCCGGGAATGTTCCTGAAAGCCTTCACGAGCTTCGCGCCTTCGGAACCATACACAAGAAGAGGACCCTTCCTGTTAATGTAGCGGCGGTTCCTCATCTTACCTTTCCCAGGACGGATCGAATGGCTCTCCTTTGCCTTATCGGCGTCGGGGGCAGCTCCGATCTGCTTCAAAGCCTTGAGAGCCGCAGAGGTCTTCTCCAAGCTCTCAGCCGAGTCACTGATAACGAGTGGAAACTCGGGAACTGACTCGATTCTGTGACCGCGAGCTTGAACAAGAGATGGGATAGCAGAAGCAGCAATGGCCGAAACCATGGCGTATCGTTTCTGGTTCACGTTCACCCTCCTATGCCAACGGCGCCAGATCTTGGTAGGAGCGAACATGCGACCGCCACGGCACATGTTCCCGAAAGCTCCCTGACCGGCACGGTGGGTACCACCACCGGGGACACGGGGGATACGGGACACGGCGCGTCCGGTACCCCAGGACTCGGCGGAGGTCTGGTGTCCGGCCTTCTTGGACACGGCGTAGGGCTGGCGCTTGTTGTTGGAGATCTGGGCGTGGACGAAGTTGACGATGTCGGGACGGATGGAGGCTTTCATGACATCGGGCAAAGCGACGGTGGTGATGGTATCGGTGGCCATGTCACCTTCGAGGGATTGGACTGTGACAAGGGGGCGCACGGCGGCCATTGGTGAAGGTGGGGGGGAGGGGGGTTTGAGGGAAATGGGGATTGCGAGAGGAGAGAGAGGGAATGAAAGAGCGAGAGGGAACTAGGGTTTATGTGTTAATGACAGAGGAGAAAGGTTTGAGTGGGTTGCTAGGGTTTGTGTGTGTTTCCGGGTGTTTGGTTGTGGGGTTTGGGATTATCCTGGGCCTGGTTTTAGGGTTTTGGGTTGGGCTTGGTCTGCTTGGATAGCTGGTTATTCATATCGATCGTTAAAAAGCAAAAAAGAAAAGGTTTTTTTTTTTTTTTTTTTGGGTCTTGTCCTTTTTTTACATACATTTTACTATTGGGCTTGGTAATGCTGCAATATTTACCCCTGGTAAAGTCCCAATTATTGTACTGCTTGCCTCTCCACAAATGATGCTGCTTTTGATAAAGAAGATTCCACATGATTTTGGTCACCTCATGGTTACTTTCGGCACAAACTGGCTCTTTGGACTGAAGTCTCAGATAGTGTCTTTGCTCCTGCTGACTTGTTTTTTCTTTTCGGGTTTTATTCTTGGGGTTTTGAGTTCAGTTCATATTTGGCCTAGAATGATTCAAATTTCATCTAACAACATAAGTTTGTACAAAATTCCCCATAATTTTCGGATTATGCTCATGGCAATATTATTTCTATACCACGAATTGAGCTCATGGGCTGTATTATTTCCACAACAAGACATGATATTTACAAAAATAAGAGTTTGAATAAAATGCTCAATTCCAAGCCCAATGGATTGTTTGGGGGAAAAAATCATGAGGTCCGGACATATCTTTTGAAGGCCCAAGCCTTAATGGGTAAAGCATTTCATATAGAGCAAGTTGTAGCCCAGCTCACTATAAAGAGAAAATTGCAAGAGAGAAAGATGCCTAATTATGGAGAACACCCTAATATCGTCGTGGGCCGTGGCATGTTTCCAAAGTGATGACTCGATTGTTTGCCTGTGACTAGGGGTGACATTGATGCTGACATTGCTCAAGCAGAGTATAAGTACATGGCCCGGCATTCCTTCTGAGGCAGCTCTAAGGTGATTTTCTCCGATTCCTTTTGTTTGCTAATAACTTATGTGATTGGGATAAAAAAAAATTGTTCTTAAAATTTATCTTCTGTTGCAAATGGTGTTACTGTGTGGTATTAGAATTACTATTGTATATGCCCCTACTCTGCAAAAGAAAGTTAAAATTTTTGTTGAGATTCTCAATTAATCTGCCTGCTCTATGCGTTTCAGGTTCTAGTTGAGAAGATGGGCCATCCTGAAGGATTTAAATTTGATGAAGCACCGATAACACCAAAATCTCCTAAATCATCAAAATCACCAAAGAATGATGTGCTACGTAAGTAATTGAAACTGGCAAACTTGATTCTAGGAACGCAAATTTTTTTTTTTTTTTTAAGAACCGCTGGAGTAGTAAAAATTGAGCAAATTTACTTTCAAATGGACCTACCGTGGACACCACTTTTATTAACACTAATCATAGCATGACACATTAAGAATTGTGAAAAAAAAAAAGTGTGTATTTGGATTTAATTTTCTTTGTTCTTACCCCACCATCCACTCTCTAGAAAGGGAAAAAAAGAAAAAGAGAACCTTGATAGTTTATGCATAATGGGGAGATAAACACCTTGGAGAGATTCCTTGAATAATTAATATAACATATAGAGACACACTTCAACCCAAAAGGCCTAAGCCCAATGGGCATGTGCTCAATTATGTTATATTAACTACTCATTCTTCTCATCTTTATTCAATGTGGGACTTCACTCACACGTGTAACCCAACAATCTCCCCCTCACGTGTGAGTCTGCCTCTCTATGGGCTTCAAGACCTCTCTGTGGGCCATGAACAAGTCCTACTCACTCCCCCTTGACTAATGGGCTTTTCACTTCATCAACGCGTCATCTATGGATCTCTCGTACGCCATCCATGGGAACCATGTGTCAACCCTACACGCACATCTATGGGAACCCCGCACGTCCATGTCCATGGGAACCTCGCATCACACCATTATTTAGCACCATTAGCAATATTCATTTGTTGGGCTTTTTTTTCTTTTTTTCTTCTCCAGGATTTTTGTGTATGAGCCGTCTAGGCTTTTCTCTCTCCCCGCTGGATAGGGACCATGAACACCTCACCACCTTCGCCGCACACCACCATGGGCTCTGATACCACTTGTTGGGGAGATAAACACCTTGGGGAGCTTTCTTGAATAATTAATATAACATATAGAGACACACTTCAACCCAAAAGGCCTAAGCCCAATGGGCATGTGCTCAATTATGTTATATTAACCACTCATTCTTCTCATCTTTATTCAATGTGAGACTTCACTCACACGTGTAACCCAACAATGCAGTCTGCTGCCATTTTTTTTGGGTAAAAATTATTTTATGTATATTCAGGTTGCTGCCAGCAGATTCTCAAAAAAAAAGAAAAAAGGTTGCTGCCAGCTGTGGAATGAAAATGAACCTCGGATTGCATCTCTTGAGTTTGACCGTTATTTTTCTTTTCTTCAAATACAAGCCAGAAAATTTTGAGAGGTTTTGGGATGAGGTCATAGAGGGGTGAGTATGGTAGAACTAATGACACCATTTAGAGGATGATTTTTTGAGGAAGATGAAAACAAGTAGTAGTATATTATATATAAGGGCACTGATTTTTCCTCTCTCTTAAATTTATCAATGTTTTTGTGATACAACATCGGTTCTCTTTGACCATAAAGGTGCATTTCTCCCCATTTTTTAATTGGAGGTATCTGAAGTGCAAGATTCCTTTGGAAATCCTATATGAATTTAATGGTTCAGTTAAAATTTTTTGTATGATAGCAGTCACATGTTGCCTTGTATCAAGCAGTTTTAAGTGGTTGCTTGGTGTGTTTAAAACTTAAAGTTTTAAAATACAATCAAGAGCTTGTTTAATGTTTCCAAAATTAAACAATGATGTTTAACACAAGCTGATAATTTGCAAATTTTCTCAAAACTTTGTTTTTCTCTTTGAAAATTGTACAATGACATAAAATTCTAATTTGAAGTACTCAACTATTGCAGGGTGCTGTAGAAAATGTATTAGAGAGGAGCACTAGGATTCAGTTGCTTGATGGTTCTGTTTTACCTCTGTATCAGAATACAAGGAAACTCACCGTAGATGCCCTTCAGGAGATGTCTACTGGTGCATTACGCTGTCTTGGTTTTGCATACAAGGAAGAGCTTGGTGAGTTTGAAAATGGCAAAATGGCAAAAGAGGAGAGTCAAGCACCTATAAGGAAAAAAAAAAAAGAATCATAAAATGCTTGACTGACTTCGTTCCTAATACAACTCGCCTTCCTTTGCATGACTTGCAGATATACTTAGGCTGCGGCAAAAAAAATTAACTGGTTTAAATATTTAGAAAAACCATGAACTATTTATCTCTAAATTAGAGACTCTAATATAACAAACCAGTAAAAAAAAACAATAAAGATATAAATATATAATATAGTAAACTTTGAACCAACCATCATACATAATCAACACAAATGGAAGTGAAGAAACCACTTAATATAAATGCCTAAGAGCATTCGCAGCAGTGGTGCTAAATAGCTATATTGCTATTTTTTAGCACCACTGCACACAACTTCACCTGAGATTCATGTATAGTACACTGGCATCAACTTCACCTGCAGATCAGCCCACATCAACTTCACTTGCAATTAGCACCCAGTCATCTAGCATGAGAAGGCTAAAAAAGTTATGTCTACAATTGTTGATCACTTTTTAAAAAGTCAGCTTTTGTGAGTCTTTTGGTTGAATATTGTAGAAAATCAAGTTTATTTGTAATATAGATATTGTTCAAAGTTATTTGGAAAACTAAAGAGAGAAGCAAAATTCGGCAACCCCATTGCTGAAATTCTAACAAAAAAGGATGAGAGAGGAGAGAGAAATGATGTGACAGTGGAGTGAGAAAGAATTGAATTTTGGTAATGAGGTTACCGAAATTCCTTCTGCCCAATTTCTGCTTCCCAAATCGATGAATTGCCCAAAGGAAAAGTGCTCTCGAAAGGAAAAAACCAATTGTGGCAACCAAGTTGTCGAAATTCTAGGGGAGTGAGGAGAGAGAAAAAGGGATTGTGGCAACCAAGTTGTCGAAAAAAAAAAAAAAAAAAAAAACCAATTGTGGCAACTAAGTTGCCAAAAATTAGAGGGTAAAAAAAAATTGTGGTTGCCGAAATAGTGGAGGATTTAATAGAAATTTTGGCAATGAAGTTGCCAAAATTTCTATTAAATCGCTGCAGTCATGTCTTTCACTTATGCTGCAATAGGCATTGGTCTATCTATTGCAAAAATAGCAGGGTAGCGATGATGCACATTTATCACACATAAAGAAAATATGTATCATGTAGCATGCAGTGTTTCTTATTAATTTTCCTTGGATTATATTTAGTACAAGAAATTTTTTGTCAATTTTCTAAGCTATTTTGTAGAAGGGAGATATGGTAGGACAAGCATCACAGGTGCGACTGTAGGAGTGGACGTGGCAACAAGTTCACAGAAGGTGTGGAACAGCTTACAGGCCATTGGAAACATTTTTCGGCAACTTGACATTTTTTTTTTCCTCTCACTTTCGGCAACTTGGTTGTCACGATTCCTTTTTTCTCCCCTACAATTTCGGCAACTTAGTTGCCACAATTATTATTTTTCTTTTTTTTTCATCCCATTTTCGGCAACTTGGTTGCCACAATTAGTTTTTTCCTTTTGAGCACTTCATCAATTAGTCAGTCGAATTCAGGCAGAAGGAATTTCGGTAACTTCATTATTGAAATTCAATTCTTTTCTCACTCCTCTATCACATCATTTCTCTCTCCTCTCTCTTACTTTTGTTTGTTAGAATTTCAGCAACAGGATTACCGAAATTTGCTTCTCTCCTCACACTCACTCTCCCAAATAACTTTGAACAGTACTCATATCACAAAGAAACTTGATTTTCTGCAATATTCAGCCAAAAGACACCAGCTTTTGTTCTGCATCAGATGCCTAAATTCACAGAATTCCTGCAATTAGAACTTATACTCTTGGAACTTATACATTTCAACTAATACTCCTGGAAACTAATTAAAACTTATAAGAACTACAATCCTCCAAGAACTAAAATTAGATTCATAACTCTTAGGAATCTAATCAAAAGTGTGATGTTATTAATTCCGTTTCAAACCCCGTTTCGATTTGTCGAGTGGAATGGAATATTTTAGTACTGACCTATTTCGGTGTACCGTTTCAGGGTGTTTCGAAGTTCCTAAAAACACACACACACATATATATACACGAACACACACAGATACAACATAAAACTTTCAATTTAAAGAAGGGTTACTATTATATAAAATAATTAATTTAATTAATTTTTTTAAATTAAATAAAGTAAAATTAAAAAAATATTTATTTATAATTGTCTACAAATAAAATTCACAGATAATCCTTAAAAATACAATAAATGTGAAAGTGAAAGCACAAAAATTATTAATATTTTAATTAGTATATAAATCTTAAAACTATAATAATAAAAGAAGCGCTATGTTCACAATATTTTCACAACAAATAATCGGTATTTAGTTGTTATTAGTTTTAATTTAAATTCTGAATTGAAATTACCTTTTTTGCTTAATAACTAATATCAACATATTACTTACAATTTATTATGTAAGTATTGTGAAAATGTTATCAACGTAACATTTTTCTAATAATAATATTTTTTCTAAAATAAATTAATATTAATATAAGAGTAATGCTATGGATACAAACTATTTTATAACATTTTTATAAACTATTGATGTGTCAAATTCTTATTAATTCTAATATGGGTCCATTATTAACTTCACATTTCTATTTACCAATAATTATTTAAAAATTACTAAAATCATGTCAACGGTTCGTAAAAATATTATAAAATAATTTATGTATGTAATATTACTCTTAATATTAATATAAAGTTATAAACCATGATACACAGTGAGAAAAATAAAAATATAAAATAAAAATAATACCTCTGACTAACACTTGATTTTGGATTTTTTTTTTTTTAACTTTCTTGGTTATTTCCAAAGTTAATCACGTGATGGGCTGAGAAAAGTTGAAATTTAAAATCAATAAAGCTCTGAGTGACACTTGCTTTTGAATTTTTTTTAAGGCAAAAATGCAAAACTGACCCTCTAACTTTCACCTTTTTTTTATTTCAGTCCTCTAACTTTTTGTTTTGTCAATTCAGTCCTCTAACTTTCAATTTTTGTCAATTCAAGGCTCCGTTATAAATCTGTTAGTGCTGCCGTTACCCACACCAAAACGACGCCGTTTTGCATGTAGTTTTTTTTTTAATTTTTTTATTTTATTCGGAATTAAAAGAAAATAAGAAAAATCTGAAAAAAAAAAAAAAAAAAAAAAAAAAAAAAAAAAAAAAAAAAAAAAAAAAAAAAAAAAAAAAAAACATTAGTGAGAAGACTTCAGTAACCTTCAAACGTACTCATCACTCTCATTCATTGAACCCCAAAACTCAACTCAGATCTCTCTCTCTGTCATTTGCTCTCATTTTCTTTTTCAATGGGGGATCCAATGGAGAGGTTGGGATCAGAGTCAGACTCGTCGATCAAGGTCGACAGCGACCTGAGCATGGAAATCGACCCACCATCGCCGCGGCTCTGCGAGAACGTCGCCACGGCCGAGGACTGGAGGAGGGCGCTCGACAGGGTCGTCCCCGTTGTCATCGTCCTCCGCACCAACGCCTGTCGCGCTTTCGACATCGAGTCTGCCGGCGCTAGCTACGCCACCGGCTTCGTAGGACCTGTGGTTGCAGAGGCTATGTTTGTTTAGTGTTGCCGTTAGAACCACTGAAAGGTGGAGGAGGAAACGGCGTCGAAGAATTGCGTTTTGAAGAGGAAGAAAGAGCACGTGGAAGAAGGAATCGCCGTGGATTTGAGGACCCCCAAGTACCGGAGATCGTCGAAGAATGTGGCGGATTCGGTGAGTTTCGAGGCGGCGCCGGCGAACGAAGATGAGGAGAAGAGGAAGGCGAGGCTTATTTTGTTTTGTTTTGATTCAGGGGACGTCGTTTTGATTCAACGAGGTGTTTAGTTTAGTTTTTTTTTTTTTTTTTTTTTCCTTATTTTCTTTTAATTTCGAATTAAAAAAAAAAAAAAAAAACTAAACCACGTGCAAAACGGCGTCATTTTGGTGTGGGTAACGGCAGCCCTAACAGATTTATAACGGAACCTTAAATTGACAAAAATTGAAAGTTAGAGAACTAAATTGACAAAACTAAAAGTTAGAGGACTGAAATGAAAAAATGTGAAAGTTAGAGAGTCAGTTTTGCATTTTTGTTTTTTTTTTACTTTCTTTTGTCATTTCCAAAGTTAATCACGTGAAGGACTCAGAAAAGTTGAAAAGTTAATCACGTGAGCCACCCTTTTTTTGTTCCTTAAAAAAAAAAATAAAAAAAAAGAGACTAGACTTTAGAAGACACTGAAGAGTCAAGAGCAGTAGAAAATAAAAGAACAAAAGACCAGTCCCACTCACCAGTGGATGCAAAACGGAGAAGAAGAAGAAGGAGACGAAGAAGAGTGGGCTGGGACGCTGGATTCATTCAGGCAAATGGCGGGCCGGCGACGTGGTGGAGACCTGAGATTGATGAAAAACAAACCTGTGGTCGTGGCTCACGGCGACTCCGGTATGTTTACAAGCTCCACGCACAGCTCCGACGACCTGTGTGGCGGTGAGCTTCGGTGTGTGGTGTGGTGAAGGTTCGGGCAAGAAAAAGGATGGAAGAGGGAGCTTTCAGAAGTCTGAGGAAGCAGCTGTGTGGCGGTGAGCTTTTTTTTTTTTTTTTTCTTCTTCTTAATTCGTTCAGCTTTTAGAGAAATTATACCGTGACTTATTTACCTTTCCACTAAAAAAAAAAACTTCCACTTGGCTTGAAAGCAATTTTAAATATGTGTAGTCTTTTAGCGAAATATTTACTGGACCTTATAATTTCTCTGACTTAAGTGATAAGGGTGACGTGGCAAAATTTGTATTCTTAAAAAAAAAAAAAAAAAAAAATTCCATTGGGCGGCGCAGAACGCTGGTTTTACGCCCCATACTGACCCAATTGATTGTTATATTCTTAAAAAAAAAAAAAAAAAAAAAAAAGGTCCGAGTTCAAAGAATGGAATAAAAAAACAAAGAAAATAAAGAAATGAATGAAAAATGGGTTCGCGGAACGTGCGGCTATAAATTTACACTGGTGCATCCAACCGTCCCAAGAGGCAACAACGACAATACATTTTGGAGCTGAGCGAGGGAGGGAGGGCTCTCTCTCTCTCTCTCTCTCTCTGCTGCACCATTCTTCTTCTCTCGTTCTTCTTATAGCCGAAACCCTTTTGGTCTTTCAGGAAAACAAGCAACAAGAACTCACTCACTCAGAGAACCATTACGATTCTATTTTTCTTTATCATTTGCTCGCAGATTCAAAAAAAGCATTCGCTTCTCTTTCATCGATTCTCTCACATACACGTACGGTTCACCCCTTGCCGTGTTGAATGAGTACTCTCTATTCGATTTTGACTTGGCCTTCTTACAACTTGTTTGGTATCTCTCTCTCTCTCTCTCTGTGTCGCTCTCATTACACATGCATCCATTATTTATTTATTTTTCCAAGTGCATATTGAACCACGCGGTATATTTCAATCTAATATTATTATAATGAACCGTAAAAGTAATAGCTTTTCTGTTGTAATTTTTACTTTTTTTTTTTTTCACTTTTCATGTTCTTTGCTGTTTCGTCGATTTAAAAATTCTAAGGAAATTTTTCCAAATAGTATTTGAGTGGGGTCTGTTTGTATTTTGCTTTTTCGTTTTTCATGTTCTGTTAGTGGAGGACACATCTTTGAGCTCTTTCGCTATCTTAGTTATATGATTGGATTGTCATTAAAAATATGAGTTTGCTCCTGAAGATTCTGCTTCTTCGAACTATCAATTAATTTTTGTGGGTCATAGAGTTTAATAATTTCAATAAAGCCAAAGTCACAACGATTTCATAACAACACCCAATTTTACCTACCACATGGGTCATTTTTAAAAAGATTGTAGATTTGTGATAGGCCCAAGTGTGAGTTGGTAGACAAATTGCTTTTTTGTGAAATTGTTAAGAATTTTTGTTGTGACACTAGTTTTGTTCAACCCCAATTTGCCATGAAATTTTCTAACATCATGAAAACCCATGTGATAGGTTCATTCTAGCTTTTCAAATTGGTGGAAACGTACAAGTAATATGCATCAGATTTGATCTTGCAATCTGCTGATCTAATAGGTGAGATAAGTCTATAGCTATTAGCTAGTGTGAAAAGAGAGAAAAACAGGTGTTATACTCTGAGCACCACATTGATTAAATTGGGTCCATGAGTAAATTGTTTTATTATTTAGAAAATGAAGTGGGTGAATACTAAATTATGCTTGGTTTCGTGGCTTTATCTCTTGCTCATGTCATGATTATCTGAACCTCACAAGTATCAATAATTTAATATCTTTTCATACAAGTTTTATTGTTTGACGTTTTGTTACATGGGATCTAGCGTAGCCGTAGGTTGTGTTTTGAACATGAAAGTCAATGCTATTCCTCTGCCTAGCTTAGGTACCCAAACATATTTTACATCCAATTACTAGGGGATTTGAAAATATGATATAATTTCTGGTTAACAGTGTGAGTTTTTTTTCCTAAAAAATTTATTAATTGGGCATGGAGATGGGATCTGCTTATTCCATTTCACTTGGAATGTCTGTCATTAGGTAGAGAGCAAGGATTTTCAAAACTAGTGGAATCAGATAAAAAAAGGGTAAGTTCTAACAAATCCACTAGTGCATGTGCTATGTGTCGGGATAGGAATGCCATTTTGTTTTTATGTCCCTAGTTTTTTTTTTTTTTTTGAGAGAAACAAAAGTTTTTATCTAATTTATCTGATGTTTAAATAGAATTTGTACATAGAAAATAAAATTATTCTTTGTTCTTGGTGAACTTTAGATCCGAGGTGGAGTACTGCTGAGAAAGTTGAGTGAACTGTTATTTATTTTATGGTTAAGATGTTTTTCTAATCATGTTTCAGTGCTTTTAAATGAGAATCTCAAGTTCTCCCTGCTAGAAACTTATAACTTTTATTTGCTTATAATGTGAGTTATTTATTTATTTATTTTTATTTAATTTAATGGGTTTGGAAACGAAAAAAATTTAATTATGACCATGCTAGAAGATTTTATGCCTTACATTATGGCAATCTTGGAGATGGAGCAGACAATATCAATGTTCCGAATTGTTTTTAATTAAATTCAAAGACATCATTCATTAAGCCCGTGATCTTATAGGCAAAGTATTTTGATTTTTGTCTGAGTGGTTGTTTGAGGGAGAAGACGTACTAATACCAATCAAAATTGAAATGTTTGGACTATCATATGTTATTACTTTTGTGTCTTTATCTCTATGATGTCATGACTCAAAGAACTTAGATGCCAACACACATTAATGTACTTATATTTCTCAAGATTGAGCTTTAATTAAAATGAATTGGAATGGGTGTCATCACTCGTGCATATGTGCACATAATTAGTTTTTCAAAAGTGTAGTAGTTGAGAATTGTTTGCAGGAATTAAAAGTACTAACATTATCATCATTGTCAGCAGTAGCTGGATTATTATTATATTCATATAGATTTGGCCTCTGAATGAACATCCTAATTTATTTCAGTGACTATTGAAGTTATTCCAAGAGTAATCAAGCCTTGAGGTTCTGGTGGGAAGTCATGGATATTGGGACTGCTGACTCTGAACCCAGACGAAGTGGATCATTTAGTTGCACAAGCAGTGCCAATTCTTCATTGAGAAGGCGTTCTATAAGTTTGTCAGCAGCTGCACCTGTTCATATTGATGATGACATTGAAAGTGAAATTGTCTCAGAGGCAGGAGATATCGGGGATCGGGCTCTTCATAGCAACAGGCACAGTGAGAGTAGCAGCCACCGCTTTTCTGTTGATCATGCATTAGAGAATGGAGTATCTGCTCCCACTTCTGGGGATACTCTGTTGCACCTTAATAGGTGTTGGTCTCGTGATCCACCAACAATGACTACAATCTCCCTAGTGACACCATTGCCTGAGGAAATCATATCTCCCCTTTCCACAGATGCAATTGTGTGCTCTAACGACAAAAAGCAAGTGAGATTTCATCAATAATTTCTCATTTCTTTATCTTTGTTAAATGAAATTCCTGAACCTTTTTGTTAGTTGTTGATTATTTAATGACCACTTTAAACATGTCTTGTTTCCCTCTGATCTGACTGTTCAAGTAACGTTCGTGTTTCATGTTTCTATATGCAGGACGATAAGGAAAGGTTGCCAAAGTTATTGGAATATGCTTTGTGCCTCATTCATTTAGCTGTTTTTGGGATTCTTGGGGTAATGCACTATATATATGCACATTCCTTTTAGTTTAGTTTAGTTTAGTTTTTTTTTTTTTTTTAAAATAATTTATTTATTTATTTTTAAGTTCTAAAATGCAATATGCTCATAACTTATAATGCCATTGTGCTCGTTTCTTTTTACAAGTGTGTGGTGTTTGGTTTTTTTGGGGAAGAATTTTGATGAAGATGTATTTTTGCGTTGTCTGATAATATATGTTTAAAAACTAACTTCTTTAAACCAAAGGATATAATATCCAAAAAAAAAAAAAAGAGAAAGAAAGAAAAAGGAAGTTCTCTAAGAGTGTCATTGTAATTATTATTGTTAATTATCCATGTTTGACATAACCAGATGTGAACCATAGTACTGGAGTTCTGAACAATCCAACCTCTTGGAAGTAACTGAACAGTTTTTGGACAAAAGTTGGAGAGGCTGAAATTAGTGTCTTAATAATTTGGACATACTACCTCCATTTTGTCATAATAATTTGGAAATAACTAAAATTATTAATTTATCATACGTATGAATTGTAGTTTTGTGATTGGGCTGGTTGGAATTTCAGTCTTCTCTGGATCAGACAGAATTTCCACTTTTGCATTTGATCAATTGTAAATTTCATGTTGGTAAGCATACTCAGCAATATTATGATATTTAACATGCCACAATGTGCAGGTTTTGACAAGGTATGTGCTACAAAAGCTGTTTGGTCCCGGGGTCGCTGGCTTGACAAACAATGAAAATATTTTGTACCTTGACCTTCCTTCCAATATGGTCTCTCTCTCTCTCTCCTGATGCATGCACACACATTCAGAGCATTTTAATGGATTCACTTGGAAAAAAATGCATCTGAACTACTTTACATTTGACATATAGATGTGTCTTATTTCATTGTTATTTCATTGTGAATCACTGATTTGGTCTTTTTTTTCAATGTGTATAACATGCATATGCTTGGGCTTTGTGAAAAAATTATAGTGGCAGGTGATGTGGTTGAGGAATCACTCATTCTTAAACCAATCCGAGCCCTATTGTGTGGTGATAGTTCAATGTTTACTTTGTTAAAAATCAAATTAAGTTATCAGTATTTGGAGGATATAATTATAGAATCAAGATAAGTTAATTTATGATAAAAGAATTAAATATGTTGAACATGCATTGATGATAACTATAATCAATTGTAGCTAATTCTTTATGGTCATGCAAAGTAAAATTGTTTGAGAGGTATTTTACATTTACTCCAAAGATAGAATTGTTTTGGACAACATTTGCTTCTAGATTTGGGACTTTTGTGGTAGTCACTCTCCATATTCAGTTACAATAATGGATGAGACTATGCAAGTGTTTAAGCCTACATTTTTCCTAGCTCTAAAGAATCGCTTATATGATTATATGCTCCTAATTACAACCTATGTCTGGCATAAATTATGAAGGTCTGGGAAATTAGAAATTCATCTTGATTCTTTGGTTTGGTAAAGTCTTCGTGATGGAACTTTGTGTTGTGCTTGGTGTTGGGCTTAAGAGTGCCCTAGGACTGACATTCTTATATGCAGTTTCTTGCTTTCAACCCTTCATATGTGTGTATAAAGGTCACAAAAGACATTAATTGGAAGATATATGATATTCTGCTTCAAATTATTATAATAATAATAATAATATATATTTTTTCATTTTTTAGGTTGGTTCTTTCTTGATGGGGTGGTGGGGTATTGTTTTCAAAGCAGACATATCCAGCATGTCAGACTACCTAGCAATAGGATTGACAACTGGTTATTTGGGAAGTCTTACAACTTTCAGCGGTTGGAACCAGAAAATGCTTGATCTTATTGTTGATGGCCACTGGGTGCTTGCTGTGCTTGGTTTTCTTGTAGGTAAAAATCCATAGTGTAAGAACTATGTTGATGTAGTAGTGTAGGTAATCTAGTCCATTAGAATTAGAAATATTAGATTTGAATTGTATATCCCACTTTAGTCTATTCAAAACTTAACAACAGTCTATAGCCTGCTTTGGTACTTAAGAGTGAGATGGTCCTTTAATCTGTATGATTCCATGCAGGCTTGTTTCTTGCGGCCTATGCCATTATTTTTGGGATTGAGACAGCCAAGGGTTTCAGGTGGCTTCTAACAAGGCGAAATGCACGTACAGGAAGTGGCACTCCAAGCTCAAGCTGCAACTGGAGGGTGGACAGCTTCAAGCGTCACTTAGCAGTCATGGTGGTGTTGATTTTGATGCTAGGCTTGTTATGGGGTGCATGTGGAGCACTGTTGAGGGAGGAGTTTAGCAGTGGCAGCAGTGGTGCTCAGCTATGGTTGGCTTGTTTTGTTGGACCCCCAGGTGTGTGGATCAGGTGGTTCTTAGCCAGACTTAATGGACGTGGGTTAGGCAGGGCTGGTTTGTTTAAATGGGTGCCATTTGGGACTCTAGCGGCCAATGTTTCTGCAGCTTGCATCATGGCAGCACTATCTACTGCGAAGAAAGCTGTAAGTGTTGGCAAATTCTATCTTGGGAATTTCCCAAATCATGTAAAAAATAACATGTCTCCATGAGCATTTGTTACATGCATAGCACATGACCACAATCTTGAATCATTTGGTGCAGGTGAATAGCCAGACTTGTGATACTGTGGTATTGGGCATACAACTTGGATTCTTGGGCTGTCTGAGTACTGTCTCTACCTTCATTGCTGAGTTCAATGCAATGAGAGAAAGCGAACGCCCTTGGAGGGCATATGCATATGCCTTGATTACCATTTGCATCTCATTTGGGTTGGGGATATTAATATACTCTGTACCTGTTTGGACAAAGGGGTATGGGTAATATGTTTTTTTTTTTTTGGTGGAGGTAGAGCATGTTGATGGCAGCCTTATTGTGTAAATCATATATGCCTTGATATCAAGTTGACATTTAGTTGACCAAAATGCTCAGGAGAGAGTTATAATCAGCATGTATGCCTTGATATCAAGTTGGCATCTAGTTGACTAGAAAGCTGAGGGACCCAAAAAATTCATATAGGTACTACAGAATTATCAACATAAGAGTATTTTGTTTATAAGTTCAGTGTAAAGTGGTGTTTATAAGTTGAGTGTAAGTCTCAGAGCTTCAATTCCCTATTCTAGTTTCTAACGTATTAGGCACTTAGGTTGACTTATGCGGAGTTTTATTGTCTGCTCGAAGAAACAGCATTGTGCTGGACATGTGTGTCATGGTAAATTGTAGTGAACTTTGACCAAAGTTGCAGAAGTGTTTGCCAGTCATTCCATGGCCAAGATCGAAATGCATTTAATGCAATCTTTAAAAGGAGCCGAAGCTTTTTTTTTTTTTTTTTTTAGAAATTTTGTTAACTAGTGGCAGCAAGAATTGAAGTTGAATGGGTTTTGTTTGAATGGATTTGGGTGTCAGTGGCTTGGGGTGATTTGAGATGGTTGTCTGTATGGGTTTGATTTGTGATCCACTTTGGATCGCATGAATGAATGGCACACAATATCGTCCAACAAAACCAGAAAAAAGTTGATTTTTTAAAATTTAAGTAAAATAGGATAGTTCAGGGGTTTGATTTTGATCCAAAGTCCAGTAGGTATTTTCACATTTTTCCTGATTGCAATTTCTTGCCTTAAAACTCAATTTTCTAGGCGGTCATTTTGTTGAAAAAAAAAAAAACTAACTACTGAAACACATTTTAGAGGAAATGAAAAATAAGAAATTAAAAGAGAAAGGAAGTAAGAGGCTGTTTGGCTCCACATTTTTCATCACTCAATTTTCGTCACTCAATTTTCATCATTCATCACTCATTACTCTAAAATACCAAAGCTGTTTGGCATCATCACTTAATTTCCATCACTCAATATTTTTCACACTATTTATGGGCCCCATACTTGTCACTGGTGCTTTTTTTTTTTTTTTTTTTCTTCAGTACCCGCGAACCCGAACCAGTGAAAGAAGAAAGGAAAAAAGAAAAAAAAAAAGTTCAGATCACCCGAACCCAGAGAAAGAAGAAAGGAAAAAAAAAAAAAAAAATACCCAAATCATCGAACCCAGTGAAAGAAGAAGAAGAAAAAAAAAAAAAAAAGGGAAGAACACCGGGGAGACCGAACCCAAGAAAAGGAAAAAAAAAAAGGAAGAACAGGGGAGACCGAACCCAGGAGAAGAAAGGAAAAAAGAAAAAAAAAAAAAAAAAAAAAAAGAACGAACCCAGGAGATGAAAAAAAAAAAAAGAGGAAGAACACGGGGAGACCGAACCCAGGAGAAGAAAGAAAAAAAATTAGTTGTTTTGGTCAAAAGGTGCGGCTGAGTGGGTCCCTCATGTGTGTTTAATTACAAAAATGTCATTGAGTTATGAGAATTGGTAACTGGAAACAGTCAAAATGTGTTTTCAGTTTCCATAACTAATAACTCAAAAATCAGAGAATTGGGTGTTGGAAACAGAGTTATGAAAACAGAGAAATTGTGCAGCCAAACAGACATTTTGCTATGGGTCCCACCATTTTTGAGAATTGAGTTATGGAAACAGAGAATTGAGTTACGAAAACAAGTGAACCAAACAGCTTCTAAGAGGCTGTTTGGATTGGGTGGAAACTGAGTTATATAACTCAATTTCCATCACCCATAATCCAAACATCATGGGACTCACAGAAGAAGAAAAAAAAAAATTTTGTTTGGCTTGGTTTTTGAGTGTTGTTTCCATCACTCAAAAGTTTGAGTTTGGGTGATGAAAACCAAGAACACTTTTTTTTGTGTTTCCAAAAGTTCAAAATTGTGTTTCAGTGGCAATTTGGTTATTAGAGTGACTTCGCTCAACAAATCTTCCAACATCTTTGAGATGGGAATTGCAACTGTTGCACTGATCAATGGTCCCCACCTGTCACTGGGCAAGGTTGACCATTGTTGGGACACGTAGCTTCCAAAGACCTCTCCAAAAAGACTTTTCGGGACTCAAATTTGAGCTACGAGGATTATTGGTTGAAGCATTACAAGCCAATAATTTGTAAGCGCTTTTGGTAGTAAACTTACCAGAAGGAGTTTTGGACCAAATCAATCGGTCAGGAGGTAATCTGATACTCAACAAAATGCTCAAAAAATTTTCAGCTTCTTGTGACAAGAACTCCTGTTGAATCATGTCAAACTTCCATTCACATGTGCTTGTGTTGATGAGGCAACTCACCTTGGACTTAGGGGGAATGGAAGGAAGGGGGAGGTGACCTTTCTATAAAATTAATCCGGTAACCATTTATCTTCTCTAATACTCACAGTGTTACCATCGCCAATGCGCCAAACCATCCCTTTCTTCACCACCTCTCTAGCACTTAGAATGCTTTTCTACGCATAGGAGCTAGCTTTCGAGTCATTTCCCTCTAGAATAGAGCAATTTGGAAAAAATCTAGCCTTAAAAACTTTATTGCACAGAGAATCCGAATTGTTCATCATACGCCACACTTGCTTAGCCAACAAAGTTTCATTGAACTTCTCAATATCCTTGAAACCCATACCCCCATCCTCCTTGGATTCACACAGTCGTTCCCACTTCACCCAATGAATCTTCCTAGAATCGCCGTTGTAGCCCCACCAAAACTTGTGAATCATGACTTCAATATCCTTAATCAACCCCTTCGAAAGTTTAAAGCAACTCATGGAATAAGTTGAGATTGTTTGGATCACAGATTTAGTAAGGACCTCTCTGCCTACCTGAGAAAGTATTTTCTCCTTCCACCCCTGTAATTTTTCCCGCACACGCTCCCAAATATATATAAAGCTTTGCTTCTTTGCTCGACCCACAAAAGCAGGTAAACCCAGATGGCTTTCATACTGTCTCATTGAGGGTACCCCCAAAATCTGTTGTATACTTGTTTGAAGATCAAGTTGAGTATTGAAGCTAAAGATTATATTGATTTTATCTTTGTTTTCTTGTCTTAAAATTCAATTATCTAGTCAGTCATTTTGTTTTGTTTTTTTTTTTTTTTTAAACTGACTACTGAAACACACTTTAAAAACTATAACTAATCGATCCTTCTCTACTAGTTCCCTTCTTTTTCTGTACACGTTTACATCGAAAATATAAAGATAAGACCCAACACAACCCACACCAAGAGGCTGGTTTGAATTGCCTTATTTTGGAGTATCTATTTTATTTTTCCATCTTGTAAACAGACTAACTAATCATATGCATTTTCTACCAATTTTCTATCTACAAACTTCTCATGAGGTACAATCCTTTTACTGCAATGGACAAAATTTCTAGAGACTTGAAAATATATCATTTTGATATTTACTTTAACATCACAAAAAATTGAAAATTATAAATGCAAACATTGTAAAATTATTCATAAAAATTGACAGGCATCTATGGCCTAAATATCCCATAATTCATTTGATCATATCGAAGGGGAAGCATCTTCACAATAAGAGTGAACGAAGTGAATCTTTATCCAAATAAATGATCAGAATCCAATAACTCAAAGATTAAATTCGGAAAAAAATTCTGATTAAAAATCAAAATTTCCAACTAAACAATTACCAGTCCAAGCCACTGCAATCTACCAGAAAATGACAAACAAAAATTTTAATCATTCCAACTGAAAGAAAATATGGGGGAACATAATCAATTAATCATGCGGGCTGAGATAAACACGAACGCAACTTTACTAAGCAATTTTTTTTAAAGGGAAATATCAATTAGAGAAAAATGAATCATAAAACAAAATATAGTAGTATTGCATAGCGCAAAATTAGTTAGGTCTATTGCAAGCAAAACCTAAAATATTTAATTTCAGTTGCAAAAACAAAAGCTCTTCGTCCTTGGCAGAAATGGATAGCAATAAGTGGGAGGTAAAAAAACACATTTAGGTAATATCTTATTCCACCCATTTCCTCCCACCTAGTAACTATCATGTCTCAAAACTGTAAAAAAAAATTACAAAAACTCTAGATAAACAAACACCAAATAAATTGAGGTCTACAGGATATTCAAAAACAGAATAGTAAATCACTGGGAAACTCCAAGCCACTTGGTGAAAACCTCAAACTCTGTGTAATCACTATCGGAGATCATAGTCTGGTACCAAGCTTTTCCGGCAGTCTTGATGGCAGAAGCCTCCTCCTGAACATTCCAAAGGAAACAAGGTAACATAATAGTCAGTAACTGCTAAAATATCACGCAGAATAAAAAGAATACAGATTACAATTGAAAATCTGTCACTCATCAATAAGAAAGCAGTTAGACAAAAGGTTGGGCTGATATCAGTAGACAACAAATAGTAAATATGAACAAAAATATGCCCTATAGAGAGTAGGCTAAATAAAAGAGCAATAACAAAAACAAAAGCTACATAACAGGCTCAATACAAAGAAAATGGAAGTTACAGACATACAAATAGGCTGCATGATTGAAAAAGGCAACAAAACGAAAGAGTTAAAATACAGGGAGTCAAGATTGATCATAACAGCAGGAATTGCAAAATATTAGTATATAATATGGAACTTAATTAAGGAATAACTGCCAACACAAGGCTTAGAAATGAGAACACTTCAACAACACTTGAGAAATGCAATGTCAAAACATCTTAACACAATTGATAAATAAACTCAAATGGCAATGGAAATTTGAGCTCAAATTTACGAAGTTATTGTTCCTACACCTAAATTATCACAACTTTAAAAAACAGCTAGAAAGATGGAGGAAAAACGAGAAGAAAAACACCACTCCCTAAACCAAAATAAATAAAACGAACCTATATAAGACAAATTTTCATATTTGAAATGTAACTAATTTATACAAACAAGTATTACCAAAGGGAAACAACGAAATTTGAAGACACATGAATCATCTATGCCAACTCAAGAAACAGTGCACCCATTGCATAATATAAAACTTAAAACCCTTTAATTGGACTACCAGGGTTATGTACAACTACTTTAAGAAAGACATACATTACTTAAAAGCGCACACATACAAACACAGCTTAGAAAATCACGATTCAAAATGTTTGTCCATAAACCCCATTTCCAAAACATACGCACATACCCATTTCATTTTTACATCATTAATAACAAAATAATCTCAAAATCACAATTTATAAAAAAGCAAAAAGTGACATCGATATATACCTTAATGTATGGTGAAACACATTCATTACCAAATAGCATACACATACATACGCAATGTAGACAATAAACCCCATTTACATAATATAAGCAATGCCCATTTCATTAATATAAGAAACACAAAAATAAACTATGAGAACACACATAGACAATTATGATTACATAGTATTAGCAATACCCATTTCATTTCACATCATTATCAACAAAATAATCCTACAATAACAAGCATACATATACATTAACAAAATAATATACTACATACTGAAAGCAAAAGTAATACAAAAATATACCTTGGTGATTGGCGACCGCTTCTTCTCGAGCTTCTCCTTCTTGGCCTTAACACGATCGGCCTCAGCCAAAAGGGACATCCTCCTCGCGGTCTTAGCATAAGGGTTGAGCTTCAACATTGCGTTCAGGTTCTTGAGTGGGTTCTTCTTCAATGGAGCCCTCTTCACTTCCTTCTTGATTGGCTTCACAACGCTCTGCACCTCATCAGAGTTGATAATCCTAGCCAAATCAGCATTCGCCATCTTGGCCCTAGGCAGAACATACCCCTTCTTCTTCTCAGAGGCCTTATCGAACGACCCATAGATGGAATCGAGCTTCTCGAAAGCCGACTTGGTCCAAATCACAAACCTCCCAAGGTGGCCACCAGGAGCCAGCTTCAACAGATTCAACCTCTCCACATTCACAATATCAATCCCAGGGATGTTCCTGAAAGCCTTCACGAGCTTCGCGCCTTCGGAACCATACACAAGAAGAGGACCCTTCCTGTTAATGTAGCGGCGGTTTCTCATCTTACCTTTCCCAGGACGGATCGAATGGCTCTCCTTTGCCTTATCGGCGTCGGGGGCAGCTCCGATCTGCTTCAAAGCCTTGAGAGCCGCAGAGGTCTTCTCCAAGCTCTCAGCCGAGTCACTGATAACGAGTGGAAACTCGGGAACTGATTCGATTCTGTGACCGCGAGCTTGAACAAGAGATGGGATAGCAGAAGCAGCAATGGCCGAAACCATGGCGTATCGTTTCTGGTTCACGTTCACCCTCCTATGCCAACGGCGCCAGATCTTGGTAGGAGCGAACATGCGACCGCCGCGGCACATGTTCCCGAAAGCTCCCTGACCGGCACGGTGGGTACCACCGCCGGGGACACGGGGGATACGGGACACGGCGCGTCCGGTACCCCAGGACTCGGCTGAGGTCTGGTGTCCGGCCTTCTTGGACACGGCGTAGGGTTGGCGCTTGTTGTTGGAGATCTGGGCGTGGACGAAGTTGACGATGTCGGGTCTGATGGAGGCTTTCATGACATCGGGCAAGGCGACGGTGGTGATTGTATCGGTGGCCATGTCACCTTCGAGGGATTGGACAGTGACAAGGGGGCGCACAGCGGCCATTGGTGAAGGGAAATGGGGATTGCGAAAGAAAACGAAAGAGAGAGAGTGGACTAGGGTTTATGTGTTAAAGGGAGTGGAGAAAGGTTTGAGTGGGTTTTTATAGGTGGAAATACTGTGGGTTTGGGACAATCCTGGGCCTGGTTTTAGGGTTTTGGGTTGCGCTTGATGTTTTCTTTGGTTTTTTGGATTGGGCTTGTAAAATTAACGCCAATTAATTTTCGTTACTTTTTTTTTTTTAATTTTATATATATAGAATATTTTTATTACTATTGGATATATATATATTAAAGAATAGGATATCTTTCGAGTATTTAAAATAATTTGGATTGATTGTAAAAAAGAAAAAAGAAAAATTGTTATATACTATTCACTTTTTATTTTACACTATTCTCTTTTTGATATAAACTATTTACTATTCACGGGTGATGAATGTAAGTCCATCACATTAAATGGGTGCAGCAACTTTAGGGGATCTTGCTCCATTTGTAGTTGCTTCATCAGTTCATCTTTCGCCTATATATATATATGAGCCTTTGCTCTCATTGTAATATACTGAGGAAATTAGAGAAACACTGAGAGTAAAAGAGAGATATATGTATATCAGTCCAAAAATAATATGTTGTGTTGGATGACCACTACACAATGAGCAATTTAGGTATAATATCATTCTAATATTTTATTCTCTTGCCTATATATATATATATATATATATTTACTCTATTTTACAACAAAAGTTTTGTTTTTGTTTTTGTTTTTGTTTTTGGGATCTTGACCTTCTTTTTCATACGTTTTACTATTGGGCTTGGTCAGCTTGGAGCTCCTTTTTTTTTTTTTGGGTTTTATTCTTGGGGTTTTGAGTTCAGTTCTTATTTGGCCCAGAATGATTCAAATTTCATCTAACAACATAAGTTTGTCCAAAATTATTTCTATACCGCACGAATTGAGCTCATGGGCTGAATTATTTCCACAACAAGACATGATATTTACAAAAATAGGAGTTTGCAGAAAATGCTCAATTCCAAGCCCAATGGATTGTTTGGGGAAAAAAATCCTGAGGTCCGGACATGTCTTTTGAAGGCCCAAGCCAAGCCTTAATGGGTAAAGCATTCCGCATGAAACCCAAGTTTCACTAAATCTGGAATCCAGTACAACTCGTCACCAGCAGAGGACACTCCAATGTGTATCTGTACTGGATTTACTCATAATAAAATGACTACATTTTACACTAGCCCTCAACCTACTATAATTCTCCAATTTTCGGTGGGTTTTGGGAGCAGTTGTAAATAAAATATATGACACTAAACACAAACATAAACAGAATTTTTTGGTTTTAATTAAAATTTGGCTTCAAACAAATTTAGACCTATCTTTTCCAACTCATTACATGGTTTTTTTATAAGATTATTCATATGTATTATTTAAATAAGTCACATGACTTATTAAAATAGTCATGTAACTTAAACTACATAGATAATTTCTTTAATTGCCATATTGTGGTTCAAAGCAAGATAGCTCCAAATATGTTAAGAGCCAAAATTTTTCCATAAAAATCAGGGTTAACTCAAAATATTTCCACTACCACATATCATTACATAGAGTTTGCAAATCTGTATTATGATTACGTAGAATCCTTCCATGAACCAAAAGTATTACTGCAGGCCAACAGGGCAGAGTAACAATGTGAACTCTTTTTTGCTGAAGATAAGCAAAATATCTAAAGCAGTTAAAGCACACAATTTGGAAGATAAACTGAATTGAGGCTGGAGAATATCAGCATTACTAGAAAATAACAGATATTTACTTACAAAAGAGTAACAAAAAAATATTTACTTACAATTGGCTCAAAATCAGGGCTAGACAAGTTAACAGTGAGGTTTCTCATCAACAACAAAACCTGCACAAGTCACCAAGTGTATTATGAACACAACACGACATCTTAAATAAGAATATAAAAGGTTTGTACTTCTTTTTCTCTTTTCTTTATGGAAAGTGGGGGGAGGGGGAAACATTACATATTAATAATTTCATTTTGTGCCAATACGTGAGAGTCTTATAGAATAGAACAACTCCTTTATATGGCCCAAACATGAATTGTATACTATGCTCCTGCAGGAGGAAAACCTGTTTATTCATAATGTTTCCGAAAATCTAAGGCATCATTGAAGAATTTGACTAAAATAACCATTTACCACTAGCCACCAATAAACCAGGTCCTCTGATTTATATGGTAACAAACAAAAAACTATCTCCCCAGTTGCACTTTGGCTCAACAAGTACCCGACACCCCCCCCCCCCCCCCCTCTCCCCTTTTTCACCAAAAAATAAGAGTTATTTCCACAAATATCATATGATGATGCATCTTAGTGACCTGCTGATAATGAAATAATCTTAGCTATCTGCTGACAACGTAAATTGTTAAAACTGAAAATAGGTTTCATTCAACTCACAGTTTCAAAAATTATGGGATCCATTTCCTTGAGCTTCTGAACATGGCCCTCAGTCTCTGGATCAAAAACACTCCCAATGAAGCCATACACTTCCTGGCAAACCTGCAAAACATAGTCAAAGATAACCCACCCTTCAATTTTTTTTATTCCATTTTAACTTTGAGGCAAGTGAATCAGAGAATAAATTAGCAAGGTCTAGAAGATTACCATGGAGGACTGGAGCTTGTTTCCCTTGCTTTGGTATACTGTTACTAATCCGTGCTGGCCCCCAAATAGGTCAATTGCAAAGGAAAATAACCTTTCCCATCCTCAAATCAGTAGAAGTTTCCAGCCAACATGTCCATTATTTAAATAAATCTTATTGTCTTATTGATAACCTTTCTTATCTTTTCTTTTTTTCATCCCAAACAACCTTGTTTGATGAATACTCTCACATACTTCCCGTACTGCACATGTTTCTTGCCTTCCCAAGATTTTATTTATTCGCAACGCATACATATATCCAAATTTAATCTTTAAACACTATCATTTTGTACTCTTTTCAATTTGTGCAACTCTCACAAAGTTTACAGTTGGACTTACACACCAATGACAGGATGATCTTGACAACTTTGAGTCACCCATTTAATCTCACATATAAACCCAATGTGTAATTAGTGAAAAGTTGCCAATTTGGCTTCTTTCCCATCCCTAATATTTACTTCAACATAACCTCTTCAAGGTTAATTAAATTGAAAGAAAACTTCAAAAAATAATAACCTATAACGTTATTCCCACAGAATTATGAGAATTTAGCATGACATATATAGTCCTTTAGCATGCTTCTCACATTCAACGGATTGACAATACTGACTAGAGCTTCTTGATATGGAATGAGTTGCTTCCTACTCAGCTTAGACTCCAAGTAGAAATCAGATTTGTGACCAAGTACAACTAGCATTATACTCAAAGGTGACTACATTTTCTTAAACTATATAAGGTAAAACAACTTTTCAACAAGTGATAGTAACTTCCCCCACAAACAGCATTAACTTAGAACTCACTATTCAGTTGATGAAAATCAAAATGAAACAAGTCTTCATTTTTTTTAGTAATGACAGGGGAAGTCTACACATTTTAGCTTGTTGGACCGAGCTAAAGTCAAAGAAATGCATATAGACAATAAAATTAGGCAACAAAACAACCACATGTGCATTAAAATAAAAACAGAATAATGTGACTACATCAGAACATTACAATTTGTTCAAATGTAAAATGAACTCGATTGAAAAGTACACTCACCTATTCTACTTGGAAAATATTAATAACTTAAAGCACAGCCTCTTGACATTCAATCTTCATCTTCAGAGCTGGCCTCTTCGCTACTATAATCACTGCTGTCATCATCTTGATCCAGAATATCCAGCTCAACATGCCGAACCTGTATTGGCCCAGGTGGCTTATGTTGAGGTGCAAGGGGCCCACGCATTTGTTGCTCGTCAGCCCTAGGAACAGGAAGAGACTCAAGCACAGACAATGGCACAGGGTCCCCGGGCTTCCATCCAGGCGGGGGAATTGGCAAATTAATGGGCAATTCCACAGGCATCCCAGGTTTCCAGCCAGATGGAACAGTGATGTTTGAAGGAAGCAGACCAGTTAGATTTGCAAGTGGATTGGCATCTGCTGGCTGTGAAGCTGGGGGCTCAACAATAGCTTCAATTGTTTTCTCCTTGCTTTCGTCCACTTTAGGTAAACCAACATCAAGGTCAGCAAAATTGTAAAGCTGCGAAGCACGCATTTGCTCTTCTTGTGGCGCAGGCGGGAGAGCACCACGAAGGGGAGCCTGCCCAGCACCGAATTCAGGTGGTGCAAAGGTCGTGTAGCTTATCTTATGGGCATACGATAAAATATCCGACAATTTCAGCTTAGATGCAACAGTGGTAGTACAAGAAGAAGAATCATCCTCCTCCTCCTCCATGCTCTCATCCTCCTCTAATTTCGCTCTTTTGGGGCGGCGGTAATCAGAGTAATCATCAACAAGAATATCAAGAACACGCTCAGCGTCTTTCAGCTTATTAGCAAACGCGAGAAGCGAAGAATCCTTGGACTGGATTTCGCGGGCAACTTTCTTCTTAGCATCCTGGAGATCAAGAATCTCTTGAAGCTCCGCGACAGCTTCGAAGAGCTGGGTTTGAAGGACAGTGAAAAGGGAGTGGATTTCTTTGGCAGTAGAAGGGGAGGACTCGAGCGGGGTGGGTTGGGTTTGAGGGGAGTGGAAAGTAGGGAGAGAGCCACGAAATGCGGTGAGCCAGAGGGAGCGATTAGGCGAGACCTCGAAGAGTTTGGAGGCCAAAGAAGCCATTTGGAGGAGAAGGGTTTGGGCTCTAGGGAGAGGTGGGAGGAGAGAGAGAAGAGTTGAAGAAGTGGTGGTGGTGGAGATAATGGGAACTGTGGTTGATGATGAGAGATTGGAAGAAGGTTGGAGCTGGTGATTTGGGTGATGGGTGATTTTTGGTGGGGTAGGGTTTTGAAGTGAAGGTGAATTTGGGTTTGTGAGCCCTAACCTTGCTGGAGATTGAAGCATTTTTTGGGATTTGGTACTCTTATTATTGGATTTGGACCTATAAATTTTGTTCTTTCTAATTCAATTCAAACAATACTGACCAGCAATTTGAAGAATGTTAACATAGTAATTGCATAGTGTGGAAATTGTTTTTCCTAAGTGGGTATTAGCATAGCCAGAAAGAAAAAAAAACCCTAGAAAAACCTTAGTTTTGGGAAAGATGAAATTTTAGTTCGATTGGAATATACAAATCTCTAAAATTAACTGAATGAAAAATAAATCAATGACTGTAATCAGTGAATCGAATTTGGGGAGAGAAAACCTTTAGGACGAACCTGAACACGTGCGGGGAATTTCACACGAGCGAGGGTTTCCGAAGAAGAAGGAAACTAAAAGACTCAGTGAGACAGAGAGAGAAAGAGAGAGAGTGTGTGCGGTGGCATCGTTGTGCTCTGCTGCCACCAATGGCGGTATGGGTCTCTTGGGTTTCGGCCTCAGCAAACACGAGCAGAGAGAGAGAGAGAGAGAGAGAGAGACTGAGAAAATGTCGGGGAAAGCGTAAAATATTTTACGGTTTTTGACTTAAACGTGTGTTTGGTAAAAATTATTTTTGCCAATTTATTTTACTATTTAACTTATTTTTGCTACTATTTATGAGTTTTTCTGTACTATTTTAGTTAACTTTTACCTTTGCATACAGTACTTTCAACAAAATATTTTTAGTTTTAGCAAAATAAACTCTTAATTGTTCTTTATGACTGAAAATAGATTTTTTTTTGCATTTAACTTTTCCTTTTTTTTTTTTTTTAGTTAGTTGTCTACTTTGCAAAACCATTCAGCAAACTAGCATCTCGAGTTTCTAAAACTCGAATTCGAAGATAGAGCTCGAGGTTTTAAGACTCAAGTTGCAAGTAGTGGCATTCGATGTGGAAAAAAATCAATGTGGAACTTGAGTTTTTAAGACTCGAGTTCCACCATTTTCTTTTCCAGCAATCTGTTCGTGTGGAACTCAAGTTTTTAAGACTTGAGTTCCACCATTTTCTTTCAAATCAAACTTTTCGTCTTTGTCTTCTTCTTCTTCTCCTGTTCTTTCTCATTTGCTTCTGCACTTCTTTATTCCAGATCACTTCATCTGTTTTTCAGATCATTTTGCTTTTTCGGATCTGCTTATCCAGATTCTTCCTCTGCTTCTCCAAATCTCTGTTTTGCTTCTCTAGATTCTTCCTTCGATTCTGGCTTCCGATCTGGTTCTTCGATTCTTCTTCATCTTCATCTGCAGATATTTCTATAGAACTCGAGTTTGAGAAATTCGAGTTCCACGTGGATAAATTGCTCCAGCTCAGCACTAGAACTCGAGTCTTTGAAACTCAAGTTTGTCACTGAACTCGAGTCTTTGAATCTCGAGTTTGTCACTGAACTCAAGCTTCACAGACTCGAGATGCTAGTTTCCAGTTCCATTTCTACCGCATGCTAACTTATTATATTGACTCCCACAATTATGCTAGTTAGAAAATTACCTCTTGAAAATATTTTACATTTTGACCAATTACTTTACTGCAAAACAACACTGTAAAATATGAAACTATTTTCTTTAAAATATTTTATATAAAAACAAATAGAGCATTAATGGAATTTTGATTGAGTGTGGTAATTTGTATTCTTCTATTTGAAATAATTTGAGGTGGTATTTTATTATTGGATGGTGTAAACATTTATATCAGGTCTATTGAATTTAAACTTGTTTTTTAAGAGAGAATTAAATAATAAAAAAAGTTTTACAGAACTGCATATATTTTTTTAGATGGTGCAACTTTGCAAAAATGATGTATTAGTGACTCCCCAATTCAAGTTAACACATATAAATATAAAGAAGGCTGTTTTTTTTTTTTTTTTTTTTTTTATGAAAAACAAATCACAGAGAGGCATATGCTTCATATAAAAAAAAAGTCAGATATAGAGTTCTTAAGATGAATTTTCAATATGGATTGGATTGAAGATCCTCTGGATTGGTTAATATCCGATAGTTGATGAGGACAAAGTAATGTCACTTACTTTATCATCATAAAGTAAATGATTTTGTAAGGGAAATATATTTTTACAGTATTCTTGCAGTACAACTCAACAAAGCCTCGTGGCCCTCATCATATCCTTTTGAATTAAAAATCACCATTGTGCTTAGTGATGGATTGGCCATATGTGCTCATAAGCACTAATCAAATTGAATAAAAAGCAATTTTAGCCTGCATAAATAACTAAGATTCCATGGCTGAAAAATAAAATCAATATATATATATATAATTTCTTGTAGTTGTACTGCTCTAGAGACAAACTTACACGTGAGAAATATTTTCTTACATACAATATTAAACTACCACCAAAAAGATCTTACAAGTTACAAGATATACAGACTGGTTTGGTTGAAGGCCAAACTAATGGAATAGCAAGAATAATAACTATATTTCCCATCAAGGCCACTGTGCATTAAGAACCTCGTGGACCTTGAAGATTAGTTGAAACTTCTCTTCATTCAGCACGACTTAACACACTCTCTCTAGAGCTACATAGTTAGATTCTTGAACTTGCAGACTTCAAAGCATATTGTTACAATAACCACTATTACACGCCTACATTTGATGAAGCCAGCTAAGAAAACAGAAAAATCCCATCTAAATAGCACCCAGTTCTGTGAGGGAGAGATATAACAGGTTAAGTAACTAACAAGTATCAATTAAGAAAAGCACATAATATCTGTAAATTGTAAGAACTAACCAGTTCAACAGGATAGATCACTGGTCTGCTTCTTGGCAACAAATCCAGCAGCTAACCCAACTGTTTTAGAATTAACATCATATGATGACAGGACGTTCCTCTGAACAATCAATAAATCAACTAGTCAGGATTACTGACCAATTGTTCAAGAATTCCATTATTGTTCAGGTATAAGGAACAGGAACTAGATAAAAATCTGTTTTGCTGAGAATCAAATAACCATCCTTGATTGATTTTTCTTCAGCTCAAAACAATGTCTTAAATAAACTAATACAGACTATTACAGCATTCAATATATTAAAGGAGAACGCATTGAGATTGAAAGGGGGCTTGATCCAGTAGTGGTTGCTTCTAAATGCAATTCTTGTTAGACTGTTGACAATTTCTGAAGAGGTTAGATTTCCTATCAAATATATTGGGTTTCAGTAAAATCATGTGATGTCCCCAGAGTATTCTAACAGCAAATCATAATCTCCTGGTTTTCTTTCTCAAAGAATCAACCCAACTAAATGAATGTCTAAATTGTTCTCCAATAGGTGTTATATTCCATATTTGACCTATGTTGAGTTCAGATGACTGTTGAATTTTATTTTCTAGTTTTGAATAATCTAGAGTAGAATTCTTCACGCAGTTTATGTATTAACACTTCCAGATCAGTGGTCAGAACCTGACCAATAAAAATTTTCAAGTGCTTTTCCCCGTCCAAAAAATGTGTTGGGGGTATATTTCTGCAATCATATCATGCAGATACTAGAAGCAAGTCCAGTGGGAAATTTTTTTAAAAATTATGATGCAGTCATTCACATATTTTAGAACTTAAGATATTAAATAGTACTAATTATTCTCTATTTCTACACTGCTTTTACATTTCTCTCAATAATGAGAACAGTTCTGGAAAAATACATATGAACAACCCATATGCGCAAACCCTCTCACCTAATAGCAAAATGGTGCAAATATTTTCCATTATTTATAAAATTTTCCATCATATAGGTAATGTGTTCCATTTGTTTGTAAAAGCATAAAAAATAAAAGAGTGCTGTGAACTTTGAGATTCAGCAAAAATTACAATTATAACATTGGATTCCACTACCATTTATCATTACATAGAGTTTGCAATTCTGTATTATGATTTTGTAGAATCCTTCCATCAACAAAAACCATTACTGCAGGCAAACAGGGCAGAGTAATAATTTGAACTCTTTTTTACTGAAGTTAAGCAAAATATCAAAAGCACACAATTCTGAAGATAAACTGAATTGAGGCTGGAGAATATCTGCATAACTAGAAAATAACAGATAACGGATATAAGTGCCACAAAAGTTATAGTTAAGAGTAACAAAAAATATTTACTTACAATTGGCTCAAAATCAGGGCTAGACAAGTTAACGGTGAGGTTTCTCATCAACAACAAAACCTGCACAAGTCACCAAAGTGTATTATGAACAGAACACAGCATATTAAATAAGAAAATAAAATTTTCGGGCTTCTTTTTCTCTTTCTTTTTGGAAAGTGGGGGAGGGGGGAACATTACATATTAACAATTTCATTTTGTGCCAATACGTGAGTCTTATAGAATAGAAAAACTCCTTTATATGGCCCGAACATGAATTGTATACTATGCTCCTGCAGGAGGAAAACACATTTATCCATAATGTTTCCAAAAAATCTAAGGCATCATTGCAGACTTTGACAGGTCTTTTTGAAATCCGTTTATTTTGCTGAAACTGAAAATTTTTTGCTGAAAGTACAAAGTTAGTTGAAATAGTGCTATGAGACCTATAAATAGTATCAAAAAGTGTAGCGGAGCCCATGAATAGTACCAAAAATAAGCTGAATAATAAAATAAGCTGGGCTTTTAATTTGAAGCCAATCGCACACTAAAATAACTATTTACCACTAGCCACCAATAAATTATCTCTTGCCCTTCGGCTAAGAAGAGTTATTTCCACAAATATCATATGATGATGCATCTTAGTGACCTGGCTTGTAAAGAAATAATCTTAGCTATCTGCTGACAATGTAAATTGTTAAAACTGAAAATAAGTTTCATTCAACTCACAGTTTCAAAATTTATGGGATCCATTTCCTTGAGCTTCTGCACATGGCCGTCAATCTCTGGATCAAAAACGCTCCCAATGAAGCCATACACTTCAGAAAAGTCTGGCAAACCTGCAAAACATGGTCAAAGAAAACCCACCCTTCAATTTTTCATATTCCATTTTAACTTTGAGGCAAGTGAATCAAAGAATAAATTAACCAAGGTCTAGAAGATTACCATGGAGGACTGGAGCTTGTTTCCCTTGCTTTGGTATACTGTTACTAATCCGTGCTACCCCCTTCGATGCAACATCAGCTGAATCAGTAACGTTGTATGTCAAAATAAGTTTTGGAAATTTCTCTTGAATAAAGCTAGTCTACCACTATTATCACAAAGAAATTAACACAGAAAGGAGAGTATCCATGCCTTCGATTCCGTGAAGACTAGTAAAATCATCTTGTGATGGCACCATTTGGCTTGATGAAGCATTTATCATCATGGAAGTTTCATCCCACGGAGAATATCCTGATGCAAGATTATTTACCGAAGAAGGATAAGCCAATGATCCTTGTAGTGGCATCAAAACTGCCAATCCAATAAAATTGAATGTGAGAATGTCAAAAAACTCAAAATCCATATAAACATTTGTAACGAACGCAAGTCATTAATTATCCTAAAGATTGCCACACCATTTTTGGATGCCTTTTGTGGATAAGGATGAGAAGCCTTTCGCTTCGGGCGAGGAGGAGGTACATGTGCTACTGTACCATTCTTTTGAACTTTCAAGAAGTATTTTTGGGCATGACTTCGAATCTGCAAAAGCGAAAAATGAATTACTTAGCAACAAATAGTGGTTCCCCAATAAAAATAATAAAAAATGAAGCCACACCCACAAGGGGCAATTCAATGTGCTTGAACCTGAATCACTGTCTTTGAACCCACAAAATCTTCAATTTTTTTCCAGTCACGATCAAACCTATATAACGAAAACCAATTGTTTCTAAAATAAATAAAGAAAATGCATTGCAAAAATCTAATGAGTCCTAGTCAAACAAAATACACTGTTTATTCAGTTTAACTGGTTGAAACAACATAAAAAAAGAGTAATGAAAAAACTGAAACGACATGTCAGCTTGAGAGTACTTCATTCGCTTCGAAAAAAGAAAATCTGTTTTCAAAAGCAAGAGAGTTACTAGAAAGATGGGTTGTGAGAGAATTGATTTGAAAGTGAAAATTTAAGTAAGAAAAAAGATAGAGAGAGAGAGAGAGAGAGAGGAACTGACAGTTGAAGTGCTTCGAGGAACTTGTCGTGCTCTTCGTCAGTCCAGCTTTCTCTGGACTTGGTAATAGTATAAGGCTTCCTCACCTTCTTCCCTGAGCTATCAGTGGGTGTTGACGAGGTGGCCATGGATTGAGGATTCTGAGTAGGCTGTGAATTCATGTTGAAAGTTGAGCATGGAAAAGAGAGACAGTGGGAGACGCGGAGAGAGAAGTAAAACTTGTGGCGGGCTACAATGCGTGTATATGCGGTGAGTTATTTGAGACCGCTCATCCACTACGCCGATTTCATCGTCTTGTCGACGTGACTTCCTCGTGTGGACATTGGAATGGCTGTAGTATGAAGTTGTCGACCAATCAAATGACCAACATAACCTTAAAATCCATTATAAAAAACATAACCTTAAATTCTACAAAATTATCTTGTATACCACCCAAAAAAAATAAAACAAATAAACCAATATAATCAAGGGTATGTTTGGATACTGTTTATTTGCTAAAAATTAAAAATTTATTACTAAAAATATTGTGGCAAAATAATTTTCAAAAGTGTGAGTAGTGCTGTGGGACCCAAATTTACCTAGAAATCTGTATTTTGCTGAGTTTGGTGGAAAAGTGAACTATATCCATAGTCATAGGACCCACTAAAAAATGCAAAACGCGTGGATTGGGTGTTCACCCAATCCAAACGCACGCTAAAATTATAAAAGTAGGAGTTAATCTAAAAAAAGAAATATTATGTTAACAATATTTTCACAACCCGATCATAGATGAGTAGTTGTTATAGCCTATGATTTAAATCTATTATTGAAATTACTTTTTTATCTTATTAATAACAACTTTTATCAACCTGTCACTTAGAATTTGTGGTAAAATAGTTGTGAACATTACATTTCTCACTGAAAAATGTCTAATTATCCCTTTAAAAATAGAATTGAGCTCCTAATTATCAGTGCCGGCTCAAGGCATAGGCAAGTTGGGCCTAGGCCTAAGGCCCCACTAAAAAACAAATTTTTTCTTAGGAAAAAAAGCCCCACTTTCCATAGTTAAAAGCCCAAATTTTTATAAAATTATATATATATATATATTTTTTTTTCTAAAGGTTGTACATTTTTTTTATTAGTGATGTTAAGGATATTACAAATTTTACTATTGGCTTACAAATTGCCATGTTATTAATCACAAAAAAGTAATATAAACATTCATTAGTTAAATTGATGAAATTCATCAATGAGAAACAATATCACATTATATTTTGAACATTTTATAGTGCTTTTAATTAGCGCATTTTTCTTTTTCATTTATATTAAGACTCTGAAAGTACGAGACCAATAGAACCTTAACTCAATTGAAATCCTAAAATATTTCAAAAAGATGTTGCAAATGTGTTAAATCATCAATTATAGATTAATCTCTCCTAATAGTTTGAGACTTTGATTTTTGTAAAATAATATCCTACAAAGTCATACACCAAATAATATTGATCTCTCTCTCTCTCTCTCTCTCTTAAAATCAAAATATAAAATTAAAAATTAGATTTCAATTTTATTTAACTATGCATCTTCTTATATCCAAAATAAAGTACATTTTTCAATCGCAATATATTTTTATTTCTTTTTATTAATATTTATAGGTTCAACTATGATATTCAATTCTCTATATGAAATTAACATTAATCTAGTTGGTATTATTTATGTATTTAATGTATTAAATTAACCTTAATTTGATTAGTATTAAATAATTTTGTTTAATTAATATTTACATATTAAAGGCCCCGCATAAATTTTTCGCCTTAGGCCCCAAATTATGTTGGGCTGCCCCTGCTAATTATAACCCGCCTTTCGTTCAAATTAAAACATAACTAACCCATTGGCTCAGTAATTATAAAGACAAGTTACTTTTTTTCTTTTACTCTTTTCATTTTCTATTGTAATTTTTTTTTTTTGTTTACATTTGATAAAATCTTATAGTTCAATTTGATAACAATATCTGATTATGATACTATATTATTTTCAATTTTTCTTACAATAAACACATTTTTATGAAATAATATAAACTATTACATAAAGAATTTAAGTTATTAACATGTTTGAAAGGCAATTTTTTTTTAGAATATATTTTTTCTCTTAAGTTAAAACATCTGTTTCTTTATTTTTATTTTTTCCTATCCTTAATTAACAGATATCAATAAAGTAGAAAAAAATTTCATGAGGTTTGGCGTGTAAAAGATATATATAAAAAGTCAAATGTAAAATGATTTATAAAAGTGATATTAGTGATTGACTCATGTGAAAATGATATTACTATGATTAGAACCGACTATATTAACAATTATGAAAAAAAATTATATCTTCAAAATTATTTAAAGAAAAAATATGTGAGAGATGTGGCAAACGGGTGGATCAAATCGGGTCAATTAGCTTGTGGGTCGGGTTGGGTTCACCAGTATTTTTCATATGAATTTTTTTTATAAAGAAATTAAACAACATGTATTTGTCATTTGGAAAGTTACGCAGCAAATTACTTGATGTAAAATGAATTACTTTGAATTCACCACTCATATCAAGAACCGGCTCAACTAAACAAATTAATAATTATTCAATAATTTTAATATTATACAAATCCCAATATTACTATCCAAAACAAAATAGTACAAGGATAAGTAAAATAAATACACAAATTTTATTTCTACACAATATAAACACCACAAAACATAAAACAAAATTACGACAAATGCCTTATTGGATAACTAATTTGACAAAGAATAAAAACATATAAGAAATTTACAATCTTGAAAACTAATTTTATAATATATGATCAATTGTGGTTAGCATTCTATTTCTATTTGAGAATATACATTAAAGTTTGATTGTTTACTTATTTATACATGGTATATTTTATGAATATTATTTCATTGTTAAGTAACACACACTCCAAGAAATATCATTGTGGGGGGAGAAAAAGCCCAACCCAACGTATTGGGCCCAAGGCCCTATATGAGGAATACTGTTCGTCCGAGGAGATGAAGACACTCAGTCAGAGGCCCATGTAAAAAGAGAATGTCTGGAGATGAATACGTGCACTATCCGAGGAGATGTTCATATGTCCGAGGAGTCCGATATCCTCGGATCCGACGAAGTTTTGCCCGACACGTGTATGGGAGGTTCAAGTGATCTGTTTGACAAGTGTTAAGAGAGAAAGGAGCCTCGGACACGCAAGAAGGTAACAGGAACAGAGAAATATCAAGGAGACAGACTTCAACCACCGCATTTAATGCACTGCACCTACCTTCCTGGCCACATTTATGTGGAGAAGACCCCTGAACAGTGCATTCTCAGCTACCGCCACTCAGACAGGGTTAAAGGGGGAGTGTGATGGGACATGCACTCAAGTGGGCGCCTAGATGATGAACAAGTGGACGGTGAAGATGTGGAAAGGCAGTACTATATAAGAGAGAGGTGTCTCTGATAGTAGGGGATCGGAAAATCGGAAAGAGAAAAGAGTGTATTATTTTACTGTAACTCTAAGAATTGTAACCCAAGTTCATCAATGAAAATCACCTCTTCGGACAAGACACTTACATCCGTCCGAGCACGTATTAATTCAAATTCTCCCACTAGCGTTGCTGTTTAATACTGTTATTTTCATTATTAGCTTAGCTCTTTCACCCACTCTCTACAAATTTATTGTTTTGGGTTCAGTGGGCTCCAAATCCACACCTTCTTGGGCTTGGGCTGCAAAATCTGACCCTACAATCATAATTTATTTTGAGAATGTACACTTATCTCCCTAAATTATAACCATTTTTATGCTTACTCCCCTAAACTTATGAGAATGAACTCTTTATCTCTTAAACTATACCCCCTTTATACTTACCCCCTAAATTATGAGAATACACATTTACTTTTCTAAACGATTACCCGTGGGATAAAGTGCAAAGTGTTACATATCTAATAGTTTAAGAGAATAATTGTGCATTCTCATAATTTAAGGGGCAAGTATTACACAAATAATAGTTTAGGTAGGTAAATGTGAATTCTTAAAGTTTAGAAGATAAATATTAAAGTGAGTATAATTTAGGTGGAAAGTGCAGTTTCTCTTCTTTTTCTTTTTTTGTATTTTTTATGTTCGTATACAATAATTAAAAGGGTTTTACTAATGTGTGCCCTTAGGGCATACATTAGTAAACCATTTTAGAAAACATTTTATAGAAAAATGAAAAGATACCAATTTTTTGACAACTTTTTTAATTTCTCATAAAATATTTTCAAAAATAAATAATTAATGTGTGCCACCAGACCTAATTAAGAATTCCCCTCGAGCTGGTATTCTAAAACACCTTAAACCACGTAACCTAATTCCCTAGGTTACCAAATCCCCCAGACAATGGTACTTTAGGCATGTACCATGTTGATCATTAATTATTTTATCCCATGAATAGTGACCAAAACAAAAATCTTCACAAAACCGTAGGTTTCCAATAGATATCATATCAGATAGTACGTACTAGTACGTATGTAAAATGTTTATAATATAAAAGATGAAGATACGTACGTTAAGGTTTGGGATGACCCAAAAAACAAAAGTCATACAAATATGATTAGCTCGCGACACTCTACAGAGCCGCCGATGTATTGAAGTTTTTGGCGAATAATCGCGGAGCCTAACGAAGAAGTGGGTCCCAGTTTGAGATCTGCGATGTTACGTGTGCTTCTATTCGGACCACCAGTACAAGAACCCAACACTATCGTGTGATGTGTCGTTCCCACATGTATCACTCAGATTTGGTAAAGTTCTTTCGGCTTTTTATTATTATTATTATTATAGTCTCTCTCTCTCTCTCTCTCTCTCTCTCTCTCTCTGTGATGTTTTTAGATAACAACAACAAGATCCAACGGCTCAAATGCATTTATTCTCTACTTGTGGTGGAGGATAATGGGCCTTGTTGGACCCTACCACGCCCGACGTCTCGTTTTTAAACTTTTATATTTTTGGTTTAAAAAACTTAAAAGTATTGTTTTGCTCTCTTCACTTTACACGAATTTTGCCTTTTTGTTTCTTTTTTTGTTGTTGAGAAAACCCTTTTTGTTTCTAAACTTTAAATTTTATGTTTGTTCTTTAATAGTTTAAATTTTTTAAAGCAATGCTAGACGACGAATAATCACGTCATTTTTGTCAAAACTTGTCACGTAGTTAGTCGTGAATGGTGGAGGTGTAAATTCACGAGATGAGTTATGATAAACGTTGTGTGATTGTTTATGGTCTTAACATTATTCAAATTTTTATAATAGCTTAAGAGCATTCGCATTAGTTCGTGTAAACATTTATGTCTATTTTAGCGTAAGAACATATTTTTTCTATTTTACATACTCACTTTTCAAAACACTCTATATTAAATTATTTATTTTACACTACATTTCATTAAAATATCAATTTTTTAAAATGTTTATATTTCTTTACACACAACAACTATCATCTATTTTCTTCCTTAATCCTTGAAGTACATAAAAAAATTTAAAATAAATAGTATCAATATAAATTTATGTAATTAGTGAAACAACAATATATTTTTACACAATTTTACATAGTATGATGTTGGTAAATTTTGAACTTAATTAGCTAAAATGTGGTTTTTTTATTATTATTATACAAGCACTAATGTGAGTGCTCTAGAAACAATTATTTATTTACTTATTTTTACAATAGTTTAAGAATAAAAACAAATGTTTGTAAAGTTTAGGAGTAGCAATATATTTTAGCATTATTTTTCCTCTTTTAGAGACTAGTGACACATGGCAAGATCTTACCCACTAGTGTTAAACAGACTTTTGTTTATGACTATTCCAAGCTGCCGACTAAAGGCCAACCGAGAATGGTAGGCAAATAATAGAAAGAAGAAAAAGAAGTTTGGGTGAATGAGAAGAGCTAAACGGGACTGGTCCTAGTGATGAAAAGTCCATGTGAAAATGACTCATCGTATAGGTAAAGGGGTGGTTGAGCTTATAATTGGTTTAAAGCTTTGTTTGTTTGAATAAGGAACAGTAATAGGAGGAGAAGAATAGACATGCTTTCTCTAGTTTCCACTCGTTTTGGCCTTTTGGGCCTGCTCAGCTGTTAAACATGTTCAAGCTAATGAGAAAAAACTAATATTTGCATTTATTCCCCCTTTGAATTGGTCACCTTTCAACAAGTTTGGTGTAATTGGTGCTATTATATCCAAGCTTGATCTTATTTTCCAACTATAAACAAAATCATGCAATTAATCCGATTCAAGGATACCATTTTTTTAAAAGATTTCGATCTGTTAAATATGTTATGTGATGATTGAACGATGAATGAAAACATGAAATGAAAGAGAGAACAAACACACAAATTTACATGGTTTCGCCTAATAGCCTATAAGAAAGCTATTGACAACTACATATTGATATTAATTAAGTACTTGTGTTACAATGAACTCAATTTAGAGTTTATATACTAGAAAATACTTGACTAACTAAAGTTAATATGCTTGTTTTACAAGTATACGAGTCTGTAATTGGTTTGGGCTATGATATATTTAACACGATCAAAGTTCAACCACGTTTAAACTCTTGCTTCATAAACACTTCGAATGATGGATTTAAAACTCTCCAGCTCAAAATTGCACTTTCTGATCATAAAGATTAATAAAGAAACCGACCCTTTTTCCAAAAAACCAAAATGGAGTCAAGCAGGGTCAATTCAAAGAAAACTCAGGTGAACGCCAATTGCTATGGACATTTTTTTTTTCTGTTGAGGAAGTGCTTCACTGATTCTCTATATCTAGCCCAAAATTGAACCTTTTTCATTACAAACACCACAAATGACAACGGCCCTTTTGCCACAAGCCAAAATGGAGACAAGCATAGTCTAAAAGAAAGCTGTGAAATGCCATTAAAAAAATGGTAAAATTTGGCGAGAAAATGAGAGAAAGAAAGGAGTTGTAATATATTTATAGAGAAAATACAGTGAAGATTACATTTTTGGATTGCCATATCACTTCCTATTTGTAGTTGGATGAATCTAATTTAGAGGCAAGCTCGATCTTGTCATCTAATTGCTTTGGATTGCTTTGTTTAGTTGTGTAGAAGTTGAGTTTGTCACGAGGAAATTGCAAATATAAAAAAAAAATCAATGGCTTGGTAAAAATGTCGGTAATTTGATCCATGATAAACAAAAAACGTACATTAATAGTGAGTTGCACAATCACACGTAAAATGGAAGTCAATTTAATATGCTTTTTACGAGCATGAAAGGTTGGATTAGCGGTAATATATGTGGCCTCGATATTATCACATTAAAGAATTGGCAACCTCGGAAGAAAAATGCCTAACTTCTACAATAACACTACAAAAAAACTGGAGCTATAGCAGTATTTTTACTAGTTAGACTCTATATTGAAATGTGACACTTTTGGCTATTTTCTAGAACTCTAAGAGATGAGATTAGATCCAAGAAATATGTAGTAATTGCTAGTTGAATTTATGTCGTCAAGGTACCCTATCCATTCAATGTCGGAATAAGCGACAAGAATAGGAGAGGATGATTGCTTTAGCAGTAGTTCATCATGAGAAATAGTGTGCTTGAGATAGCGTGCTTTAGCAGTTGTGCAAAATGGTGGGGTGATGAATACATTGACAGCCTTTGTTGATGGCGATTGAAATGTTGGGGAGTCAATACTCTAGCACACCAATTGTGCTAAGAGCATCTCCAGCAGCTTCTCCAAATTTTTGTACTGTTTGAAAAATAAACAGTGACATTTAGCTAAACCTACCAACTTTTTTAAATACATTTTCCAACAGATTCTCTATCACATTCTCTATCTCATTTAAATATTATTTCTTCATTCATTGTTTATTCTTTTTTTAATCATCATTTATTCTTTTTTTAACAACTATATTTTTTAATGAGAAGTGTTATATTCACAACATTTTACGCAATACTTTTACAACAAAATTTATGTGGAAAGTTGTTACTAGTTCTAATTTAAACCCACTACTGAAATTATTTTTTTACTCGCCAATATTATCTAATAACAATCCGTTACTTAAAATTTATTGTAAAAATATTGTGATAGCATTTCTTAATTGTAATTTCTTATTTTTTATATTATTTTTCCCTTCACACCATCTGGACACGTTTCTTCTTCTTTTTTCTTTTTCATTTTTTTTTCTCTTGGTCTTTTCTCCACCTCCTACGTATCCCACTCCTTTCCTCTATCTACCTTCTTTTTCTTTTTCTTCTAGCTCATTCCGGATCATTTTTTCAGCTATCTCTCTCTCTCTCTCTCTTTCTCTAGCTCTCTCTTTTTTTACTTTTTCTATTTCTACTTCTATTTTATTTCCTCTTCAGCTCACTTCACACACACACACACACAAACACAGCCGACATGGCCTTCTTCTATCTTTTTATTTTTTTTATTTTTATTTTTTTGTTCTGATTCACTTTGTTGTTACAATGGAGCTTAGATAGGCTTTCATGCTCTTGATCTGTTGTTTTTGTTTTGATTTTAGATTTTTTGTTCTAATTAAATTTGTATTTTCCCTGTTCTTGATCTGTTATTGTGTTTGTGTTTTGATTGTGTTACTATTTAAGAGAAACAGAGTGAATGAGAGAATGAGAGAAAAAAAAAAAAAAAAAAAAAAGCAACAGAGAGAATGAGAGTGAAAAAGAAATCTAGAAGAGAGAGAAAGAATTAATATAAAAAGAAGTGGGTATAATATTTTATTCAAGAAATTAATGGCTAATGAACAGTAGCCCATTAGACTTGATGGGCTACTGTTCATAAGCCAAAAAAAAATCGGGTATGCATAATCCGCTTGAGTTGGTTTTTTGGCTCACATTCTCTATTATTGCTAAGATTTTGGGGATGCACTAACCGCTGGAGATGCTCTAAGGTACTCAAAAGTCTCAAATGGGTCACCTCTACAAGGTTGTTAAAATTGGGATTTTACTTTGGATCGAAAAAAAAAAGGTTCTTTAAGATCTATTTAAGGATCATAAGATTCTGTGAAATATGAAAATATTTATGAGAATCCTATGTAAATCTTAGGAATTACAGCACAAAATTATTACCATAAAATAAGATAGGGATATAGCTTGAGAACTTTCGTTCTAGAACTAGAAGCCAACATAAGTAAAATTAAAGTGGGTTCCAGTTAATTTAACTGATAAAATTTTTAGTGGTTAAATAAAAGATCTGAGGTTCAATCGCTGCTTACACCAAAAATCGATTGGTATTTTGATTTGATAATAAAAAGTTATCATTAGGAGTGAATGCTATAAATTGAAAACTCTCTTAAAAAAAATTATAAAATCAAAAGAATGAATCAATGTTAAATCCTAAAAGAATAGAGAAAAAAAAAATCTGACATTTTAAATTCTTCTTTCTATCTTGTTTTCATATTTAAAAATAATATTATAAAGCTCAACCAACTAAAAATGAAAATGTCATATTCTCATTCAACTAAATCCTATCATGGATAATATTAAGTTGATTGAGAATTCAAATCCTATCATGTTGTCATTTCAAAAAACAAAGAAAAAAAAAGAAAAAAGAAGAAGATAGATAGTAACATAATATTATAATATCAATGTTTTGTTGACGGCAAATTGATATTTGATATTACTAACATACCACTGAAAATCAAAGTCTTGTAATTTTTTTTTTTTTTTTTTTAAGATAATATAGACAAAAGGCAGGAATAGAGAAGGAGGAAGTGTGAAGATAAGACTTACAATATTAGCACTTATGAAAGGGTTTAACCTTTGTAAGTACTAGCGAGACTTATAAACCGAAGACTCACTCACTAATTAACCAATGTGGTACTTTAGACCATTTATCTTTTTTTTTTTTTTTTTGAAATAATATACGGAAGACAAGGAATGGAGAAGGAGGGAATGGGAAGACAAGACTTACAAAGTTTTGTAATTGACAAAGTCGTTTCCCTAATATCTAAATATTTTGTCAATTACTCAATTAATTTTTGGGTAGAGCAATATTTTTTTTTAGGGTCCGTTTGGGAACAATTTATTTAGTTGAAATTGAAAATTTTTTGCTGAAAGTACTATAGAAAAAAGCTAAAAAACTAAAAGCTAGCTGAATAGTACAGTAGAACCTATGAATAATACCAAAAAGTACAATGAAACTCATAAATAGTAGCAAAAATAAGTTTAAAACTCTAATAAGTTGTGGGTTTCGTCACTTCTCAAACACACTCTTAGCGTGAGTTTGGATACCAATGAAAAGTGAAAATTATTTCACTATTCAGCTTATTTTTGTTACTATTCATGGGCCCCACTGTACTTTTTTGTACTATTCATGGGCCCAACTGTACTATTTAAGCTAACTTTTACATTTATCTACAGTACTTTTAGCAATAAGTTTTTAGTTTCAATAAAATAAGTGGTATCCAAATAGACCCTTAGTCTTACAAAGTCTATTTAGTTTGGATAGTCTTACCTAGGTCCTATGCATTGTTCACGAGACTCACAAACCTTTTTTTTAGCAAAATTTTTATTAAAAATAGGTTTTACGGCATTATTCATACATTTAAAAATTATTTTGCTACAATATTTTCAGTTTTCAACAATAAGTAGTATTCAAACAGAACCTTAAGTTCATTCAGCATGTGCGATTCTCCCCAAAAAAAAGTTCATTTGGCATTTGGACCTAAAATTTATGTGGGCTTCTAATGGCACCTAGAATGAAGATAATGTAGCCTATCCCACCTTTTACAGCTTGGGCTTTCAACCTTAGTAACCCAAACCAACTCCACAATATTAGAAGTTTAAAAAATATATATGTATTTTAAATTTGTTAGTTTAAGTTCTTTTGAATTTTGCGATTTAGTTCAAATTTATTAATTTGATTTATTTTGCTATATCGATATTTAATTGATGAAATTGAACTATTAAATCATAATTTTTAAATCATAATAATGTGGTGAATAACGAACTTAAGGGTCTATTTAGATACCGCTTATTTTGCTAAAATTGAAAATTTATTGCTAAAAATACTGTAAATAAATGTAAAAATTAGTTAAAATAGTACAATAAAACCTATGAATAGTAACAAAAATAAACTGAATAGTGAAATAATTTATAATTTTCATTACTTTCCAAACGCACACTTAAATGGTTGAACTCGTTTTTATTATTATTAAGCATGACAAAATGATCCCAATTTGACAACCCAACCTAACATAAACCAATTTTTGCGAAGCTGGATCAGAGATTTCTCAACTCTACAATAGTCTAGATTGAATTGAAATTTGAAAAATATCACAAGCCCGACCCAACTAAATCCATACAAATGTGATTCTTTAAATAAATAAATAAACCCATACACACGTGCGGCACGCTTAAACGACGTGAACAAATGTGAGACCAGCATTTGCACACAGAGATAAGAGAGCCACGTGTGTTCTATCCAAATAGGACCAAACTCCAGACACTTTTCGATTCAGTACCATCATAGCATGCTTTTTTGTATCAGAATCTTAGTGGGATTCTAATGGATATTCAAGCTCGACTCGGAAGCATTACATCCCATACTTTCTGGTCCCCAAAACAAAAACCCATTTCATGTTCTTCTTCTTATTCTTCCTCTAATACCTACTCTCCTCTCGTTTTGTTCTGCTCCCAAAGGAATTTTCAACAACCTCAAAACAACGATAATAACAACAACAACAACAATAAAGGTACGACACCTTTTTTTTTTTTTTTTTTGGTAGTACTTTTAAAACTTGGGTTTTGCTATTTCATATGTAGATTGCTGTACTAGAATATTTGAGATCGATGAAACTTATTATGGAGATGTTTTGGTTGCAAAGTAAGAGTAGTGCTTTAATGACCGTTAAAAGTTAATTGTTTTGTGGATAGTCCCAAACTAGAAAATGAAAGCTAGAGCTGCAGTTGGAGAAGTTATTACATAGTTAGTTAGTTCAAATGCCTATTTAATGAAATTCGAAGAATGCATTTGTAGCTCAATTGGCACCTCTTAATGTTGCCAATGGAGATTTCAAGGGGTTCAAATCCTCCATTGTTGTGATTATCTAATTATCAGGAAAAAAAAAATGAAGAAGAAGAAGAAGAATAGAAGGGAATGCATTAGCAAAACAATGCAATACATGTTGAGATGGCAATGTATTAATATGGGCTTGGAAAGGATGCCGTGTCACAATCTTGAAGGATATCATAACTATTACTACAACATAATATTCACTTGCATGCCTTAAAAGGTTGTTCTTTCTAATTGTTGAGGTATCAGAAATGTTGCTGATTTTCTTGGTGTTTTTTTTCATTCCATTCTTCCAAGTTCTAAATTGGTATTAACTTGGGATTGGTTCTAAGTAAGATCTACTTCTCATTTTAACTAAGGTGTAATCTCTTGCAATCTAAGCAAACGTCACTAAAAATATTTGACCTTGGAATCACAATTGCATGATATCGGTTCCTTTTGGGAATTCACGTGTGAAGAACTTGAGAAATCAATATAACATAATTGGACTCCAATCGATAAGTTTTGAGTTTTTGGGTTAAGTTGTGTTGCTCTATCTTATATTAAGACCCTTTTATAGTTGGAGAGGGGATAGTGTGCACGTGGTTCCCATGGATGGAATATGGGAGCCCATTAATGACATGGGGTGAAGGAAAATAAAGCCCATAGGCAAGTAGGAGCTAGTAAGACTTGTTCATGGCTCATGGTCCGAAAGGCGAGAGTTTCTGAAACTCTTTTCTGAAACTCACAGCAGGCCAATAACTCACATGTGAGGGGCAGATTATTGGGTACTCACATGTGAAGAACTTGATGAATTAATATACCATAATTGGACCCCAAACCGATAGGCTTAATTAAGACCTCAATTGGAGTCTCTCTAAGGTGTTATCTCCCTAACAAGTTTATTGATACGACCTCAGATTGGTATAGGAAACTACCCATTCATCTTTATTGTAATTGGAATAGAGCACTGTAGCCTTGTAAGGGCATATATAACTCTAGCCAAATATCTATCTTCTAGCTCTCTGCCTGACCACTTGCTTTTACAATGAGTGATTGTTATGTAAAGAAATAATTAATTACCCTCTATTTTGGGTTTCACTTCATTAATTTGTGCATTTGATACTTTATATATGTTTATGCCATTTTCATGAATGTGGCTTAACTAATCATGTTGCTCGCCAACCACTGCCAAGACATTAGAATTCTTACCAATATTCTTTGCACACATATCTCAGGTGATAAATTCTCTACAGACTGGGACAAGGCCTGGTCTAACTTTAAAAAGCAAGGGAAAAAGACCCTCTTCTCACAGTTTTCTCCTGACAAGTACGTCAGCTGGAACCCTACGCGCTCAAACTATCCACTATCTGAGGAAGTCGATCCTGTCAAGAGAGCAGAGAGGTCAAATCTCATGCTATGGACTAGTCCAAGGTTTACACTAGCAGGGGCCATTGTGATAGTCACATTTCTTTTGGTCTACACCATTCTTGCACCAATCAAGTGATTGTACTTGTATTGTGTTTTCCTCTCAGAAAGCACGTCTATCTTGTAGATCTGTGATGGATGTTTATATAAGGAAATGGGCCTAGGAATTGAGAAATAAATTTTCTGTAAATGCAATGACTTACTATTCTTACTTATGTTATTTAATCCAATTGTCCTTTATTTTCTAAGGCAGTGAGCTTTCATCTGCATTGCCATTGTGTATTTGGCTATCAATGATATTTCAGATACTGATGTGAAGAGGTATGCAATGCACATGCTCGCCAAACAATATACAATGATACATGCAACAAATGGGCTTTTTTGGGGTGGGGGGTTTTGTAGCCCAATTTGAAAGTAGTTTCAGCAGGATATTACGTTTGATTTCAGAACTAGGCTCCTTTTGATGTTGCTCTGGACTTGAATGAATTGTAATGCACTTTCTCAAGTTGGATCATTGTTTGTAAAGATGTTTATCTAGTATTGCGAGTTATTGTATTTTACCCCCCCACCCTTCTCTTTTCCTCTTGTCTAGAGCAGTCAAGTCAATGCTGAAAAGAAACGTGGACTGAAACTTATGAACCCAGTTCTGATTGGAAGGACCCATAGTTCCTCTGTCCTTTATGCAGCATATTGTTTAGTTGCAGACAGTGAACCAGTATTAGGAAAACCGAACTGGGAGACAAGGAAGAAATAATAGTCCAAATTTTTAGGATTGATCTTGGTTGCAATGAAAATACTTCTCAAATAAGCCATCTGTAGCAAAGTAGTTTGAAGAGAACAAAGCATCTACTCTTTTGGCAAATTGAGACTTTTAATTTTTCAATACAATCCTTAGTTATTTTCCTCAGCCTCTTAAGTTTAAATGCATCAACATGGCCTTTCGTTTTATATTCCACTCAGGATCTTGTTTGGTTTTTTATTCTGCTTGGGATCTTTGCTCTCTATAAATGGTTTTTGCAGAACAATCTGGTGCGCAATGTGAAATCAAAGGTAGCAGCACTGCACCCTGCTACCATGACAAGCCGCCATGGCAACAGAGAGAGGTCCACAGGCACAGCAACTCATGATGCTAAAATGAGGATAATGTGAGAGTTGGCCTTGAGCTAGTGAAGAACCCATGTTAAGTGGGCAACACAAGCATTGGCTTCTTGATGATTATGACTTGGGGTTCAGCTGAAGGAAGTGATTGGACTGGGGTGCCCTGCCCAGCAGTCATCAATTTAGCTTGCCAATAGGTATGTAGCCTATGCAAACTAAGTGTTCCTCGTTTTGTGGCATGCGTTTTGTGCTCCTTCCATAATGGGTACAATTAGACCCCAAATATGGTTTTATCCTATTCAGTTTCCACCTTTTGTGCTCCTTCACCACAGGAAGACACCTGTTACACCTTTTGTGCTCCACAGGCACAGTAACTCATGATGCTAAAATGAGGATGATGTGAGAGTTGGCCTTAAGCTAGTGAAGAACCCATATTAAGTGGGCAACACAAGCAATTGGTTTCTTGATGATTATGTATTGTGGTTCAGCTGAAGGAAGTGATGGGACTGGGGTGCCCAGCCCAGCAGTCATCAATTTAGCTTGCCAATAAGTATGTAGCCTATGCAAAATAAGCGTTCCTTGATTATTGCATGCGTTTTGTGCCCCTCTCATAATGGGTACAATTAGACCCCAAATATGGTTTTATCCTATTCAGTTTCCACCTTTTGTACTTCTTCACCACAGGACGACACCTGTTAGGTTTGTCTGCTTTTCCACTGCCAACACATGTTCTTGTCCCTTTCATTTGGGAACAATAAAAATTGCAACTAAAACAAAGAGATCTACCTTTATTTGACACGGCAGAGAAATTCCAATATCTTAATATGCTCTGTTCTTCTATTCTATACCATAGACCTTGACTTATCATTAGCTTTGTGTCGCTAAGAGCCAGCCATCACAATAGTTTACACTTTTACCTTTTTTCGTTAGTACATGTAGTTAGTTAAAATTAGTTATCTTGGATTAGGCCCATATGCCAAATTGCAATGTAATCTTTGTCTAGACATATAATTGTGTGAGTGTATGAAACAAGTGTGTACATAATCTAAAATAATCAACATAAGAGATATTCTGCGGCTGAGCATATCATTAGAAAATGTCAAAATTATTTACTCTGATCAACAGTAGAAGTAAATTTACTGCATGCTAATAAAGATTGTGTTATAGAGTAGTAACTGAGGGGCCACCAGGATTGCCCTGAATCCATCTTATAGCTGTGAATCACTAGAGGAAGCAAGCGTCACAATTGACTACATTCAAATTGAAATATTAAAAGAACGAATAATAAACCTTGCTCGTGCAACATATTCTTTTTCGTCCATGTTCTCAGCAACCAAACAATAACAGGAAAATTCATCTTTTTCTACAGTAAACACTTCAGCACTAGTGACCCAAGTACCAAGCAGGGCTCCCATTTCCCATTATATATGTCTGGCTCGTCACTCTCCCCTCTACACCCACTTTATACCACACCAAAGCTAATTCATACTTTTATTCTGTTTGAAAGTACAGATTCTTGTGGCTCTTGCTATTTGATAAAATGGCTGCAGCTAGTGGAACATCCAATCCTGTAAACAGAAAGCAGACCAGGCTTCCTCCAAAAAGAGGTCAGATTAAAGTTGGGATATTTTCCAAGTTTGTCAACATGGTAGTCAGAGTTGTGTCAAAAGCAAGAAGAGGGCAGGAGAGAAAGAAGAAGGTGGCACAGGAAACACAATCTCCGCAACCACATGGCTCAAAGCACATGGCTCAGAAAGAGCATTGTGATATCTTGCTGAAATGAGCTCCAACAAGCATCGTCTCCCAACATTGCTTTGGGTTTTGCTGATTTCTATGCCTTTGCTGCACCATATGGCTGTAGCACATGAGTCTGCTTTGTGGGAATAGCCTTAAATTAATATTAGTACCTCTCTCTCTCTCTCTCTCTCTCTCTCTCTCTCTCTCTCTCTCTGTTAATGTTTAAGCAATTGTTGGCAAGGCTACTGAAATAACATTACAAGTCTCGTAAATTCTGGGTTGAACTGTTATTTTCTATATATTGCTTCTGCATAAACATCTCTCTTTAGTCTTTTCATACCTTTCTTAAGGCATTTAGGTTAGAAAGAATAATACAAGAGAATAATATTTGATGAAGCAAAAATCGTCAGTCAAGTGGACTCGTCCAGATGAGCCAGCAACCTCATCTCTGTACCAGAAAATGTCGCACAAAGCCTTCTTTAGGTGGTCACCAGTGTGGTGCCTACCAAAAAATCTCTGATGATAAAGTCAACGTATGAAAGTTTCAAGAGAGTATCAGAGATTAGAGTTATAGCGTATTTTAGATTGTGTGTACCTTGTATTGGTTCTATGGAGTATTTATATATGGTTCCACAGCCTCTAGCCATTGTGGCTTTTATTGTGGCTTTAATGCCTCTCTTGATAACGCTTTCATGCTCAGTAATGTAGGCTTTGATGGGCCTCCAACGGTCTATACAGTTAGTCTTGTAACTGTCCGAGGTATTGTCTACTACATTAAATGGCTTTCCTCCATTCTTCAGTGATGTGGAGATGTGGACGGAGATGTCTGATTAGTTCGTCTGAGCAAAAGGGTTCATCGGTCCCATCAATATTAGAGACCATTTTTTTCTATAATTTTTTTCGCAACTTGCTAATTTTAGCCATTATAATTTAAATAACATAACTTTATAGGCTTATTGTTGACATTTTACGCAAGTTTTTTAACCATTCAAATGAGCTAATGAACAATTCCGAATTGCCATAACATTACAGCAGGTGAGCTGGCAGACAAAAAGTGTCTCTGCATATTTACGTACATGTAGGCTTTTCCAAGATAAAAATGCCTAAGTTCCTCTGTTTTCCAGTTAGATTCATGCTGTATATGATGGCTAAATGTTGAATAGGAATCTTACAACATGTAGGCCAATGCTTTTGTTTGGTGTTGGCTAGGCGTGTCAATTGACAATTTTTTTTTTTTTTTTTTTAAGGAATTGACAAAATGGTAGTATAGTTAAGTAAAATCCCAATACTGTGATTAAATTCTGGAACTAAGTTGGGCAAAGTATATATTAATTTCTAGTTTGTTAAAAGAAAAGCTAAATTACAAATTGCATCATCTAATTTTGTCTAAAGTTCAATTTAGCTCTCTAACTTCATTTCTGTTCAATTCAATCCTCTAACCTTCAACTTTGTTCAATTCAATCCTCTAATTCTTTCAACTTTATTCAATTCAGTCCTCCCGTGTCAAAATTAAACCATTAAGAATGACCAAAATGACATGGTTTTATATCGAACAAAGTTAAAAGTTAACAACACAATTTTAACAAAGTCTAATGAAATGACCAAATTGAACAAAATTGAAAGTTAGAGAATTAAATTAAAAGAAAGTGAAGTTAAAGGACTGAATAAAATTTTAGGCAAAGTTAGAGGATTCAATATGTAAATTTGCAAAAAAAAAAAATGCAAATTTTCACTGGTTCTTACAACAGAAGAAGTAAGCTTAAGGGGGGAAAATTTGCAATCTGCATTTGAGTAATTTTTCTCTTATAAAGTGGTATTTTTCTAACTTCAAGTTACAATTCGATGCATATATAAATCATGTGCAGTTTAATTTCATCATGAAGGAGAGTTTACATTGGAATCTCATGAACAAGGTCCCCTCAACGTATAATATGCCCCCCAAAAAATAATAATAATAACATAACATAACATATAGTAGTTTTTTAAAAAAAAACCATAAAGGCATAAACATTTTTTTGTTGTTAGAGAGAGTTTCAACTTTCAACATATAATGGTGTCAGCTTATGATGATTGTGGTTTTTATGATGACATAATCAACCTTTATCAGGGGATTATAAAGGTTAGTAAGTCTTTTTTGATGAATAGAAAGTTGGTAAGTTGATCATGTCATCTAATAAAGCGACTTTGTTAATTATAATGGTGAAATTCTCACCTCATTAAGGGGAATATTATATTACATAGATAGAGAATAGCCAAAAAAAAAGTTAAATACAAAATGAGGGGTGGCCATAAACGTTGGCATTCCACTTCCATAAAACATAAAAATACGACAGTAATTGGACCAAAAGAGTGCTACCTCAAATTGCCAATATATGTACACACTCATCGGTTTTCCTATAAAGATTTTTTTATAAAGAGTTTGTTAGTTTGATTGATCAGTTCTTAATTTGTTGATTGACATTCAGTTTATTGGACTACTGTCATTATCATGAATTTATGTGGAGGACAGTTTACAAGTGCTGTCTACTTTCAGTAATATAAATCTTAGTGGTTGTCCCTTCAAGCTCACCCAGGTGATATGTTCAATGAACTTGGCAAAACTTCTTGTAAATCCCGTCGTTTCAAGTTATATCTACTGTACTATCGGTCCATAAAATTTTGGAATATTTTATGAGTAGAGAGTAAAACAGTTTTGCAAATGCTACCGCACCAATCACTTACAAAATAAAAAAAATAAAAAAAACTTGATAGCTACTGTTTTAGTTGATTGGAAAAATAAAAAAACTCATAGAAAATAGAAATTATTCCGTTCACTTAAAAATAATATATCTTAGTTTTCTCTAACATAAACATAAACATAAACCTTATGTACAAAATCTACATATATTGTCCATCTTTTATGTGAGATGAATGTATAATATAGTGCAAACATGGAATAATTTCAAAACAAATTGACGATTCTTTGCATTTAAAATAGATTTAAACTTTGAACCAATAAAAGGCTTTTAAAGAAAAAGAGTTGTTTGTGGGGGTGTGGTGGGCAAGGGTCGGGATTCAAGTTTCTAGGAGGAAGTTTTAAATGCATATACATTTAGATTGGATTAGAATAGAATTTCTATCTTGTATAAAAAAAAAAAAAAAATAAAAAGTTGTACCTATTTTTAGTGCAATACACTGACATTTTTTTTTTTTAAACCTATAAACTTCACATTATTGAAGTAATCAATCATGAGTGATAGAGAAAAAGTGGTGAATCCAAGAGTATCAATTGTGTATATCACTTATGGTCGACCACCTTCAACAATTACGAAATTTGTTGAAAAAAAAGTTATGATGATAGTGTAGTAATTCAAAGGAAGAAAAGGAAAGAAAGATAGTAAAGTTACTGATTAATAAAGTACGACGGTCTCCTCCTAAATGTGTATTTTCAAACTTCTATCCAAATATCGCAATTTATTTTTGACACGCCATTAGGGTTAGGTAGATTATTTTGCACTATAAGTCATAGTACAGACTTTGAAGTTTTGAACTAGGATAATTGGATTAGATATTTCTAACATATCCAAAATGTTTTAATCCAACTATCTTTTCAAGTTCTACATGTATTAAAGTTATGTAAAAGAAAAATAAATCACACAAAAGTAAATAAAAGAAAAGAAAAGAAAACATGATAAAATATAGAATCTAATCATGTCTCCCTGATATTGATAATTTCTTTCCCAAGTAAAATGACAAAAAAAAATTATCAGAGAAGCTAAAAACTAATTTCACTACCAGTAAAGAAAATTTTGGGAGAGGAAAACTATGTGGAAACCCCCCGATGATGGTTTTTTTGGGAGAAAATGGGATTTTATCCATTTCACCCCAAAACAACTAATCATGTCTCCCTGATATTGATAATTTCTTTCCCAAGTAAAATGACAAAAAAAAAAATTTATCAGAGAAGCTAAAAACTAATTTCACTACCAGTAAAGAAAATTTTGGGAGAGGAAAACTATGTGGAAACCCCCCGATGATGGTTTTTTTGGGAGAAAATGGGATTTTATCCCTTTTGCCCCAAAACAAGTAGCAAAATGCCCATATTTAGAAATTATTTAGTAAAATGCTCCTATTTTGAAACTCGATTTGGTAAAAATCGAGTTACTTGATTTTGATTGCGTATAACTCGATTTTCTAAAAATCGAGTTTTTCATTGAAACTCGATTTTTAGAAAATCGAGTTTAAAACATGAGCATTTTCCTAAATAGTTTTAGAACATGAGCATTTTGCTACATGTTTTGTGCGAAAGGAGTATATTCCCATTTTGGCCTGGTTTTTTTAAGACTAACTTTGATGGTGCTATGTTTGGTGATCTAAATGAAGCGGGCATTGAAGTTGTTGTTCAAAACTAAGGGGGAGGTGTTGGCACCTTTGTCAGAGAGGAATCCCATGCCATCTTCTGTGGTTATTTTGGAAACTCGTGCATTTAGAAGAGTGGTCTAGCTTGTTCGTGAGATTGGCCTTCAAAACTCTATTTTTGAGAAATCGACTAATGCTCTTCAGCATAGGAATTTGTTACATTCCTCCTTTGGTCACTTAATTAGAGACATTCTATCTTCTACTAGCTCGTTACAGAGCTTCTCTCTCTCTCTCTCTCTCATACTTAGGTAAGGTAATGCTTTGGCTCATGTTATAACCCAGAGAGCGAGACTTTCTTATTCTTTTCATTTGTTGGTTTGAATGGAATCTGTTCGTCCTGATCTTTATAATTGTTATCTTCCTAATTTTCAAGTCAATGAATAAATTGCCGTCTTTCTCTCAAAAAAAAAAAAAAAAAATACTATCAATAAAATCTTTGAAATCTATATATTACTAAAAGCTAATGCTGCTGCTCTCACGTTGCACCACATCAGCTGCCACGTCATTTAAAAAAAAAAAATTTTGTCCAACAATTTTAAAATGATTTTTACAATTTTCAGTCCTATAAATGCAGCCCACTACTTATTTATTTACTTCCACTATTACCCTATAATAAATATGTATAACAGTCCACCTCTTATTTATTTAGTTCCACTATCAAGCCCAACCCAAAACCTTTTCAGTTCAGGTTTAGGGTTTTGTGTGAGCCTTTTCAGCTTAATCTATATCTATATATTACTAAAAGCTGAAGCGTAGCGTTTAATGTTACTGCTCTCACGTTGCACCACATCAGCTGCCACGTCATTTAAAAAATATATATATAATTTGTCCAACAATTTTAAAATGATTTTTACAATTTTCAGCCCTATAAATGCAGCCCACTACTTATTTATTTACTTTCACTATTACCCTATAATAAATCTGTATAATTAATCCAGCCCACCTCTTATTTATTTAGTTCCACTATCAAGCCCAACTCAAAACTTTTTCAGTTCAGTTTTAGGGTTTTCTGTGAGCCTTTTCAGCTTAAAGGACAAAAAAAAAAAAAAAAAAAACGTTGAAGCCTTTCAAGCTATAGGGTTTTTTTTTTTCCTTTCCAATTTTCCTATAATTGTTTTAACATTTATTTTTTTAATATTTACACTTCTCCAACCTTTTTCTCTCCCTTACCATTTCATCTCTCCACTACTTTTACAATCTTTCTCCCTCCCTTACCTTTTCATCTCCCCACTACTCTCTACATCAATATCATTCTTCCTCTTTCCCTTCATCTTCTTTTATTTTTGTCTCTTCTTATTCACACCCTCTTACTATAAATTTGTCACTATCTCTTTTATTTTATGCATAGTTTTCCCTCACAAAAAAAAAATGGTTCTCTCTCTCTCTCTTAATTTTTTGGTGGATTTTTTTATTTTTCTCGCATCTCTACTTTAGGTTGATAATTTTTTAAAACTCTATTTTGGGTTAATGCGATTTAGTTTTGTTTTTTAAATTGTTGTTGTTGTTGTTGTTTTATTTTTATTTTTATTTTATTTTATTTTATTCTCTTTGATTGTTAAATGTTATCCTATTGTGTTTTAAAGAATTAAATATAACATATAAAATAATATTATCATTCTATCACATAGCATGATTTGGATAATTTGGTATTTATTCTGTTACATATCATGACATTTTATAGTGCTCAATTTAAATGTTAAACTATGAGACTTTACTAATTTTTGTTTATTTTTTAATCCTTTGTGGTTGACAAAATACTCTTAATAATTGTATTAGAAGTACTTTATAATGCCATTCATTTAAAGAAAAGCCAAGGTTAGCCAAACGAAAATAATCGGACAGTGACAAATTTTAACTTTTTCAATTTTATTTTAATTATTATTATTTTATAACAATGCATGTATATAAATGTAATTCTTAGATTTTGCTAATAATTTTTTATTTGATAATATGTTTTGGGTGGCCGAAATTATAATTTTTACAAAGAAAATAACCTTAATAGATTATCAAAAACAAAATTTTATCCTAATATTGGTTCAATTAATCATTGTTAAGTTTTATTAATTTTTTTTAGTTTACGTTTTTTTGATGTTTTGAATTGTTCCTATATTATCTATCTTGTATCAAAAAATTGTTCCTATATTACATTTATGATTGTTCTTATAATAAATAAAAATATAATTACGAAATACATTACTCATTATTAAATTAGTTTAAATTGTAAAAAAAATTTAATAAAACCACTATAAAAATAATTATCACGCGCAATGCGCGGGTTCGCGGCTAGTAACAGTAATAATTACCATATATTCTTGTTCTTGTTCTTCTTCTTTTTGGAGAAGATAAGATAGCTATATTCAGTAACGAAATCATCCATCAATACATGGTTAAACACTGATGGAAATTCCTCCATCCATACAAGTAAATCATGAGCTTCATTAGCTCTTTTAGCCAAAGACACCATTTCCCTTGGGTTTAACCTGACATAAACGATACTAACTCAATATGCAAAAGCTAAGTTAATTATATATTAGTTTCAAGGATGACATTGCCATAACATGGTTTGGTTCTTGCTTGGTTCTGAAAGTGCTTTGATGACTATTATATATATGTGTTCTTATGACTGAAGATTATTTGTTTAATAGTCTTTGGATAAAGTTTAGTTACAAAATTGGTTGTGACCTAAGATTACAATCTTACTCAATATCTTTTTATTGGAGGTGAATTTTGACAAATCTACCATTGGATTATATCTTCTTCTTATATTCTCCATGCTTGCAAAATTTCTTGAAAATTAAATATTAATAGCTATGTCATTAATAAATTGTTTGAATTGCAAGTTTTTATAGTTTAAAATAATGCATAAAATATAAGTTTATAGATCATATAGTAAACAATATCCAATTGACACAAAATTTGACATGTGTATTAAGAGCATAAAGAACATACAATATTTTTGAGAAAGTTTCAACCTATGACGTCTGCTCCTGATGATAGCTCTTTATCATCAAATCAAGATACCAATCGATTTTTGGTGTAGGCGGAAATTGAACCCTAGATCTCTTATTCAGCTATTAGAGACTTTACCAATTCAGCTAACTGGAATCTACTAAAGAATATACAATTCGATGGTTAAATTTTGAAAAATATGTAACAATGTTTATTTTATTTAGTAAGGTTGTAATTTTAGGTTACAACCAATTTTGCAACTAAACTTTATCCATCATTTTTTATTCCACAAGGTAAATAATATAGAAAAGGCTGCACTATTATAGGTACTTTAGCATTTCTCTTTAGCAAACCAACCATTATTTTTTGGGCGAAAGAATTGCTAAATCAGTGTATAAGGCACTCAAGAATTAAAGAACATCTGGGACCACAAAGCATTCATGAAAGCCTTCATCATCAAATCAACCGTCCATCCCCTACATATTTTGGCCTTGACTTATCTTATCTAATAAGTTGTCCTTTGCTAAGATATAATGATGTCTCGCCAATAACACTATCGCAATCGCAGGTGTGCGGTGGTAGGAGTTTTCATAGCGCTTCACATGATGCTTGGTAGGAGTTGAGTGGTTAGAGTTGTAGTGCTTCAACAAATGTGTTGTGCTCATAACGATAGTTTCATCAAGGCTCTAATAGTACACATGGTATTATCCTTACTGTTATGTGGTGTGAACTCGATGAGTCCATACCAAAGATCCCATTTTTTATTCAGCAAAAAAAAAAAAAAAAAGATGTCTTGCCAATAACATATGAAAATTTTATTCCTTTTTATAAATAAGTTATACATATGCATTCAGCATTTTCAAATTTAATTATGATCTCACCCTCCATATTATTTTTATAAAAAGGAAAATATTTTATTTGAATTATAGTTCATTCACATCATATATGTAATGGTACATTTCTGTCAGTTAAGATTGTAATGCTTTGAAAATTTTTCATTAATTATTTCACGGCTGTCTATTGGTTCTTCAATGATCAGCCGATGATTGAACCAACTGAATTATGTTAATTTTTTTTCTTCCTTGGAATACAGCAATTGCTAATGAGAAGCGTTGAAACTTATCCAGACGCGTTTTTTAATATATTCTGATATTCAAGCTTTGTTTTTGGACGAAGAAAGAACCATGTTTCAAGCACAAGTCATTGATCACTTCAGAGATGGGTTCCTGAGCTTCTTTTGTTTCGATAAATTTCTTAATATCATATCTCAATATGATTTTACCTCCCCCACCCCAAGAATTTTTTTTTCTATTTTTAGACACTAAAAAGAAAAATGGATACCCTAATGTTCAAAACTATGGGGAAAAGGGAGGAGAAGGTAAGCTAAATGTACTAAAAAATTAAAGATAATTTAAAATATTCAATGATGCCACGGGAGTTTTATCTTGTCAATTGTCATTACCGCTCGTTTAAATCATAAGACTCAAAATATATTGAATTTATATCCTAAGTGATGATATTTATATACTGTACGCATGTATGGAATACACATTGTAAAATCGTGTTTTGAAAACACGATTTCATCATTTCACATTTGTAATTGAAATGGTGTTTTTAAAATATGATTTTTAACTTATATTGTCTATGACAATGTATAAGTTAACGTGTACAATAATAATTGACACTATTTCTCCGCCAACAATCAAACATTGGTTGCATTGTATACAACCTATTTATAAGATAATTCTCTTTAAACAAGGGGTCTATCCTACTCATGTGAGGTCATAAGCTTTTGTTTGTCTTACTCTTATGTGTATCAGCCACCACCACAATTTAATGCTATCATATGAACCCTGATATCTTTCCAAAGAAATCTCAAATCACTTTCATATAAAATAAAAAAATAAATAAAAAATAAATCTCAAAACACAAATCCCATACCACTACGAAATGTTATCAATTATGCATGCAGTATAGAGTCTTCCTTTTATGCCGACTTTGCTTATGTACGGCTGACATCCTGATGCACACGTATGCAAACATAAAAAATTATAAATTTTTGTCGTAACTCGCGATATGATAAATTAGTGAGTTGTGAGTAATAGAGATATGGACTCATATAAATCGACAACTTTTCTCTACCATTCATAACTTATCATGTTCCGAGTTGTGACGAAAATTATATGATTTTGTATGTCTAGCATTATTCTTGCCTATAAATTGAATCAACAAAATTTTGGCATTGTTATTGTCAGGGATGGACCCACGTTAGGGCAGAGGGGGTCCATTCCCCCCCCCCCCCCCCCAATTAAAAAAAAAAAACTAGTATAAAAAAATTAAGATTTGCCCTTATATATATATATATTTGTCTCTCTTCTAAAATATTTAGATATTGGCCTACAAGAAAATAAATAAATAAATAAAATCCATGCCCCTTTAACTACAAAAACAAAATAAAAAAATTAATATGGACTAAACAAAAATCGTGAACAAAATATGAAACACTTATTTTGTATGTTATACTTTGTTGATGTGCTTTATAATATGAAATGTTTAAGAAATACTTATTTTGTATGTAGTATTTTGTTAAATATAAAATAGATATTAGTTTTTATTTTCATAAATTTTTTTTTTTTTTTTTTTTTTTTTTTGGTTTTGAGCTTTGGCCCCCCAGGTATGAATCATGGTTCCGTCCCTGGTTATTGTGAACTCCATAGTGGAATTAGGCATTGATTATTATAATCCCAACTCCCAAGTGGGCCAAGTGAGCCAACTTGCCACATGACGAGTTAGTGAGTTGTGAATAATAGAAGTATAAACTCATATAAACCGACATTTTTTCTCTACCACTTATAACTTATCATGCTGCGAATTGTGACAAAAATTATATAATTTTGTATGTCTAGCATTATTTTTGCCTCTAAATTGAATCAACAAAATTTTGGCATTGTTATTGTGAACTCCATATGGAATTTGGCATTGATTATTATAATCCCAACTCCCAAGTGGGCCAAGTCTTGAAGTATAATGTTAGGGTGAGAAGAAACACAAAAGTAATGAAAATTTATCTTTGTTCCCTTAGTGGTTGCTTGATTGGGTCTCTCTTAAGAGAATTTTTCTGTTTCACACGGCTCATTTAGATTTAGATGCGTTAATGTAGGGTCTGTTTCTGATTCTGGTAGCCGACACTTGGACGCTCACTTCAAATATTTCAGGCATTTGTCCCCACTCGAATAAGCCCCATCAATTTCTGGTTTAGACCATTGGTCCCATATCCATATCACACGTGCAATTCCTCTCTTTGTTAGGGTGATTTCCTGTTGCAATTATTTTGGTAGGGACCAATATGATTCAAAGTCCTTTCATGTTTTTAGTTGGGATTAAAGCCTAGAGGCCAATATAGGATCTAGATGAATTTTTATTTGTTTTCACATGGCAATAAAATCATAACTTAACAAAGTTGCCATTGGGGCTTGTAAAACTCAATTATATTGTCTGATTTTTCAGTAAAGAAAATCTAGAATCGAATCTCTTCCTCTCAGTTGTTATTATAAGGAAACAAAGAAAACAAAAAACAAAAAAATGGGTCTCTATTTATAGTGATTGTGATCATAATATTCTTTCCACACAGAAAAAGAGAGGAAAGAAAACGATAGTTTACCTGTTATGTAATTACTGGAAACTGAAGTGATTCTTTGTTAGTAAGCTGTAAAAGAGCACTGAAATGTAACCATTATTCAGGGGTGGGACTTTGGGAGTGACTTTCAAGCCCACAAGGGAGACAGCTCCATACCCATTATTGTGAGCAAAGCAACTTGAATACAAAACCTAGCAATAGCATATGACGCTGAATCAACTCTAAAATTCATGATGAATCATAAGTTACCGTATATGTAATCTTCTGTCAAGCTCTAAATGGAAGATAATATGTGTCCCTCAAAGTGTAATGCACACGACTCACTTGGCCGATTGAGATAAGAACAACTGTCATCTTCTTATTGGTAGTTAGAGTCTTAGACTCTAAGGGTCTATTTGGAATTCGCTTATTTTGCTGAAACTGAAAACTTTTTGCAGAAAGTACTGTAGATAAAGGTAAAAGTTAGCTAAAATAGTATAGTGGAACCCATGAATAGTACCAAAAAGTGCAATGGAGCCTATGAATAGTAACAAAAATAAGTTGAATAGTAAAATAAGCTGACTTTTTAATTTGGAACCAAACACACACTAAGGGTCTGTTTGGGATCCATTTATTTTGCTAAAACTGAAAACTTTTTGTTGAAAGTAATGTAAATAAAGGTAAAAGTTAGCTAAAATAGTACAGTAAAACTCATGAATAGTACCAAAAAGTACAGTGAGACCCATAAATAGTAGCAAAAATAAGCTGAATAGTAAAATAAATTGGCAAGAATAATCTTTGCCAAACGGACACTAAATATGTTTGAAACCAAACTTGATCCAATATAAGATTTCAACCGAGGAAAAATTTCCTGGAACCTTCTCCTATAGTGATTAGGTGATCACTGTTTAACATTTCTTAATTCCAGGGAAATCAGCATATAAATGTTAGGTTTATCCTGTATCAAGACTGGACTTTGAGAGAGTCCACGGGGCACTGTAGATTGTGGGACTTTCATGATTCATCGTCGGTAAAGTCAGAGAGGACGGTGATGACGGCTTTCATAATTAACAACAATAACCAACTTGCACGGAAGCATAAATTTCTCTTTCAAGAACCGTATTACTGCAATAAATTGCTTTCATCAAATCTTGCCCTCTACTTCTAACAAAGATAATGCGGATGGAGATGGACCAGAGAAAGTTGAGGCCTTTTGTCCCTCAACTTTCCTTGTCGTCACCTAACTGTCTTGCAACTGCAGGCAGCACTAGTCTCCCAAGAACTAATTTCCCTCGTCATCACGGAGTCCCAAAGAAAACCGTGTACCAATGGAGGACGACAAGCAGAAACCAACAAGAAGACCACCAAGTAGGTCCCCCCACCCAAAAAAAGAAAAGAAGGAAGCTTAAAGGAGATGAATTGCTATTATGCTTTCATATAAGGGTTGAGATTGTGTCCAGTGCACCGTTAGTTGCACTGGACACGTAAAGATGAGGACATGTGTCCATATCCCAACGTATTCAATGCACTAATACATTGGATACAAGCCATGTCCTTCAAATAATTCCCAAGAAATTTGAAAAGGAATACTTAATTCATTTTCATTCCATTAAATTCATTTATGAACTCCCAAATATAGAATAAAATATAAATGTAAGCAAAGTACCCCAAAAGGAATACCCAATTTACCAAAAATTACAGTATACATGATCTTGATACTTATTGACTAGATAATAGGATACTGGTAACTTTATCAAATTACCATATCATTTTTGTTCCCTTTTTTCAATGAGAAAACTACCATATCATTAACAACTCAGGACTTCATAACCTCCTTGACGCACCGTAATACGGTCAGCACAAGTGAGGACCTCTAGTATGTAGCAGGGGTGGGGAAAAAAATGTGGCTTCAAGATTAAGTATGAGTGCCCGGCTCCCGAATTTGGAGTGATGTATTTGATAAGCTTGCTTCCAACTCATTTAATTCATCCATGTCCAATTCATCATCGTCGTCTTCTTCAGCATCACCACAGGCTTTTGCTGAGCTACTTGGTCCATCTCCAGCAGAATTATCATTTACCTGAAGTTGAATACAATTAAAAATAAGCAAAACAAGATATGAACATGCATATTTATTTTATGCTTCAGCAGGCATGTGAACAAAAGAAAAAAGGAAACTAGTTTTTTTTTTTTTTTTTTTTGGGGGGGTGGTGTGCCTTTTGTTTTAAACAGAAAAGTCATCCCAGCTGCCTGGATTCAGCAAAAAATGCAATTTAGTATTGCGTGACCTCAATGCATACTATGTTCTTCACTGCTTGATTTAAATTTGTGGCAAATATTACAATTTTCTAAATTCTTTGTGGAGTTTTTTCAATAGTTCAACCTTCATTTCTAGCATATGGATTAAAAATTATACAAAAGTATATATAGCTTTAATTAATTACAAAATGAAAGTATTCAAAAATCATTTACAATATTTCCACAACCAAAATGTGACAAAATTTGATGTGATATGTTCTAAAATATACACAACTATGATATTTGCATACCATGATCAAAATAAAGTACATGGTTGAATCAAAATATACCCAAAATGCAAATACCAAAAAGCACTAGAATGGTATGTAGTGACGTAGTGACTTTTACGCCTAACATAGCCTAACATAAGCAGTGCAATGCACTGCAACCCTCATCATCTTACTCATTGACTTCATCTTAATTAATAGCCACTCCCTCATTAGGAATATGTTGTGAAATAGAACTTAAATCTGATGCCCTCCCTAGTGAAATTGCTCTTAATCTCACATTAAATCTTTCTTCTTTTTGATAAGTCTCACATTAAATCTTTCTTCTCTAGCAACATTACCCTATGTTAAGTAATCATCATCAACAACAAGATCAGCTTCAACACTGTTCATTGGGTTCTTCTTCTATTTTCCCAGTCAACCAGTCATTGCTATCATCTTTCAAAGAAATTGGACTGTGTGGTCCCTTTGATTTTAATTCCTCTTCTTCTGGAATTTGTACTGAAGGATGGTGTTATGTGTAGTTATCATACCATAAGATTGGTAGTTTTATAACAAATCAAGGACTCATATATATTATCCAATGGTAAAATTTAACAACTTATTTACCTTTGAAAAAAAAAGGCAAACAAGAAAACTTTAAAATGTGCTTTGCTTTAAGTAATAAAAAGCACTTCAGGCTTTAAGTGCACTTTTACCAACATGATGTGATGAGGACATTACACTGCAATCATGCTACATTGGCACCTATATGCCAAATTGCCAATATTTATATCAAAGCACATCATACTTTATCATTCATGTGTTTCTTTTTTTACTTTTTTTTTTCTTGATAAATTACTTAATGTTTTCCAAAAGTATATGATTATAATCATTCATTCCAACAAGCACAGAGGATAAAACTCATTCTGAAAGATTATAAATTTGAACATGCACATGGCATCGATCAGCATGTATTCCATCATGTATGTCACCGTCCAAGACAACCATGACTTATTTGGAGTTGTGAAAAAGAATCATCTCTAATTGCTTTTGAAATGGAGAAGATCCAATTTTAAGATGAAGATTTGGTATTTCATGACTTTAAAGATGAATTTGGTATCATGTCATTTTAAATTCAGTTATCATTCCTTTTTTGGTACAATAATATTTAAATAATTGGCATCATGTATACCTTTAGATTCATAAAAATAAATCTTCAACATGAAATGGATCCTCTCCATTTCAAAGCAAATGGAAAGGAATGTGATCCTGTCAATGCCACTTGGGCAGCAACAAGAACAGTTCATTGCTAAACAATTTGGCATATATGGACTCAATCATGTTCTCACCAGCAATAATTTCTCTAAATTAATGGAATGAGACATGAACGGACCAAATAATTAGTATACCATTAAGTGTTGCTGATTTGGTCAAATTATGCATGTGGTCTGTGTGCACTGTGCATAGAGATAGATAAGAAAAAATCTATATTTCATCAATGAAATTGGTACCAAATATGTAAAATTCATAGCTCAAAGCACCATACCACAGCAAGATCACCAAAATGTGCAAAAAAATCATACTAATTCCGGCTTGGTAAAATGTAACCAAACTTTTGCATCTTCACCATTATAGAAGTGTAACTATGACTGCATGTTTTGCATTTATGGGCAGAGCTTTATAAAGTGAGTAGAAATTTAAAAGCATAATATCAAAAGGTATCATTTTCTTCACAAACAGCTTGTGAAGCTTCAGGAAATCCAGCAAAAAGATAAAGGCTGAGTAATAAGTGAAAGCTTCACCTTTTGTTCAGCAACATCAGACTTTGGTTCTCTTTGGTACTTCTCATATGCCTCAGCATCATCAACAAACAAGCTAGAATCTGAAAGGAATAACTCACGGCCACTGCAATGGAGGCAAGGCAAAAGTAAATGTTTAGCATATAACATAAAACTTACTGATCACCTGCCTTTTTGCCAAGTGGTAACCCTTTCCTTTTGAGGGAGAGGGGGGGTGGGGGGGGGAGATTATACCTCATACGGTCATTCTTAGCCCTATCTGCCTGCTGTGCAGCCAAGCCTGCATCTCTTTCTGATATCTTTTTGTTCTTCCATTGCATAAACAACTCTGGAGTCATAGGAGTTGAAGATGTTAATTTTGCACGCTAAAATCAAAAAGAAAATTTTAGTTAGATGAGGTAATTGCAAATAATTTTCATGATAGAATCAATAAAAACTAGATTATCCATAATGTACTCAGACTTCTATTGGCCAGAATCATGTACTCAAACTAGAAGTACTACTAGAGCGGTGGGGATGACATGGCTTGCTCAAGAAAATTTTATAATCACCTGATTTTCAAGCTCCTCCTCAATAGGTATCTTTTCAGTCTCTTCCTCTAAGAGAGCTTTCATCTGAGATTTTAGAACATATCCAGGAGGAAGAGCATGCCTGTAATGGCAGTCTTTACCACCATTTGGGCAGACCCAAAACCAACCATATTGTTTCTTCTCCACTGCTTCCAAAAAGTATTTACAGACCTGCAGGGATGGAGAGAAACCAAAAAGAATCATTTTGAGTTCCAAAGAGCAAATGTGATGTGAAAGGAATGTCACGTATAAAATAATCTTTGTTAACTACTTAAGATTGCCATAACAGCAGAATGTATATCACCAATCCCACTCAGATTATGGCCATTATTCCAGTTAATTGTAAATGATGAGGTCTCTCCTCGATACTCAAATCACATTCATTTTCCTCTACTTGAATCACCCACCACTGTGTGTACCCCAACACTGGTAGGAAACAAATTTCCAATAACAATGCCCCCTTGCAGGGCAGGGACAGGTCCTCTATAATTAAATTTATAATAGCTTATCACAATGCTTCTAAATCTTTCCACTTAACTTTCTATCTATGGTTCTATGATGTTTCAGAGCTGAAATGTGAAAATTTCTCAATAGGCTGCCTTTTAGGTTTCCTATTATATTTTAAATGGCTTAATGTTTCCAACATTTATTTATTCATTTTCCAAAGAAAATTACATTACTCTGCCTTTTCCATTTCCACCTTCTTTCTGCTGTTATGACTAATTACTAAACATGAAGTAGAGAATCAAAGGAATGGCCTTTGCTACTTCATTTTGGTAAGGCTCATAGGTTGTGGAGTTTGGTGTTTAGATCTTTTGGGTTTTCATGGGTCTTGCCAAGAACGGTTGCAAATACTCTCTTTGGTTGGTGGAATTGGCCTGAAAAACACTCATCTAGCATTTGGAATCTAGCTCCTTTGTGCTTAATGTGGTGTCTTTGGAGGGAGCGGAATTGGAGGACTTTTGAGTGCTTAATGTGGTTGTTTTATCACTTCTGTGCTTCAAAAAGTCAAACACTTAATCATATTAAAGAGTATAAATTCTTTATTTCTAATGGGTACTACTTTTCCCAGACATGTTTCGGACTGGTGCGTACAAGAGCTATAGAAGCAACCAGAACATTTCTGGAAATATTATTTCCCAATCACCAACATATATCTCTGTGTGTGTGTGTGCGCGCGCACGTGTGTGTATAGGTAAATAGGAAGGGGGGACTGGTAAGGTTCGAACCCCAGTACCCAACACCACTTGTGGTGCTGAAACTACTAGGGTGTCCTCATACCCTTCCCAATCACCAATATTCTCCAGAAATTCCTAAGTCGAACAGATTTGACAAAAAAAAAAAAAAATTTAATTTACAAGTTGTGCAGATAACATAAGAGAGAAAACTCACAATATCAGTTGGCTTGTTCTGCTTATATTCGGTTTTCTTTGATTCAACAACCTTCTCTAAAGTCTCTTGATCCCAATCATCCATTGCTTCTTCAGAAAGAAAGAAATCACATGACAGTCACAATGAAATTAAACAAATCAAAGCCCATAATTGTGCGAACAAACTCTATCAAACAAAATGTAACAAAGTCAAACGACCACTTAAGTTAAAAGGATTCCTGCTCAATACCTTGGTCACGCTTATCGCTGTAAAGATCGATCTTCTCTCCCTTCCTCTGAATATTCAAATCATGTGAGAACTTGCATTTAAAACCTTTAGCACACTGACCCACTTTATAAAATTCACACAATATGGACTTGGGATCAACACCTGACCAGAAACCCAATTAGTACTAGATTGCATACAAGCGACAAATCACATATAGCACAAACTTCCTGGATTAATGACATGGGAAAAACAACCAAAGAAATAAGATGATTACCAACTGGCACTTTGGGCTGACTGACAGCAATCTTGAACAAATCATTCAGCTCCTTATCTTTGGCCTTCTCTTCCTCCTTCTTCTTCTGTTAATTATACAAAGTCTTGTAAGCAGAATTCCACTTTACATAAATTCATAATCTTTACTTTTCGCTACTGAGAAATTACATAACGAACAAACCAATAATAACCAATTTAATATAATAAAAATGAAAGCCTCATCCTAGTGATTTTTTTTTTTTTTTTTTTTTTTTTTGATAAGTAAAAGTATCATCCTAGTTAATTAAGTGAATGGTCATGTTAACAGTTGACCTTAGGACATTTGCTAATAGACCTAGGAAAGTTTTAACACCACTTTCATAGAAAATATAAAAAACAGTCAAAAAATTCTTCTTTTTTTCATTTTCCATCAAAAGTTTCTAAAAATATTTCCTACACCAATGTCCACATTCATTTACTTTTTGCCTTTAACTTATTGCTTATGTACATCTTTTTAAACACACATGCTTTTGGATTAGCATTTTACTGAAAGCTTATTCTTTTATTTGTTGAAAGTCGTATCCAGTGCAAAAAGCTCCCACTTTTGCGAGGTCTGAAAGAGATCATGATAGGCAGCCTTACCCACCATAGAAGTATCATACCTTAGTCGAGTTGAAACTTTCCTTAAAACAATGGAAATCTACAATTCAACAGCTTAGTCTCTATTCTATAGTAAATCTATTGACAATACATTTCCTTTTTTTTTAATGTAATTAGAATCTAACTTAGATATCCACTTTTTTATTATTTTTTTCCCCTGTATACATTTCCATTTGCTTATACTAATTTATGCGTTGTAGGTTTTGTATATACACACACGCAAAAATCAAAATCTCCACATATAAGAAAGTTTGTTATTGAAATTCACTTTATTTTTCACAAAAACCAAACACAGCGTATATTTGAAAAAAACAAAGAAAAAGAAAAAAAAACTAAGACCTTGGCAGCGATTTTAGTAGGATCAGGTTTGGGCTGTACGGACTGCTTGAGAGTCTGGACGTACTTCTGGACATTCTTGCTCTTATTCTTGTTCTTGAGCCCGAAGGTCTTGTCCTCTACTATCTTCTGCTTCTTCGCCGCATCCACCTTCGATTGCTGCTTCGGCGGCATCTCTTATCGGCATCAAATTTCCTTCTTTCTTCTTTTCTTTGATCACTATCGGTTTTTCAATTTCACGAAACCAAGAATTCGAATCCGTATTTGGCAAATTTGTGATATGTGACAACCAGTTTGGGATGGAGTGGGTTTTCGAGTTTCGAGAAGCTACGCTACGATAGATAACTTCAACTTCCGGATTGCACTTTGCCACTTTGGTGCTTGTTAACGTGGCAGATTGCCGTAGGCTTGATCGTGGGCCTGATATAAATTCAGGCCTGGATTTTAGGTCCAATCTCAGGCCTACAAATAAAGGAATTTATTAGGTCTATTTTTTTGTATTTATTTAGGGAATGAATTGATTAGTTCTTTAATGATCTCATCTTTGCAATAAAAGAACATATATATTTATAGCTTAATTGGTTAGCACTTCTTGCTTCTGATTTTTTAATGGAGATATTCAAGATTAAGTTATTCTTTTCAATTTTAACTACGGAATTAAAATAAAAAATAAAAATCTTTACGAAAAAAAAATGGTAAAAATACATTTTTGGTCCCTATATTTTGGGCCGATTATCATTTTGGCCCCTATATTTTTTTTAACCGAATGCGATCTCTGAAATCAAAAAAGCGTTTTCATTTTACTCCCTACTGTCATGTCACTAACAAAAATTGTTTACATAGCAAACAAAGTGTGCCATTGGAATTTTAGATGCTAACATGGTTAATAAAATAATAATAATAATAATAATTGTAGGGTCAAGATTTGTAGCCCAAGCCCAAAAGGTAAGGGATTGGAGCCCAATAAGCCCACTACAATGAATTTGTAGAGAGTGGGTGAAAGAGCTGGGCTGGTTGTGAATTAAACAACGTTCAATTAAGATATTAAGGGACGAACAAACGTAAAAACACACGTGGAAGCTAAACAAATTGATGTCCGAAGAGGTATATTATTGATTGAAAGATGAGTACAGTTCTTAGGGCTACAGTAAAATCGTTCTTCTCCTCTTCTTCCTCTTTTCTCGTCCCCCTCTCATCAGAGGCCTCTTCCCTTTATATAGCCTTCTTCTCAACCATCTTCACCGTACACTTGTTCTTCATCTAAGCATTCACTTGAGTGCATGTCACATCAGGTATCTTCTTTAGTTCTCCATGAGTGGTGGTAATTGAGGTTGCACTGTTCAGGAGTTTTCTCCACATAAATGCGGCCAGAAAAGTTGCTGCAGTGCATTAAACACGGTGGGTAGCAGCTTTTTCTTTTAGATATTTCTCTGTTCTTATCCTCTCCATACATGCCCGAAACTTATCCTTATCATTGGAATCGCTAGGAATATCACTCGAACCTCCTAAGTATTTGCTTGACTGAGACTCATTAATCCGAGGAGAATACACTCTTCAGACTACTGATGCTCTCTTCGGACTATATTCCTTGATCATCTCCAGGTATCTCTCCCACACGGAATCCTTCTCAATCATTTTCTTCTCTTCGGACACACCATAATCTTCAAAAGGGCCCTAGGCCTAATACGTAATGTTGGACTTCTACCCCCACAATAATAATAATAATAAATTTATTTGGAATTTTAAAAATGCCATGTTGGTATTTAAATTTTTTTTTTTTTTAAAAAGCTAGGCTAGCCCATTAAAAGCCCATAAAAAATCTAGCCTAGCTATGATGTATTATTAAAGGGAATATATATTGGGCTTGGAATGAGTATATTAGCAGCATATTAGATTATGGGCTTATGATTTTTTATATTTCAAATAAAATTTATTTATCATTAACTATTTAAACATGCATATATTTGTCATAATATAGGCATTGTGAGATTGTAGGAAGGAAATAAAGGACTTAGACATGACACTCTAAAAAGAATACAGACAAAAATATACTTTTGGTTTCTACATTTTGGGCCAATTCTCATGTTGGTCCTTACTTTTTGAAGCACCTGTTTTAATCTTTGAAAATCGAAATCGTTACCATTTTGATTCTTACTGTCATCTTAGTAACGAAAATTGCTTGCGTGGTAGACAAAGTGCACCGTTAATATGTTAAATGCTGACATGACTAATAAAAAAAAGCCGCCCTCCTTTTTGCAATTTCTATGAAAAAAAATTTATATATCAAGTTTTACACATTGAGAAAATAGTCTGGTTTCGCCACTGAATGCAACAACATAGCATAAAAGTTTCATTTGCTCAAATATTCTAAAACTAGTTCACTCTTTCTTTATGAGAATTACCTCACATTCTAGATGAAAAATCAGTTGGACAATATTAAAAATCCCTGATCCCATTCCTATCCCAAGCAACAGACACCAACTGAAACACCTGCCTTTCAAACCCAATCCACTTCCAAAGCCAAAACCCATATAAACCCCTCACTCACAAATGCATAAACAGAC